>QXTE01000023.1:10166361-10723063 GCA_003942145.1 Platysternon megacephalum | reverse complement strand
TCAGGAGCGGTTCAACTACAGGCTGAGCAAGTGCAGGATGGTGGTAGAGTGTGCCTTTGGACGTTTAAAAGGTCGCTGGCGCTCGTTACTGACTCGCTCGGACCTCAGCCAAACCAACATCCCCATTGCTATTGCAGCTTGCTGTGTGCTCCACAATCTCTGTGAGAGCAAGGGGGAGACCTTTATGGCGGGGTGGGAGGCTGAGGCAAACCGCCTGGCCGCTGATTACGCGCAGCCAGACACCAGGGCGATTAGAAGAGCACACCGGGAAGCGGTGCGCATCAGAGAAGCTTTGAAAACAAGTTTCATGGCTGGCCAGGCTCCTGTGTGAAAGTTCTGTTTGTTTGTCCCTGATGAAAACCCGCCGCCTTGATTGACTCATTCCCTGTAAGCAACCCACCCTCCCCCCTTCGATCCCAGCTTGCTTTGAAAAAAATAAAGTCAGTATCGTTTAGAACTCATGCATTCTTTATTAACAGGTAATAAACATAGGGAGAGAAATAACAAGGTAGTCCAGGTGGGGTTTGGGAGGAGGATAGGAGGGAAGGAACAGGCCACTGAAAAAATTCAAAATAATGACAGCCTTTTGCTTGGGCTGTCCACTGGGGTGGAGTGGCAGGGTGCATGGAGCCTCCCCCCCCCCGCGCGTTCTTACACGTCGGGGTGAGGAGGCTATGGAACTTGGGGAGGGGAGAGGGCGGTTATACAGGGGCTGCAGCGGCACTCTGTGATCCTGCTGCTGCCGTTCCTGAAGCTTCACCAGACGCCGGAGCATGTCTGTTTGCTCACACAGCAGCCCCAGCGTTGCATCCCGCCACTTCTCGTCTCGAGCGTCCCTTCTCTCCTCCCGTTGGTCCCTCATGTCCTCACGTTGGTCCCTCTTGTCCTCATGGTCACTGGCATCTTTCCGGAACTTTGAGACAGTGTCCTTCCATTCATTGAAATTAGCTCTCTCATCGCGGGTAGATTGCATAATTTCTGAGAACATGTAGTCTCCCGTGCGTTTCTTTCGCCACCGTATCTAGGAGAGCCTTCTGGACGGAGGAGGGAGGCTTGAAAAATTTGAAGCTGCAGGATGAAGGAAAAAAAGGGAGAGAAGTATGCAAAAAGATACATTTTATAGAACAATGCTTATACTCTTTCACGGTGAACAACACTATTCACATTACATAGCACATGTGATTTCAGTACAAGGTCTCATTTTGCATCTTATATTGAGTGCCTGCGGCTCTGGTGTTAGAGATCACAGACGCAGGGCCGGGCAACAGAATTCGGCTTGTATGCAGCCATGGTAAGCCATTGTCTTTCGGCTTCTGCATTAAATCCGCGCCCTCCTTTCCCATAGCCAGCCAAGCCCATTAAGTGCTGCGGTTTTCCTGTTACCGTGCAGCAGCAGAAAACAAAATAACCCCCCCCCCAACACCCATTAAATTCTGTGGGATGATCGCTTTACCCCTCCCCCCCACCACGTGGCTGNAATCCTCATGCAAGGATGAGATTAACCCCTCCTCGGAGTCCACGGTCAGGGGTGGGGTAGTGGTGGCGGCGCCCCCTAGAATTGCATGCAGCTCCTCGTAGAAGCGGCATGTCTGCGGCTCTGCCCCGGACCGTCCGTTTGCCTCCTTGGTTTTCTGGTAGGCTTGTCGGAGCTCCTTCACCTTAACACGGCACTGATATGAGTCCCTATTGTGGCCTCTCTCAATCATGCCCTTGGAGATCTTGTCAAAAGTTTTTGCATTTCGTCTCTTGGACCGTAGTTCTGCTAGCACTGAATCCTCTCCCCATATAGCGATCAGATCCAGTATCTCGCGTGTGGTCCATGCTGGTGCTCGTTTGCGGTTCTCGGACTGCATGGCTACCTGTGCTGTTCAGCTCTGTGTGGTCACCTGTGCTCTCCACACTGGGCTAACAGGAAATGAAATTCAAAAGTTCGCGGGGCTTTTCCTGTCCAACTGGCCAGAGCATCCGAGTTTAGATTGCTGTCCAGAGCGGTCACAATGGTGCACTGTGGGATAGCTCCCGAAGGCCAATACCATTGAATGTCGTCCACACTAACCCTAATTCGAACCGGCAATACCGATATCAGCGCTACTCCCCTCATCGGAGAGGAGTACAGAAACCGATTTTAAGAGCCATTTATATCGAATTAAATGGCCTCGTTGTGTGGACGGGTGCAAGGTTAATTCACTATAACGCTGCTAAATTCGAACTAAAATCGTAGTGTAGACCAGGCTAAAGATTAAGTCTGTTCTTAGAACTTTTCCTTCTTAACACTTTTGTCCTTGCTGTAGTCTCCCTTTAAAAAGGGCTCCTTCTTGCACGGTTTCCTGGCAAACCAAAGCACACCTATATAAGTGATACATCAAATATTGGCAGTTGCTGTATGTACAAACAATGGGATGCATCAAAATCACCCCCTTAAATACACAAGAGGTTTTTACAGTATTTTTCCAAAAACAGTTTGCAGTGGTATTATTGCAGTATTCTGGGCTGGTATATTTGGTTATACTATTGTACTCCTTAAAAATAAATAAATAAGAGCCATTTCAAATGGCCACATAGAGAAATAAGATTCCTTTTTCAAAAATCCATAATAATAATTTAGATTTCTCCGATATAACTAGTCATTCTGGGGCCTGGTTCTGGCTCCCTTATTCATGCTGTATAGTGTTTTCCTTCATGTGTAATCCCCCCCGAGTCTAGTTCTCATGTATAATAAAGCCTCTTTACACCCCACTGGCACAGTAAAGGAGCATTCAAGCAACACCCATTATAAGGCCTTTTGATATTGCCGGCTCAGTGTAAAGCAGCCATGGTGTAACTGAGAACCAAACCCAATGAGATTAAGGCTTTGCCTATACTAGACTCTTTTTCATTATATTTCCCACCATTGTTGTCATTGGTGCAGATCCACCCATGGCAGCAATGGAGGGAGAGCTAGTGTAGACAAGCGGATGGTGACTACCTGGTGATCATCCTTAGCGAGCTCTGGAAAAAGCAGCTTTCTCCCATGAGCAGTGAGCTCACCTATGGACCAGTGCAGGAGTGGGGTTAGGGCCATGGTCTCCCTTTCTCTATCCCCATCCCCCTGGAGCTGCATTGCAGCTTCAGGACAACTGGAAGAGAGTAGTACATGCTCTCTTCTGAACATCAGCACTAGTCACCCCATAACTAGGCAGCTCTAGCATACATCAAGTCTCAAGTAGATTGATAATCATAAAGTCGTAGCTACCTCCTGGATGGCCTCTCTTTTGTCCTGCACAGGAGAGAATCTGTCCCAATATTCCTGCTCTGAAGATCTTGCAATCTAAACGATAAATGTTAATTTGTTCTTGGAAAATGTAGTGGGATACTAATAACTTAGAATTTCTTCAATTTTGGCATAACAGAATTGTTCTAATTTAATAAACTGTGAAACCGTCTACTAAGAACACGACTTATCTCCTGATTTTATCTTCACTTTCCCTAGCTTATCTGCCATGTTCATTTTGCTCACTTTCTTTTTGCTGTGCTCTGCATTTATAGCAGCCTCCTCATTCACATATGCCAGGCCTCCAAAAATTTCCTGAAAACCCACCTGCTTTATGAAACACTGCAGCTAACATATAATGACCATAAATGGTTCTTTATGTTTGTTTACTGTACTAGTTCTGCCTTTAGATTTTAAACTATTGCAAAGCTTTGTATGTGGTTACAGTGCTATGTAAAAATAAATAAATAAAACACATTGCATAGTACAGCTGCATGATTTTTGAAAGCAGAACTCTGGAGACCAGATGTAAAACTGAATGAAAGACAAATTAAAGGCTAGGGTTGCACTGTTTGGAATAAGAACTGATGGCTCATTCTGCGCCCATCTGCCCAAATCCTTGTAAATTCTGTTGTAAAAAGAATTTGGTGGAAATGTTGACGGATATGTCTTAGTGCTTCAATTCTTTTTTTTTTTTAATGACAAAGCATGGTCATTGAGGTTTGTTAAAACCAGGCATGTGATCGGAGTGGAGGATTGTCAGTAAAATGCTTCAAAATGCAGAACTTTGTATTCTTGTTCTTGGAGACATTCTGCATTGGTGGGGGTGGGAGGAAACCAAATAAATGTGTCAATTCAGAAAACAGAACTTGAAGCCATGATCAAAAATGGCCATACTAGAACAATCAACAAACTGGATTAACGTATCAGTCAGAATACTTATCATTTTAAAGGAAAAATGTAAGGAATAAATAATCCACTTTTGTTTATTCCCACTCCTGTGACAATGCCATCCATTTGCATACATCACACCTGGATATCTGAAGACAAATTCTTTGCAATTTTGCTGTTTCTGATTACAGAAAGGTCTTAGGCCCTGATCCAAAGCCCATTGAAGTCAATTGAAAGACTCCCATTTACTCCACTGAGCTTTGGCTCAGGCCCTTAATTGGGAAAATGTCTCAGTTATCTTGTTGAACCATAGGTGTTTGTCATACCCTCTCTGTCATTGTATTCCATCACATATCTGCATGTGTTCTCCCAGTGATATAGCATCACTGGTTAGTTAACATGATCACTTTTCTCAGAAAGTAGAGTCAAATGATAAATGTGTGATTTTGAGCTAGATCTCAATAGCATACACCTTTGTAGTCTCCTTTTGTGGTCTTTTGTCTGACAGAGTTTGTATGCCCAACATCTTGGGAAGACTGATTAGAAAGCTTTCCACACAATTAGCAGAGATGAGGTGTTCATGGTCAAACTTTATTCGATATTATGCTTGGCTCTGGAAAGACACCTCCATCCTTTCTTAAGATAATCCACATTTATGTTTGGAGGATGAGGAAGATAAGCAGAAGCTGAAGGTGCCATAATAATTTGTATCTATCATGACAGTTCAAAGTTGGCTTTTAAAGCCAAATTTTCCAAAAGTTACTCCAAAATTGCTTACTCACATATCTACATTTTTCACATTTTTTTTTTGTTTCATGAGAAAAGTCTTTTTTGTTGGGTGGGTTTTATCCCCTCTCTCTCAAAAAGTGGCTGAAATGTGTTTCCTCAATTTTTTTTTTCAAAAATATTTCACTTTTAGGTAAAATCAAGCACAGAAAATTTTCACCTGAAAATGGGAAAGTTCCAGAGAGTTATTAGCAAGGCAGTGTGCTTTTAAATGCTATGATTTTTGGGGTTTTCCAAAAAAGAACCAGCACATGATCCTCAAATGGTGTAAACTGGAATGATTCCACTGAAATGACCTTTGACAGTAGTTTGCCATGTTTATATGTTATTAAACTATTATAGCTTATTTCACCATTCAATAACTTTGGCCTAAATCACACTGAAGTCAATGACAACAATTTTGCACATTTTAAATGGAGGAAAAATATTAACAATCAATTTTTCAGGATTTTTTAAAAACTAAAATTATGATTTTTGCAGTTTGCCAGGACAAACAACTACCCATTGTTATTAGCCACTGTTAAACAGGGGGTTCTACTGGAAACTATTATGTAACTTTAAACAAAGGAGAATGCTGCTAGCTCCCACTAATAAAATCCCCAGAATGTTAACTTAGAAACACATTTTAGTTTATTTCTGATGAAGTAAACCACCAGACAAAGTTCAAATTATACCAGATCAATGTATTTGTATTTTTAAGTCTAGTAATGGTAGGGTCTCAAATTCAATGAGAGACTGAGTATAATGTGTAAAACTCTTCTGCTTTATTTAATATACAGAATGACAAGTGCAAAAAGAACATAACACTTACATCTTTGAGGATAATTTGAGAGTAGAGAGGATTTTTAAATAACATAGTGGATAGCAGAAAGCCCTTGATTTGGTCTTTTTAACAAACAGCCTAGATCATTGCAGCTGAAGAGCCTGGATTCATATGCATTATTTTCTTTTAAACGAGGATACAAAAAGGCACAGTCTGTGCTTTACCTAGCAGCAGATCTAGGTTTTCTGATTTGGAAGCCTGGAGGCATCTGTCACTGTTGGGAGTCCCATAAAGAATTCAAAGGTATATCACCACAGGGCTATTTCTTCCTGAATAACTTACCTAAATTTCAACTGCTTGGCTGTTCTCTCTGCCCTAAAATAAAGACTATACCTTTATCTATTTGCATTTGATAGACATTTATATCAGAAGAGGAAGTTGCAAACATATGATCTCCATGTGGAGTATAAATCAGGTAAGGAACCACAAATTGCAGATATTCTTAACAGGCCAGTATGCAGATGAAAATCACTTGAAATTGATGGTGCATATGATGAATGCAGTAAGGTTATGCCTCTTATAACAACACAATTAGCCAAATTTTAAACTTAAAGTTGTAGAGTGTGCTAGAGCAGTTCTCAGAGTGCTTACACCTCACATGAAGACATGACCACTATGTGATAAACTTCTTTATTTTTGCAATCATAATAATTGCTAAATGAATAATATAAAATATATACTAGTGTAAGTGCTGCAGTTTACAATGTTTTTTGAGTCGATGGTAACAAAATAATACTATGGTGTGACAGGATGTAATAGACTGTAATCACTGCATTTTATTAGGGATATGCATTTATGTAGATCATTTTAAAAACACATTCTATTGTTGATAAATAGTAAGCATTCTATAGGAACTGTTTTGATCTCTTGACTGAATGCTGTAATGCCTAAAAAGTGTCCAAATACATAATGATGTACTTGAACTTGGCAAACTATTCATAGTAAACAACTTACTCACTGAGTATAGCCTCTATATAACTTCCATAAATGTGCCCATTCTACAAACTATTTGTTTGGTAAATGCAAACATATTTAAAGTCTATGGATTGATCACACATTGTAAATGTGAATAATGCTTTGAGAATTACATATTTGCAATTTGACATTTGAGCTGTGTGATCCCTAGAGTGACATATTACAGTTTCTGTTCCCTGATTCAGCAGTCTATCACTACTAAGCAAATGCCTAAACTTAAGCATGCCTTGAAGTATTTGCTTTTACTGACTTGAATGTGATATAAACACATACTTGAAGTCAAGCAATAAGCATGTGCTTAAGTGATTTGCTGAATTGGAATCAGGATAATAGTAACTCTCATATTATGGTCTTTGCATAATAAAAGTTAATGTCCTATTAGAGAACAGAAACAACACCAGTGGCTCTCCATAATTAAGATTGCAATGATATTCCATTATAAAGCACTTAAACATTGGGATTTAAAAATGAGCTTGAAGTACTCTGCTGAATGAGGGTCATAGCCCTGAGTAAGGACTGCAAGATAGTAAACTATAGATGGAATCTATCTATTCTATTCTTTAAAAGAGAATTTTGTTTACTCAATGAGCGCCATAGCATCCTGGTTTTTTGGCTTATACCTCTCTTTAGATATATAGAAGAAGATCAGTATGCAGATGTAACTACAAGGTGTTCTAATTATGGTATTAAAAACTCTGATGAATGCTTCGTTTTTGGTTCATTTAAGGAATGACCCATCAGACTATTGTATGAAGCTATTGTAGTTTTTATATGAATTTACTTCTCTCTATGCAATTGACATTTGCTATCACTTTACTGCTTCTACTTAACACAGGTTGATCAGGTTGCACCTATCCTTTTGGAAACTATCATTTAAGATGGCTGTTTCAGAAGAATAAAACCCCTTGTAATGAAATGCTGTACTATAGAAATATTGCAGGTTGGCTTACTTGAATTTTTTAAAAAACATCATAGTTAGAATTTAAAGTCTCTCTCCTTATGTTCCATTCTTTCTGTTGAGACCAGCTGGGACGTTCTCATTGACTGTCCTGATATTTAAACAATAGTGGATATGGGGACAGGGTGTTTTCTATGAGGAGGACTTCAATGCTGAAATTCAATTTTCATTCATCCAAGAGAGACAAAACGTATTGACTTTTAAGGCATGTTCCAAGGTCTTTTTTTTCCTAACCCAGGCATGGTCTACACTACCAACTTATATCAGTATAACTACATCACTCATGGGTGTGAAAAATCCACTCCCCTGAGTAGGATGANCCCCCCCCCCCCCCCCCCCCCCCCTGCACATTCCTCCGTACCCCACTTTTTTGGAAAAAGTGGGCATTTGTCCCATTTGCTCTTGCAAAAAAAGTCAGGACGGCCAAGACAGGGCTTAAAAAAGGGACTGCCAAAACGGGACATATGGTCACTGTAATAAATGAAGGGGGGCGGGGATAGCTTCTTTTTATGGACATCCATCCAGCCAGTTAGCTATAAAATCCCTCTTGGTGGCTGTTCTCTGCTTGCTTTCCTGTAAAGGGTTAACAAAGTTCCCCAGGTAAAGAAAAAGGAGTGGGCACCTGACCAAAAGAGCCAATGGGAGGGCTAGAACTTTTTTAAAATGGGGAAAATCTTCCCTTTGTTTGTGTGCTGTGTTTCTCTGGGAAAGAAGGGAACAGAGGGTGGCAGGAATGCTGTGTAAGGCTTGAACCAGGTATAAAAATTGGTCTTTCAAACCTAGAAGAAATAATTTGGATAGGGAATGTTTAGTTAGTTGCTATCAGGTTTATTTCTTATTTTGGCTTGTGGATCTCCTTTGTGCTAACCCCAGATGCTTTTGTTCGCTTGTAACCTTTAAGCTGAACCCCCAAGAAAGCTATTTTGGGTGCTTAATTTTTGTAATTGTTTCTTTTAAGATCTAGCAAAAACCCTAAGTTCCAGATGTATTTTTTCCCTTTTTGTTTTTAATAAAATGTACCTTTTTTTAAGAACAGGATTGGATTTTTAGTGTCCTAAGAGGTTTGTGCATTTTGTTTGATTAGCTGATAGCCACAGCTAATTTCCTTTCTTTTCTTTCTCAGCTCTTCCCCGGGGGGGAGGGGGGGATGAAAGGGCTTGAGGGTACCCCACAGGGAGGAATTCCCAAGTGCTCCTTCCTGGGTTCAAAGGTGGGGTTTTTTTGCATTTGGGTGGTGGCAGCGTTTACCAAGCCAAGGTCAGAGAGAAGCTGTAACCTTGGGAGTTTAAAAAAAGCTTGGAGTGGCAAGTATTAATTTTTAGAATCCTTGCAGGCCCCTACCTTCTGCACTCAGAGTGACAGAGTGGGGGTTCAGCCTTGACAGTCACCCTAGCCCTGAGCGATGCAGTTATACCGACCTTACTCCCAGTATAGACAGTACTATGTCAATGGGGGGCTTCTCCCGGTGGTATAGCTACTGCCTCTCGGGGAGGGGGAGTACGTATGCCGATGGGAGAAGTTCTAAGTGGAGCAGTACTAATTTTTACAACAGCTGAGGATAGATTTAGCACCTTGGACCTGCTCCTCCGCCCACTGAGCATAATTCCAATTGACTTCAATGAGTGCAGGATTGGACCTCTGAAGAGTTAGGTGGTGGAGAAAATTGTTACAAAAGAGACCAAGCATAATTGGATTTTATGAAGTTTCTTCTGTCGGTAGCTGTTCTAAGAAACCAAGCTTTGGTACCCAAACACTTAATGAAAATGACATCCTTCTCTGTCCTGGGAGGCAAGACCTACTGGGCTAGTATGGAGCAATGAGAAGTACTCTGAATTTGTTGGCTGTATTTTCCTGGTGATGGTGACAAGGAAGAAAATGGTGGGAATGAACACAAGAGTTGCTCATTTCACAGGATGAAGGTGGCATATAAATATCATGAGGTTTTCTGTCTCTTTCCAGGTGTTGTGAAGAAAGTTGGTTACTTTGGACACACAAAAAGTTCCTCACAGATGCAAGTCAGGAGTGCCCTACATAGATGTTATAATCAGAAATATACTCAAACCTAGCTCCCACTCCCCTGTAGAGAGAGTCTTATCTAATTAGCTTGTGGATATAGCTTCCTTTTGATGTTTGATTGTGAATCCTCTCTCTCTCTCTCTCTCTCTCTCTCGCTCTCTCTTCCTGCTATATCAGTTGCTTCTGTGCTTAGAGAGCAGCTTTTTATATATCCTGTAAAATATCCAGTGGGTCTTGCTGTAGCATTAATAAACTGAATGCCAGAAAGCTGCTCTTTCAAAATGTCACTTATTAACACAACCCTCCCACTACTCAAAACAAAACCCCAGAACTAAAATAATCAAGAAAAAGGTCAGCATCCACTACATGGCTTCCCAGCAGGTGCACCATTTACCTTGTACAGGAAGTACAGTTACTGGGAATTCATAAATCAACCCAAAGAGGAAACCTCTGTTCTAGTGTTTGAACAGACACCAGCTGACTCCCCCGCTACAGTAAGTCTCTTTACAATTCCTGTACAATACACCTGTCCAAAGTACTCTGACATAAACCCCTTTCCTGGAAAATAAATTCCCTCAGATGTCACAGTCACTGCTTTCAGGAAGGTTACTCCCACTGTATGGCCATGTCAGAAGAAAGACAGGAGGTAATGGATATGGTTTAATTAGGCTGCAAGTTTATTCAGTTAAAGTATCTGGGAGTACCTGGCAATACACTGTACAGTGAAGATCATAATCTTTTCCTTAATTCTTTCCACATAACCCCCAAACTGGTCCCAGCCATCCTGTTGCACGGACTTCACCATCCCCCCCCTCATAAAAGGATTAAGGGGACTAGAAAAGGAGTGGGTTGTGTCCCGGGAGTAACAACCCACGCCTTCATTCCTCAGCTCTCTTAAGGGATGCTTTACTTTACATCATTTCCCTATCTGTTTTATCCAATAACTGTATCCCTTCCATTATGAGTACCTGCACTGGACATCAGCCACAAGGAAGCACCACCAATTATGTTTGTCTGTCTTTCCCACACACATCCACTCACCCTTCCCAGGTATTCACTGATATCTTCCTTAATATTAGACAAAAATATATCTACCCCTCAAATCAGATATATATCCTATCCTCCCTAAATAGCTTGGGTGCCCAATAAGATCTATCTGGTTATGGAAATACCAATTACCATTGGTTATGTATGTTTTTAGCCACCTCCCTATCTACACGCCTCTGGGTTTCTCCAGGAATTCACAGGGTATAAACATCCCATCCCACCTCCACAATTTCTGGCCAGCTGGATGGGCCCCCTCAACCTGGTCCAGCCGTTTCCTGCTCCTCCCCGCTCCATACAGGTAAAACATTTCCCCGTCCTCCATCTGTTACCAGTTGATGGGAGAGCCCTTAAAGGCACAATAGGTCCTTTTCTTCTCGCCATCTAGACAAGGACCCATGGCATAAAGCTGCAGTGAGCACATTTCTAGCTCAGGTCCCCTTTCCCAACTAAACTAGCAGTCTGACCACACCCAGAGTAACTTCATTTGATATGGACAAAAGTGCAGGATAAAAATCGGCTGTTCAGCCAGAGCAGCATAAGGTAAGAAAAAAGAAGAGACACGCACCCGGGACCAGGAGGGTTATCTTCAGGGTGACCAGATAGGCCCTCAGGTGAATAAAATGAAGGAGTGAGAAGAGGGGTTAGAGAACAGTAGTACCACAAGGCTCCTATCTCAAACCTTCACTTGCTCTGAGGGAAAAAAGGTAGGGTGTTAATCTGCCACACACCCTCTATGATGTTCATACAGCAGGCTATAGATGTTCTGTGACTATTTTTTCTTAATATAGACAAAAAGTCGTTTCGAAACAGAGTTTGCTAATGCTCATGCTTCCTTGACTTCTAGATACTTCAGGCTTAATTTGGACTCCCCATGTTTACTACCAGATTCCCTGATACAAATAATGGCTAGGCACCAGTTCTGCAATGAGCTCTGTGCAGGAGTGGGGGTCTGCCCACATAAGGCTAATCCTGGGAAAGGGACCTTAGACCACCAGGCATAACAAGCTGGCATCTAGCATTATCTTGCTCAAGTGAAACTCAGAGAAGTTTTCATGGAGAAACTACTTCTCTTGATAGCCCCTATTTTAAAGTTGCTTTTTGTTATTTGGCCACAGAAATGCCAGAACATGGTCTAGACAGCATTGCTGGAAGTTCCACTTCTGAGGAAGAAAGGCCTTGCTTAAGAATGTGTTTTGTTATAATGATAGCTTTTCAAATATATACATCTGTCTTTGAACAGACAACAGCTCAAATTCATGTTGCCATAAGATATGTGGTTTCACATCTTTTTGTTGTATAGCTTTTTCCAAAGATCTTATACATGCTTTTGTGGCTGGGTGAGATTAGATCTAGAAGCAGAGTCATGTGCAGAGATCTGCACCATAAACATCTTCTGGCTTATATATAATTTAGGAGATAACTCTTTAAAGAAAACTCTTCCATGACACAGCAGAAATAAATGAAAGACAAGGTTGATCAGATATCCAACAGGTTTCTCAGCCATCTTGGATATTTTGGTCACTTTATTTATTTTATTTGCAGAGAGGATTTTAGCCATAACAGAAGACTTAAAGGTATTTTCAGTACAGTAACATCTGAAAACAATATCTTTGAATACATTTATTTGAGACCCTGATATTTGCTGGAGATAAGACTGTTCTGGGGCTAAATGAACTTCAATTTAGAAGTTTAGGGGGGGAAAAACATGTATACACTTTTTGCATCTCAAAGTTTGGATGAGACCTGACACATACCAGTGATCTCCTCCTATTGAGGAGTAGCTACAATCAGTGTCTTCTTCTTCAACAGGATTCGTAAACTGAGAAAATTTTAACCATGATTCTTCATCTTGAGGGGAATCTTGTGAATGTGGAAGTTTTGTCATCTTGTTGATGCAGCATAGAAGTAACCTTTTCATTCAGATATACAAGTTTATTAGGCAGTAGGGCAGAGTAATGGTTCAGAGGAAACTCTCCCTCATTGTGCTAGAAACTATTTTCACTCTGTACTGTACAGCCTATTTTTTTCCCTGTAGGGAATGGTGGGGTGAGGAGGAGGAAGAAGTGGAATAATCTTTCTGCTTTTGTGTTATCATAGAAAAGGGGAAGAAAGGAAACTGTCTTTTTGTTTCATGTTTACACTTTCTTTTTCTGTGATGGGAGAAAGGAAAGTCACCTGTTCCCTTTATTTTCTTTTGAGTTGTGCTGCATTTCAGTGAGGTTGGCAGAGAATGGTTGAAATATCAGGTAATTCCTCTTGAGATAAATAACTTCTGGCTTGAGAGAATGAAAAAAAAATGCTGGCTTCTCTAAGATGAACTTACTGAGCACTGACTCTGAAACTCTGCTTTTGAAAGCATTTGATTTGGATCTCTGAGGCAAACAACAGCGCACTGAGAAGCCACAGAAAGTTGGCAGCAAGAACAGTTCTCAGTTTGGCTTCCTGCTGAGCTTTGTTTGAGCACTTTCCTCAATATGATTGTCTTTACAAGAAAATAAATGTAAAATACATGATTGTCTTTACAAGAAAATACATGTGAGTGGCCTCAATTAGTTTTGGGGAGGACTCTGGCAACAAGGCCCTAGAGGTGTAGACTAAACTGTGTTTTCCTCTTAAAGAGTGTCTACTACTGTGTTGTGATTTGTAAGATGAGGAAGAGAGATTGGATATGTATTGAGGTGGAAGAACCAACACTGTGAAGCTTTCCTGAAGTGAGAATGAGTAGTGAATGGAGCTAGTGTTGAGCTGTTATATTAAAGGAAATGGAACTTTTCTAGTATTGAAGCCAGACTGGTGCTACAGAGGACCTTCCAATGTGGTGGTAGTGCAAAGTCCCAAAAGCCACTTCAAAGTAAAAGAGACTGCAGCTGAAATAAAATGGGTTCAGGTGAAGAAAAAAAAATATTAATTTCATTTCTGCAGAGGAAAGAGTAGCTGATAAGGGCAGCAGCTCAACTAGGGTTTCTGCAGTTTAGTAACTAGGTTACTATAGCTTCCTGTTAATACAAAATCTGACACATGCCTGTCTCCAAGGAGACCTGTTCTGTAATGAGCCCTCCAGATTGGTGTGTGTGACTCCCATTACATTTGAAGCTGAAACAAAAACCTTTTTCAGATGTCACCTTTTCTGCAGGTGTGTAATATAAAGACACACCATAAATGTAAGTGTAAATGACGTGCTGTTGTTTCTCTGTCCAAGATGGGAGGAAGGAATGGATGGATGGTGTGCAGATGCAATATCCTGTCATATTTTTCTAAAGAGACTATGTCTATACAAGTTAACTTCTTATTCTATTCCATTCTATGTAGATTTTTATACCGCACTAATCACTGTAAAATCTAAGCGTCTTTCAGGAGTGCCTTAAACAAAGTGAATAACATCCGTCAAGTGTGGTTTGTTCTTTATCATTTCACCAGGGTCTTAGGGTCAGATCCTCAACTGGTATATATGGGTGTAGTTCCACTGACTTCAGTAAGCTTGTCTCTTCCAAGACTTGACCACTAGATTTGCCCATACTTTGTAGCAATACAGTAGACCTGTTTAAAAAAAAATAACCTAAAAAAATATTTAGGATCACATTCTGATCTCACTTGTGCCCATGTAAATCCAATTGATCTCCACTGACTTCAAAAAAGTTACTCTAGATTTACACCAGAGTTTGAACACTACAAGGGGCAGATCCTCATCTGCCATAAATTGTTGTAGTAGCTCCATAAAGGATCTAAATTCTGATATTTGTTGAAAGATCATATTGTCTCTGAGAACTTGAAAAAATATGAATAAAAGTATATTAAAATGAGAATTGGGAAGAGTTCTATAATGCAAACATTAAAAACAGTAATATTAATGAAGTCAGTGGAATGATGCCAATTTATAGCAGCTAAGGATCAGGTAACCTGCTGTCATTTCTTTATCTGAATTAATCTTTGTTCATGCCTCAAATCAAGGTGTAGGAAATTACATGATCGTACTCTACCAAACTGAAATCACTTTTTGGGAAAGCAAAAAGCCTATTCAGTTGTGTACTTCATCAGCCAGGCAACAGCATCTCCTGCTCTAGATAAGTGAGAACCAGTTAGAACAGTATACATTAAAAGTATAAATAAAAAGGGAGTGTATGACCTCACTGCTTTAAAATTCAGTGGTGCTCAGGAGTTTGCCCACATTTAATGCCCTAGCATTCAATATAGAATGCTGATTTCCTAAAGAACACATGAAAACACTTTCCTGCAATACTAGAGGTTGTTACTTGTCCTCATGGGAACGACAGGATGGTTCCCAAAACAAAATATACCCTGTATTTATTGGGAGAAAGGAGGTCATATGGGAGTTAAGCCTGGCTGAAGAAGTTTCCAGAGAGATCATATACATTTGGGATAAGCACCATAATTTTTAGCTGATCCTTTAAACAGAAGCTTCTGAGGTTCAGCCTTCACTAATTTTTGTTTTCATTTTTTCCCCAGGAACCAATATAGTGCTTCCTTGTCAACAGTAAATATATATTTCAATATGGTGTAATGATGTGGTAGTGAACTGTGCATATAGTTCATTCAGCACAATTTCTTGTGGTGGTTTGCGCTACAGTTAGATAACAGAAAATGACACACGTAGCTTTATTTTCCCAAGGTCTCCATGTTTTTCACTTTGAAAGAACAAAACAGTAGTAGCTCCTTTGGGTTTATGATGCTATAAGTGTGAATGTGTTTTCTATTGACTGACAAAGCAGTTCAAATGTCAAGCAAGAAGCACTGCACTTCTGATATTCAGATGCAGATAAATGGGCTGGCAGCTAATCTAAAGCTTTTCATGGCATTTTGCAGCCCAGTGATACTAATATTAATCCATGCTTAATAACAACCATTAAAAATCCCAACTTTTTTCCCTTGAGTAGTAAGTTAGAATTTGCACGCCGGGGATATTTTCAAGACTGCTGTGGCTAATGCTTTTCACAGCTAAATCTCCATTAGTAAAACATCAGTAATCTTTAGGATCATAATACAAAACAAATGAAAATTTCAAATGAAAAGCATTGAGTCTTTTCTTTTGTAATTTACAAGTGGCAATGATTCAAGAAGAGTTTTTTCACTGCTGTAGAGAAGCTTTCTAATTTGAAATGGCTCTCCTAAAGTTATTTTCAAGTACATTTTAGCCAGTGCTTTATTTGCTAATGTATAGTGTTTGTATATGAAAGGTTTTCTACAGAACAAGGAAACTTGCATCTAATACCTGTGTGGAATGGATGACCTTGTTTTCTCTTTAACTTCAAATCCACTTGGACTTCATGGATTTGAAAATTCAACTCCAACTCAGTATTGTCAGGCTTGCATTCTACTTGATAAGGAACAGAATGGATTAAGTTGTGTCAAAGTTAGAATCAGGACTCACAATTTGTCAAACCACTCTGTTTATTAGCACAGCGCTCTGCTAATACACCCAGATAATGTGAGCACCATGTAAGACTCAAACTATCTTATTTATACAGATAAAAGGGGGGGCGAACTTAACAAGAAAACAAAGGAAGCAAAACTGATAAGTTTACCTGGGGCCAGACACACATATCTTATTTCCTTACTAACTCTTACCAATCTTCTGTTAATGTCCCACCATTAGCATAAGTGGACTCATTGTGTTATATCTTAATGTTTCTCTTCCTGACAACTATATTTCAACCTTCTTCATTCCTGCTTAAAGGAACATACAGTATTCCTTTAATCCATTCTATTTTAAAATATAATTCATTCTACTTTCACAATCCCTCATTTTGGTCAAGCTACGCAATGACCAACAATTACTTGGTTCCACATATTAACCGTTCTTTATCTCTTTGTTCATCAGCGATATTCAAAATCATCATATTAGCACTCTGTTTTGGGGCAGTCACCTGGGTGGCATGCCTTACACGGTTCTGGATACAACAGGAGATTAACTGAAAACATACAAAAATCATTAGGATTCCAAACACGATAGTCAGGGCTCCCTGAAACAACCAGTTTCCTATGCCAGAGAAATTGAACAGGTTACTTAGCCATTTCCATAAAGAACTCGGCTCTTCGTGGGGAAGATATGCAATTTGTTCTAAGTGGCTAGCGTGATCTATTACCTCATTGGTGTCANGGCGTTCTCGTGGGAAGGACCCTAGCACTCGGAATTGTGGGAAGAGTCGGGCAGGATAACAGATACCTGACCAGTTAGCTGGTAACACAGTATAAGCTTTGGTCCCACAAACCCAATGATGGCCTATTAAGGCCGGGAAGGGTCGGTTGCACCCATTTGTCATATAGGTGCCTGCAAAGGAGGAGTAATATCCCCCAAAGGGCACAGGGTAATTCTCCTTACGAGGAGTGGTGTTATTTGCATGGCATTGAAAGATTGTATTGTTTTCACTAAGGTTACTGTAGGGGGAACATGAGATTGATTTTTCTGTTTGATCCCAGGTCGAGAAAAAATTCATATCCCCATACCCGGCCCGCCACTCTTTAGTTTTGTTCGAATAATCCCATACACCATTGGCCACAATATGCTGAAGGCAATGGCTTTTTCCCAGATCCAGCCCTGTCCCATTACACACCCAACACCAATGACCTTTTCCCTCCACCACACTTATCCATTTAGATACATTTATTCCCACCGCTTCCCAAGTGTCATTGCTGTTCCATGTTTTGTTAAACGCACGAGGTTCTCCAGTGAAGTCTGGGGAATTGAGTGGGATTGCCAGGACAGGAACACCAGTTTGAGAGTGGGCTGGGATGTGGCTGCAGACCCAGCAATTAGAAATATTAAGGGTCTGAGCTATCCACACTTGCTGCTGGATAAAATAATTGTCATTGTGGACTCCCCAGACCTTAAGACACCAGCAGCCGAGGAACAGGTGCCACCAGAGGCGCACGTTGGAGGCAAGGCCCTTCTGGTTCTGACAACCTAAACTGAGGGAACCGCAGTCACGGTTTTACATCCACCAGGCAGCAGGTGCTAGGCTCGCTACTGCTTCTTCTTGGGCCTTGCTTTAGGTCATCGTTTGCTTCTGGCAACCCTTACGAGAGCATAGATTGTAAGGCAGGGGTAGGCAACCTATGGCACAGGTGCCGAAGGCGGCACACGAGCTGATTTTCAGTGGCACTCACACTGCCCGGGTCCTGGCCACCGGTCCGGAGGGCTCTGCATTTTAATTTAATTTTAAATGAAGCTTCTTAAACATTTTGAACCCTTATTTACTTTACATACAACAATAGTTTAGTTACATATTATAGACTTCTAGAAAGAGACCTTCTAAAAAGGTGAAAATGTCTGACTGGCACGCGAAACCTTAACTTCGAGTGAATAAATGAAGACTCGGCACACCACTTCTGAAAGGTTGCCGACCCCTGTTGTAAGGTATTGCAGGCTGTTCCTTTACGTCTTCTTCTGGAGTCAAAATTGACTCTGCGTGGTTCTGAGGTGATGATTGGTTCGCTGGGGATGGTGCCTTCTTACACTGCGAAGCATGTATCCTCGCTGCGATGCCAGATAGTTTAACAGCCGTCTGGGTAGTAAGCAGTACCTGATGAGGACCCTTCCACCGGGGCTCCAAGGCGTGTTTTCGATGATGGTACATAGACCCAATCACCTGGCTCGAGGTTGTGGCAAGCGTCAGAGGTGGGTTCCGTCAGCCAGGCAGCTCGAACCTGTGAATAGAAGTGACTTACGGCTTGCATTAATCCCTTGCAATATTGAAGGAGCGTACTGTGAGTCAAGTTCAAGTCTGGGACTTGAGTAATGGTAGCCATAGCTCGCATAGGGCATCCCATAACAATTTCAAAAGAACTCAATTTATGCCTTTGGGATGGAGTGGATCGCATTTCCATAAGGGCCAGCGGTAAAGCTGCTGGCCAGCTTAACCCTGTAGAGTGACAAATTTTAGCAAGCTTATTCTTAAGTACACCATTTCGTCTTTCAACTGCACCTGCGCTCTGTGGGTGGTAGGGACAGTGCAACAGGTGTGTGATATGTAATACACGATCCAGGTGTTGAACAAGTTGTCCGGTAAAATGTGTACCCCAATCACTGGACAGAGTGGCAGGAATTCCCTTGGCAGGCATAATATGATTTAACAAACATTTGCCAACAGACAGTGAGTCAGCCTTGCGACAAGGAAAGGCTTCGATCCAACCAGAAAATAAACATTCCATAACAAAAATAAATTCATATTGTTGACACTTAGGCATTTTTACAAAATCAAGTTGCTAATGCAAGAATGGTGCTTGGGGCAGGCCCCGGAACCCCTGAGCCACTTTTACAGCTTTACCAATATTGTGGCTTTGGCAAGCGGTACAGGTGGCACAGTGGCGGGCTGCAAAAGAGCTGAAATGGGGGGCCCACCATCCTGCCTTAGTTACAGCAGAGACTATCCCCTCCTTTCCGACATGCAAAACACCATGTAGCAGGGCGGCCAGCGACGGGTAGAGCGAAAAGGGGGCCACAAAGGCGCCAGTAGGCGAACACCAAAGGGAATCAGGACGTAGAGGGCAACCCTGGGCAACCCAGGAGTCTTTTTCGGCTTCTGGGGCAGAGTCTTGGAGCAGGGTGAGGTTAGTGAGGCACGGCGGTGGTATAGAAACAGAAAGGGAACCTAGAAACGCATCTGGGGAAGGTTCTATGGCAGCAGCATGTTTAGCAGAGGCGTCAGCAAATGCGTTACCCTTAGCAACATCAGTATCCACCATCAAGTGGCCAGGGCACTTAACAATGGCTAGGGCAGACGGAAGGAAAACTGTATACAGGACAGCGGCGACGTAGGGGCCATTTTTGATAGGGGTACCGGCGGAGGTAAGGAAACCCCGAGCTTGCTGGAGGGTGCCAAAGTCATGTACAACCCCAAAAGCATAGCGGGAGTCAGTGTAAATGGTAGCAGAGCGTCCCTCCACCAAAAAGCAGACACGGGTGAGGGCAACTAATTCATCGACTTGCGCTGAGGTTACAGAAGGTAAAGGTGCAGCTACTAGAGTTTCAGAGAGTGACACTACAGCGTATCCTGCAAGGAGACGACCTTGGTTGTCGGAACCATCAGTAAACAAAACAAGGTCAGAATTAGGGAGAGGGACATCAGAAAGGTCAGAGTGCAGGACGGTGACAGCAGAGACAGTTGCAAGGCAGTTGTGGGGATCACCGTCATCAGACAAAGGCAGGAGAGTGGCAGGGTTTAACTGAGTATGGTGATATACGAAGCCGATAGCAGTAAAAGTTCATATCTGGTAAGGCGGGCGGAGGAGAGGTGGCCTGTGTTACGTTGTAGCAGGAGAGTTTCCACAAAGTGAGGTAACATGAGGGTAAGAGGAGAGCGGAGGACAAGGGATTCAGACATTTCGACTAGGCGCGCTGCGGCAGCCACAGCACGCAGGCAGAGGGGTAAGCCTTGGGCAACAGGGTCCAAAGTGGCAGAGAAATAAGCCACTGGGCGGTTTTTGTCTCCATGCATCTGAGTGAGAACTGGGAGTGAGAACTCCCAGTGCACACTCAGATTGTTCGTGGCAGAAAAGTCAGGCAGCCCTAAGGCGGGGGCAGAAGCCAAACCCCGTTTGAGGGAAACAAAGGCAGAGTCGGCCTCAGGGGGCCATGGCATGTGATCAGGCACAGAGACTCGAGTGAGTTCCTGGAGAGGTTTTGCAAGGGAGGCATATTGGGGAATCCATTGCCTGCAAAATCCAGCCATGCCCAAAAACTTTCGGACCTGGCATGGGGAGCGGCAGGGCCGGTGCAACCCATTAGGCCCAACACTTTCCATTCTCAGACCTTATATTCAGTTGCTTATAACTTGGTCATATTTTAACTGTTTGGGCTGAAATTTTCCATGCTGTGTGTCTGAGGCTAAATCATCTTGGAAAATTTCAGCCAAAAACAGGTCAGCTGTTTCAGAGAACAAGGCTAGGGGAAAAACATATTGAAAAACAATATAAAATAAAATCTGGTAACCTTTTTTTGGAAAATTCTAATGCCTCCATACTTTGGAGCAGGGAATTGAAATTTAGCCAGGGGTTGGCCTTTGAGTCAGGGTTGCGCCTTTTGGCATGCCTCTGAAATACCAGCCACATTTGGCCAGGTTATTTGGATTTGGAAAAAATCACAGTTCTTACATGGTCAGTAGAATCTTCGAAGATTTCATCCAAATTAAGCGTGTTCGAGCCTCTCTGTGCTGACCTGACTGCACAAGCACTATCCCTACAGAGCCATTGAGCATGCTCCAGCCCAGAACTAAGATGGCTCAGAAGGACTTTCCCTTTCAAACACCTTTTTATTTTTTCCTAATCAATTTTACTTATTTTCCTCACCTTTAGAAAATTAATCCTTTTGAAGCTTCAAATTAATATTACTGGTTAGGACTGTTCTCTGCTTGCCCAAAATGACTACAAATGGTTTTAACAGTCCAGTCATTCAGATTATCCCACCTGGTTTCAATATTGCCAATTTATTCTTCCCATCAATGAGAAGTTTCAATTCTTCTTCCTCATCGCCCAAGACTCCTAGCATTGCTATATAAGCAATTTCTTCTCTTCATATTCTTTGCCACCTCTAGTCAATGTGGTCATGACACCTTGTGTTTGAACTACATGTGCCTCTTTAGCACCATTGTGATAATTAGGCTGACAAATTTACCCTAACTGAGCTCTACTGTAAAAAGTATATAAAAGTTCATAAGATGTCACAGTAAGTCTATAATAACAAATGTTAATGGAAAAAGATACAAAAAGGAGACAAAAACTGATTTAATCAAAATAAAAAAGACTACTGATATAACTTAAGGACTGTGTTGAGATCATCCTTGGTAAACAAGACAATGTGGGTCCAGAAGTCAGTGAACCAAAATTGGTGTATCAGAAACTAGGTCTGACAGGTGGACAGAATAAGGGGATGAGCTATTTCAGAGATCTCTCCATTTTTGAGTCCTTAAAGAAATATTTTTTGGGGGGTGGGGGGGATATGGAAGTACAGACAGAGGCTACTGGAGCAAACTTCTCTATCATGGCTACCACCCCCACCATTTGCTGGGACCCTGGGCTTTTGTAACCCTGATTTTGAGAGATGTTCTGGCCAGACTGTGCTAAAGAGAGAGAGGGACTCAGGTAACAACTGAATAAATGGGCTGTCACAGAGTCCCTTGTGGGCTGGGTGGCCTAGTGGTTAGCAGACCCCAGTAGTGGGGGCAGTGGTAGGGGAGCCCTGGCCTACCCACTCTGCTGGGCTCTGACCCAGGGCCCTAAGAGAGTCAACAGCATTTGGCCTCTTAAGGGCCCTTCCGAGTTACCCTGCCTGGTTCACTTCCTCTCTCAACTTCTGGTCCCAGATAAGTGAAAAAGAAACCAAACCACCAGCCCCAATCATGCTCAGCATATAGTCCTATTCCCTCAGGGAGGCTTCTCTAGCTGCTCTGCCAATGAGCCTTCCAGGTAGGTCTGTCCTCCTCGCTTCTGCGTGGGGTTGCTCCCTTTTCAACCCTGTTTTCATGCGGAGCATGTTCTGCACAGCTAAAAGGCCTGGGCTACTTGGGCCCCGTAGTGGCCTCTAAACCCTTCTGCCCCACAGTGGGGTTTGTATATCCCATCACATGGGCCAAAGGTGTTAACGTAACCCAGTCACTGTTCAATATTAAACAGTGTTAAACAAGGTTCAGGGTTTGGAATAAAGGGACCTCAGTCCGCTTAGTACCATGGCAGATACATCACTAAAAAGTCTTTTAACCCTTTATTAAAGATACAGAAAAGAAGGAAAAACAGTTAAAGCCCTTGAAATTCAAAGTATTAAATAAGACTTTCATTTTAACTACATCCCTTGTTCTCTTGCCCTTTACCTGGAGAGAGTTTTAGAAGGGAAAAAAACCCGCCCTTGTTTCAGAGGTTCTTAGGGGAAAGAGAAAAGGTCAATTGAGAAGGGCTGAAGCTGATGTTTCTGCTGTTGTTAAAATCTGACCCAGTTTTATCCCAGGTGGTGTTTGGGATTCAGCTAGAGCTAGTAGGGCTGGTGGTGTCCTCCAGATCCCTCTCTCTGGCCTGGTCTGTTCAAGAATATCTCAGGATCAGCATGACAAAGGCCTGTAGCCCCAGGAAATGGTGGGAGTGGCAGCCATGATGGCAAAGCTCACTCCAGTAGCATCTATCTGTTCTTCTCTATTCCCCCCCACCCCCAAAGTCTCTTTAAGGACCCCAAAAGGGAGGGATGGGTGGAATGTCCCATCCCTTCATTCTCCTGGCCCCCAATTAGGCCTCGTTTCTGACACATCAGTTTTGGTTCACTGATTTCTGGATCCACATTTTCTAGTTTACCAAGGATGATTTTAACATAATCCTTGAGTTTTGTCAATAGACATTTTTGTCTAGACTTATTATCTCCCTGGCTGGTTTTCTTGTACTTGTTTATAATGTTCATTATTGAAAATAACTTGACCTATTTTTCATGGTTAAATCCCAAGTAGGCAAACATTTCATAGACCAATTATCACAACCACTTCTTCCTGATCACCAGCTGAGACCACCCAATTCCTACCTACCCCCCAGCATCATCTCCCTTCTAGCCCCACTCTTCATCCCATGGATCACTCACTGTAATTCTCTCTCTAAGGGCTGCTTTAGATCAGTGTGGCTCCAGGCTCTCCCACCCACTATGCTGTGCTGTGAAGCAGATCCAATCAGCCTTGTCCTGTAGCCACCAGAAGTGGGGATTGGGAAGAGAGTCTGTTAGCCAGGGACCTCCCCGATCCAACCAAATTAGCCCGAGGGCTCAGGCCCTCTATGGGGGAGGACAGAGAAATATGCCCCCCTTCTGAAATAAGTCTCCTCTACCACAGGCACCATCAGAAATTGGGACAGTGTCTGTGGAGGCAGGGGAGCCTGGATTGTTTGGGGAAAATGTTCCCATATAGGAGGTCATAGATCATATGGGGGTTGTGGATTGTCCAGGACGAACCTTCCTAGAGGGGGTCAGGATGCTATGAGAGGCAGGACGCACTTGGTACCAGCTCAGATGGGGAATATTTGTACCTTATATCCACACTGGAGATGCTCCATGATGACCCAGAGAGAAGCTTCCTCCAGGCCAGGACCACCTCCTCATCCCCATGGATGTGGAGTGAGGGGGGTTGGGGTGGGCGGGTGGGCTGCAATGGAGAAAGGTGGGGCAAGGGTGACTCTTGCTGCTGCCAGGGGGGAAGGATTGGGTGTAGTGAGGAGAGAAGGATTAATGTGCCCCAAAGATGCCCTGAGCCACATTGGCTTCAGGGACCATGGCATACAGGGCCCCATGTTGTGCCAGCATATCTAGGAAGTGCCAGACCACTTCCTGCCCTGGGGAGGCTGGGAGCTCTTCAGTGGTTGGGTAGGGTGATGCCTCCTGCTGCACCTCATGGCTGGGATCTTGGCTCCTGTGCTTCCTAGAGAAGAGGCCCCAGAGCTGCCTTGCTCAGCTCCCATTCTGTGCTGGGTCCTCCCTAACAAGCTACATCCTGTACCACCTCCATTTTGGTCTAGATGGTGTGTTGGTGCTGCTGTGGGAGCTGGTTTCCTCCTCCAGTTTGACAGGCACTTCCACCTCTTTGCCTGGATCAGAGCTGCTGGTGGGAGCTGATAGGACAGGCTGCTCCCAAAGCTCCCCCATACCACCCCAGGCACTGTGACAGCAGGGGATTATCATCCTTTTAGAGCAGGTTTGGTCAGTGTCTCTGGGTTCCTGGCATTGGAATGTCTCTCTCTTCTTAGAGGTCATGTTGCTTTTGAAAGCAGTCTGTGACACCATTTTTCTTTCAGTTCTTCCACTGGGGATTTTCCAGGCTCCGACTCCCTGTGGGACTGCTGTGGCAGAGAGTCATTTGAAGTCAGTGGTTCTGTCGGAGAAACCATATTATTCCCCCAGGACAGAACTATTCAATATTGATAATCTCTTGATGGTCCTTTTCCAACTTCTGCAACATAACCTCTTCATGCGGCAAAATGGAGATTCTAATCCACACTGAAAGTTATAATCATAACTCTTCATAAAACAAAAAAGAATTCATAAACTGACAGAGTCATTCCCTAAATCAGGGATCTCAAACTCAATCCACCACGAGGGCCATAAGAGGATTAGTACATTGGCCCGAGGGCCGCAACACTGAAACCTTTTCATATAACGATACAAAAGTATAGTAAAAAATGAAAAAAATGAAGAGTAATATAGTATGCTATTAAAAGTCAATGTATTAACTTTTTAAAAACTGTAATGCGAAGAGGGGTTTTAATAAAATATAAACACCTGTAACTATTCCTCATGTGGTCAGTAACACTGATGATGATCTACACCAGGGGTCTCAAACACATGGCCTGTGGGCCGTTTCCTGCGGCCTGCCATAGGCGCCGACTCTCTCCTGCACTGCGTAACCCCTTCCACCCCTCTGGTCACAGCCCAAAGTCGAGAGGGAAACCCCTACCCCGCCTCTTCCCACCCCTTCCCCACCCCCATTCCAACCCCTTCCCCAAATCCCTGCCCCAACTCCACCCCCTCCCGGCCCCTATTCCAACCCTTGGTGAGGTCGGTAGGGGGCACCTGGACATAAATGGGAGTGACTCCAGGTCATTCCTTTCTTTAAGTTTCGTCTAATGGAGGTTCAGTCCTGCCTGAAATATCAGGCAAGCCTAACAAAGAACCAGAGAGGCAAACGGCCGCTCCGGGTCAGAGCCCCAGACATCCCACTTATATGATGAGCTGCATGCCATTCTAGGGGGTGCCCCTACAACTAAATGACTTCGTCTTGTGGACGGGTGCAGGGTTAAATCGATCTAACGCTGCTAAATTCGACCTAAACTCGTAGTGTAGACCAGGGCTGAGTCTTTCTGCTGCTATTGAGAGAAATCTGGACATACTTTCTATCATTCACTTGCAGCTGGAATAATTAAAATACAGTAAAAAGATGTACTCAATCACTGTGTTTTCAGCATCTTTAAAATATCATAGGCTGAGCTGGCTTTTTAAGGGGGTTGGGCTCAGATGCGACCTGTGCCAGATTTAGCCCCATTCCCAAGTGAAGGGAATGAGTATAGGGGTCATATGACAAGGGGGAGCATGGGACTAATAACAAGGCCTGCTGGGAGATTGTAAGGGTAGGCTTTAATCAGCAGGGAGCAGTGTAAGAGATGTAAAAATAGTGCTGGAACATACTTCTGGTACTATCACTAAAAAGTGATAATTCCAGAAGTAACAGAAGTACCAGAACTCCCTTCCAACATGCCAGAAGGGCATTCTGGAGAATTCTGGCATAACTGAAGCCCAGGTAAGGAGAACAAACCAGACAGGGGCTAGACCATGAATGGCCAGGAGCAAATCCAGAAAAGAGCCAGGCTGAAGACATAGGAAGAGGTCCTGGGAAGTAAAATACAAGGCGGTTTGAGTTGGTTTAGGGCAGGGCCGGCGCTTCCATTAGGCGACCTAGGCGGTCGCCTAGGGCGCTGCTATTTTGGGGGCGCATGCGCCCCCGCCGCCCGTTGAAATTTGGGGGCGGGACCTTCCGCCGCCGCTGTTGGGGGCGGGGTTTCGGGGGCGGGACCTTCCGCCGCCTAGGGCGCCGGCAGAGCTGGCGCCGCTACTGGTTTAGGGTCCCAAGGACTAGCACCCACCGGAGATGGTGCTTGTGGGTGCTTATGTTCTCCTTCCCCAGGGTACTTGACTTGACCCTAAAGTCGCAGAGTAAGGCTGTAGCCCAATGTAGCATATTCACAAGGGGTCTGAATGAAGGTTGGTTGTAGTGGCAACCTTATTTCTTGTATTTTTTCATTTTTGAATGCTTGATTTTGCAACCCTTAATATTCTTTAAACATAGTTATTTGTGTGTAATTTCGTAGGGTATTTTTTAAAAGCAAACTGAAAAATCGAATTCCATGTGAGTGTCACCAAAGTGACACTCACATGGGCCATCAGCAGGGTGAGAACCTTTAGATCCACTGCACAGGCCTCTGCCACTTGAGTTAACAGACTAGTTGTCATCCTCTGTGTGGACCAGCACTAGAGGGGAATGAGACACACACTATGCCGTGGGTTTCACAGATATTTGCTGACAACAGAGGAATGGTGAGACTCAGGGATCTTGGGTTCCAGTGCACGCTCTGGAGGAGTGTGTGTTCTGGTAGGCACAGACTCTTCTGCCCATTCCCTTCAATCTTGACTTCTCTGCCTGTCCCCTCTAACCTATCCCTGTCTCCGGCTTCCATGCTCCAATTCCATTCTCCTTCTCTATCTAGTCTCCACTCCCAGACAGTCCACATCTTCCCACTTGGCTCCTTGTCACATCCTGTCTCTCCCCTCCTCCCACTAGCTCCCAGTATTCCTCCCCAGGCTCTTCCTGCAATTTCAATTTCCCCCCTGCCTGGCTCCTGGCCCCTTGCATCCTTCGCTCTACACTTCTCATCACAGTCTTCTTGCCCAACCAATTCCAGTTCCCCCTTGACATATTCTGTTTTTCCCTGCCCCACATCCACTGGCCTCAGCCTCAACACTCCTCACTGGATTCCTCATCCAATCTCAGTCTCCTCTGCCCCAGCTTTTTGCCCAGTTTCCAGCCCACTAACAGTCCCAGTTCCCCCCTCCTGTCTCCTCATCCAATCTCTCTTCTTCCCTACCTATCCTCCAGTCCAAATCTCAATCCATACACTCCTCACTCAATCTGTGTCCCCCCTCCTCTCTCTCTCTCATAGAATCATAGACTTTAAGATCAGAAGGGACCATTATGATCATCTAGTTTGACCTCCTGCACAACGCAGGCCACAGAATCTCACCCACACACTCCTGTATCAAACCCCTAACCTATGTCTGAGCTATTGAAATCGTGGTCTAAAGACTTAAAGGTGCAGAGAATCCTCCAGCATGCTGGAGAGGAAGGCAAAAAAAACCCCAGGGCCTCTGCCAATCTGCCCTGGAGGAAAATTCCTTCCTGACCCCAAATATGGCGATCAGCTGAACCCCGAGCATGTGGGCAAGACTCACCAGCCAGACACCCAGGAAAGAATTCTCTGTAGTAACTCAGATCTCACCCCATCCTCTCTCTCTCTCTCTCTCTCACACACACACACAAACACACACACACACTCTGCTCAGTGTAGATGGAATCTTTGGGAAATTTAGTTGCTAAAATCAAAGGAGTCTCTGCTGAGCATATGTGAACTGTGATTTATGATTTGGCCAAATGTAAGCCGTTTTTCATGGTATTGGTAAAAGCTACATCCTTGACACAGAGGCCAACTCCCTGCCCAATTTCAAATCCCTGCTCCAAAGCTGGGGGTTGTTTGAGCTTTTCAAAGAGTGGATTTCCAGCATCTTTTAACATGGGGAAAACAAAATCTTTTTTCCTAGTCCCATTCTAAGGAAGAGCTGAACCATTTGGGCTGTAATTTTTTAAAAAAAGAATCAGCTTGAGTCAGACACCAACCATGGAAAAATTTAGCCCAGAAGGTCAAAGTTTGACAACATTATAGAAGCAACTGAAAACAGAATCTTACAAGGGGACACCTCAGACAATGTTATTACAAGGCAAAGCTACCAGCCCTGCTTATAATTATACAATACTTACATACTGTATACATATTTGAATTCTTAGATTGGGACTTGATCACTACCTTGAAGGATTGGGCCCTTAACCCATTGATCCACTCAGTCTAGTATCATGCCTCTGAAACACCTGGCACTTGCATTGTCAGATGAAGATTTAAAACAGCAAAATTTACTGCAGCAAGATCATTGCATAATGCTGTGTATGGGAATGTGTCAGCAGCAAACAGCCTTCCTGCATGTAATCTGCAACTCCTGAATATCTTATGTCCTGAAGCCTGAGATTTATTAAATTAATTCATTGACATCTGGAGAGCTAAATAATCCTAACATTTTGGGGTTAAAGAAGTTCCGCTGGACATAAATATTTCAAGTCAGCTGATTTTCCCAAACTTTCAATTTTTTGAAATTGAGGGGAAAGAAATCAAATTATTATTTTATTTTTATTGTTACAATGAGTCAGAATGGAGACACTGTATCACAATTTTAATGTAAAGACATTGATTTCAATTGCATCATACGGATAGTTTGAATGAATCTCTGCTTATAGTGAATTTTTTGAGTGAAAAAAACTGCTGTAAGAAGGCTCCATTGTATAACAGTTTATATGCTTTGTCTATTCTCTGTTTATTCTGTCTTGTCTCTGATTGCTAAAGATTTCACAACAATTAAAATAATAATAGTACATAGTGGGACCACTGGGTGTTATGTCAGGTCCCCGTGCACTATATCCCAATTAACTATTTAACTTACACTCTGCTTTTTATAACTTCATTATATTTTCTTGATGGTGCTTGGTAGGGAATGGGAGGGGGAGTGCTTTAGTAAGTCTGTAACTAAAGAACAGTGCAAATAGTTACCAAGGACGATGACTTGAAAAATATACGTTGACACGTTGGCTTATGGATCTGAGTGGACTGGCACAGTTGTAACCAAAGGCAAAATTACTCCTTAGGGGTCAACAAGACAAGGTGCATGAGGGAAGGAAGAAGGAGTCTCACCAAAATGAGACAATATGGACAAAAACCCAGAACTTAGGATTTAAAAGCTACAAAGATGAGGAAACAAGTGGCAGATGAGAAACAGAATGCAAATTCAGTAGGTGTATGTAAGGTATCATGGAAACTATTATACATTTGTTTATACATTTCCATGATGTGCCTTTTCTTACACCATATATCCCCTCCACTTTTGTTACTGCTAAACTAGTGCTGAGAGCTCAGAGGAGAACCCAGGCAGTTTAAGGGGGCCTAGGGAACCCATCTGTGTAAATGTTAAAAAAGTGAGACAGAGATGGAAGAATGAATGGAGCAGGGGCTACATTAAAATAAAGCCAACAACGTTGAACTGAGTTATCTGTAGATCTATTTCAGACCTAATAGTTTATTGAATATGTATCTTGCAAGGGAGATGAACAATATATATTGGCATTTTAAAAGCTTCTATTTTAAAAGCTACTGTTATTGTTTTGTATATTTCTGTTGTTGTCACAAACTAAAAAAGTAATCAATTTACTTTTAAGACATTCTGAGTAATTTCCCAACAAAACTGATTTTCTACTTGGACTCATATTGGTAGTCTGCAGTGCAACTGAAACCCCAGTGAAATCAATGGAAATCATTGCCTGGAATGTAAGACTACTTTTGACCTGAAGCTGAGGTTTTGCAGCATTTTTAGAAGCCCCCGATTGAGAATTTGGGGTGAGAACTCGCAGCTCAAGGTGAGTGGGGCTAAGATGGTGTTAAACCACCTTTGCATCCTCTCAATCCTGGGCTGCTCCATGACCCTTAGCATAATATTGAGAGCCCTGGGTGCTTGCCTATGGGCTGCAGTGCTATGCAAAATCTCCACAGCCCTGAATGCTGAGGCCCAGCCATAGCAGCATAACCCTCCCACGCCTAGCTATGTCCTCAGAACACCCCCTGAGCCAGATCATGTGATGGAGTCATTGGAAAGCAGCCTTATGGCTGTCTTCTTCATTGCCTGGGGAAATCAGTCCCTTTTAGGGTGCCTTTACTTCTTAAGCTTTTGGGGCAACACTTGCGATAGCTTCAGCTGTGGGGAAGGAGAATCTTCCCTCATCTAATATTTTTCAAAACCAGACACCATTTTATGTGAGGTTACAAAGCTTCTACAATCCAGTTAATGTTCTCCTGTCCTTAATTTAAATCACTATTGAGTAAACAAGAGATGTAGGACCAGATCCTTAACGGGGGCAAGTCAGTGCAGCTCCAGTGACTTCAATGGAGCAATGCTGAAGATCTGGCACATTGAATTTAAATGCAGTATGCTCATAAATAGACTTTTCTAAAGCACATTTTTCCTGTAGTTAAAAACATTAGAACTTTTAAAGACAACAGCTTACATTGCAGATAAAAGCTATTTTTCCATATTTTTCTTTATATGGAATTCTGTTTAATATAATTTAATGTAAAAATTAAGCATCATATTTAATTGGAGGAAAAGTTGTACATGGTTCTACTGACGTATGTATTTATTTCATATTTTCTATTATAAACCAATTAAACTGGATACCTTCCCTTGTGTTTCATCTATTTTGCAATTTTCCTTTTAGAAACAATATTATTCATTATTAAACCTAAAGACTATCAAGGGACAGAACAAGATTTTTCAGTGCCATTTCCATTTTTTATATTCAATATGGCTGGATAATTAATATTTGCACATTGAATCATCCTTTCCCATTATACCTCTCCCATGAATTTTCAGGTTTTATTTTTTCAAATCAAACAAGACCGTGCCTATTATATCAAGCTAAGATTCATTTTTAGTGGCCAGCATGAGGGCACTTCTCAGAAAGCAAGTCCTCCTAAAGTGAGAGATTTAAACCTGAAAGCTCTGCCATTCCCAAATTAAATGGGATCAGCAATGATTTTGTACTCACTGATTTAAATATAATTAACAGTAACTGTTTGCTTTACATCCAGTTTGAGCCTCAATGTTATTAGTCATTGCTTCACCCCATATGACAGCAGATCTGGGATGGGCTCCAGTCCTGCAATAAGCACTATGAATAGCCCTTTGCACCACACAGAACCTCATTGACTTCAAAGGGGTTTTGTGCAATTGCAGGGGTCCATGCATGTTTAAATGAATGCAGTAACAATGAGGCTCATCCAGATTCCTCCTCAGAGGAGTCTACAATCTGTAACTGAATTCCTTCCTTGGCCAAAGTCAACAAAGTGCTCAAGAATGCAAAATGATGTCAGTTACTATACCTAAAAAGTGTGTGTGTGTGTGTGTGTGTGTGTGTGTGTGTGTGTGTGTGTGTGTGTGTGTGTGTGTGTGTGTGTGTGTGTGTGTGTGTGTGTGTGTGTGTAAACTCTAGCTTTGGGGTGGCTCTGATGATGCAGATAGAAAAGAATAATGACAGAGACTGAATGGAATGTGTACTTGTGACTGTGTGGTCCCAAAACAAGTAGTCCCTAAATCATGTGGGACTGGGACAGGTGCTCCTGCCAGAGGCGGTGCTAGCCCAATGGGGACCCTACCCCCCCCCAACACATAATAAAAAAATGAATAGGGGACCCCATTGAGCTGCTTAGTCTGCTTATGCCTACCACTGGCTCTGGCTCCTGCCTTGGGCCAGCCCTTCATGAGAGTACAGATCTGCACAATATGTATGCACACATTCATAAACCAATTATTCTGGGAAGAGTGAAAACAAAAATAGACTGGGCGAGCAGCTTAATACACAAAACACTGCCGCAAATGCAGGTGTTCTTATGAATATTTACACTGTATAAAAACTAACTTTCTCCCCCCACACACCATTTATGTACTCTGTATAACATTAGCGTTTGCAGAAATTATGCAATCACTTCATGCTTACAGAAAAATATCAAACACTTTTCAACAGAAGGAGCACTATATTAGTGTTTGTTAAAAAGAAAAATCAATATAAAATAATATACCCCATCCCATTTTCCTCTTCATTCTATAAAAAGTTGCCAGACTTGTTCAAAACCATTCACCTTGCCCTGTAGCAAAGCTTTAAGTCTTTCATCTGTAGCAATATCTAAGCTCCGTTGATTCATGATCCTTCCTGTGGGAAGGATTTCCAAAAATGGGCCATAAGGAACTCACTCTAAAGTTGAATTGTTTGATAAAGGTCATGGTGAGTCAATAACTGTTAGTAAGAGAAGGATATAGACAACAGATGTGTTTACGACATGACTTTTACTTTTACAGCCTTGTTGTTCTCATGCTTAACCTGATTTTACAGGGGTGTAATACTGCCTTCAGTACAGTGACTCCTGATTTACACTAGTGAAAGTGAAAGGAGAATCAAGCCAGTAAAGTTTAACAGATTGTGTTCATTTAAAGTGTACAAAAATATTTTGGTTCCTCCTTTGAACACACATTACCTCTTATTTTTTGTTTGGTCTTTGTTGGTTTTAAGACATTGTCAAAGTCCATGTAAATTTTCTGTCAATTTCTGGAATTAAGTGACAGTTGCAATTTGAAGGAATATAAGAAGAGTTCTAGGCAGAAGATATTTTGGGGTTCATGTTCTGATTTTGGTCATCTGCCTCTTCTTTTGTTAACAAACAGAACCCTTCATCCTATTACTTCTTCCACGTCGAGCTCATCCCCAAATATATATTTCCTACCTCTAACCTGTGTTTGATCTGGTGACTCTGAGGGTATGTCTACACAGAAAAAAAAATCCAGCTGGCCTTTGCCAGCTGACTTGGGGCTCACGGAGCTCGGGCTGCCGTGCTGTTTCACTACTGTGTAGACATCTGGGCTCGGGCTCTAGGACCCTGCAGGCTGGGAAAAATCTTTGGTCACAATCCAAACATTTCAATTCAGACATGCTACTATGAACTGGGCTCCCCAGTTGGACTGCATCTCCCATGGTGCACCGTGGTTTCCCCACTTAGTGATGGGAGTCCCTGCCCATGGTGCATTATGGAAGATAATGTCAGGCTAGGAAGCCCACCCCAGAAAGGAGAATGGGGGAATGAGGCACCCAAACTACAGCTCCCAGGGGCACCATAGTAGCATGTCTGAATTGAAATATTTAGGTTTATGGGTGTTGAGTCTTTTGAAAAAAGTCAAAATTCTCCATAAAAAGCAAACACTTCTGTAAAAAAATTATTTAACCAAATATCCAATTTTCCATCTTATAAAAGGCTTATGGAAGAAATTCAACATACTTACACTAATTTTACACAGGTGTATTTCCATTGTGGTTATATTGATGCAATGTAATGGAGAATCAGGCCCTGTGTCACTGTATGTGTCATTGGATTCACCATTTTGACCACAAATGTAGAGTCTGTCCCCTTTCTTAATGACAATAGGTTGAATACTCAGCCAGATAACACGTATCCAGGTCATGCATTAAAATATTCAATTCAAGACTGAGAAGTAGAGCAGGTCAGAAAAATTCCACTGAAACTTTTTTTGGGGGGCTCAATTTCAACTGAGTTATGGCAGAACCCAGATTCTCTGATGGAAACCTACCTGGTTTCCTGCCAACTTGACCTCTGGACTCCTTAGCAACCCACCATGTTCACTGCCTTTGAGTCAGAGATGCCAGGGCTTCCATAGGTCAAGGCTTTGGGGAAGATCTGCCATTGGGATTGTGTTGGAGTTGGAGTCACCAGGGTTTCCAGGGTCTGTGACTTTGGGGCAGCCTGGATGGGCTTTACTGTAAGAATGCTTCCTGTGACGGTACCTTCCCTAAGGCTTTGTGGGAATATGATATAACTGGAATAGGGTTTTGCTACATAGGCCATGTAACATATCTATGTAAAGGGTATGNTTCTACAGAGGGAGAGGAGGGGGTCTCCACCCACAAGAGACAGTCTATTTAAACCTGTGGGAGACCCCTCCATTTTGTCTTCAGCTGGCTAAAGAAGGAGCCTCTCCACCCCCACAGGACACTTGAAGGAAACTGAAAACTACAGGGGGTGTGAGTGATTGCTGGACCCAGGCTAAAAGAAGATTAGCCTGTAAAAGGGAACATTTTGGAACTGGTGAGGATCTTATCTGTATTTAGTGCAATTAGACATAGATTTGCGTATTTTATTTTATTTTGCTTGGTAACTTCTTTTGTTCTGTCTGTTACTACTTGAAATCACTTAAATCCTACTATCTGTATTTAATAAAATCACTTTCTACTTATTAATTAACTCAGAGTATGTATTAATACCTGGGGGAGCAAACAGCTGTGCATATCTCTCTATCAGTGTTATAGAGGGCGAACAATTTATGAGTTTACCCTGTATAAAGCTTATACAGGGTCAAACGGATTTATTTGGGGTTTAGACCCCATTGGGAATTGGGCATCTGAGTGCTAAGGGCAAGCAGACTTCTGTGAGCTGTTCTCAGGTAAACCCTGCAGCTTTGGGACAGGTGGTTCAGACTCTGGGCCTGTGTCTGGAGCAGATGGGTGTGTCTGGCTTCAGCAAGACTGAGTGCTGGAACCACCAGTAGCTGGCAGGGGAGAATAGAAACAGAGGTAGCCTTTGCACATCAGCTGGCAGCTCCCAAGTGGGTTTCTGTGAACCAACCCGTCACACTTCCTTCAAAGGAAATTCACCGTCAGCTCTATAGACAGAAACAGCCACTGGCAGTCTCACATATGCAATAAACAACTTGTTACAAAAATAAATATCTCTTTTTCATCACGTATCATGTTCACTTTCTGATTTGCATAACAAATAATAGCCAGTCCAATTTTGTAGTTGCTAATGATTCTTTGCATTGCGTTATATATAATCTTGGCTCTCTGTAAATATTTTACTGTTATCAGTACAACCATTTATGTGAAACACAAAATATTACAGAATTTAGAACTGTGACATCTTGCTGCATACTCCAGTAAATTGGAGATTCTGAGCACTCTGTCTCCAAACATCTTTGCAACATTCCAGTAACAATGACCAGCAAATAAAGGAGTAGTAATTTTCTTAAGGCAAAAAAATGGACTAGACTCAACATTGCATAGAGGATGTGCAGACACAAAAACATTAAACAAATAACAGCTTTTGCACAATTATCTCTCTTGCAATGTTTTGAACATCTCATTATGTCAAGTGCAGTGATTTGCCGAACAAATATTTACAATGTCTTTCTCTATCTCTTTGCTAATGACAACCTATTAAGTTCTGATTAACTATTCTTTATTGTAACAGCTGGGAGACACTGCACTCTGAAGTTTTGCCTGTTTGAATAGAAAATAATCCTTCACACCATGGAAGTTTTTAACAAAATTGAGGATTGCTTAATTAATGCATCTTTGATTGTATATTTTCCAGCAGGAGAGCTTTAGGAATCTTAAGCAGAGTTTCTATAACTGATCATTCTAAGTAAGCTTTCAATGCCCTGTCACAAGGCAGAGATTCAAAGTTGAATTACTAAAATGATGACTTGGGACTTAATCCTTGAGCTTCACTATGTACCTTTTTTGATGTTCTGGTAGCACAGAGGAGCGATATAAGTGGCTAAGATAGACTGTCTCACCTAAACCCTCCCCCAGCTGGCGTAAGGGACATTTCGGGGCAGCCCTATTGTTTGATGGCCTCTTTTGGGCCATTACATCTGGGATATGTGTAGGCTTGGCAGGATTCAATTTAAATAATTAGTTACTAGTAAATGTTGATTTAACTTGATACACAGAAATAAACAAACAAACAAAAAAAATCCATCTGTAGCAGTCAGTGAGCGCAGTAGCCCTCGCACCTGGTGCCTGCAAGAATATTGTTTCCCAGCCCCACAAATGTTTAGGGAGACCCCTGCAACCCCATTGTGATTTACAGGGATTGAGCTCTCTGCTCCCTCTATTTGGGGGAAAGGGAAAAGCCAGCTCTGGCCAACTTCATTTACATAAATTACAATGTTTACCTGGAGACAAGGTGGGTGAGGTAGTATCTTTTATAGGACCTACTTCTTCTTCCTGAAGAAGAGCCCTTTGTAAGATCAAAAGCTTGTCTCTCTCACCAATAGAAGTAGGTCCAATAAAAGATGTTACCTCACCCACCTTGTCTCTCTAATATTTTGGGACTGACACTGCTACAGCAACATTGCATACAAAGTTGTTTATCCATAATTCTACCTACTGAGTTGTTTAGTTTTAGTGAAATTTGTTTGTTTTTACATGTTAATGTGACAGTAGGTTACTATCATTAGTGCACTTGTGAAAGGATATAGAAACTAGGGAGGATATGACCTGGGTGAGTGATCACCTTGAGTGTACAAGAAATGAACTTGGGTTGGGTAATGAAGTTATGATCAGCAAGAAGTGATGGCAAGAGAGCTTTGTATTAGAGATGAGTACTAGCCTACTGGTAGAGCTTCAGCCAAGGGTCTTGTTTTGTTCTGGGTTCCGCACTGGGAGATTCTGTGCCAAGTGTGCAGGGCTCCAAGGAAGGGCCTGATTGGAATGTCAGAGTAAAGATTAGTTGGCAGTGAAGCCTGACCAGAATGACAGCAGCAATATTGAGCTGCCTTCAGAGGGCGCTGGCCCTCGTAGCTGGTGGAAGGAAATCTGAAATCACTGAACTGGACTAGGTAATTGTTCATGTGACTGGGACCTGGTAGAGAAGTTCTACAAGGACTAGAGAAGACCTGCCATCCCCTGATGTCACTAGGCTAACTCTAGGATGGACTTGACCCACAAGTGGGGTTTTTGATGGGTGGGATTGTGGTGAGACTGGATTCTGGATCTCTATAGCCTGGACACTTAGACTGAGGGGGTGGACCAACTCCTAATGTCTTAATTTGGGTTGCTCATATGAATATATACATATATATTCCCAGGGTGGGGGAAGTGTCATGTTTCTTTTGACTTTGTTCTCCTTCCCCCTCCCCAAATAAAAAAAGATTCCTGTGTCCCATGTATCCAAAGGACTCTTCAGTGCTTGCAACAGGAGGGGGGAAATATCTGCAAAGGGGACCAGGAAAGTATTATCTTTATTTCCCAAAGCAAGAAATAAAAGCACAGCTCTCAGTGGGATGGGGGCCTCAAGCCATAGCTTTATTCATTATTCAGGAAGGACCCTAAGCACATTGAATCCTGCCCTTGGTGCTGGCATTGGCACTTAGCAGAAGAGTTACATATGCTTCTATGTGTCCATATGGCCATCCCAATAATAAGCTGCCTTGACCAAACAAAGCCTTTTCTGCAGTTGTCCAAGCAGGGGTTGCAGTTAAGTAGACACATTCAAGCTGTGTGACACGGTCACAACAGCACATAAAACCCCAGGAAAGTCATTTGTCTCTTTGTTCAATTACAAGCTCAAAACTCAGACTAGGTTCTCTGCAATGTCCTTTTGAAGTTCATGTGCCTTTAGATCAAACCAGGCAGATTAAATGTTCCTCTTGAAAACTAAGTGAAATGAAAAGCATTGCATGGTTTCCTTGTAGAAACTCAGCAATGACAGTTTAGTTCACTAAAGATTTTGTGTTTGGGGTTATGATAATGAAGGGGAGGAGGGGAGGTCTGTTTTATGGACACCCAACCAGCCAGTTAGCTGTAAAATCCCTCTTGGTAGCTGTTCTCTGCTTGCTTTACCTGTAAAGGGTAAGTCCCCCAGGAAAAGAAAAGGAAGTGGGCACCAGACCAAAAGAGCCAATGGGAAGGTAGAACTTTTTAAAATGGGGAAAGAGACTTTCCCTTTGTCTGTTGTTCTCTCTGGGCTGCAGGGACACAGAGCAGCAATGCTGTAAGCAGTTTTAAGCCAGGTATGATTATAGGTTATCAATTCATACCTCGAACCTGATTATCTGAAGCCTTATATATGTAAGTAAATTAGGGAATGTCTAGAAAGACTTGATTAGGGTTATTTCTTATTGGCTTGTGGACTCCTCTGTGCTAACCCCAGATGCCTTTGTTTGCTTGTAACCTTTAAGCTGAACCCCCAAGAAAGCTATTTTGGGTGCTTGATTTTTGGATTTGCTCTTTTAAAATCTAGCAAAAGCCTAAATTCAAGACATATTTTCTTCCTTTTTGTTTTTAATAAAATTTGCCTTTTTTAAGAACAGGATTGGATTTTTGGTGTCCTAAGAGGTTTGTGCATATGTTGTTTAATTAACTGGTGGCAACAGCTAATTTCCTTTGTTTTCTTTCTCAGCTCTTCCCCGGAGTGGGGTGAAAGGGCTTGAGGGTACCCCACAGGGAGGATTCTCAAGTGCTCCTTCCTGGGTTCAAGGGTTGGGTTTTTTTTGCATTTGGGTGGTGGCAGCATTTACCAAGCCAAGGTCAGAGAAAAGCTGTAACCTTGGGAGTATAATACATGCCTGGAGTGGACCCAAAGAGGATCCCTGCAGTGCTGAGGACTTGCCAGAGCCACTGGCTGACCAGGGTGCTGAAGGTGCTGCTGAGACTGCCACTGGCTATCTACCCCGGGGAGATGGAGGACACCAACAGAACTCAGGTACCAAGGAAGGGGTCGTAGGAAGTATCCCAGTTCAGCATATTTTGGGATGGTCCCCAATGACACAGTGGCAGAAAACTGTTAGGACCCTGGGCTGGGACCTGGTGGAGTAAGGTGGGTACAGGTCCCCCTACCTCCTGCTGCCAATTTCACCCCTGGGGTGGCAGCCTCCCCACCTTAGGCCAGGAGGCCTGCGTTTGTTGGTCATCTGCCAGAGCTAGTACATCAGACTGTTTAGTGCTCTGCCCTGCTTGAGGGCCTGATTCCCTACAGTGCTTTGTGCACACCCTACCCGAGGGCCTGAGCCCCTAGATTGTTTCTTGCTCTGCCCTGCCTAAGGGCCAGAGTCCCTTTCTTGCTCAACCCTGCCTGGGATCCTGAGAACATAGACTGCTTGTTGCTCTGCCCTGCCTGTGATCAGGGCCCTGGACTATCTGCCACTTGGCCCTGCTTAGAGGACCAGGGCCTTAGGGGCTGCTAGCGCCCCCCCCCTCCCATTTTTGCCTAGAGGGACCCAAGAACGCAGGGGTGTGGCCTCCCTCTGAGATTGACAGGGAGGCACGGCCATGCACTTCTACAATTCTACAAATATTGTCAGATTTTAAAAGTCCTCTACTGCAGTCTACAAGGGGCTACTCTGCTATCCAGGCAGGCCAGGTGATGACTAAGGCAGAAAAAAATTTAGTGGCTGTGGGACTGTAGAGATTGGACAATTTTCAATTGGCATAGGGCAACTAAGATCACTAGTGTAAGTGCTGACAATTATGTTTGAATACTTCCTCTTAGAAGACATGGGAAGAAACACAGCCACATTACCCCATCTTCAATTAACTGTCCAGAAATGAAATATTCTGTTCATTTCAGAATCCAATTTTGAACTGCCATTCTTGCTTTTAAAACCTTCATGAACATTGTCCCGTTCTTCTCATGAACCTCACTTTTCTTTGCTCCTCTGCATTCTCCCTCTTCTCACCAGGCACTGACCTCTCTCTCATTTATTTTGTTGTTGTTGACTTTTTCCACCATCTCTACTCTGTTGATGTGACAACCTTTACCTCCACAGTTCCCAGCATGTGACATCATGTGTGTCTCTCTCCCTTACTAAAGACCTGCTCCAAACCCCACAAAAATCCATAGGAGTCTTGACTATGATGGACTCTGAATCTGATCCTAATTCTTTAATGAGCTCTCATTTGCAATGTACGTCTTCCCCTCGTTGGTGCCATTCAAGTCAGTAGACGGAAAGAAATGTTGTTGATTAACTTTATAATTGTGGTGTTTTAATTCTGTATGTAATTTTGGGATGGAGTTTTGAGATGCTGCACAAAATAAATTTGCATCGTTAAGAAGTTTTCAGACCAGACATCTATTAAACCTCAGGATTCATTTCCCCTTCTAGGCTGCAATAAATACCAGATGCCCTTCACTAAGGCTGACACCTTGAAACTCATTTACATTAATGCTGATGTGTAAATGAATAGTAGAGTTTCTGGCATATGGTGCTGGTTTTGCAAGACGTTCCCAAATATAGCTCATTCAGTGTTATTACAGATCTTCCATTGGAAAGTCTGGATCTGCTCCTGGCATCCATTAAGGCGACTCTGCACTGCTCTGGTGATAAAAAGTAGCCTTAATGCTGTTTTCACTCACTATCAGGGATTCCTTGGTATAGGCGAATCCTTGGGTGTTTCAGAGCCAGTATAACAGCTCTATATCACCTCTCTCAGAGCCCTAGCACTTGAAACATACCAGAGGCATGTAAAGGAGAGAGAGAGCAGATGTAAAATGCTGTCAGCGATGTGAATGGAGATCCCCTCTAGGTTTTTTTTCTCTCTCTGTTTTTTTCACTTTACATTTTGATTGTCTGTTTTTCTTTTCTTCCTGTTCTTATTGCAGCTTCTCCTAATGTTTTAGTCATATATGGTTAAGATTTTCAAAAAATGTATATGCGAAGTTAGGCTCATGCAGTCATATTTAGACACCTGGACCAAGATTTTCAAAAGTGATTATTCTGTGTGTCCTATCTGACACACCTTAAGAGGGCCTGATTGTTCAAAAGTGTTGAGTGCCCAGGAGCTCCAATTTATTTGAATGGCAGTCACTGGCTGCTCTGCACTTTTGAAAATCAGACCATTTATTTAGTTGTCTAACTTCAGGACCCTATTTTTCACAATTTTAGCTATATAGTATATTAAATAAATTAGGTAAATTGGCATAAAGGTGCTCTAAAAGCACTAGATCTGGCTAGAGGAGAATTCCCGCAGCAGAGACACTGAGAAAGACAGCCACAGACTGTCCTCCAAGGAACCCCTAGTAAACCATGGTGTAAGGGGTATAGCCAGGATCAAAATGGGTGATGAATGCAGGGCTATAGTGTGTAGTGCTTAGGAGATCCTAGGTAGTGCTGCTGGGAAGCTGCTGTAACTGACAGTCCCCCTGAGTACCTATTTGTTAGTCTCTAAGGTGCCACAAGTACTCCTATTCCTTTTTGTAGATTTAACTGGAGGCTGCTAGAGCAGCCCAGAATCAGGAGAGTGCAAAAGTGGATTAAAGCCACTGTAATTCACTCTCCCCTGAGCTGTGAGATGCAGAATAGAATCTCACCCACAGTGTGTGCATATAATATATACAGAGGTGCCAGGCATGTAAAATAATAAATAATCCTTCCTCTCTGCAAACAGGACAGATGTGTAATCAGTTCAAGGGAGTCTCCGATCTGCTTTGGTTCTGCTAAAGTTTGGGAATTCTCAAATGAGACACAATAGTGCACGTTGTCATTCATGTGCCTGTTATTTCGGTATTTGTAATTTAATAGAGTTCAGTAAACCTAAGATTAGTCTTGCTCATTGTTGGGCTTTAGGCAGACCTATGGGAAAACCCTCTAAGATTATCCAAGGGTTTGCTTGGGCCAGGAAAAAAGTAATTTTAAAAAGCTGTAGGCAACTTCTTAGAGTAATAAAGAGCTCCTTGCCCCCATATATATTAAACATACTGACTAAGGTTTCAGTATATGGAAAATTTTAAGTCATTTGATTGTTCTCCAGCTTAATAAATTATATTACTGTTTGTCTGAATTCCTTAAATTAATCTATATTCAATTCATACTGTAGATAGAAAAACTCTTTCTAATAAGAAATTGAGGCCTCTGTTGAACTTCATGTGTAGGTGGCTGGGTTGTGTTAAGTGGCCTATGATGGGACATGAAGAGAGAACATTTTTGAATTGCCTATAAACCAATGCTAGGAGCCTGGGCAACAAACAAAAGGAATAGGAATTGTTCATTTATTAACTTAAATTTGATGTAGTTGGTATCACTGAAACACAGTGGGACAATTCACACAACTGGAATGTTAAAATAAATGGTTATAACTAGGGCCCTGCTAAATTTATGGTCCATTTGGATCAGTTTCATGACCAGAGGGTTTTTAAATTGGTGAATTTCATGTTTTCAGATGTAAACATCTGAAATTTCACAGTGTTCTAACTGTGGGGGTCCCAACCCAAACGGTACCCCAGAGGTGGGTCTGATCTCCCCCCCATGTTCCCCCCAAACAGCCATGCAGGGGAAAGACAAGTCCTGTCCCTCCCCAGCCCTGCGGGGACCTGCAGCTAGAAGCCTCCGGCTGGGGCGCTCCCAGCAGCAGGGGGAGATCGGACCCACCTCCACAAGCCTCCTCCTGATGTAAGAACCTCTGGGGCTGCTTCCCAGGTCCAGAGCTTCCTGCATCAGAAGTAGGTCTAATCTCCCCCCTGAAAGTGGCCATGCAGGGGATGGACAAGTCCTGTCCCTCCCCTGCCTGGCCAGGACTTGGAGGTAGAAGACCCCGGCTAGGGCGCTACCAACAGCAATAGGAAGATCAGATTTCACGGGGAAGGGCTTATTTCATGGTCAATAACATGTTTTTCATGGCCGTGAAATTGATAGGGCCCTCTTTATAACCTATTTTGGAAGGATTGAGTGGACAAAAGTGGAGGGGCAGTGGATCAATGTCCTAACAGATAAAGCACAAGATGGAGTATTAATTGGTGTCTGCTACAGATCACCAAATCACACTAGGAAAAAGGATGATCACCTTCTTAGGTACTTATTTACAGCGTGTAGGAAAAAATGCTGTGTGATCATGCCGGACTTCAATTTGAGTGACATATGCTGGAGGTCTCATGCTGCCAGTACTAAAAAATCCTTGGAGTTTCTAAACATTATAGATGTCAGCTTTCTGACTCCAAAAGTTTTGCAACCAAGATGGGGGAGTTCTCTATTAGACCTTGTATTAACATATAGATGACCTGAAAACTAAAAATTAATGGTAGCTGAGGTACAAATGGTGAAGATTTGCTCACATTTATAACGTGTAAGTAGAATGAAGTCCAGGCCAGCAATATATAGAGAGTTCATATATATAGTTGGTATCTCTGGAGGATGTTAAACAAAAACTACCAAATTTAAACATTTTTAAATCAGCAGGACTGAATAACTTGAATCCTAGAGTTTTGAAAGAGCTGCATGAGGAGCTCACTTCACTGTTAATGTTGATTTTCAATAAGCCTTGGAGCACTGGGGAAGTTCGAGAAGACTGGAAGAAAGGAAATTGTGCCAATTTTTAAAAAAATGGTAAATGGGATGAAGCGGGTAATTATAGGCCTATCAGCCTGACATCGATCCCAGACAAGATAATGGAGCAGATGATGCAGGACTCAATTAATAAAGAATTAAAGGAGGGTAATGTACTTAATGCAAATCAACATGGGTTTATGGAAAATAGATCCTGTCAAACTAACCTGATTTTTTTTTTTTGAGATTACAAGTTTGGTTGATAAAGGTAATAATGTTGACATAATATACTTAGTCTTTTTGAAGGCATTTGACTTGATACTGCATGATATTTGGATTAAAAAACTAGAATATAAAATTAACATGGCACATATTAAATGGATTGAAAACTGGCTAAGTTATAGGTCTCACAATGTAACTATAAACATGGAATCATCACTGAGCGGGTATGATTCCAGTGGGGTCCCATAGAGATTGGTTCTTGGCTAGTTAACATTTTTATCAATGACCTGGAAGAAAACATATAATCATCACTGATGAAGTTTGCAGATGAGCCACAAATTGGGGGAGTGGTAAATAATGAAGAGGACAGGTCAACAATATGTGTTTTAATACAGTGCTTTTCAAAGTCGGGTCGCTGCTTGTTCAGGGAAAGCCCCTGGCGGTCTGGGCCAGTTTGTTTACCTGCTGCTTCTGCAGGTTAGGCCGATCGCGGCTCCCACTGGCCGCTGTTCGCTGCTCCAGGCCAACGGGGGCTGCGGGAAGGGCGGCCAGCACATCCCTCGGCCTGCGCCGTTTCCCACAGCCCCCATTGGCCTGGAGCGGCAAACCGCAGCCAGTGGGAGCCGCGATTGGCCGAACCTGCGGAAGTGGCAGGTAAACAAACCAGCCTGGACCGCCAGGGGCTTTCCCTGAACAAGCGGTGTACCGGCTTTGAGAAGCACTGTTTTAATATGTCTAAATACAAATGCATACTTCTAGGAGCAAAGAATGTAGGCTATACTTACAGGATGGGGGACTCTAGCCTGGAAAGCGGTGATTCTGAAAACAGTTTGTAAGTCACGGTGGACTGCCAGATGAACGTGAGCTCCCAGTGTGATGCTGTCACCAAAAATGCTAATGCAATCCGGGGGAATCCCGAGTAGGAGTTAGAGATGTTCTTTTACTTCAGTATTTGGCACTGGTGTAACTGTTGCCGGATACTGTGTCCAGTTCTGATGCTCACAGGTGAAGAGGGATGTGATAAATTGGAGTGGGTTAAGAGAAGAGCCACAAGAAGTATTTAAAATTAGAAAACATGCCTGATATTGACAGACTCAAAGAGCTCAATGTATTTAGCTTAACAAAGGAGGTTAAGTGGTGTCTTGATTATTGTGTATATGTATCTACCCGGGGAACAAATATCTAATAATGGGCTCTCAATCTAGCAGAGAAAGGAATAATATGATCCATAGGCTGGAAGTTGAAACTAGACATATTCATCATTAAAAAGGTATATTTATTTCCAGTTTGAGAGTAATTAATTTACAACAATTTACCAAGGGTCGTGGTGGACTCGCCATCATTGCCAATTTTTAAAATCAAGGTTGGATGTTTTTTCCCCGCCTAAAAGATATGGCCTAGGAATTATTTTAGGAAAGTTCTCTGACCTGTGTTACACAGGCAGTCAGACTGGATGATCACAATGGTCCCTTCTGGTCTTAGAATCTATGACATTTATGAACCTATGAATATATGAGAGACCAGATTTGGTGATCTGGTGATCCCTATGACTTTAGTTATGGGACAAATAATAAATGCATGCATAGAACCACATCACTGCTTTTAAACCTAAGGTATACAAAACATGTAACCCAATAAACCAACATAGGATCATCAGATCAGAGTACAACAGATTACCAAATTTACTCCATATTCTCCACATTCTGTTCTGACTTTGCATTAGTTATGACTTCCATACAATTCTTTGCAAGAAATCAATATATTTGAATAGTTTTCTCCATTGTTATAGGAACCAAGCTATCTTCTAAAATACACTCACTAGAACCAGTCATAGAGATTTTATGAACCTGCAGCATTTGTTTGATTGTATTCATTTAATTTTTTTGTGAAGCTATTAATCTGTGGATTGATGACCTATAATTGACTGAATATTAGACTTTGGTTATTCTAAATTCCAGCTTTGTTAGTTGTGATTGGTCACATAAGTCACATGGTATTGTTTCTGTTCCTGGACTGAATTAACGTTACTGTTTGTATCAAAAGGAGGTCTTAAAGACATTGCTGCTCTGAATCTCTGAGCAAGGTAGTAGATAAGTAGGGTCAGGGAATTGTATCATGTTTAAAATCTTATCTTTTCTGAGCCAAACAAGCTTTATCTAATGCATCCTTTCTGGAAAAAATAGGTTACTGTAACTGTAATTACACTTTATTGTGGGCCATCAGAAAGAACTTTCCCTGGAATCTTTAGAGCCAAAAACACTTTTAGAGTGGAGTGGTAGGCTGCAACAGCTGTTGAAACCAATCACTAGAGGGCCATAATTCCATGCACTAGACCAGTGTATTACGGAGTTTGAATAGATGAAGATTTTACACTTGAACATTTCTTAGGCAGCTATTTGTGTAGCATTGATGTGGTCTTACATGTGAAGACGGAAGTCGGAGTTTTGTCTGGGTCACTTAACAACCCACTTTGGCAGTGGGTGGTGGAAACACAGTTGCCGTTCTACGTCAGTGTCCCATCCCTGGTGTACAGGGCTGGCAAGGGTACAGGACCTAGCTTCAGCAGAGGACGATGCTACTTTCAGTAGCTCATGGAAAAAGCCATCCAATAAAATACCATCCTCAAGGCATTGGAAGCAGACTATTAGAACTGTTTCATTAAAAGTAATGGTCTGAGCAAAAACTGCTAAGGATTAGTTACATTCTCAGGACACAGTTTTTGCAAAGCTGCCCACAGTGTTTCCAGTGAGTGTCCTAGTACTCAGCACAAGAGACTATCTCAACTTTGATGAAAGTTAGTATGCCATCATACTGTCTCAGAAGCTTAAATAGGTTCTGAGACAATGGGGATCTTTACTTTAACTTCAATAGACACTTTGATCAGGGCCCCAGTGACTCTCTGAATTTACTGCATCACAAAATGAAAATGAAGTCACCCTAATTCACTGGATAACTATGTAGAAACATCTCAGCTAAACAAGATGGACTTGTTTTTAGACCTCAGTAGAATGACTAAAACTGAGACCCTCAGGGAAGAGAATCAAAGACTGCAAAGAGTTTGCATCATACACAATTGAAGTGCATAAAAATGGTAGAATGTAAAATGGAATTTAGAAAATGTTTGTTGGGAATTTTCACCAAAATTGCTTAATATGAAGAAGATTATTACACACTAACAAGAAAGTCAGGTGGCATAAGAGGCAGCGGAGGAACAATGACACTAATTGCAGTCATTACAACAAGGTTAAAAAGATTACTCAAGGCCAAGTTGTGATACCATTACTCACAGTCGTTAGAACAGTACTCTGTGAGTTGCTCATGGGCAGTAAGATATTATTCAGTGTGAATAACGGTATTGTAATCTGGCCTTTAGACTGACAATGATTTGGGGGCAGGGTCTGTTTCTTGCTATGTATATGTACACAACCTAGCACAATTGGGGCCCCAATATCAGTTTTGCTATTATAATACTACAATCTGAGTTATTTGGAAAAAAATACTTTTCCAGACTTACATCAATTAACATACAGAAGATGCCAAATTGATTGTTGTGCTTACAAAATCCTCTAGAGCAGAGGAATGCAGGACCGATCATTATCTCAAGCAAAAATGTGCATGCCTACTAGAACACTAAATCTGCTTCTTCTCTGATTGGAAGGTAAGAAAATCAAGCTTATGGGGAATTAAATGGCTTTGACTAAGTCAGAACATTAGTTTGTCAGCACTGTTTAGCAGTCTAAGGCATTTTATCACTACACTATAACTTGGAGCTATTTAAAATTATGTTCTGTTTCATCTCTATGATCTCATGAACTAAAAGCAACTTCTCTGATAGATATCAAATTACAATGCTAGTTGTGAAGGTCTAGTGTTAGATTTTGACTTGGACTATTCACTCATAGAGGCCTAAAGAAATCTCAGACATACCAACACAGAGTAAGGAGGAAAGGAAGGGAAAAAATGCCAGCAACAAGCTACTTCCTTCCCCAATCTACAGAGCAAGGGAGGAGAAGGGAGAGGATTGCACCTCAAGGAGGTGTGATTCCTTCTCTGTGCTGCTCCAGGAGTGGCCACTTACATGCTGCCCAGTACACAGGGTTCAAGGCTATGGCACAATCTAACGCTAAGTGTTTAAGAACAATTATTGCACATTTCTCCTCACAAAGATTGCAGACTTTTCACCTTTTAAAATGGAATCAAGTGTGTTGATACCTTTTTGACACTCGAAACTACTACTGACATTCTTTGGATAAATATGGATTTATAGAATTCCACAGAAAAAAAATAAATTAAGACAATATTAAGGCTCTGTATAGCTAAGTCAGGAAATACGAAAGCCAAGGTTACCTGGGCAACCTGAACTCTGCCCCCAACAGCATGTAGATATTTTACATAGTTTTAAATACACAATTGCATAGTGTTTCTCACATACAGTATAATATACCACTTTATATGCACCAGGATAAAATTTTGTAGTAGTTTGTACTACTTTTTGTGCCAAACAAATAGAATTCATTAAAGTGGCTCACATGAAATCCATTCAATAAATGGTACTTGGCCATCAGGCTACAGATGAAATGTAACAGTCATAATGGAAACTGGTTGACATACATATGCCACCTATGTTTGCACTTGTCATAGAAAAGTTAAGTTCAATGCCATTCAGCAGCACTTCGATAGTGAAATTAGTGCAAGTGCAGAATAATGAAAAAATATTGAAGATGCTACACTTGTATCTGAAGACACAATCCAAGTCAATGGGGCTGCCTACGGAGCCATGTTCTGACTGCAGGATCATGCCTGAGGGTTACAGAAGAACTTGTATGATTGTTTTTTACTGAAAATAGTATGTGACCATGTAATAAAAGGTTGTAGGATTGACTGGGTGTTGTACTGCCAAAGGAATTCATCCGGGTAAGAAATAAATTTAAAAATACAATAATACTAAAATAACTTTGTCTTGTCAGTCTTTAAGGATTTAATGGCAAAAGCTTGAGCTACAGTAATTTAGTATGATAGCTAGTGAGCATCATATTATCCAATAGTCAGCTAATCTATATGAAATATAGGGAAATTGCAAACAGCATTAGGTAAATCATCTTCCACTTAACACTCTGCCTTCTTATGCAAAAAGAAAAAAGTTTCATACATAACAAGATAAATTCTATCTATTCTGTTGCAGATTATAAAATGCTATATCCTATATTAATACAGATAATTTAAGAGTTTTCTTCCACTACCAGGAATAGAAATTCAAAGTGGACAATAGCTAATGATTATATGACATTAATATATTTGCAGTAGCTAGCAGCTTTAATTACAAGATTTCTAAAAAGGTCTCAGGATCCCACTTTGAATCAGTATGTACAGACTACAGGGACAGTTTAACCTACCATATAGAGCTTGAGAATTAGATGGAACATACTGTTTAATGTAGATTTCTCTTGATTATTCTGACAAACTGACTGCATCAGTGATCTTATTGGGGAAGTTTTATAATCTTTTGCTATATTACAAAGCAAAAATTAGCAGCTATTCCTTTGACCAGGAATGGTAGCTACTTTGTGTGGATTATAATAACTTTATGCATTACAGGATTATAGATTTTCCCTCACATTTATTTTAAAGGCAAATTACTGTATAGCAGCAAATGTTTCAGTATGATTTAAGTTACGAAGATTTAATTCCAGGAATAGTAAGGTTGAAAAGTTCACTTTTCCCCAAAATTAAGAAATCAATGCACTCTTTCAAGAAGATATAGAAGATTATACTATTCAACCAATAACAAAGTCAGAATGAAAACTGACAGTAAGCCTTATCCAATTAATGCTGAAGTCACTAAGAGTGTTACCATTAACTTTAAGGGAGATTGGATCAGGCCCTATTTCATTTCCAATTTATATATATAACTAGTGTTTGACTCTGAGATCAATGGCAGTAAACTATTGCCTGATGGAGAAAAATAAAGTTTCAGAGATTGCTGCCTGAAATCAAAGACAGAAGTTAATATTCCATGACTGATGTCCAAGTTTTTATAAGGTCACCTCTCACTATGGTATCTGAATGTATGACAACAACTGCTATTGCCCTTCCTTTTATTAAATAACCTCCCTTCCCTCCCTCCTTAATTTTTATTTGGTTGTTTTAGGGAGTTTTTGAATTATCTGTTGGTAAGGAGAAGGTCTTTAGGTCCTTCTCTCTGGATGGCAGGAGAAATCTTTAGAATGTGAAGGTTTGACTCGAGGCGTTCTGTGACCCCCAAAAGGAGAAGGCTTCAGGGATGGTGCCAGACTGGATTGTCTGTCACTCCTCTTCATCTCTTTCCCTCTCATCTGAAGCTCATACAGAGGGAGACAACAGGGTTGCCTGGCCAGTTCCTATTGCTGAAGAGATGAGTAAGAGGGACAGTCTTGCTGCACTCTGTTCCTCTCAGTGGATAAACATGAGCAAGAGGGAAATGGCTTTCTTGGACAATTCTAGCAGCTTTTTTTTGCTTTAAATGGCTCCTTCTGATGCTGACAGTTGTGTATTGGGGTTCCAAGAGAGGTGCAGCTGTTTTTGAACTGGCTGCTTCTTGTTGCTGCCACCCTGGCCTCACAAGTGTCGTGGTTAGATATCCTCTCCACATCACCACTCTGAGTCCAACTGAAGAGACCGGTGTTGACTGTTTTGCCTCCTCTGTAGACTTTGTGCATCAGATTGAGGGTCTTTGTACATTTGGATAATTTTGGATGCACATCTGAGCTCTGAACCTCTCAAGGTCTTCCTTTCTCTATTGATTTATAACTATAAATGTATTTAAAACAACATTTCAGTGCACAGAAACAATCTGATTTCATTGTATGCAGTAAATGGAAGTTCACTATATCAAGTTTCACCAGAAGTGAGTTCCAGACTATATTAGAATACTTATATGTAGATTCTTCTCCCAAACATAGCCCTTTTGTGCTTTAAATTATTTTGTGTGTTTTGAACATCGGAATGCTGTTTTAAGCATACTCTAGCAATTTTCATGTGCAACTGTTTGGTGTTCCATCTTTGGCCCTGACATTATGTCAGTGATGTATTCACAGCAGGCAAAAAGAAAATGTTGAGTTTTGTTCACCACTGTGATGGTCATGAATTGTACCCTTATTTCTTGATTACAGTTACTGTCAGTTTTGGTCATTCTGAGAAGGCTTTGAACATGAATCCAAGATTCATACGGCCAGAAATGATTAAGGTCCTGACTCTGCAAAGACTTAAGCATGTGAATAACTTAATGAATATACAGGATCCCATTAAATTCAACAGGACCACTTGCCTGCACAGAGTCACAGTCTTCACAGGATCAGGGACAAAGACCATCAATGATGTTCTTCTGTTAGTGTTCAATAAGTTCTGTAAGACAACAAATGGCAACCATCTCAAATAATTTTGTTCACCTCTAGTATAGGTACATTCTGTCTAGCTCTATATTTTGAGACTACAGGTTAAACATTTCTTGAGACTTCTGAAAGGGATTAACTAACTTCCTTTTATTTGGGTTAAATTTGTAAACATATGGTTTAAAATGTGTTTATTAGAAACCAAAGAAAACAAACTCATAAACTAATTAATCTGTGGAAGAAAATTGCCAAGCTTTAAAGGAGGATTGAATTCCACCCCACTTTTAACATACCTTATTTCATTCCTGGCTGGAAACTAGGAGTGAAACAGTGGAAGGTTTGCCATTGATTTCAATTGCGCTTGGATTTCATCCTGGAAGGGCAGAGTGATTAAACACCACGAGAAAAGCTGTGCTCTGAGGGTTTTTTAAGCCATTCTAGTAGCTTCTATAGGTTTGACTAGTTCAAATAAATGTCCAGTACTTTAGATGCCTATTTAACTGACCCCAAATTTTGCAACTATTGACAGTCACACATGGTAGACTAACATATTTGAAGAATGCACTTGTTTTTTTTCATAATAATAATTAATGGAAGGAGGAGACGTGCTTATATCTTGGCCCTTCACTTGTTCAACCTTTGCTTCCTAGTCATGAAACTCACTGGCTGCCTGAATATATTGCTAAGAGGAAAGAGGTAGTTATGTAGAGGGGGATAATCCTGCATATCTGTTTTTTTCCCTCTGTGCCAGGGTGGTAAAAATTAATTCTTTAAAATAAATAATAAACATATTTTTATTATTAAATCGGATCTCCCCCCCATTTAAATCAGATTTGTTTTATTCAAATTGATTTAAAAAAATGAAATACGGGCTTATATTTTATAAATAAACCTATTTAAAATTAAATTTGATATTGACAACCTATGTTAAGGCCTAAACTACTTATAATCTTTTTAAAATTATTTGAATAATTTTAAGCAGTAAATGTTTCCTGTAAAGTTTTAAAGAAAGTCAAGTCACTGAACTGCTGGAAGTCACTGGCTGGGCATATTGGAGCAGAGAATGTTGAAATGTTAAATCAGCTTTTGACATCAGTGGCCTCTTCTGCAGATTGAGAGATAACACTGCTCTACAGCCAAACTGCTTCTGAAATAAATGTAGTCAAACGTTACTAATTCTGGGTCACTGAGAATGAAAATGATGCTTAAAATTGTTGATTGGCTCTAGTGTTCAAGATATGCTATTGGGTCAGTATATACAACCCTTGACTTAGGAATGGCGGAGGATAAGTGAGTTATAAAGGGAAGGGATTTCAATTTAAACCAGAAATGACTAAAATACATCTTTGACTGGATCTATGAATAAATCTATGACTGGGTTTGGACAGTACTTGCTTTTTAGGCAAAACAATGAATGATGCAATCTGAAGCTGGTATTGCATCATACAGAATATGAATTGCATCATGTTATTCCTAGAAGTCATGGATAATGCAATCATAACGAAGCTTACATCACTCTGCTGAACAAATTGCCCTATATCAGCTCTAGAAAACATACAGTGTCGTGCTCTCTTATTTGTCAGTGTTTGATTTTGCAAAGGGACACATTTCTGTTTAGCCAAAGTGAGCAGAGATGCCTCGTACTTGTGTGAACAGTGCAGATAACTTCTGCTATGTTTGTGGTGAAGTGACTTTTGCATCACAAAAGCGCAGTATAACCACTATGGTTAAGAAAGCCTATCACCTTTATTTTGGCTGCAAAATTGGAGATCAGGACAAGAGGTGGGCCCCACACATATGCTGCAACACTTGTGCAACAAATCTTCGCCAGTGGTTGAACAGGAAAAGGAAATCTATGCCTTTTGCAGTGCCAATGATTTGGAGAGAGCCAACAGATCATACCAGCAATTGTTACTTCTGCATGGTGCCTCCAGTTGGGAAAGGTGTGTCAAAGAAGAAAAAGTGGACTGTGCATTATCCAAACATTCCATCAGCTATACGCCCAGTACCCCACGGAGAAGGACTGCCGGTTCCTGATGCACCAGAATCATTCTCACTTGAGTCAGACGAGGAAGAGGAAGAGGATGAAACTTCTGGTCCTGAACCATCAATGTCACAGGACCCACATTTTCTCCCATCCTCCTCCTCTGAACCACACCTCATAACACAAGGTGAACTGAATGACCTTGTCAGGGATTTGGAACTACCCAAGAGTAAGGCAGAGCTGTTGGGCTCCAGACTACAGCAGTGGAATCTCCTGGCAGGTGATGTTAGGGTTTCCATGTTCCGTGACCGTCAAAAGGATCTTGTCCCATTCTTCTTCATGGAAGGTGATCTTGTAGCCTGCAACAACATCGATGGTGTGATGGCAGCCCTCAACATCGTTCACGATCCAGATGAGTGGAGACTGTTCATTGATTCATCGAAGACGAGTCTTAAAGCTGTTTTACTGCATAATGGCAATGTTTTGCCATCAATTCCAGTTGGTCATGCAGTCCATATGAAGGAAACCTATGACAACATGAAACAACTTTTGAGGTGCATAAACTATGACCAACATCAGTGGCAGCTTTGTGGCGATTTGAAGGTTGTTGCTCTCTTGCTTGGTCTGCAGGCTGGATACACAAAGTACTGCTGTTTTCTCTGCGAATGGGATAGTCGTGCAAGAGATTCCCACTACATCAAGAAAGATTGGCCACTCCGACAGTCATTGGAGCCTGGGAGGAAAAGTGTTCAGCATCCACCACTTGTTGAATCAAGGAAGATTTTGTTACCACCCTTACACATCAAGCTGGGTCTGATGAAGAACTTTGTCAAGGCCATTGACAAAACACAAGCAGCTTTCAAGTACCTCCGTGGAAAATTTCCAAGGTTAAGTGAAGCTAAGATAAAGGAAGGTGTCTTTGTTGGTCCTCAGATTCGTGAACTTCTTCGAGATGATGCATTTGACCATGCACTGCGTGGCAAGGAAAAGACGGCATGGAAAGCCTTCCAGTTAGTGGCAATAAATTTTCTCGGAAACAACAAGGCACACAACTACAGGTTGTTGGTGGAAAACCTCCTCAAGGCATATAAAAGCCTTGGTTGCAACATGTCACTAAAGATACATTTTTTGCACTCTCATCTAGATTTTTTTCCACTGAACTGCGGAGCAGTGAGCGACGAGCATGGCGAGCGATTTCACCAGGACATTGCAACAATGGAGAAACGCTATCAGGGCAAATGGAGCCCATCAATGCTTGCAGACTATTGCTGGACGGTGACAAGAGATGCTCCATTTAATGAATACAAGAGACAAGCCAAGAAGGCAAGGGCTTACCCTGGCAGGCCGTGTGCCAAAGGTTGCCGATCCCTGACCTAGCATTTGGGCTACATCCTCTACTCTAAGTGAGATCTGCATGTGTGCCTTTTGTTTCATAATAAATTTTATTTATATAACCCTTTTGCTGATTTTTAAAGTGTTACATAAACAGGACAGGTGAAATATTATCATGTAAAGCAACCATAAACACATGAAAAGACCTAGGTTTACAATTTATGATTAAAACTCTACTATCTACACAATACACATAGACATAAAATGCAAAAACTTAAATATCTTAAGTATCAGAGGGGTAGCCGTGTTAGTCTGGATCTGTAAAAGCAGCAAAGAATCCTGTGGCACCTTATAGACTAACAGACGTTTTGCAGCATGAGCTTTCGTGGGTGAATACCCACTTCTTCGGATGCAAGTCTTGCATCCGAAGAAGTTGGTATTCACCCACGAAAGCTCATGCTGCAAAACGTCTGTTAGTCTATAAGGTGCCACAGGATTCTTTGCTGCTTTTAAATATCTTAGAAACAGTAGCCAATCAGTTGTTTTAATTGTCATATTTGAATTCAGCACATCAAAATACATAATAAATATCACTTTTTATCTCTGAAGCAGACGACTTCTCAAAAATTGTAGACCAGTGTAATATTTTCTTAATTTTAGTTTATTCAGCTAATTCAGTACAATTACTAGTTCATTCAAAGTGAAGAAACCAATATGGAATGATGGAAAAGCAGGAAAGATGGTATTTCTCTTCCAATGTCTGAATAAAAACTAGATCTACTAGTTGTAAAATCTTGAAGAACATGGTGACCAGTTTCAGTCACCAGAATTGACCAGTTCAATTCATTAAGTACAGATAATACTTCCTTTGTTTAATAAGTGCAAAATGTTTTGTGGTAAACTATTTTATAAACTTTTTTTCGTATGTGTTCAGAACATTTAAGGTAATTTTAAAAAGTAGGTTTTTTTCATCTTGCATTTTAACTGATTTTGAATTTCCATCCAAATGGAGCTTGACACAAATCACAAGTTAAAAATTAATCTAGTAAAGAAATGCATCATTTGTCATTTTTAACATAATAAAAATGTAAAAATTTGGAATCTGAATAAATGTAAGCTAAGCTTATATAATTGCTTAAATAAATATGTATAGATATAGTGTATATGCCTAGTAAGCAAAAAGAAGCACCACATTTAGTGCAAAGGCTATATTTACTTGCAAATCAACATGTTTTAATAGTTAACAACTAATGAGAATCAACCATTCTTTAGGAAAATAACTAAAGTGCAAATGCAAAACATGATTAAAAACTGTGATTTATATCAAGATTTCCTGCTTGCTGATTTAAATCATGATTAAAATGGTAATTTAAATTGCTTTGATTTAAATCAATCCACTCTCCCCTATGCTGTGTCTTTTTCAGGGTGGGTGCAAGGATGTTTCGCGCCCTAAGCGAAACTTCCACCTTGCGCCGCCCCCCCCCCTCCCCGCCCCGAGCCCTGTGGCAGCTCTACACACACCTCCTCCGCCCTGAGGCGCCCCCCCGCGCAGCAGCTCCCCCCCTCCGCCCTAAGGTGCCCCCCCATGGCAGCTCCCCACCCCCCCCTCTGCCCTAGGCACCCCCCCTGCGGCAGCTCCCCCCCTCCGCCCTGAGGCGCCCCTCCCGCGGCAGCTACCCCCGGCCCGGGGAGCTGTGCGGCAGGTCCCCGCCCCAGCTCACCTTTGGTCCGCCTCCTCCCCGAGCACGCCGTCGCCGCTCCACTTCTCCCCTCTCCCAGGCTTGCGGCGCCAATCAGCTGTTTGGCGCCGCAAGCCTGGGAGGTAGGGAAGCAGAGCGGGGCGGCGTGCTCAGGGGAGGAGGCAGAGCAGAGGTGAGCTGGGGTGGGGAGCGGTTCCCCTGCGTGCCGCCCCCCCTTACTTGCTGCAGGTGGCCCTCCCCGGCCCTGCTGCCCCAGCTCCCTCCACCTAAATGCTGACGACGACCGGGGCGGCCGAAGATCTGGCCGCCGCGGTTGCCACCCCCCGAATGCTAGTGCCCTAGGTGACCGCCTAGGTCGCCTAATGGGTTGCACCGGCCCTGGTCTTTTTCCATAAGAGTGCCAAGGCTTAGCTCTTTCCTGCAGAACACATTCATTGACCTTATGTTTTTTCAATATATTTCATGTAACCCTTTCAGACTGAGTAAACCAGCTTTTTGAGTGAATATCAAAAGCTTTGCTTCATCAGACAGGGTTATTTCAGGGTTGCTGCAGTTGCTGTGGCCAGAAAATATACAGAATATATGCATTGTTTTGAAAAACAAATGGGTGTGATGTAAGTGCACTGTGCCTATCACCTGGGGAAACTACTCTCTAATTATTCTGCAAGCCACCAAGCTCCCCTGGAAGGCAAAACTGCCTGAGTGAGTGAAATAATCAGAGACATGGCAAAAATACAATAAAATCTCCAAAGACTTCAAACCTTTTTTATTAGCTTTCTTATTAATATTTTGTATTCTCATTTCCAAAAAATTTGTACTAACGGCCCCTCTTCTTCAACAGTAGAGAGAATGAGTCACTAAAAAATGTAAATTTCTCTTCTGTTAATCTATATTTTGTGCCATATCCAGTATATAATTACAAAAGAAAAGCCAAAGTGTTTTAGTGTCACTAGGCAACATTCTGCCCTCAGTTATGCCCATGCATCTCTTGACAGCATAAATTCTCCCAGTACAAGGCTGTATTTGATTTCATACTTTGATATACCTGAACTCTTCTTTTTTTCATTATAGCTTCTTGGCATGTGAAATGTGTAGATCGGATATGAACATACTGTTGATTTGCAGTAATTTGCCAATACTTTGGACATCAGCCATTAATTGCTAAACTCAAGTCTTTTAAATTAAAAAAATAACACATAGAAGTATTCAAGCAAGCATGAAGGCAGAGGGATGAGTAAATTACTTCTATATGGAAGGAGGTCAGGATGGAATGAATTGACTTAAAATTGTAGACTCAGGGTATGTCTAACTTGGAGCTGGGAGTGTGATTCCTAGTCACATACACATACCCACTCCTGCTCTCATTGAGCTAGCGTGAGTATAAATAGTAGTGTGGCTGTGGCAGCAGTGAGCAGCAGCACACGCTAGCCGTGCCAAGTACAAATGTGCCTGAACCCCGTGGGTATGTACTCAGCACAGCTTTGCCTTTGCTGCTGCTCACTGCAGCCCATGCTACTGTGGCTACAGTACTCTTTTTAGCACTCTAGCTTGATGAGAGCTGGTATGTGCATGGGAGCTGGGAATCACATCTTAGTTGCAAGTGTAGATGAAGCCTCATATTGAGTCAGACTCTGCTCTGAGTTACACATGTAAGTCCAAATACTTGAGTCCTACCAAGCTATGCTTGGTGGGGGGAGTGGAAAACTGTAGCTAAACGTCTTTAAAAAAAAAAAAAAAAAAACACCTCCCTAGATCATTGGGCAAGTTCAGTCTCTGATGTAAATTAAAGGAGCCTCAGGTCTGCTCTAAGTTTCATCACCCCCTGGGGAGCCATTCCACAATCCCAGCATTGCAAAAAAGCAAAATGTCATACTCCACAAAGTCTCCTGTGCGATGATAGGTCCAAGAGAGGGAGGTGTAGAGCTGGCTATGCAAAAAGAATCCTCAGTTGCCCTATTAGGAGCAGTGAAAACAGATGTGCCAAGGTAATGACCTTTCCCATGTAAAGTACTTATGTTGCATTAGGAACCACTAGTGTGGAGCCTTGTGCATTTCCACTTAAGTTGACGGGAGCCTGCACCAGAGTAGTGGTCTGTACTAGCAGTTCCCATTGCAGGAGCTGGCCCTAGGTAAAGTCATTGGGTCTGCACAAATTTAACTAAGAGCTAAATTTGGCCTACAGCATTCCAGAGATGCAAAAAATTCTGTTAAGTTCATCCCTGTCTAGTGTAAGATATCTGTTTCAGTTCTTTCCTAACAAAATTGATACAAAATTGAAGGGGAACAAGGCTACACAGACCAGGAAGACTTTAAAATTCAAAGTGAGTTGAACAGTGTTAGAACACGGAGAAAAAAAATCATACAGTTTGCTGTAAAGAAATTGGCTGGGGCCTAAACAAGCAAACAAAAAATACAACCACCAACAACAACTAAGGGAACTAGACTTTAAATAGTCAGATGAGACAAAGTTTGAATAAGAAAAGGCTGGGGGAATTCTAATGGACAAAACTCTAGAGCCATGGGCAGAGAAATGTGTCATAAAGAAAGCCAGCACAATTCTGAGTTACATCAATGCAGATTTTGAATATGTCTAATGGAATTATTCTAGCACCACATAAAGAAGTAATGAAAGTATTTTAGAATAGTATGTTCAGGACTTGTCATCATTTTCTTATATTAAATATATTTATAAAAATAGAGAGGGCAAGCTGATGAGGGATTTAGAGAGAGCTTTTCAAAAGGCCAGAAAAAATGGAGCCTGAATTATTTTGAAGAGAAGATTAAGGTCCTATTGGAGTACTCGCCAATTCTGAAGGAGAACCGGAGTAGACTAGTGCGGAACATTTTGAGCATCACTGAATGAGAAGAAATCTGCCCATATTTTAATTAACTCAGACCACTTTTTGACCGTACCAGTTTAAAGACTTGTAACATATCTTCCTCTTACACTAGTAAGTTATAACTGTTCAGTGGGCCAATTTTTACTCTCAGTTGCACGAGTTCAACTCCCATTCATAGCTAAGGCGTAAATGCGAGTTGAGTGTCTTAGATCCTCTTGATCTTTGTCAGTCTGGGTAGAAACCTCAATATGGCTGTGGCGGGGCGACGACTCACCTTCGCTTCCTCATGTCTCTCATGTCCCAAAGTCCTTGCCCTTGCCCCTTGTATCAGGGGCGGACCACCTATGCCCACATTCTCCACCACTTGTGGCAGGGCGACAACTCACCGGTGCAGCGCCTCCTGCTGGTTGTCCAGGGAATTAGCTCTTTTCCAGCTCCGGAGCACCCTCTGCCAACTGATATCTCACCTGCCGCTGGCCCCGTGTCCTTCCCAGACCCCGGTGCCCTTTGCCCAGGGGTTCTGCCCACCACAGTACCCCCTCAGTCTGGGTCTCCCCTCCCAGGGGATCCCCCAATCCTCTATCCCCACCTTGCCTCAGTGGCTACTGCCAGTCACCATCTAGCCCCCGCTCACTGGGGCAGATGGCAGTCTGTAAACCACTCATCGGCAAGGGGGGTTGGACCAGCTGCCTCTGCCTATTCCTGGGCTGCCCCTCTGCAGCCCTAGTACCCTTTTGTGGGCCCTTAGCTCGGCCTGCAGCCTGGGGCTTTGCTAGGCTGGAGCTCCCCAGCTCCCTCTGCCCTTCCTCAGCACTGCTCCACCCTAGATACCCTTCTCAGCTTCCCAGGCAGCCAGGTTCTTCTCTCTCAAAAGCCTAGAGAGAGTCTCTCTGTGTCCTTCTGGCCCCCCGCCTCCTTATAAGGGCCAGTTGGGCCCTGATTGTACTGGCTGCAGTTGTGGCTGCTTTCCCAATCAGCCCAGCCTTTCCCCTGCCACAGCCCTCTCCCAGGGCTGTTTTAAGCCCTTCAGGGCAGAAGCAGAGTAACTACCCTGCTACAGTGGCACAGAGATGGCATCTGATGGTGTCTGCTGTTTGTCATTATAGTTCACAGTCTAATGAGCTGGCAATGTTGCTGTCAGGTCTATTTATTTATTAATATAATATTAGATGAATAAATGGCCAAAACAGAGATTGCAACCATTTCTTTTGGAAGGGGACCTCACCTCCATTATTCATGTCATTGACCTGTTAAGATTAAACTACTGAAATGTTTTATTCAATAGGAAAGATGCAAGTGGATGGCTCTTAAGAATATGTAGTGTATGTCTGGGTTACCACTAAAGTTTATTGTTGTGCACTGCAAACAACTTACTTTGGTAGCTCTTTATATATCTTCTTGACAAGCATCTACATCAGATCTCAAGTCCATTTGAAAAATAAGCTGGTGCTGACTGCCTGTTGTCTTACTGGGAACATGGGCTGGAACACCAGCTGCCTGCTGGTATCTGGGTGCAGGTGAAAAGCTTTATTTTTGATCTATAAAGCTAGGAAATGTATGAACTGCCTACTATGGAGAACACCTCTCTCTCCACACCATGTTGCCTTAGTGGCAATCAGGAAAGACTCTTGAGCTGGAACTCCCTCAGTTGATGGTACTGCTGGAAAGGCCCTTTCCTGAGAGCCACGGAGCTTTCTCAGTCACTTTGCCTTTCATTTGCAATAGCATGAATCTGCTGAACATCAGGGCAGGCTACAGAACTCATCTGTATGAACTAGCTTTTGATAAGGAGTGAGCACAATAATGGTCAGTAAAGATTGTGGGTTTGAAGGGTGAGGGTTGGTGTTATATTTTGATTGGATGTTTTTTAGATACATGGTGATTGTGGTGGGAATAAGCTGCTGCATCTATATTTGTTATTGGCTATGAAAAGTGCCTAGAACACAAGAGAAGTTGCCCTTTCACTTTGCAATACTATAAATCCAAAGTAAATATGAAGCTTTCGGTAAGGAAAGACATATATTTATTCTCTGTAGGCCACAATCTGCAGATATTGTGATGCCCCTGAGTCACTTTGAGGCCTAGATGATCTCTCAGAGAGTGATCTCTAGGTTTTTAAAGGTATGTTTTATCTCCTCTTTTGTAACTGTCTTCTGTCACATTACCAGAAATTCCCAGTGCATTTTCTGTGTAACAACTTTATTTCATAAGGTTTCTTTTCATTATATGACCCTATATAAAGCCTATGGAGCCAATATTTCAAACCAGTGCTTGAAGCTAAGCACCTAACTCTGTATTGAGGTACCTAAAATAAAAATATTCTGCTAAAGTGAAAGGGAACTTTGTGATCACTGCATCTCAGATAATCTGACCATTTTTACTTAGGTGCCTGGATATGGATTTAGGTGCCTGACTTTAGGTCCCTAAGATTGGAATCCTGGGCATATACGTCTGTTTCTTTGTTCCTTTGCACTTTGTGCAGACATTCACCTCTGTGTAAACAGCTAGCAGTTCTGAATGGTAGCACTTTGTTCTGACTTGTCACTGACTCTACATAGGTGTTAATACCTGTGAAAGGTGCAAGTTAGGCGGGATCCACCCATTTGATCTGTGATACACTCTTGCTGAAATTTTTAAAGGAATTAAACGGGGATCTTTCTGAATAGCTGTTAACCAAGTGTATCCAATAGGGGTGGATATGTTTGTCAATAATCAAGGCAAAGGGAGTATTTGAGTCACTGTCTCAGGCTATGTCTGCACTGCAGTTAAACACCCAGGGCTGGCCCGTTTCAGCTGACTTGGGCTCGCACGGCTCAGGCTACAGGGCTATAAAATTGTGGTTTAGGTGTTCAGGGTCAGGGTGGAGCCTGAGCTCTGGGATCCTGCAAGGGGGGAGGGTCCAAGAGCACAAGCTCCAGGGCGTCCCGAGCATCTACATGACAATTTTATAACCCTGTGGGCCCAAGCCCCATGAGCCCAAGTCAGCTGACATAGGCCAGCCACAGTTGTTTAATTTCAGCGTAGACAAACTCTTTCAGGTCTGACAAGCCAGGGAGTGTACGCTGTAATTTCTTCATCTATTAAAGGTGTCCAAGCTGTCTCTTAAGAGTAACTATGGAATAGACCTTAGATGGGAAATCTGGGAATAAGGCTTGAGACAGATTCAATGGGAGTCTTATTTGCATAAGGCGTATGAGATTGGGCCAAACATGAATTTTACCAAAAACAAGACCGTGTAAATTTAAAGCAACTATTGCTGAAAATGAAGGCAGATGGGTAGAGGCTTTTATAAGTTGTATAAATTCACCATCGAAGCTGCTTTCGCATGATGTAATTCTGAAAGAAAAATTATTAGCAGGCACGTACAGCATTAAATATTTGACTGCATTAATTGACCACCTTTTCTGCAGACAGGAGTACCAGGTGATTAAAAGATTAATTACAACATTGAAAGGTATAATGTATTCATAAGACTTATAATGAGAGACCTTCACAGCTATATAAAATTCTTTGGAAGCAAATTCCTAATAGTACAAAGAAAGTCACAAAGAGTGGAAAGTGAGCTTTGCTGACCTTGTTAAGATTGTCAAATGTTATATATATTAAAGTCCCTATTATAACATTAAAAGGAAAGAGAGTGAGCATGAGTTAGTCTGACTTCATAAAAGTATTTTTAAAGAGTATTTTAGTGTGTCTCTGCTTCACACAATGTACTCCTTCTTAATGTGGACTTATGAGCCATATCTTTTTATTAGCTATAGTTTAGTAATTCAGCTTAATGTACCATATTAAAAAAATATTCAGCGACTGGGGAAAATCATGAGTTTATCACTGCTGTTAGAAGTTCTGCTCTTGGATTATATTGGCCATCTCCCTGCGTTTCAGATATTTTCCTTTCGAGATTCTTAACTCCCTTTGAGGTGTACTCACTGCACCATCTTGTTGCCTTGGCTTCTCTGTAAATCCTTTCAACAGTGTTGTATTGACACTAAATTTCACACCAATGAATTGCTATTAAAATTATGCACATTTGTATAGTCATGTCCTGAGTTGTTGGAACTCAAGTCACTGTCACTTATTTCTACACACCCTCGTGCACATAGCTGTAGGCTAAAGTAACTAATTACAGTAAACCTTGACTGTAACAAGTTTGTTTATATGTAATTGATTATCAGAGATTGATCAATTATTTTTCAGACTAAAAAGTAACACATTTGTTTTCTTTACAATCATGTAATTCTTGTTCCACTTGTTGGCAAATGTACCCAAAATGTTCACAGCCTTGATGTTGCCACCTCTCCATTATTTACCACATACCTGTAGAATTCTCTCTAGTATGCTGGTCCCAAAACTTCAAAAACAGAGGCCTCTACCACTTGGGCAGAAGGAAAATTTCTCCCAGTATTAGACTCATCTTCTTTCTTTGCTGCAACCAGCCAATGGCAGTTAATGTGCTCACAAATATTTCCATTGAAATCTGTGGAGTTTGTATCGGATCCATAATGACCATTGGATCAGGACTGGGCCTCAAGCTATCAACAATAATAATTAATAACTTTGCATAATTACAACTTACTTTCTTACTGTCACTGTGGCATGAGTTATCGTATAGATGGACAGTTTGAAGGGATAACACCAGCTATTTTTCAGGAACTGGAAGGCAAATCTGAGACAAGTTAATTTCAAATCAGGGTAATTTTCTTTATTGCTCAATCAATTTTCCAACAAAAAGCTACAAGAGAGCAAAAATAGGGTTTTATAGTGGGAGTTGCAGACACCCTAACTGTATTACTCTCAATAATTAGGGCCCTGTGTAAATCACACTTTTTTCCTTTAGAAAATTCATGACAGTGTAAATGCCAAAGTACTGACTTTCACAGTATTTACACTGAATGAAATTTTAAGGTAGATGTAGTTAATTTCAAGGATGGAATGAGTTTTACATGTAACTGTGAAAGATATGGCAATTTTCTGCATATTCTTGAGATATTACTGAATTAAGTTTAGACATCTTTGAGGTCCATTGTATTAAATGCAAATGTATGTATTATTATGGGCTGAGATTGTATATAACCTCTCCAGGAGCGGGAGATCTGATGTGAGGTCTGGGAGTTCAAAAGACTATACAAAAAATGTGCCAGACAAGACTGGACTTTTGAGACAATAAATGTGAAGTGGATTTGCTGGAAAATATAACTAGGGAGAGGATAATACAGATTCATAGAATCATAGAAATGGACGGCTGTAAGAGATCGCTGGTTATGCAAAAAACGAGTCTTTGGAGCTATGCCCTGAGGTCATTGTTGATTACCTCTTCCCAGAGACTGGAGATCATAGGCCCAAGCTGTATAAAGAAATCACTGAACTGCACAGTCAGAGTTTTGATTCTGAATCTGAGACAATCATGAACTTGTAACCACAGGGAAAGCCAAGTTGTGGGTTTTGAAAGAATGACACTTACCAGAACACAAATTAGGATTTGGGGTAGGGGTGACCTCTGGTAAGCTTTTTAGCATTCATGTAGATTCTCTGATTGTTTTTAACATGTTTTTCTCTGTAATGCTTTCACCCTGAGAATAAATGAGCTTGCTTAGAAAGAGCTGTGTGGTAACTGTTAACTATAAAAGACAAAAACATCCTATCACTCCTGGGCAAACACTTTTCACAAAATGATCACTCCACTCCAGATCCACAAAGAAATTCCGCACAACACCTTCCAAATATGAGTTTGGGAGCTTAAATTCATGACTTTGCTAAATACTAAAAATCATGGTCATTTGAACATAAGAATGGTCCCAGTATCCTATCTTCCAACAGTGGTCAATGACAGATGCTTCAGAGGGAATGAAAAGAAAAGGGTAATTATCAAATGTTCCATCCCCTATCGTCCAGTCACTGCATCTGCAGTCAGAAGTTTAGGGATGCCCAGAACATGGGGTGGCATCCCTGATCATCTTGACCAGTAGCAACTGATGGACCTATTCGCCACAAGCTTACATAATTATTTTTTTTAGCACAGCTATAGTTTTGGCCTTCAAAACCTGCCCTGACAAGCAGTTCCACAAATTGACTGTGCATTGTGTGAAGAAGGACTTCCTTTTTTGGTTTATTTTAAATCTGCTGCCTATTAATTTTATTAGGTCATCCCAGGTTCTTGTGTTATGAGAAGGGGTCAATAACACTTCCTTATTCATTTTCCCCACACCATTCATGGTTTTATAGACCTCTATTATATCTCCCCTTGGTCATCTCTTTTCCAAGCTGAAAAGTCCCAGTCTTTTTAATCTCTCCTCATATGGAAGCTGTTCCACAACCCTAATCATTTTATTGCCCTTCTCTGTACCTTTTCCATTTCTAATATATCTTTTTTGAGATGTGGTGATGAGAACTGCACGTAGTATTCAAGATGTGGGTGTACCATGGATTTATATAGTGACACTATGGCATTTTCTATCGTATTATCTATCCCTTTCCTAATTGTTCCTAACATTTTGTTAGCTTTTTTAACTGCCGCTGCACATTGAGCAGACGTTTTCAGAGAACTATCCACAATGACTCCAAAATTTTTCTTGTGTTGTAACAGCTAATTTAGAACGCATCATTTTGTATATATAGTTGGGATCATGTTTTCCAATATGCATTACTTTGCATTTACCAAAATTGAATTTCATCTGCCATTTTGCTGCCCAGTCACTCAGTTTTATGAAATCCTTTGTAACTCTTCACAGTCTGTTTTGGACTTAAATATCTTGAACAATTTTGTACCATCTGCAAATTTTGCCACTTCGCTATTCACCTCCATTATCTAGATCATTTATGAATATGCTGAACAGCACTGGTCCCAGTACAGATCCTTGGGAGTCCCTGCTATTTACCTCTCCCCATTCTGAAAACTGACATTTATTCCTACTCTTTGTTTCCTGTCTTTTATCCAGTTCCTGATCCATGAGAGGACCTTCCCTTTTATTGCATGACTGCTTAGTTTACTTAAGAGCCTTTGGTGAAGGACCATGTTAAAGGCTTTCTGAAAGCCCAATTACACTATATCCACTTTATCATCTGTGTCTACATGTTTGTTGACCACCTAAAAGAATTCTAATAGATTAGTGAGTCATGATTTCCCTTTACAAAAGCAGTGTTGACTCTTCACTAACAAATTGTGATCATCTTTGTTTCTGATAATTCTGTTATTTCCTATAGTTTCTACCAATTGGCTTGGTACTGTAGCTAGGCTTACTGGCCTGTAACTGCCAGGATCTCCTCAAGAGCCTTTTTTAAAAAATGGTGTCACATTACTTATCCTCCAGTCATCTGGTACAGAAGCTGATTTAAGTGATAGGCAATATACCACAGTTAATAGTTTTTCAATTTCATATTTGAGTTCCGTCAGAACTCCTGGGGGAATACCATCTGGTCCTGGTGATTAAAGACACTGAATGTATGGCTTATTACAACAATCTGTAACCCACTAACCTCCCCCTTTTTTGTCCTGTGACTACAAGTGTTAACTGGTCACTTCATCTTGAATGGTCTCCTACAATATTAGTTAACTACTTATGCTGAATAATCTGTTCCTCCTTGTATTTAGCTGTGACATTCAGAGTACATTTCACAGACCTGAAGAAAAGCTTTGTGTAGCTCAAAGGCTTGTCTCTTTCACCAACAGAAGTTGGTTCAATCAAAAATATTACCTCACCCACCTTGTCTGTCCATTATGTGGTAGAAAACCTAACAGGAAAGGAATGGGAATCAGAGGACAGGGATCAGTACAAGCAAAAAACTTATACCTGTGGGCAAGGATGCCATCAATGAGAATCCCTGACATGGGTGGGGGAAAGCAGTATCTTATCTGTGGGCATCTGGGTAACTTTGCTCAGGATTGGCCACTCCTCCCACTGAGGCCCTGCGAAGTGCTGAAAGGCCAGCTTGAACCCCAGCTCAGAGTTAACTGTGTGACTGAATTTCTGGAGAGAGAGACTCACACAGCCAGTCCGCTGGTGGCATATAATTTTTATGCTGAGCCATTCGCACCCCAAATCACCACCCACATATCATGCTGCACCTTCCTTGGTGCAGATCTATCCAATTACCAGTGAGAATGGAAAGTGGTAGTCAATGGAGAGACATTCATTGGATGAAGAGATACTGGGCTACTAAGATCATAATTAAGCCCCATCGAATACTCCAAGGGTGGGAAATATGGGTTAAAGTTCCTGGTGTAAAATCCTTTGCTCTACCTACAACATAGATTTCTATACAGATCCAGAAAGGGTTAGGGGTATTGGTTATAGGTGTGTTGTCAGATAGTCCATATGCTTCACTTTTGGAGAATGATATTATGACTTTAAAAGCAGAAGGGGTAAATCAGAGCCCTTCAGTTAGCTCCAGACTGGCAAGAGATGGTGTTAACCAAAGTGCAAATGAAGCAGCTGACAGGGAGGAAGGTGAGGTGGGGATGGATCCCCCTGACAGTATCTAAGAAGAATCAAGTTACCTTCCCAGAATATGCAGAAATATAATTGATGGGGTAGGTGGGGTAAGACAGTCCTATGCTTCAGGGGAGTGACACTAGACCTGGTGACTTGAAGGGAAATTCTCTGGGTCCAGAATCCCAGGCCAGGGAAATAGGGTCTCTGCCTTCCCTTACAATGGAACAAGGGGCAGTACAAAGCATGGTGATGGCTCGGTCTCCAGCCAAATCTAGGAACACTGCAGCAGCTGCAGAACACTGCCAAATCTACGACATAACGAAATAACTTCTCTATGTCATGTTATATGAATTCATAGTCCTTAAATAGGAAGCATTTCTTTGTGTGTGTAACTGTAGTTTTTTTGTAATAGTCAGCCTTCCACAGAGCTCAGTTCCCAGTTTTGTCTGCATTATTTACCAGGAAGTATACTCTGTCTGGACTCCATACAGTCCACACAAACACCTTATGATTGAATAATATAAGTGCAAATATACATTTTTACATTCTGTATGGTAATTAAATGTGTATTGAAGTAGTTGTGTCCATTTTTATTTTATTTATTATTTCCATTAGTAGGCAAAAGCCCTGATCAGAATTAGAGACCCGTTGTGTGGGGGACGGTACAAACAAATTTCAGTGGATAAAATGCATCCATGGCGCCTTCTAGATGCCTCTCAACAAAGTACAAAAGCACTTGCACTATGTTAAGCGAAATGTGATATTTGGATATTTAAATTTCAGTTGAATTAACACATAAATGATTATCCAAGGCACTGTTCTTACACTGTCCTCTATTAGCCTCTATGAAGGGCTGCTCAGAGCTACAAAACACATTACTTGCTAATAAAATTTGCCGACTGAGGTCTGAACTTGCTTTCAGTTGGCCTCCTCATCCCTGGCTTTCCCCTTTCTGTGATATCTACATTTAAGAAAGATTTACTGTGGGATGCAGCAGCTTCAGGTTAATCTCTGCAGTGAACCTGGCTAGATGATCTTTTCAAATCACATGTACCTCTACATACAATATGCATTCTGTTGGGAAATCCTATAGGACCACGGAGCTTGTTCCTAAAACAACAAAATACACTTACACTAGGCCTGAAACTAGTCCTCTTGGTCCTTTAAAAGTAAAATATTTGTAAAGTGCTTCTAATGTTCCCTTTCAAGCAAGAATATAATGCTACTGCTATTGATATCTGAGTAAAATGGTTTGGCCAAACTCCCACTGTGTTCCTGAAATTGCAATCAGCAAAGGAAAAATCAGCAAGATATTTAGGCAGAAGCAGGAAATTGGGTAAGAACAGGCTTCAAATAGACTTCTATTTAGAGTATTTATGTATTTTTTGTTTCCTAATAATAATTAATAATGGATGATAACAGGAAGTACCAGCTTTCATGCCAAGTCAGGTACTAAACGTGTGAATGTTTAAAATAACGAGAGATGGGACCAAACTGTAAAGAAATTGGGTAAGAACAGGCTTCAAATAGACTTCTATTTAGAGTATTTATGTATTTTTTGTTTCCTAATAATAATTAATAATGGATGATAACAGGAAGTACCAGCTTTCATGCCAAGTCAGGTACTAAACATGTGAATGTTTAAAATAACGAGAGATGGGACCAAACTGTAAAGTTCAGAGACCACATTATGTGTTGCACTATTTGAAAGGCACAACCTTGGGGCAGGAGACACCAACTTTTACACTTACCAGTCTGGGCTGCTGTGGAGGTCAAAGTGGCTGCAGGCATAGGTCTTAGCAGTCATGAAAATCTACAATGAGGAGCAGTAACCAAGCCTGCAGGTCACATATGATGGATTCTTGGAGGAGTACCACCACTTTTTATTTTCTCCCAACCTGTCTCTTAAAAATTTCTTCTGCTAGATCTGATTTCTATAATTACCAGAAACTTGTTATTTTTAATGGTTGTATTTACTCAAAACAGCAAAGGTTTAGCCATATATATATTTTATTGAATTTTTTATATATATATATATAATTATATATATAATTCAATAAAATGGGGAAAGAGGGGGTAAGACTGGTGTTTAAATATAATTAACACTGTATATTAAGAAAGATTTAGATCATTCTAGTTCCCTAAAACCTTGAAAATGTGAGCTTCAAGACTACAGTACCTGGTTTCTCAGCCAGGGATACAATTGTAATTTTATTTTCTGTTATGGACAGCTGTTCCTCCATCTCAGGATTCCCACGGAGTTCACTCTCTCCCCCATGTTATCCTACATCTATGGGAAGCCAGTGGGAGAGCTGGTGAGACAACATAGTTTGAAGTACCAGCAGTAGGCAGACACCATCCAGCTTTGCATTTCCTGCAGACTAAACATATACAGGACCATGTTCCAGCTTTCCTAGTGCCTATCTGTATTCAGCACCTGCATGAAGTGTAACAGGCTAAAGCTGAACCTAGGTGACATTGAGGTGATGCAAGTAGGAAGAGGGAAATGCATTCTCTATAACATATCTACTGTCCATGACCTCTTCTCTCAGGTTGTTCTTGATCTGCAAACTTTTCAGTCCTCTGGACTGTTCGGTGCTATTGGAAGCCCAAGTAGCCTAGATGGCAAAACACAGCCACTTTCTGCAGCAAATGGACAGAATGCACCCCATCCTATTAGACTTTGTAAACCACATACTCCAGACTTGATTGCTTCAATTTACCTTGTGAAATCTCCAACTGGTACAAAACTTAGCAGCCAAATTGAGCACACAACCTAAGTGCTCTGCACTCTGCAATGGCTCCCTTTTGAACCTAGTTCAAGTGTTCTGATTTGAAATTCAAAGCCCTCTTTGGGAGTGTCCCTTGCTATTTGAGACACCTGACTGACCTTTCCTTTTCGTAAGGTATCCCTTGATTATCTGAGAACAGATAACCAAAGTGTTGAAAATTACATAAAAATGGTACTGTGATGAATGTAAATTTTGGCTTCACATCTCTGGTGAAATACAGCACTTTCCATTTTACCACATAGATATCACGAAGAGTAAATTAATTTAGCACTTTCACAAAATTAACACACACATTTTACCAATTTGGTTTTAAGTTTCTGAAGTTTTCCATTGCATGATGAGCACACATTACACCATGTTCCTGTCATGGATCATATTAAGAAGAAGAAAACTCCTCAAGAAATGTGGACTCAAAGCACCTTCCTGATTTGACTTCTTATTGTTGTTTGATATGGTGCTGTATTGTCCCTCGGACACACTCAAAAATCCAGCATACTGTATCTCTAATGTGATATCAGCTGTAGTAGAAAGTAACAGGAAGGAGTCAGCTATATTTCCCGAGGCTTCTCATGTATTAGATTTTCCCCTCAGTAACCTTTCCAAATTACTCGCAAGTGGTCTTATTCTAGATCACACTGGCATCTGACCTTTGTAAACTTGGACACTAGAGAAAATAAAAAGCAATGTATAAAAAGAGATACAATCTTCCATTTCAAATGCTGCTGTATCTGAAAGCAGCAAGGATTTCATGACATATAAAGTTCAAAGTTGTGTTGATTTTTCCCTTCAACTACATTATCTTTTAGCCTTGATCATTTCTCATGCCTGGTAAATTTCTTTCCAGCTTTTTAATGGCCAGCACTTTTTTCAAGCTTAAATGTTGCATTCATTTTAAGACAAGCACAAAAATAATAGGCATACATGTAAATTTGACAGGAAAAACCCAATCCCCCTTTATGGACAGAGAATACAGTAATATTAGCTATGGATATAATACAGGTCCTAAGAGCAGATCCTTAGATGTTATAATATAGCATGGCCCTGGGGCTTGAGCATCTACACTCATCTGTAGCTCCAGCTTAGGAGTTGTTGAATCTGGGTCCCACCTTGGGAATTCAGCATCTACACTGCATTATGCAAGTCTGAACCCAACAACCTATATCCCAGATTTCCTAGACCCCTCCCCAAATGTGGCCATTCTAGGCCTTTGTTTGTGGTGTAGTGTGGAAAGCTACTCCTGAGCATGAGTCTACACTGCTTGAACCCTGGGTCCTGGTTTGACTCAGACTTTACCCCCTTAGGGTCCTGGTATCCTGGTTCCAACCCTGAGTTAGCATGATTTGTGTGTAGACAGAATAGGGTTGCCAGCCCTCCCAGATTGTCCGGGAGTCTCCCAGAATTGACCTCAATCTCCCAGTTGCTATTGAAAGCAATCCAGGAGATTTTAATAGGCCAAAAGTCTGGTCGGTGATGCAGCGGGGCTAAGGCAGGCTCCCTACCTGCCCTGGCTCTGCGCAGCTCCCAGAAGTGGCCAACATGTCTGGCTCTATGTGCAGGGGCAGCCAGGGGCTTTCTGCATGATGCCTCCACCCCGAGCGTCAACTCCGCAGCTCCCATTGGGCATGAATAGCTGCCGATGGGAGCTGTGGGGGTGGTGCCTGCAGGCAGGTCAATTATCAAAATGATGCAGCTTCAAATTTACAAAGATATCACAATGATAACTGACCTATCCCTCTTGTACATATGCATGAGATTTCTTTTAACTTTGCTCTGAGACTACTCTATACCCAAAGAGGATTAAATGATAAGGACTAATGCCAGCATTATTAGAAGATATATTAATGGAATCAGGTTGTCTCATATGTTCTCATTGCCACTGTCTAAGGTATAGTTAAAGGGCTGTAAAATAAGGACCATGAGATTTCCAAACTATCTCTGATAGAGATATCCACTTAAGATACATTAACTGATTATTTGATTTACATTAGATCTGGTTGGACACTGTAAACTAGGTTGGGGATCATTCATTTGATTTCAGAATAGCTGTTTGATTCAGGTGAACTTATTCCTCTTTTTAGTTGCTGTTGGAGAACATCCCCATGAACAACTGTTTTGTTTGCACAAATGTTTGAGGAATGACTTCTGAAGAATTCTCCTATTAGCATGTTAACAAGGGTATTTGTATATGAACAAGAGTAGTTTCTAGTCATTATTTGTTCTCTTTATTCTCCAGTTTTTAAAAAAAGTTTCAACACAAATTGTTATTGCAGTTAGTCAAAAGTGTTCGTGTCAGCCAACCTTCACTATTTCCATAGCTTTCATGTTGATCATTTAATTTAAGGGATATCTTCTCTAGAGCAGCAAGATCACTGAAATAGTCAAGTCTAAAACATTTGTACCTGGGGACAGCCATTTTGATCAATTCAAATTCAGTGTTGGTACTACAAGATAGGCTTTTTCTGTTTCATAGCTGTTAGAACAATGTCTTGTGGAGAGTTTGGTTGCTTCAGGCTTCATCATGGAGACACCCTGAATATTATAATTTAAATAAAACATACCCATGTCATGACTAACTTCCCCTCCTCCCCCTTCAAGTCGCACACATAGAGTTAGAATTCAGCTGGGAATTTGCCAGGCCAAAATAATATAAGTTCCAATGAAAACATTTTGTTTCTATACTTTCCAGATGCATTCAGCTTGCTTCCTGCTTTACCAATTTTTTTTCATTAAAGAAATTCCATAAACAATATGACTGCGTTGTCTGCAACTAAAATTCTGGACCAGATCCTCTTTCTGCTGCTTTGGTGGTGAAAAGGGAACTTTAGCTGTTGTATAGCAAGTCTCTCCTCCTAGTCCACAGGGAAGGGGATATGTCAAAGGTATAACAGGAGTGTGCTGCACTGTGGCAATTCCTGCCAGCATAACAGCCCCTATGAGTTACAACTGGGCATTCTACCCACTTTCTCAGTGATGTAAATGATTGCAAATGATATTTTCAAATAGATGAGTGAAAACACATCAAACTAAGACAGACCTCAGATGTGTGTGAATGCTTGTTCTCCACCCCAAAATTATTTGCTGTATCTGCAATATTAAAAGTTTTATTCTGTACCATTTACCCAGATGGGAGACTTATTAATGCAGATCAGAGTGCAGCTGCGCTTGAAGGAAGAGGTGTATTTCTGCCGTAGCTCACAGTGTCACGGGCTCTTTTTAAAAGGTAAGGTGCAAAATTGCATATGCAAGACCTCCCATGGCACATAGTTGCCATGACATTAGATACAAATTGGATATGTGTGCATGCTAATTATAAATATTTACATATGGAATGATCTGACTTGTATATGCAAGTGAAGAAACAGAGGGTGCAAATTGGTTCAGCGATAGAGTTCACAACTTTGTAAAATCAGGCTTTGTATATCTTTGGCCAAACTGCGTATATTATCTACAGTAGAACCTCCCAGTTACAAACACCTCGGGAATGGAGCTTGTTTGTAACTCTGAAATGTTTGTAACTATGAAGAAAACACTATCATTGTTCTTTCAAAAATTTACAACTGAACATTGACTTAATGGAGCTTTGAAACTTTACTATGCAGAAAAAAATGCTGCATTCCCTTTATTTTTTTAGTAGTTTACATTTAACACAGTACTGTATTATATTTGCTTTTTTTTCTCTCCCTGCTGCTGCTGCCTGATTGTGTACTTCCGGTTCCAAATGAGGTGTGTGGTTGACTGGTCAGTTTGTAACTCTGGTGTTCCTAACTCCGAGGTTCTACTGTATGAATGTTAAGAGCAGAAGCATATCCATGGCATATTGTACCTAGAGCTGTTGACTCTGATAATGCTTTCACTGGAGCCAATAACAAAACTCCTACTGACTTTGGGCATAAGTCTGCCACTCTTATTTCCTATGAGTGCAGCATGATAACACCGCAAAACATTTCAACCGTGGAAAGGTGACTGCAACCCCTTTAGTGTGGGATACAATAATCAAACATAGATCTCTTGGGCCCTGAAGGTTCTGTCTGGCCTGTCACAAGCAGCATTCTTTATTAATCCAGATTAGATGATTAATGATCAAGCCTCACAGTGAGAGATACATTTACGTCTGTTAGCAATAGAAAATATTTCTGCTTGTGTTCTCTTTCCTTATGCTACAATTCACTCTGCCAGAGCGAGGCCTGAAGTCACAGCACCAATTCCTGTAGTACAAGCCATTCTTACAATGAATTACAAAACAAATAGACATTTTGAATGAAATTCACCTATGGGAGAGCCTATGCAAAGCATATGCACCATTTAAATAATGTCATTGGGGTAGGGGAAAGGACAAGGACTGCCAGATTCACACAGTACCTTTTAAATACCCGCAATAGAAGGTTCATAGAGGCTGCTGTCACTAATTTTCACTCTTCATGGCCCTGATAACTTGGAACAGCAAGAGTTGGGAGTATACTAGTGTCATGGCCAGCCTATAGATTAGGGAGGGATTCTGTATGCTCCAATTTTATAGAGTTCTTCATACAAAGTCTGAAGTGAAGTTAGTACATTCTCTCGGCTCCAAACCGTTGACCTAATCCTGCATCTGTTTCCTAGGTGGAAATCCAGGAATCTGGATTTGAGTTATTTTAATGAAAAATACAGAGCCAGATTCTGATCCCAGTTGCACCATTATAAATGTGAGGTGACTCCACTGAAGTCAATGGTGTTACCTGACTGTAACTAAGAGCAGAATCTGACCCACATCCATTAGAGGCCTGACCCTGCACCCACTGAAGTCAATGGCAAAACTCCTTTTTAAAAATTATTTCTATTGTAGTAGCACCCAAAATGCACTGGGTACTTTCCAAACACAGGGGAAAACTCAATAGGAGATCAACCTCTAGACAAAACCCTAGACATTTATACTAAGGCGACAACATAACCAGTAGAATAGAATGTTACCACAGCCAGGAGAGAAAATTACCTGTCCCACTAAAATCCTTGTGGTTCACTGCTTCTGTCAAGCAACATAATGTGCTTGTAAATGTAACCTGACAGAAAACACATCAGAGCATCAGCAGCTTGATAAAATGACCAAAATCCAAACAGTGGCTAAGTGACTGCCAAATCTTTCCAACACTCTTCATGGCACAGCAGCAGAAAGAGTTAGCGCAATGCAAGAAAAAAATCCCAGAATGACAGGAAAACAATGACTTGCTAAAGAAACTTCCCATTGGCTGTGCCTATCCCAGCTAAAACATAGTATTCCAGCCACAATTAGTGTGATCAAAGTGGTTAAAAAAATAAACAAGATCCTTAAGAAATGCTCTGCGACAGGCAGTGGTTTGTGCACAATTTTCTGTGACATCTTGAGCAGTTCATATGAAGCTAGTTTTTAACAAATATAGCAGTCCAGCCAAAGGAGATTTCTCTTCAGAGTTTTTTTTTTTTTTAATTTACCAGGATAAACTTGAATAGTATGGAAGTGCAATAAAATAAAATGTATTTGATCCCACCCTTGAAAAAATAGGTTCTCTTTCATGGAATCACAAGTCCATAGCGTATCATCCCCAAATCTCCATGTTTTTTTAATCTTTCAGCAGCTCTACCACATCTCCTTAGAGTGGAAGGGTGAATATTATTGCAGAGTGTGCAGGTGATATGGCCTTCAAGACTCATGTTGGACTGAATTCCATGGGTAAATGCATGACAATCTCCATATATACTTCATGGAGGATAGGTCCACCAATAACTATTAGCCAGGATGGGCAGGAATGGTGTCCCTAGCCTCTGTTTGCCAGAAGCTGGGAATGAGTGACAGGGGGTGGATCACTTGATGATTACCTGTTCTGTTAATTTCCTCTGGGGCACCTGGCACTCGCCAATGTCAGAAGACAGGATACTGGGCTAGATGGACCTTTGGTCTGACCCAGTAGGGCCATTCTTATGTTCTTAGTGTAGAAATCCCGTGTACATCCTCCTCTCCTATAGGTTTCCCTCCCAACACTGGCATTGTGGCCATCTTCCTAGCCATACTGCCATCAGCTGCCTAATTGCCCTTCTATTGGGGAGGTTCACCAAGCAGGAAGTGGAAGTTGAATGCTGCTTTAAAAGCATGAAGTTTTGATTTAACTTGTGTTGTTTGTAGCAAAGAACATGTTGTGCAGGGCAGCTGTTTCCCCAGCACCAACCTTCACCAGGACCAAGGCCACTAATTCTGCTAAGTTCCCCTTGAGAGTTAGAAGTGACTATGTGATAGAAGAAGATGCTACCACAGAGTCGCTTTTCCTCTTTGTGTTACCCATTCTGTGGGTTTTCCTTGGTTTTGTTTTCCTTTACCATATGGGCCACAGAGATTAGAGATAGGAAAGAGCTACCGTAGTAGATCATCTTGTCCATCCATACCCATACCTGTGCAAAGCTTTTTCCTTTAAAACTCATTTACAGTATGTTCTGGTAAATGATGTATGAAATGAAACATTTGTGCCCATCCAATGCATAGAGAATTCAGAAAAAAAATGTTATTGTCATTGCTGAGACATATTATCTTATTTGCCATAGTATCTGGTAGTAAGACAAACTGTCAAAAGAGCTCACCAGGCTCAGAAGATTTAAACCAACCTACCAACCAAATAAACAAAAAATAAAAATAAAAGAAAAATGAGGGTAGGGAGATTTTTAAAGGCAAATGGTCTACTCTGTGAAGAAGGAGAAGGAAAACAAAATCACTATTGTTATAGTATAGCCCATGTGCTAGACATCATCTCAATTCTGCATTCAAAGAGAAGTGGGGCACCTTCTCAGAAGACGGATGTTGTTGCTTTGGAGATGGAGCAACGTAAGGTGAATATGATGATTCCAAGTGTTAAAAAATATATATTTTTGGATAGAAGTTGGATCCTTTATTATGTGAAAAGTAAAGATTAGGGTCTATTCTCAAAAATTTTCAAAGTTATGAATAGAGAAGAAACTCAGATCTCTGTGAATTTGGTAAATATTTTCCAAACTTTGTGATTGTATCCCTTGCTTTTTTAAGAAGTAATTCAGGTCTGGTGGGACATCTACCTATCTTGTGATAGGTGAATAAAAGTAAATACATTTGACCGAGTCCAGATCTTTTGTTAAAATCCATTCATTTGTGCCAATTAGATTTGTTTCCATCCCTAAAACTCATGTTGCTTAATATATAGTACGGTAGCTGCTATGACCTTTATCACGCTGGGCCTAATCCTGTTCTCTGTTACCGCAGTTTAAATCTCAACACTTGACACCCTTGGCATGGAAAGCCCATTGTTTCCCTGCAGAAGTAAAAACAAAGACTGAGTGTTCTTGCAGCTTCCAAGAAGAACATCATAAACTTTCAACTCTCAAAATCAAAAATTATACAAAGAAATAAAACAAAATATTCTCCAGTGCTATGTTTTACTTCAAAAGATTAGATGGCTTGCAAGCTGTTAATGGTCAAGGTATTGTTGAGTGATCAGCATCTACAGGCAAAGATGGTTTTGCAGATTAAAAACAGGTCTGGGAATTTAGAGGCCTGGGTTCTATTTCTAGCTCTTGCACAGACTTCCTGTGTGACTTTGGGCAAAACATTTAACTAATCAGTGACTCAGTTCCTCTCTCTGTAAAATAGCAATAATAATATTTACTATGTGTCACAGTGGCATTGAGTAGGGCTGGTAGACATTTTTCCATCAAAATTGTTTTGAGGTGGAAAATTGGGGTTTTGATGAAACTGTGTGTGTGTGTGTGTGTGTGTGTGTGTGTGTGTGTGTGTGTGTGTGTGTGTGTGTGTGTGTGTGTGTGTGTGTGTGTGTGTGTTATGTCTGATTTCTGTATAAGATTGACTGTCTGGATTTTTTTGTTTGTTTTTTTACAAATGACTGAAAAATGTAGGCCAAAGCCTGATTTTTTTTTAATTTGGCAATGCTATCACTGTTCCTCATGCCCTCATCCTCTTCTATGAACCAAGATGCACCACAGAGTCTCAGCAAGAGGCGGGAGACTATGGTGTATCGTGGGATATGTAGTTCAGCCAGACAGGACATTCTAATTTTTATTTTTTCCCTAAAAGGCAAACATTTCTGCAGAATTCATCCCCACCCCCCAAGCCCTCTTTTGAGCAGCTCTAAGTGTGAGGCTTAATATACAAATGTTCATAAAATTGTTTTGAGAAACTCAGTTTGAGGGCCAAATTCTGCTCTCAGAAAAGTTACTTGGATTTCCATTACTGTAAATGAGAGCAACATTTGACCCACATTTCTAAATCTATGTCTAACTGTAGCTAACATGTCTTTCTGGAGACCTGTGCAGACTAATTTCATGCGGACGAACAACAACATGTAATGTAAGTTCTTACCAATTCTTTCCATTACAGAGTGAACAAATGGCTACTGCTGAAAACATATATTTTCATCTTAGTAATTGAACTAAGCATACAATAAATACAATTCTTGTATTTATTTACTCTTGTTCTGTGCTTTTTCTAACTTGGAAAATTGGTGCTCCTGTACTAATGTTGATTCTCCACCTAGTAGGATCTGATCCTGTATTCTGATAAAAATCAGTCTCATTAAATAGTAGTGCTGGGTACAGCCACCGGAGCCCTCAACAAGACTCATTGGAAGCACAGTCTGCAGATCGAAAATCAATTAGCATTCTGGCTTGCAATAATTACCCACAGTATGGGAGGCTTTTCCAAGATGTAGCTTCCACTGTGCCTAATAATAGGATTCTTTAAACACTGATAAATATTTTCATGGACACACCAGTGCTCTCATTTCAACTCTGTCATTTATCTCAGAGAGGGGAAATAAACGTCCCTCACACATTTTTTCCCCATAAAGTAAAGTACACTGCTGTTCTGACAACTTGTAGTGTCACCTAAAAGTCACCTTGAATCATGTTTTAATCAGCTGGAGCAAGGCAACATCTCATTTATTTCTGCAGTTTCCTTGCTCTGCAATGCACTGATTGCCGAGACATAGAAATCCAAATTGAGCTCTGATTAAAATGGAATGAGGATGCAGATGCTGCAGTTGGTTTGCAGGGACATATTGTCCTGTACTAGGAAAGGTCAAGGTGACTCAAGTTCTAATTATAAAAGAAAGATTTGGAATAGTTCTAGGATATGCTGGTCTCATAATTGTTTATTTTGTGACAATCCAAAAATATCTTGCTAGGTAACTTACACAAACAGGGATCATTTTAGTTTCCTTTATTGGTATTAGAAATGCTTGCAAGACTGAATAATCAATATATTTAACATACTATCTCATTGCCTGATGCTCAGTCAATAAGAGTTTTACTCTTGGCTTCAGTGGGAGCTTATCTTCCAAGTGCAGACAGGAGCAATGCTCACAGAGATCTGAGTTTCCAGCGAGATATGGTGTATTGAAGGGTCATTAACATCTTGGGAGATAAATGGTTTCTTCATATGTTCTCACATTTTGGACCAAATATAGCTCAGACAAAAGGGGGCATAACTCCAGTTGAAATCAGAGAGAGCTGTGCCCACTTTTGTTAGAGCTGAATTGTATGTGTTACAATAATAAATAATAATAATAATTAATTAATAGTAATTAATAATAAATTAATAATTAACATTATTTCTGTTACTGGGAGGAGAGAGTTGAGCCACCCATGTATCTGTATCATGGTCAGTGGACCTGGAGTCAGAGGGCCATAGACTGGAAGGGGCTGTTATTGACTTGACAACAAGGACCATGGGAGTTAGGCTAGAAGCAGCTCAGTCACATGGACAAAGTACATAGTAAAGTTCTACTCGTTCAAATTAACCTGCTTTCAGCCTAGCTCTTTGCTAATGAAACAGTGAAAAAATACACCTTAAAATTAATATTTCTTTTAATTATTCCAGTTTCCCAGCAGAAGTCAGTTCAATGGTGGGGTATATTTGTCTCTCTCCTTTCCCTCCATGCTTTCCAATAAACTGACTCAGTTATGTGGGGAGCATGAGCTGGTTTCAAGGACTGGAGTTTCCAGTGGAGCCAGTTTTGGAGAGAAGTGATTAAAGTTCTTCTTTGTGCACTTAGCTGGTTCTGAGAAAGGGGAGCCAAAATGTGGTTGTGTATGTCCTCTCCTGCCATATGCCAAGTGGTTTTCCTGAGGATGGAGTTGGCTCAGGGATGAGAATGTCCCACTGTCTGCAGAGCCAAATGAGACCCACCAGAGTTTAAGCAATTTCCACCAGCAATGGGGAGCCTCGGTTAAGTCCACCCCTGGAATGGATCTCAAAGTAATTCTTCTTCCTGACAACACAGTGAACATGCCAGTGACTTTGAGAACATACAGCATGCATAGGAAACACTTTCCACTCAACATTGTAATTAAAACTCAAAAAGCAGAAGTGAAAAATGTTGTGCATAAGCTATTTTAAAAGGACAATCTATTGAATGTTGTTGAGGTGCTGAAGCAAAAAAACTCATGTTTTCCCAAGAGTGAAATATTTTTCATTTTTGCCTTCAATGGTTTGTGAGAAGGTTATTTTTTGTGTTCAGTAGTGAATTATCATTTTACCCTAAAAAGTGTTTGTTCTTTTTGTTTTATTCCCTGCAAGAACAGTGGGAATTTATATGCAGAAAATGCTGAAATTCCTCCTTGGATATATTTTGACTCTTGCTTAGGTGTGGTATTTTGTCACATTTGTTACAAACAGCCTTAGGGCTTGTCTATGCTTGAAATGCTACAGCAATACAGCTAGACTGCTGTAGCACTTCAGTGTAGACACCACCTACGCTGACAGAAAGGATTCTCCCATCAGGCATAGATAATCTACCTCCCTGAGAGGTGGTAGCTAGAAAAATTCTTCTGCCAACCTATCACTGTCTACTCTCGGGGTTAGATCAACCTAACTACACCACTCAGAGGCATGGATATTTCACACCCCTGAGCGACGTAGTTAAGCCAACTTAATTTTCTAATGTAAACCAGGCCTTTTATTCTTTTGGTAGAAATAGTAAAATTTTGCTTTCAGTAAGACATCAACTATCACTTCTCATAAGGAAACAATAATAGTTTTGCAAAACTATTTATTTGCTTGTAATAGCTATCTGAACCATAGTGTGTCAACTTGGGTATGTCTATACTACAATATAAGCCGAGGCTTAAACTCAGGCTCAAGCATAACCCCCGTTCAATCTACACTCAAATTGTGCTAACCTAGCACTTAGACCCAGGGTCTCATGACCCTGTAGGGCTGCAGTTGGTGGATGAGTCAAGCCAAGCCTCAGGGTTTGAGCCCTATTCCTTTGCAGTGTAGGTGCATCCCTGTTTGACTTATGTCCTGGGAGCCTTCCAGGGGTATCTCACAATTCCATGGGCCGACTTCCTTAGTCTTCTCTCTCCCAACAATCTCCAATTAACTCAATTGAAAGTGGAAGCCACCCTCCCTTGGCATACAGCAGCAGCTCAGTGAGTGAACGTTAACCCATTGTCTTCTGATCACCGAGCTGCAATCACACCATCGAAGAGCCTCCTGGATTTGCAGTAGAGACTGAACCGAATAAACCTTTTGCAAAGTGAGCTGTTTCTTGGTCTTCAGAGCACATCCAAATTTTGGTGAATCTCTGATGCGAGGCCAGTAAAACTCTGGACTTCAGCAAAAGCACCAGGAATGACCATGTGTACCAGAAGATAGCTAAAAAGCTAGCAGTGTTGCACATTTTCCGGACAGGTTATCAGTGCAGGGAGCATAGTAAGAGGCCGATGAGCAAGTATTGCAAGACAAGGGACAAGAACCACACTTCGGGCAACTTGTCAATGTCATGCCTATTTTATGAGGAGTTTGACTGGGTGTTGGACACTGTGCCCAGGATGGAGCCAACTGTGCTTCAAGACAACCTGGTGAGCCGGAATGGTGCCCTGCTGGCCCCTGAATCCAGCATAGGGACTCATGGCAGCCAGCAGAAGACTCCAAGTGAGGAGCATGAATTGACTCTGTTTATGAAACCGGTCCCAGAGCAGGCTGTGGATCAGGTACAACAACAAATTATAGGTTACTACTCAGAAGAGCTGTTTAACCTGCCCTCTCTGCCCCTCAAGGAGCATGCTGCTGAAAAGCCTGCAGCAAAACCGGTCCAAATAGAAGCTACCCCACAGCCCAGCAAGTTTCTGACTCCAATTTGCAGTTTATTATTACAGTGATATGAGGGATTTCTGCTCTAAGAAGCAATGAAAAAGTTAGGAAAAGCCCCAGCTACCAGCCTGTGTTGGCAAATGGTGGATTATATCACAGCGCCTTGGCGTTCCCTCACCCCTAAACCATGTGGAGTTCAAAATGATGCCTGGGAATTTCAAACATTAAAAAACAGCTTTAAAGAATATTTTCTCCGTTAAGTCACAGATGTTTGCTAGAGTCATTCATGTTTTCCTTTCAGTCTAACGGGCTTGAAATTTGCCGCTCTGTAATCACTCCACAGTCAACGGAACTGCCTGGAAACAGTGAACTCAGTGTGTGTGTGTGTCTGGGAAACAATCTTCTATTTCCAAATGAGTCCCTTTCAGTTAGAGGTAATTCATGCAGTCTGTGGGTCACAAAATAATGTCTCCCAAGTCTGAGTGGGATTTCCATTTTTGTCCAAAACTGTGCCAGGAGCGGGGGAGGAGGAAAACTTTAGATTTCTACATGTTTACATGCAACAATAACAGGGTAAGCCATGTGTGTGAGCTAATGCAGCATCCTGTTAATTTCCTCATGGATTCTGATCCAGTCCTGGTTACTGATAGCTGCAAACATTTCCTGAAGAAGGAACTCCAGGGGGTTAGTTACATTAATGGAAAGGGCATATTTTTCAGGACCTCCTCAATAGCTGACGAGCCCACTCCATTCACAGATGGTCTGTTCAGTCACTAGGTGTTTGAATAATTTTGCTGCATGCACTGCAGGTTTCCCACCAGCGGCGTGAAATAACATCTCCCTTTTCCAAGAGGGCATCACAAGAACAGTTATGTCTTCCAGAATGTGTACAGTCTGAAATGATAGAAAAAGCCGTATGCAATTTTTCTAAAATAGAAAAAAGTTTGCATTTTTAAACTTACTATTGTTTCTGCACTTCTGTAACTGTGATTAACCAGGCTGAGTCTAGAGAGATTGTGGACTGAAACATCCCCTTCACAATATATGTTGTCTCAGTTTTGAAATGTAACATTTTATGTGCTTGATATTGCACAAGAATTAATTCTGGGCTCCTCCATTGAGCTACTTTAGACAATAATCCTCGTTTCTTGCCCTATTTCAGTCCCCTCATTCTCTACTGCCAGCTTCCCAGGCCCTGGCACAATGTATCTTCATGGACCATTCCAAAAGGAAGTATTTCCATGATGAAGTTATGGATGGTCAATGTGCTTGGGAGGGCAGAACAGCAAGTCCTGTACCAGAAGGAGAGTGACACAAGACTGGAACAATGGCATGCTGACAGACAGGAGGAAAGGCTCAGGCTCGCTGTGCAGGTGGACAAAATGGTTTCAGCAAGGGAGCATCTGCCAGTGCGAGTCTGCCTTGGCAGGGTATTCCTCCTCCTTCTCCTGCTCTACTGTGAAATCTCTCAGGTATCTTTGGTGGGACAGAAAACACTGCTGACATGTTCACCAGTGCCTTATGGATACTCTTCCAGTTTCCTGACACAGGAGTGAAAGCACAAGTAAGAGAAGTTATTCAAAAGGCACCTCCTCCATATTGCTGCTCTGGTAGCTGGGAGCACACAGACCAAAATGATTGCTTGGCAGACTGTGTTGATGGGCCATTCAAACTTTCAGTAACGTATAGTGCAGGCAGTAAAGTTTTCTCACAGTGCATAAGGATTATAGAGCTAGAGAGACAACATTTTGGGAAGGCACTAAGGACTCTGGGATATGGTTGGTTTGACTTGGGTCTGTGCCCTGCAGTGTGGATGCTAAGAGCCCCATGGTCAAGTCTGGGTTAGAAAAATCTTAACATAGTGTTAAGAAACCGTATAGATGCTCAAGCCCAGGGTTCCCTAAAATGGGTTAGTTGGCTCAAGTCCCACTAATCCTGGGCTTATATTTAAGTATAGATGTAGACATACTTTAAGAGGCATGGAGAGATGGTTTGGTTGGAAGTAAACTTATCCTCCCACAAGCTGATCTTTGCACCACTATGGCCCTGAAATCTCTGGGAGCTGGCCATCATGAGCTTTTCAATAGTTTTTAATAAAACCTGCCATATGTTGATTAGTACTCAAATTTAAAATAGATTAAAGAAAAATGTGGATATCAAGATACTGAATATCTCATACTGACCATATTGTAGGTGGCTTTTGATGTGCAACACACAGACTGTATGGATGGTCAGAGCTATAGGAGAATTGCTTTTTATCTACACATTATTTAGCTAGTGCCAATTGGTTGATAAATTGTATAAGTCAATTGCTTGACCACACTTTGGTTTATTATGAAATGTACTCAAGAGATCAAATAACTAATATCAGCCAGGTTTATTTCTAAAAGCCAATAATAATATAGTACAGGAAGAAAGGCTCCATGCAATACCAGTTTCTGGGAAGCCATCCCTTGCAGCATTGTTAAATTCATCTCACAAAGGAGTGCTCCCAAAGTTACACATTTAAAGTTCTTTTTATAGTCAATATGTTTACAAGTAAAAAGGTACTGTGTGTGTTCTCTGAAATGAGATTTAACCAAACAGCTTTCTATCTTGTTTTCTCTGGTACCATGGTGTACCATTTATCTCTTTGTATCTCTTGGTACATGCATTCCAGGTACCAAGTGGTTTGAAGGGACCTCCTAGGTTTGTATGAGGGTAGAATACATTATCAATCTATCTATCTATCCTGTGAAAGTAACTCACTACTGTTGCTATGGTAAAACACACATCTCCTGATCCTAACAGTTTTTCTATGCACTTAAGCAAAAGCTTACTTCAGCCAATGCACAATGTTATGGGATACTTGACATGGGAGAACAGAATTGTGGGGAGAATATAATATATTCAGTTAACATAACTGCCAGTACTTACATTACTACTTTGCCTAATGTACATGAATTAGCTAACAAAAGTGCAGAAGGGGATTTACAAACAAATTTGAAAATATGGGGCCAGATTCTACACCATTGGATGGCCTCTTATCTTTTTTCCACCTGTGTAAAGGAATGCTGAATCCAGAGAACCTGAGCAGGTAAGGGGAATTCCCAGTTGACATGGAGCTTCTGGTATAGGAGGCATGACTTAAATTTCATTTTTTTCAGTCATTGATGGAAATAAAATTAGATTGCTCAAGTGTATGCAGAAACCCAACACAAAGAAGGCAAGAACAAGGACAAAGCTGATCCATTTGTAAACTGGAGTAAATGTCTCTGGCATTTTTCACAAAAAATATTTTTGTTGTATTCACCAGATCTAATACCTATTAATGATAACTCGGATTGTCCTGGTCCTGTCACCCAAAATCTGGCTAACATGCTATATGATAGCGAAACAGCTATTTTTCCCATCTGCCTGTGAACAGGTTTCAAACTCCTTGAAGGCAGAGTTAAAGCTGGTCTTTGATCTGTCTGGGAGTCCCGTGATTTGATGGCTTAAGGGGTATGCTAGCCATGAATAAGTCATTCAGGAAAAATACAAAATCCATTCCCTAGAAAAATCTTTGTATTGTAGTGTTGGGCGTGCAAGGCTGAAGGCTCATGTTACTTTGGACAAACAGAGAAGAGATGCTGAAGGAGTTTTCTACATGGATTTTTCAGATTCTGACCTTAAAAATTATCTCCCTCAATCTGAAATTAGTACAAATATTAACTCCCTGCAAAGCCTCATTGTGCATATTTCTTATTATTCATAGTGACTAGGTGCCCAGATTCCAGTACTACTAACCTTCCTGAAGATCACCATGACCAGGTGGATTTAAAAGAAAGAAAGGTTTATTCTATATTAAGTATCCTGTATTTTATTAAAGTACTGAGAAAATGATTGTCTAGAATTTTGCTTGTATTTATCATAATTTAAAAGTCTGAGCAATCAGCTTTAATGTTTGTTGTACTAGCAATTAGTGTCAAGCTTTTACACAGATGGCACATTGTTCTTCTGCTAAAGAAAGGACCTGTCTTTGAAGAATTAAAAACAACATTGATTGCTTATATACTGAATATTCACAATCCCAATTTCTTTAAGCACATTGATATGAAAACACATTTATATAGTAAATTAGCCCTTACCCTGCCATACTACACTTGTCACTGATTTCTGAAGTACAGAAAGCAGTGTTGCAGCCTTTTAAATAAAAGTTCAGATTACTGTTTGCTGAATGAAGGAGGATGGTCTTGTGATAAAGGTTTGAACTGTGACTCAAAATATCTGAGGTCATTTCCCTGCTCTACCTCAGACTTCCTGTGTGACCTTGGTAGGTCACTGAATCTCTCTGTACCTCAGTTCCCCGTCCGTAAAATAGGAATGATAATGATGCATGTTGTCTTCCATCCTTTGTCTGTTTCATCTGTTGAGATTGCAAGGACTCAGGGCCGGTGCAACCATTAGGCAAACTAGGCGGCCGCCTAGGGCGCCAAGATTTGAGGGCGTCAAAAAGGCTAAACCTGTAACCCTTTTCCTGCTGCTGTGCTGCCATTCCTCCTCCGGCCGCCAGGGGACACTGCGCTTCCCCTGCTCTTGCCCAGGGCCCCTGCCTCTGCTCAGCCCCGCCCCCACTCCCTGAGCTCTGCAGCAGGGCCAGGCCTGCACTCACTGGCCGCGGGAAGTGCAGAGACCCGGCCCCAGCCGCGCCGCCGGTGAGTGCTGGGGGGTGGTTCCCCCGGCCCTCCAACCGGCGCCCCCGGAGGCCTGGGGCACCCCCCCCCCCGCGGGGGGGCTGTGTAGGGCCCCAGAATATTTAGGGACGGCCCCAGTACCCGCCACCCTGCCCGCAGCCAGCCCCACACCCCCTGCCCTCAGCCAGCCCCACACCCCTGTCTCCAGCCAGCCCCACACACCCCTGCCCTGCCCACAGCCAGCCCCACACCCCCTGCCCTGCCCCCCATCAGCCCCACACCCCCCTCCCTGCCCCCAGCCAGCCCCACACACTCCTGTCTCCAGCCAGCCCCACGCACCCCGGCCCTGCCCACAGCCAGCCCCCCACCCCCCTTCCCCCCCCCCCCCCCCCCCCCTCTCCCCCCCACCCCCCCCCCCCCGCCCCCAGCCAGCCCCCCACCCCCTGCCCTCCGCCAGCCCCACACCCCTGTCTCCAGCCAGCCCCCCACCCCCCGTCTCCAGCCAGCCCCACACCCCCCTGCCCAGTCAGCGCCACACACCCCTGCCCACAGTCAGCCCCACACACCCCGCCCTGCCCGCAGCCACCCCCACGCCCCCCTGTCTCCAGCCAGCCCCTACTGCACCCCCTGCCCGCAGCCAGCCCCACACCTCGTCTCCAGCCAGCCCCTCCTGCACCCCCGTGCCCGAAGCCAGCCAGCCCCCCACCCCCCGCCCTGCCCGCAGCCACCCCCACACCCCCCTGTCTCCCGCCAGCCCCTACTGCACCCCCTGCCCGCAGCCACCCCCCCGCCCCCCCCGCGCCCCCCACCCCCTGCCCTGCCCACCCCCCCTGCCCTCAGCCAGCCCCACACTCCCCGCCCTGCCCGCAGCCCGCCCCCCACCCCCTCCCCCCCCCCCCGCGGGGGGGGGGGGGGGAGAGGGGGGGGGGGGGGAGAGGGGGTGGGGGGGGTGGGGGGCGGGCTGCGGGCAGGGGGGCGGGTACTGGGGCCGTCCCTAAATATTCTGGGGCCCTACACAGCCCCCCCGCGGGGGGGCTGTGTAGGGCCCCAGAATATTTAGGGACGGCCCCAGTACCCGCCACCCTGCCCGCAGCCAGCCCCACACCGCCTGCCCTGCCCACAACCAGCCCCACACCCCTGCCCACAGTCAGCCCCCCACCCCCTGCCCTGCCCACAATCAGCCCCACACCCCCCTCCCTGCCCGCAGCCAGCCCCCCACCCTGTCAGGGTATTCATTTATTTTTATTAAATATGGAGACTAAATAATGAAATTAATACATTGTCAAGCCAAATGTGTATAAATTCTAATGAACAATGCCACGTTATGCAGTATTCATTTTTGAAAGTGTATAATAAGCGATGCTCCGGGGGGATGAGAAGGGGGGGGGGGGGGAGAGGGGGGGGGGGGGGAGAGGGGGGGGGGGGGGGAGAGGGGGGGGGGGGGGCTGGCTGTGGGCCGGGCAGGCGGTCTGGGGCTGGCTGTGGGCAGGGGGGGGGGGGGGAGAGGGGGTGGGGGGCGCAAGGTGGAAGTTTCACCTAGGGCGCAAAATATCCTTGCACCGGCCCTGCAAGGACTTCAGGAAAGGAACTGTGTTTGCACAGGCCCGAGCACATAGGGGCCCTGATCTCACCTGAGGCCTTTAGAGGCTTCCATAATTAGGTGGGGAGGGGATGCATACCATTTCAAAATAAACCATTTGCACACAGTGATGTCTGAAATATCCCAGTCATTTCCTTTCCCAAGTATAGGGGTGTGATGCTGCTGGCAAATGTGACCTCTGTTATATCACTGTTTTGCCACTGGTCTAATATCAAAGTGGAGCAATTGGCTCCTGGTACAACAGATTCCATCAGCTAGGACTGCAGAATTTCACTTTGGATGAGATTGAAACAAGGCAAATCTCAGTTTGATACTCCACTTCACACATACACTCCTTTTCTTCTTTTGAAGCAGTGTACAGCCAAAGTTACTTTTGTTGCTCTTACTGTGACTCACCTACAGCATTTAAAAGAATCAGATTTCAGTGAAATGGTATCTGGTGAATAAGGGTGCTTTAATATAAGAAGCTATATTGTCTCAAGTATCACCCCAGCAGAATGCCTGAAAATATATATCCCTCTGTGGAAGTTTGTTGTAGCTCAAAGACATCATAGGTGAAGAAGGATGTGACTTTAAAAAGTAAATACAGGAGCACATAATATTCCGAGGAAGTGTGATAATAAAGGAATTGAGCATTCACAATTATTCACAGTTCTCCTTTAGACATTTTGCATTTTGTGTTCATTTTACATGATACTGGCTGAATCCATGTTGTTTCTGTACCGCTAAAGCTTCTGGGCCCAATTCTCCATTACCCTGCACCTTGTGTAGTCACGTAGACCAGTGCAAAGTGGGTGTAAATTGCACCCAGTCTGATTTTGTAGCTTTTTAGACTCACTTTGCACAGATGTAAATGACTCTGCAAGTAGCAGGGCAATGGAGAATTCAGTCCCTAGTATTGTACATGAATAACAGCACAGATTTTTTTTTTTTAATTGCTGGGGTGGTGATGACCATAGCAAGCAATTGTTGCAAATCTCTTGTACAATGATAGATACATGTATTAAATTGTAGGGGTATATTAAAGGCTTCAAGAGCAACAATAATTACCTTATTGTGTTTAAAAGTAATTAAGGAACCAACAAAGTCTAGGATAATAATAATAATGGCAAAATACTGGCACAATAACAACGATAATAATTAATAATGGGTTTTCCAAGTATTAACTGGTTGAATTGCACATTATGGTATAATTCAGAGAAGGAATTTATTGATTCAAAAATATTGCTTCTTAGAATATATTATGTTCTTGCCTACAAGAATGGAGATGATTCTCAACATAGCCTTAAGTAATACAGGGAGTGAATACTAGAAATGAATGTAGTTATCTCCCCTAGGAGTAACATACGAATGATCAACTTCACAGGGTAGATTTTAGAGCTATGAAAAATAATGTTAACAGGAGGCTGAAGGGTAAAACACCCAAAACCCATGTGTAGCCCAGACAGGCCCTGAATGGGTTAATGTGGACCTGAGAGGCCAGTTATGTTAGCTGGATGCACCTGGAGGGAAAGGCAGACTAAGTGATCATGAAGCCCAGCTGGGCAGAAGCAGGCTGGTTATTATAAAGAGAGGATGTCTGTAGCAGAAAGGAGTTGTAGGTAGAGGCTTTGTAGTTGCTCTTTCTGGAAACAGAAGTGGGAGGGGGAGGGAGGGAGAGAGAGAGAGAGAAGATCTGGGATTATAGGCCTGAAAGATAGGTCAACCCTGAGATGCTGTAGGGCAGTAAGCCTGCAAGAGGCTGTGTAGGAAGAAACCCAGAGAAAGCAGCAAGGGGTAGGACTGAACAAATCTTGGCTGCTGGTTATAGGGTCCCTGGGCTAGAACTCAGTGTAGAGGGAAAGCCTGAATTCCTCTACCAGCTACTGGAAAAGTGGCATAAGCCCTGATTCTGCAGCCAGAGACCTGTCACCAGGCCTTGGAATTAGTTGTTGGGCTTTTGTTTGATGTACTTTGTTACCCCAAAAAGGAGCTAACATCAACAGTGTGACTATTGTGATGGGCTGGAGAGCCAAGTCACAGAAGAGACTCCACTGCTGCAATGGAATGACTGTTTGCAGGGAGCATCAGAGTATAAAACAGCTGCTATGCCAGGCCTGGCCAGGATGAGGCATTTCTACCACGAGTAAATCCCTTTCTACTATGGAATCAGACCCATATGTTAGAAGCACAGATGTTTTGTACACTAATGAGCAAAAAGCAAAGTTAGGACGGAGAGAAAAAAATTACTGGGATAAGCTAATTATAGGAAATTACTAATGGCTGAAGAAATATCCTATGAAAGGGGGAGGGAAGGGAGTTCTCTTCTAATAACACAAATTATTCCTTCTTATTTGCAAACTGGAAGATAGGACTGGTCAGGGTTTGGGGTTTTTTTTTTTTAATTTTCCATAGAAAATTATTTTTGTTGAAATAGCAACAACAAATCAGCTGAAAATCTAAATTTCTCTTTTAGATGGAACGTTTCAGGTTTTCCCATGAAATGTTGCATTTTTCTGTGGAAAGCCATGCAGTGTGGCTTCTACCAGGAAAAGCTGTTGGAGAAAAATGTTTATTCAAAAACCCAATTTTCTGTCAAAAAACAGCTTCAAGTGAAAAATTTGTCAGCCGTAGAAGAACATATCTTAAACACAGTGCTTCTTTAACATGGTAAGGTTCTTCCAAAAAGTTAATAAATAGTTATATAAGGTTATTGGGCCATAATGTGCGATATTTTTCAAGAGCTCAGTGTTGATCTAACTTTACCCTTATAGAAGCCATCAGAAAACTCCCATTAATTTCAAATTGGAGCAGAACTAAGCTGATATTATGGTTTTATTTTTGAAAATCTAGCTGAATGTTCCAAGAATAATTATCAAGTCCTTTAAAAAATATTTATTAATACTTAGCTCTTATGAAGCACTCCTATGCAACAGACCTGTAAATGCTTTGCACAGGATTGTGAGTATCTTTATTCCCATTTCTCAGCTGGGAAAATTGAGGCACAAAGAATGAAGTGATGTGGCCAAGGTCACACAACAGGTCACTGACATAACTTGAAATAGAACCTAGATTTCCTGATTCCCAATCTGATGCTTTGCCAGTGCTGCCTTTCACTTCAATTCATGGTGCATAGGTGTAAATTGACTACACAAGATGCAAGACAGTGGAGAATCAGGTTCAAACACTTGTAGTGAATAGTGCTTTCTCAGAGTAAAAGAGACACAGAGGAGCTGTTCATTTGTTCATCTTAAGGAACTGTATTGGGGCTAGTATTTTTAACACTGTGATGGGGGTGTATAAACAACACACCAACTGGGAAAGGTTCAACTGCACCTGAGACCTCTATGAGCCCCACCTTGTTACACTTGGAGGGTATGCCTGTCTCAGGGAGGAGTTAAAAGAAAGGAGTTCAGTGCAGTTAAGGGGAGGAGGTACAGAGGAGATGTGGTCCGCAGTTCCCTATCTCTGGGAAGGGCCTGACAGAAGCCAGGCTGAGGGAGAACTGTGGGAAAGTTGCAAGGGTGGAATTAACTCCTATGGTGCACCTTGAAACAAGGGCAGGACTCCACGGTGGCAGCCTTGTGGTTGAAGTTCTGTAAAATAGTGGACCATGGGAAGAGCCTGAGATGGACTGAAAGCTCAAGCCAGGGATGGAGGGAAGTTATATTTTTTTGTCCCTTGAATTTTGCTAAGGGACTCCAGAGGGCAGCCCTGAGAGCTACTGCTGCTCTGGAAGAAGAATGGGGCTGAAGAGGAGCCTAGGAGGGGTGGAAAATACTATGTTCATTACCACTGTTTTGTTGGGCTTGGGCAATATTTGTTTGGGACACTGGAAGGTGTTGAACTACTAAGTGATCTAGTCTGAGGGCCCACCAGAGCATTGAAGTCCTTAGGAGGAGAGTAAGGTATTTGCTGAAATGTTGTTACATCCTGAGGTGGAGCTCCAGGACAGTAAGACTATAACTGTCACAAGTATTAAAGACTTGGAGAAAGAAATGGAAAGTGAGTTTGTAAATGTACTGATGGTGATACCAGCTTCTGTTTTTACTATTATCATTCAGGTGGCTGTAAATACACTAGGGAATTATGCAGCATAATAGATGAAATTCAGCTTAAGTCAATGTTCCTTTGCAAAAATACATTACACTTCTCAGATATGCTGATTGACTTTGAATGTGTTGGAGTCTTTGAATGGGAAAAGAAGTTAGGACTCATTGCATATTTCAGTGAAGTGTCCAGTGTACAATAGTGGCCAAAAATTAAATAAGATGCTTGCATGCATTTGGGAAGTGACATAAAATGATACAGAAAGTATTATGGTTTACCTTGTATTGAACAATATGTCTTCTGGGGTTATCTAATTTAGTCACCATTTTTAAAAAGGGTCAGTTTGAAAATTTTAAATGATTCAGGGAAGGGAGATAAAGATAGCTGGAGGTAGTGATAGGACTTCTATATGATGAGAGCTAGCAAAAACTAAGTTCATTTAGATTTGATCAAAAGAAGAGATTTAGGGGAGCTAATCTGAGATGTACAAAGTCATTAAGGGTATATTGGACACTTATTGGTACCACCTCTATCTCTCACATGAATGAAGGATAACTAAACTATCATGCAGTAATTTTAGCAAAAATAAAAAGGAATTAGCCTTTGGACCAGCAGAATTCACTGCTGTAAGAGGTCATTGAGTCAGATAAACTGGGTCTGATTACATTTACAGTTGTGCAAACTAAAGTCTAATCAAACCTCTTGTTTCAGGACATAAAATGACCATGTTCTTGGGACCAGGAAGAAATTTCTTCTTCACGTACAGGATTGCACAATTTAGCCAGCTGCATTATAGGAATGAACTTATTCACAAATTATTCTTCAAACAAAATATTCTTTTGTCATCATGCCCTTTAAGTAGACTAAAGACCTGGCATTCTTGTACAGAGTAAGAAAATATACTGGGAGAGATCAGTTCCATGCTTCCATCATACTCTGTGATAGGAATATTTCTGGGAAACGAAGATACAGTGTGTTGTAGTTGCATGCAATTAGGTGAACTCTGAAAGCTTTTCCCCCTCATATTAAGGAATGGATAATAATAGATGCTATACACACAATACCCTGGCCAAGTGTTGCATAAATGAGCAAAAGGGAATTTACACTTTCTATATCATGAGGCAACATTGCTTATATATAAAACATCAGATTTCTTCAGTAGCTTTTCATCTACACAGGCAGGACAGTGGTCTAATAGATAGTTTGATGTGCACATCAAGCTATCAATGTCAACACAAGTGAGACATAAAGGACCCAGAAATTCTACCCTTATATATGGATATATAGATCTGTTTGGTTAATGGGACAACTCAATATGGCCCCTCTTCTGCTCAAGGGTGGGAAAAAATCTTGGCTATCTGAATGCTTCCGATAGTTTTAGGGTCAAGACTTAAATGGACCTCCACCAATATATTACATCTTTTTCCACATGTAAGATACAATTCAACACTTCAGGTATTAAGATCTTCGGAACCTGCCATGGGAGCCTCTACTAGTTCTACCTGAGCTTTTGGATCTTCTCTCTAAGGAACAAGGCCAAATTTCCCATCCAAACTCAGAGTTGGCTTGCAAAGCTGGTTTCTTGCCTAAAACTTAATGCTTTAAGTTGATACATGATGTATCTCTCTAAAATCGCAGCAGGCACTTACTAGGAAACCTTGTGCTTTAGAATTAATGTATATTTTGGTAACACTGATGTAGAGCAATCAGCATCCTCTTTCAGACACAAGAAATATAATGAAGCATGGAAGGGCAGCAAATATCAGGACATACTAACAGCTGCTGCAAATCAATTTATGCTTTGATTATCCAGATTACTGACTAGAAAGAACATATTCTAATTGTAGACATTTTTGCTACTATCATTTTAAAGATAACATGTCAAATCCCTGTTCAGCCTTTTTGTTATAAAATATAGAAAACTGTCATTAGCTTGACTTTGTCTATGCACATCTGGCCCTCTAAAGAGAAAGCAGATTCTTCTGCTTCCCAGTACATTACTTTGAGATTTACTGTTTGGCTTCTGAATGGAGACTACACTATATGGACAGATGTGTGTGATAGCAACCTACCATAGCCCGTGAGTGCTGCACACTATAATCAGAACTCTGATCAGAAATATATTTGACTAATAATGAATCTTTTGTAGCATTGAAACATCTCACTGTGCTATCTTATAAAATAATGTCTTTGAATCTTTAGAAACAAGACTAAATCTTTAATATATAAAGAAATGTGTTAATTATCTAGGGGAGGATATATGTGTCATTTATTCATCCTTGGTAACAAATGTAATACAAAATGTACACCTTTATTTCAAAGCCATTTTCAAAAATTCTTATTAGGCATTTCCTTTAATGTATTTTTTTTCACTCAGTGTTTATGAATGACTTAAAAGATTTGAAATTACAAAATCCATGAATAGGTTCTTCTTTTTAATAGCAGTCTTCCCAGAAACTGTCTTATCTCAATACACATGCAGTAGTGTTTGTTAAAATGCTTTAGGTCACATTTTTGTTTCTCTTTTATTGTCTTGGTTTTTGTCCATTGCATCTGTCAAGCTCCCCCCCAATATCTTTTTTCTATAAATAGGTGCCAATTTCCATCCTTGGTTATGTTATTCTGTTAAATTGTCATAACCTGGGAACATTTTAAAATATATCCAAGCAGTGATATGTGAATTCAGCCTGACTTTCCAAAAGTACCCCTTCATGGAAGAAAATGAGCTCTTAAACCTAAACACTGCCTCAAAATTCTTTTGGTCCCTAAACAATTTTGTATATTGTTGCTGTATGTTTAGTGAGTCAGTCAAGAAATGCATGTACACTGTTGTGAATAGCCACATTTTCTATGTCCTATCATGGTGCAATTTTTACTTGATAACTTTGCCTCATGAAGCCCATTTTAAGAGTGAGAATAAATGGTCATCAGGTTATCAGCTGGAAACTAGGAAACTGCCATAGATCATTTGATAGCTCATGCTGTGTGTAAATTAACCTCCCATCAGAAATACTTCTGTCTGTGTTAAATTCCAGGAAATAAGCATGAAAACTGGTAAATAAACAGTATAAAAAGTTAGTATTACTTCTATGCACTCCAGTTGTTCAGTCTCAATTTGCTTGCTTGCATTTTCTGGATCCTTGTCTTTATATTTAAATGCTTACAACATAATGTGTTTTATTTAGGGGGAAAAATGTTTTAAAGTGTTTGGTATCTGTGGTTTGTTTTTATTTCTTGTAAATCTTAAGACACCATCGCTCTTCAAACCAAATTAGGAAAACGGCGTTATTACTTTCTACCGTATAAAAGACAGCTTGGTGTGGGACTTTGTGTTTAATATAAAGCTTTTGAACTTTATTTTTGTAGTGATCCATGCTTCATCATATAAAGACAGTTTTAATGAATGTCTTAACTATGGAAAATGCTCCATAGCTTGTGAAAATATCTATTGGGCCGGTCCAGTACTTCATTACTCACGTCCTATGTCAAAGTAACATCATTAAAAATATTCATGAGCCATAGATGTTAACCAAAGACTAGGTTGATCCTTTGATAAGAGTATGTGCCTTCTCATTAAAGTAGTCTCAGGGAATGGGGCTTGGGCAGTCAGACTGGAGGAGGCTGAGCCAGAGTCAATAGCCATGAACTGGGAGCAGTGTGAGGAACCAGACAAGGAAGTAGGGAGCTGGGACTAGGAGCAAGATAGTCTCAGCAGCCGGTCAGAGATCTGTCTTGTTGCACAGAGAATTTCCTTGGCCATAGAGGTCACGGGATAATTTGCCAATCCTCTTTACCATGCACAGCACTTCCTACAGTGACTGGTCTCCCAAGAAGTATGGTGCATTGACCATTGTAGCAGTAAAGAAGTGGTGCCTCCCTAGAAGCCTGCAGACCTGGATTCAAGTCCGACAACTCCTTTACAGGTAGTATGCTAACATTCTGTTGATTTTTTAAAAACTGACAACGAGGAAAGAATTAGTCATCAGTAGCTCCATTTTCAACACTTACATGCAAATTAGCTCTTTAATCCATGCATAAGAAGCCCAATCAAGTAATCAATTAAGTGAGTGGAAAGAATTTATTGACCTCAGTAAAATGAACTGGTTTGGGACCAAAATTCCTAAACTCAATTCATAGGGGAAGAGTACAAAAATCCTTCAAGCATGATATAAGGATTGTGCCTGGAAGATGAAATATCTCTAAGGCTATGTCTATACTATGGACCTTACAGCGGCACAGCTGTACCACTGCAGCTGCGCTGCTGTAAGGACTCCTGTGTAGTCGCTTTATGCCAGCAAGGGAGAAGTCTCCCACCAGCATAATTAAACCACTCCCAAAGAGACACAAGTAGCTATGTTCGCAGGAGACGCTCTCCCACCGACACAGCACTGTCCACACCGGCACTTTTGTCAGTGACACTTATGTTGGTCAGGGTTTTTTCATACTCCAGACAAGTTTTGCTGACAAAAGTGCTAGTTTAGACAAAGCCTTACTGTGCATGATCCTTTATGTCCCTTGTATTAATCTACAATAACTGATTGTTGCATCTTGCAAAAGTGAAAAATCATGCAAGCAAGTATAGAAATGAGAATCATGCAGGAAGAAGGGGAAAACCATACCCTTAACTATGGAGCACTTTCCCCTTAATTAGCAACAATATTTAAACAATTTTGTACTCATTGCAGTAGCACTTTCTTTGCATTGCTTTAGAAGTGATGGCAAAAAGATGCTAGTGCACCTAAACCACAAAGTCACTAGCAGTCATGGCTGATCCTGACTTGTCCTTCCCTTTCCATACTATACAGCACTGGTTCTTTCCCACTGAGCCATGACGTCCAACAATTCTGGGGCTCATCTGTCCCCCGACACTGTCCCAATTGATTGCTGTGAAACCTTTCTAGAAGGATCAAACTTGTAGTTAAATATGATTTGAGCAATGAAGATCACTTGTTGCCCAACTGGGAACTTGTTACAACAGGAGTCCAAAGTAATCATGAGGAAGAGGTAAAATGCTAGCCCTTAAAAAGAAAAGGTACACATGGTCCTGCCCCTTGAATTTGCAAACACAGTCCTTGTTAGAAGTGGGTTAAGTGACCACTGGCTAGATGGTCAATAGATATTATTTTTACTGTTGAAAAATTGATCAACTGTTCAAAAATGTATTTTGTTATGACTCTGTACTGGCCATTTGGACTGTCTGACAAGCTACAGTTTCTGTAAATAAAGATGTTTAAGAGCTTACAAGTTAAACATGAATAGGTTTTAGAGTGTAAACCATGAACAGTTTCTCCAAAATACTCTAAGTACAAGAAATTTCTCTCCAAAAATAATAGTATAGATCTACCTATATATTCTCACAAGTCACCTCACACAGGCTTCCTAGTGCAAATTCCTAGTGAAAGGTTTTTCTCACAATTCCAGTCAACCAATCTTTGGAAAGGGACAGCCAATATTAGTCTGTTCATTTGGGCCATAACTCATCCAAACTGAAATCAACAGACCAGAAACCAACGTAGATCAGTTGAAGAATTTTAATGGCTATTATCTTCCCCTAGCAATGATTCAGTCACATCCTTAGTATAAATATTTTTTTTAAAAGAGCACTTTTCAATTCTGCTTCTGAGAAAGAAGAACTCATAAGTGAGGGATTTAAATGTCTATACATTTATTTCTAATAATTGTGGGTCTGTCCTGTCATTCTATTGTTTCACGAGGGTCGTGACTAAAGTTGGTCAAAACTCAGAGTTTATGTTTTGCAGGAAATTACATCAAAATCAATGATTTTTCACAACTAAAAAATTCAATTTAGTTGGAACAGCTTTTTCTGATAACCTGTTTTTTGGCAAAAAATAAATTTCCAACCAGCTTTAGTTATGACCAGACAACTGCAGAAAGACACAGGCTGGGTGAGCAGCAGACACAGAGCTGTGTATATCATGACAGGGAATGGTATCTTTAAAAGGAAGAACTGAAACCAACAGAATAATATATTGTACTTCCTCATCAGGAGGGGAGGATAGCAGATGTTTGTGAAAGCTACATCAGTGGAAGCTAGAGGGGAAGCAGAAAAAAGTAGTTCGCCAAAATTTCCTTTTCAAGTTGGACTAACCCTCAATTAGCAGTAGATCTGTTTTGAAAGCTTTGTCTAGTAAACTTTTCTACCACTGAGCCTGAGGAGGAGGGAGAAAGGGCAAGGGACTTTATGTATGTCGTAAAATGATTCTTCACCCTCATAAGCCAAAAGTGGTTGACCAGGGTTTGCTAAAATTTTCCAAGGGAGTAAAATCGTCTTTGAGTTGATACCAGACACAGGGCCAGCGCAACCCATTAGGTGAGCTAGGCGGTCGCCTAGGGCGCTACTATTTGGGGGGCGCTGGCGCCCCGGTCGTCAGTGGAATTTTGGGGGCGGGAGCTTCCGCCGCCGCTGTCGAGGGCGGCATTTTGGGGGCGGGACCTTCCGCCGCCTAGGGCGCCAAAAAAGCTGGTGGCACTCCTGACCAGCCATGTGATCTCTTCCACTCTTGTTATACCAAAAAACAAAAATCAAGACCCTGAACAGTTAAAGTAAAATGGGAGTTTTGCCAGGTCATCAATAGAAGCAGGATTGAGTCCCAAATGAGTACATTTCTAGGTGCTTATTCTGATTTAGTTTCATCGGCAGAAATTTGGTTCTTAGCTTCCTGGTAAAGCGCTATTAATACTGACTCTTATATAGCACATGCATGTACAAGCTCATTTCTTTTCTTGCACAGACTGTTTGTTTTTACTGATATTTTCAACGCGGCTGAATAGAAGGAAAATGTTTGGTCTAAACAGATGGTCCAAACTGAGTGATAACTACATCCAGGAATAGCAAAATACTAAACACAAACTGAGTGAGACATTTATTGCTGTATTTCCATTACCAGAAGAAAATTAGATTGAGACACTTCTATCAGAAATATTTGTCTCTCAAGATTATGTACAAAATATAATTGTGTGCATAGTGCAGTGGATAAACAATATGGCTATCCCAAACCCATGCCAATAATATCTTATTACACTGTCTTATATTACTGTTATGCCTAAAGCATTCAACTAATATTTTTAGGCATTGTAAATGTACATATTAAGATAGTGCCTGCTCTGAAGAACTTACAAACTAAATATACAAAATATGATAAGGAAACGGACACAAAGGTGAAATGACTTGCCTAAGGTCAGCCAGCAGGCCAGTGCTGGGAACAGAAATGAGGTCTCTTAGATCCCAGTGTGGGACCCAACTGCTGGACCATATTGCTTCTGATAGATTGGCTTTATGCTGCACTTATGACTGACACAGAAGCTCCACTCTTTCCAATGCCATCCCTATTTGCATAAAGCTCTGTATTCCTAACTTGAATAAAACGCTGTGCCAGAAGTATGAAATCAAGCAGTGGTGACTAATATACTTTAAAGGGTTAATAGTATCATAGGACTTCTGCAAAAGCACAAAAGTGCATATTTGGGACACTGTTTCCTTGGCACTTCTTTAGAAAAACCTTATCTTTTGGGGTTTTTTGTGTATTTATTTTAAAATTGTGATGGCAAAGCTTATACAACAGGTGTTAAAAGTGAGAACTGGCAATACAAGTGTTAATTAAAACTGAAAATTTGTTCCAAGCTAAGCATATCATTGTATTAAATGCTTGTGTGTAAATGTCATTATCTTCAGAGGAAATTGTAATGCAAAAGATCAAAAACCCAGGAATTTCAGCAGTACTTTGCTTTGAGTCGTTAGTCTCTAAGCTGAAGGTCCAAAGAAAACTAACTTGAGGAAAGCAAAATGCAAGATAATTCCATAAACTTTTGCAAAGCAAAGCCAATAAATTCTTGCACAGATTTCATTGAGGCTTGTTCTGAAATGCTAATTTTAATGTAAATTGAATTGTCTAAGTTGCCCTAATGTTATAAAAATGGGAGAAATCCCGGTTTCCCCCCCCCCCAACTTTCTGTGACTGGTAATTACTCTGCAGTGCTGACAGTTACAATGCTGTCTAGATGGCAGGAAGCATTTCATTAAAAATGATTTTCAGTGTGTGTGTGAGAGAGTGCTTAAGTATATGTCTAAAATATTTTTATCCCAAAACAAACTCAATGAGTATATACTGACAGCTCACTATTTCAAACTCTGATCCAGATAAATATAGTGGGGAAACTAATAATTCAAAGTTAGGAAGTCTTGCTGTAGTTTTGCTTAAACTGACAAGGTAAAACTAAGGTCAATTCAGATTCAGGCTTGCTTATTAAAAAAAAGTGGTCATAGTTAATTTTGACTCTGAAACCATATAATGACTCCACCCCACCGCACAGTACTAATAGGTTTTTCTCTTGCACTTAGAATTGACAAGTTGTCAATGTTTAGTTCTATGTATGCTATGAAATCAGCTTTATTAAGCACAATCAGAGCGAAAGAAAAATTACAACTTGCCTTTAACAATTGACCCCTGTACAGAAAACTTAATTTCTAACAAATTTCCTTGTCACCATGGAAAACATTAAAATTACTGGAAAGATACCATATTATGAAGCCAAAGTTTACTCAGTCTGAATTAAAACATGTACAAAAACTCATTAAGCCAATTGGATTTATCTAATCAGTGTTAAAGCTTATTAAATGAACACAAAATCATAAAGGAGGTCGTTATCAGTTCACTTTGACCCTAAGTTACACTTGAGTATCTTAATGATTATATCAGCAACTTGAGGCTTGGGATAATGGTGAGTTTTGACCTTGCTTGTTAATGCTTGTCATTAGGCAGTATATTTTTAGTGCAATGCACAGTTACTTGCAATTCCCATGAACATTAGTGTGAGCAGCTCTGCTTAACTAAAGCTGTGTTAAATTTTCACAACGAAACTGAAAATCCAGTTAAACTTGTCCGATTTGGGGTTTCATTATAAATTCAAAACTCCAGTCCCGTATCCACATTTCTGAAAAAAATTGTGCAGAAGTTCAAGCAAATCTGAGTTCGGGTTCCAATTTGAAACTAGGAAATTTAGGTGGGCTTAAATGAGATTGTCTGGCCGTAGTTTTAGCTCAGAGAATTTACACTTCTAGAATTTGGCTTTGTGATTTTGATTACGGAGGAACAAACAACTGTAAAATCTTCCATCCATATAAAAATACTTCTCTTGTCAATAAGCCTGTCTTCTTCTTTATAAGGTAATTGCATTGTGAACGATCTGCATATAAGAGACGAGCATTACTGCAACAGGAATGGTCTGACAATGAGATGGCCGCATATATGCAAATAGTTATTAGATAAGGTGCCCTATATGGCACTCAAGAATGTGGCCTATGTCTTGGGTTTTGTCGGATTAACAAAACTTCCTGTGCCCTGGAAATGTTCCTCTGTATAACTCTTCACATGGTGCTCTTACCAATACATCATTCTGGAGCCACTTAACTTCTGGTTAGAAATCTCAGAGAAACAATTTTGTTTTAGAACGATTTGTGCTTTTGAATTGTATTTTTGATGCTACAATTTAGCCAGAGATTTTTTTTAAAGCTTCCTACCTGAGTTGGATACCTGATTCCTGTTAGTATTAATGGGAAATGCCAATCTAAATCCTATTGGCAGCAGAGAACACATCACACTTTTAATATTAAACATGCTTGTATTCTCCTCCCACACCCACAAGAAAGAGCAAATACTAGAGGACACAGTCTTGCCAGCCAGATCGCAGTTATGACTAGTACGCCTAGCTTCAGGACATGTCTATGGAAGATGTTGTTAATCCGTATTAATTTGAGTTAGTCTGGTGTGAAAATGCCTGTGTGCACATGATTCAATTCATTACAACTCACTAACTCTGCATCTATTGTGAACTTTGGAATCCCCTTTCATAGTACTAAGTTCAGTGCAAACTGAGTGAGTTTGGTCTCTCATTTTGTGTACATGTAATGTTGCTGTGTGTTTCTTTAGCAGTCCTCTGATTGCTATCACCCACTGTTTGCCGGTGTCTGTTACTGATCTATGTGTCTTCCACTGCTCTGAGGGAAGCTGACAATGTCTACAATTCTGGTGTGGGGTCAGAATCTGCCCACTTGCTCCTGGATTTGAATATATGCTAAGACTATACTTTAATTACATATGTCTCCACCACTTTGTTTGAAGCCATGCTGAGACCCTAGATCTCTGGAGAAGCATCAGTGCAGGAAGCTCTTGGGGACCAGCCCCTGGAATAGCAATGTCATTGGGGACAAATGTCTGTGAGGGGTCACAAGTCCAATGTTGGCCGGTGCTGGTTAAAGAGCAGCCACTCCAGGAGAATGTACATTAAAACCAGGAATGCCGGGAACCAGTCTGGCAGTGGAAATGTAAATTGTCCAGCTCTTCAAAAAAAGGCACCATTTTGCTTATACCAGTAGTGCACCTGAGAAAGTTATGGACCCTTCGGGGGTTCTGAGGATGAGCAGCAAGAATTATCAGAGCAGGAGCACAAGGAGAGCAGTGAAGGGATTTATTTGGGACTGTAAAGGTGTGGGACTCACCCCTGCGGCGCCTTCTGCTGGTCATCTCTGGGAATTAGCTCATCGACCCAGGAGCGCCCTCTGCAGGCCGGTGATCCACGTTACCGCTGGCCCCGTGTCCCTCCCAGACCCCAGTGCCCCTTTCTCTGGGGTGCTGCCCCTCTGGCACTAACCCCCAGCCTCAGGGTTTCCCCACCCAGGGGAACCCCCACCCCCTATCCCCACCTTGCCTCAGTGTAAGGCTACTGCCAGTCACCAACTACCCCCATTCCCTGGGGCAGACTGCAATGTAGGCCACTCATCACTGGCAAGGGGGGTTTGGCCTGCTACCTTCTTCCACCCTCAGTACCTCTATGGGCCTAGAACCAGGCCCTACAGCCCGGGGAGTTGCCAGCCTGGAGCTCCCCTGCTCCTCTGGCTTTTCCCCAGCCCTGCCTCACTCCCAGGTACCTCTCAACCTTCCAGAAGCCAGACCTGTCTCCCTCCACAGCTAGAGGAGAGACTGCTGAGCTTCTGGCGGCCCTGGCCTTCTTATAAGGCACGGTTAGTCTGTTTGGGGGTGTGGCTTCAGCTGCAGCGGCTTCCCCCAATCAGCGGGGGTTTTGCTCCCTTCCCCAGCCCCAGTCCTCTGCAGGGCTTTTCCAACCCCTTCTGGCTGGAGCGGGTGCCCACTCGGCTACAGGGACCCAGTAACCTCTTCAGGAGGCTGAGGGCTGCCATGTAGGAAGCAAGCCCCATTCCTAGCTAGAAAGCCAGGCCATGAGTAAAGAGGCAGATCTAGGGGGGAAATCTCATCTAAATTTGTCTTCAGTTCATTATTGTTATTATTAGTTTGCTATACGGCTGTGCTAGCTTCTATTCCAGGTACCCTAATGCTACAGACATTTTTACAGACATGAGCTAGGAGTCTTTCCAAGTCTCGAGCACCTGCCTCTTTCCGTCAGCCCATGCGCTGCATTTGAACCCTACCTCCTCCCCTGCTACATGTTTCCAAAATGGCAGCTGCTCTGGTCAGGCAATCCATTTTTGTCTGATTCTAAAGCCCTAACTATTGACTGTTTTCAAGCACATGCCCATCTATCTATTTTCCTTTCCCCGTTTCATGTGTCCGGCCTCCTGAATGCATCCCTGTTAGCCTGCTCAGAATGGAGGTCAGCAGCATGGTGCAGCTGCAACCTCTACCCCATCTCCCTTCTTGGAGCATGTTCAAATAATGAAAACATTCTATCCTACAAAAGTCAGTGTATTGAGACTGGTTACATGAGGTAGACTTGGACGTTACATGCCCATAAGAGGTACTCAGACCACAGTTTCCTGTAATGCCCTATAACATACCTTCATACAGCACAAGATATTTACCTTAAGGATAGCAAAGCCTTACAGCTCTAAATGGATTTTCAAAGGTTCAGCTAGAAAGGGACTGGGACGAGTTCAGGCTTAAAACAATCAGTGCAGAACCCTATATATTCTCTCCATTTTCAGTATGTCTGCAGGGGCAATAAAGCAGAATATCAGCCCGAGAAATTGCTCATTTTTCATCCAGACATTATGGAGAACAACTGCATGGTCATTTCCCCCACACACACCGCTTGCAGTTCCTTCCCACTCCTGCAGCACTTCTGATGGAGCCAGATTGCTGAATAATTTTGCAATATATCTTGCTGGTCTGCCCTTTCCCTTTTTGAATAAGGCCATTTTCTGCCTCCTAGTCACCCAGAGTGAAACGTCATTGAGAGTCAGGACATGCACAAGTGGATGTAGAGGGATTATTATCCAACTTGCCCCCAGATGTTCCACCTCTGACCCTATATAAGTACTTTCAAGGCGAAAGCACAAAGCTGACCTGTAAACATAATTCCCAAGTGTCCAAGCCACAACAGCAAACCTGAACTGCATATGCTGCACGACCAAAAATCCCAATCTAGTCCCCCTCATGTACATGCCACTTACTGTCTCTGAGGTTCCCTCTCTCCCCTGTCCCCAGAAGTCGGGGAATAATCTCAGTGCAGGAAATCAGCAATAGCCTCTCTGGAATATGAAAAATAATTGCTTGGGTTCTTTTCTTCTCCCCACCCATGGCACCTTCAGTGGCCAGACCCTCAAGGTCATGGCCATATCAACAGCTGGATAACCCGAGGGGGAAGAAACAGAAGATTCTGAATGAAATGACTCTCATTCCCCAACCCCCAAAATGAAAACAACTCAGAGGTGAAGGTTGTATTTGATGTTGGAGGGGTAAAAATAGGGGGAGCTGGCCAGAAACATTGTAGAGAAAGACTGGGACATGTAGATGTAACTCCTGGAGGCAGTACTGCTCTGCTGCAGTGCATGCTGCTAGTGGGCACCCAGACAATCCAGTGTCTTCAAACAGGACCAAGCCATGCTGTACAGCCCTTGGATAATACAGGGTGTTGCAAAGACCAGCACATGTTCTCCACTGTACTCCCACAGCAATGCTCCAAGAAGCCAAATGTTTTCTCTGCAGCTTCCAACCTATTTCACAATCAGCACAGCCTTCCTTTCAGGTGGCCTAATGAACATTCCACTGTCATTCTGCAGCTACTGAGGTGGTAGTTACACAGTTCTTCCTTCTATCAAAGTGGATTCAATTAACAAGGGAAGCAGAAGATAAGCTGGATCTCCCAGGGTAAATAGTGTACCTAGTGATCCTGTGGAAAAACTGTCCTTTATGAATAACTGTGAATAAAGCGGATTTCTGAAAGATCCTAGCATCATGGACCCTTCCAGATCACTCGGCTTTTATATTTGTAAACCTGCCATAGTGATCAACCAGCTGTGGGAGCCCCATGGAGAAATCTTTCTGTTCATAGAATCATAGAATATTAGGGTTGGAAGAGACCTCAGGAGGTCATCTAGTCCAATCCCCTGCTCAAGGCAGGACCAACACCAACTAAATCATCCCAGCCAGGGCTTTGTCAAACTAGGCCTTAAAAACCTGTAAGGATGTAGATTCCACCACCTCCCTAGGTAACCTATTCCAGTGCTTCACCACCCTCCTAGTGAAATAGTGTTTTCTAATAGACAACCTAGAACTCCCCAACTGCAACTTGAGACCATTGCTCCTTGTTCTGTCATTTGCCACCATTGAGAACAGCCGAGCTCCATCCTCTTTGGAACCCCCCTTCAGGTATTTGAAGGCTGCTATCAAATCCCCTCTCACTCTTCTCTTCTGTAGACTAAATAAGCCCAGTTCCCTCTGCCTCTCCTCATAAGTCATGTGCCCCAACCCCGGATTATTTTCGTTGCCCTCCACTGGACTCTCTCCAATTTGTCTATATCCTTTTTGTGTGTGTGGGGGGGGGGGGGGGGGAAAACGGGACGCAATACTCCAGATATGGCCCCACCAGTGCTGAATAGAGGGGAATAATCACTTCCCTCGATCTGCTGGCAATGCTCCTACTACTGCAGCCCAATATGCTGTTAGCCCTCCTGGCAACAAGGGCACACTGCTGACTCATATCCAGCTTCTCATCCACTGTAATTCCCCAGTCCTTTTCTGCAGAACTGCTGCTTAGCCAGTCAGTCCCCAGCCTGTAGCAGTGCATGGGATTCTTCCTTTCTAAGTGCAGGACTCTGCACTTGTCCTTGTTGAACCTCATCAGTATACTTTTGACTCAATCCTCCAATTTGTCTAGGTTACCAAGCTTTATAATCTGATGCAACAGTACTTTATGCATGTCATCATATGCCTGCATGACACTGGCCCCATCCGTTGATCTCCCCATGCTAAATTAGTTGACTGTGAACTGGTAGCATTCAGGGGTGACTAGCTTCTCCTCCACAGGCATGAGGCACCATCTGTTGGTACACTACAGCTCTGGATTTTTTTTTAGCACATCTCAAAAGAGGTTGCGTTTGCCTGAAATTTTCTCACCACCGTTGATCATCCCAGATCTGCAGAACAATCCTTTCCCATTAGTCTACACTGGCTTCTCAAGCCCAGATACAGCCCTGCATTGTGTGGAACAGCTCCTCTAGCAGCAGTTTTTCTGTGTCATCCTTTTTGTCCTCGTCCACCTTCTTCCACTGCTGCTGAAGCTGCTGCTGCAGCCACATCATCTGCTCAGTGTAGTTGTGGGTGAAGTACAAAACTAAAGCCATCCAGCTTCGAGAGCTGAATTATTGCCCAAGTATTTGCAGTTGCCAGCATAGTGGCACAGAAAATTTTTGGGTCCATGCTGGCCACCAGCAATTTGAAATTGGCACTAGCCCACCCAAAGCATGGGACAGAGAGCAGAATAATGGGATTCGGGAAAAAAAATGATCCCAAGTCCGAGAATTTTACTGGCTTCTGCCTGACTCTACTATACATCCCATAATGCACAGTGAGAAAAAAAATGCAGAATTCTAAGGTATTTAGGTATTAATATTTCACCTGTTTTCTGAACGGTTGAGCAAAACTCCAGTTGAATATAATCCCAGTTACAAACACTCATGCATATTACTCCTGGAGGAATTGTGCAGCACTGCGTGTGCACAGAATGCATGTCCCCCACGGATTTCTTTGCTTCCTCACACAGAAATGACTTTCTGACAGGGAAGCAAAGGGAATCTGCAAGAGCAGTCATGCACCACTCCCTAGCTGCTCAGGTACATTGTTTCAGGCACCCAAAGCAGCTGGCAGAGAGGTAAATCACCGCAGGGCTGGGGAGCCTGAGCCAGGATCAGCTGCTAGTCCCGGCTAGGCTGGAGGCAGAAGAGGACAGGACTTCCTCTTCCCCTGGAAGGAGTGGCTGGGGCTGTGTCATACCCCCCCACAATACCCCCCACAGAAACCTCCCCCAGCTGCAGGAAGCACAGCATCCTCCCCTGATTCCTGGCCCCATCGCTCCTCAGCTGGGGGGGAGGAGTTACTGTACGGGAAGCTGCTCCTCCATCTGCCCAACCCCTGTGCAGCCATAGCTCCCATACTCAGACACCTCCGCCAAGCCTCACCCCATACACCCAGAACCCCCCTAGCCCTCCATACCCAAACCCCACCCCACTGAACCTCAACCCCTGCATCTGGAGCCCCCTGCACCCAGAACCTCTGCCTCTGGACTCCCACCATGCACCCAGATCACCCCCCCCCACTGAGCTCCCTGCACTCAAACCCCCACCCTGATGAGCCCCACCCCGCTGCACCACCCGGAGCCCCCACATCCAGATCTCCATGCCACTGACCTCCAATCAGCTGCACCCAGTCCCCCACCCCACCAAGCCCCACTCCCCCAGCACCCGCCCCCTTTCTGAGGCCGCCACATCCAGAGCCCTCTGCTGAGCCCCAACCACTTTCCCCTGGAAGCAGGGGCGGCTCCAGGCACCAGCGCAGCAAGCGCGTGCCTGGGTCGGCAAGCCGCAGGGGGCAGCCTGCCGGTCACTGTGAGAGTGACAGTCAGGCGGCTTTCGGCGGCGTGCCTGCGGGAGGTCCGCTGGTCCCGGGCTTCTGTGGCAATTCGGCGGCGGGGACGCCAATGGTGCGGCAGCGGCGGACCTCCCGCAGGCATGCCGCCAAATCCGCGTGACCAGCGGACTGCGTGCAGGCGCGCCGCCTGCCTGCCGTGCTTGGGGCAGCAAATAACATAGAGCCACCCCTGCCTGGAAGCCCCTGCAGAGTCCCATTGCCCTTGCACCTGGAACCCCCCCAATGAGCCTCTGTGCATCCAGATCCCACACACACACCTAGACCCCCCCACTGAGCTGCCTGCACGCAGATTGTCCCACACAGAATCCTCTCACCCCACACCTGAATCCCCCCACACTGAGCCCCTGCACACTTGGATCCTGCCTGGTTGAGCCTGCCTGCCCCACACCTGGTGCGCCTGGTGCAGAGGGGCAGGGCCCCAGGGTGTTTATGGGGCAAGGCAAGGCCTTGTGCTGTGTCAGGGTTGGGTGCAGCCTGACCACTGAGTCCATGTCCCAGAGGTGGGGGAGGGAGGGGCTGCAGGGTGATCTCCCACCTTTGTGCATCCAGGGGCCTGTGCTCCCTACTGCCATTCTGGAGCTTCTGCATATATTTATTGACAAATAAAACTTGAAGAATTTTGCAGTATTTTAAAATATTTTGCAAAGAATTTTTATTTTTTTTGACACAGAATGTCCTCAGGAGTAGCATATGAATTAATATGCTCCCCCAAATAATCTCATGGGTAAAATTCACCCCTTCAGAAAAAGCCAGTATGATACTTGTACATCACTCAAGTCCCATTGGCTATTTTGAGGGGATAAGTAAGACTTAATGGGGCACAGAACTTGTGCTGGCCCTTTCTAAAAGGAGAACTTCTTGTTTACATATTTAAAATTCAGTGTTTACACAAATATTTCTAGAAGTAAATTCATATGGACTAATGAGATGTGAATACAGTTGAAGCAATTCAAGTTTTTATTCAAATGCTCAGATAAGATCCATTCACCTACCTCTCATTTTTATGTACACAGTTATATATTGTAGCCAAATTCTGCTCTCACATCAGTATAAATGTGGACACTCAAAGTTCAATGGCATAACTCCAGATTGGCGTAACTGAGAGAATGATTAGGCCCATGCTGTGTACTTCCTTTTATCAGGCAATATTTAAAATTAATATAATTACAAATTAAATATCATCTAAGCTATTAAAAATGTAATGAATTAGAGGAATATGGAATTTAACCAGATGTAGTCAATCTTTTTTTTTTTTTGCCTCTGTGTCTGGATGTAAATTGTAAAATTATAAGGAAGAGGTTGTACCAGCTTATTGGAACACAGTGCCTGATTCTGCCATTCCTTAGTAATGTATCTAGTTTGAGTGACAGCAATGGGACTACTTGACTTTGAATGGGCTACTCATCAGTGTTTCCAGGATCAAGCCCTTTGTGAATTTCACCTTTATGAAAAAAACAAAAAAAAAAATGTAAAATATGGCTGCAAATCCAAATACTTCACCCCTGAAAACAAAGTGTATATCCTTGCTTTGTCATCTCTTTTCTCCTACGTTAGAATGTGTGCATCATTATTATTATATGACAGTATACTTCAAGAGGTAATTGCTGATTTCCATCCAGTAAATACTAAAATGTTAAAATCAAAGCAGATTTAACATCATTCAACATTTAACTGACAGAAGTAATTGAGCAAGTTCTTCCTTTTCAGATATTTTACTCTAATCAGGCTGTCTCATTTTTGACAGTCAAAAAGAGGAATATAATACAACCCAAACTAGCCCATAAACTTGCACTGCCATGTGAAATACAAAGGCTTAGAATAATTATAGGGAAAGTGCTAATAACAGCACATTTTATGTAGTAAAATGTTAATTTCCAGGTTGGTGATGAGACTTTTTTTTTTAATTTCATTTTTGGGATAAGCAAAGGTAGTAAACACAAACTGGGGAGCAGAGACTGAATCCTTTCTTCACTCTTAGACAAAAACCTAGTCTGAATTAGAAGAAGCTCCATTTAGCTTCATCCTGTCTTTTCTGGGCTGAGATTTCCCATTACCCAAGAAGGAATAATGTGATCTAACGTTTATCCGTAGTTGAGACATCAAGAATACATTACCAATATGGAAGATGAAGGGACCAATTCTGTTCCCATTGAAGAGGGTGGCAAAGGCTCAGTTGCATTTAATAGGAACAAGATTAGGACCAGAATTGTTGAAATATATGCACATGAATGGTCATTTATATAAAAATATCAGCACAGCCAACTCAAGAGGGTCAATGTGTATGTTTGGTAGGGGCAAATATTAAAAATTGGCATCTTGAACCTCAAGCTTGTGGCTCATCTATGCTCTTCGGGATGACAGCAGTCAGGATTCCAACAGCATTCTGAGACCCATAATCCTGGACTTTGACAGAATACTCAAGTGTGACTAAGATTCTGCTCCGTCTTCATTCATTCTCCTCAGTATGAAACCCTCACAGCTAATTTACAAGTCTGGGATTTGGAAGGGACAGAGGCCACAGCACTTGAGCTACCCTTACCCATTTGCACAGTTCCTGTCTCTTGTAACAGGCACCAGGTCCAGAGTGACCAGCATCAGTAATAAAATACTCTGCAGGGAGGAAGGGAAACCTCTATCTGCTTTTCGTTGCACCACCTATAATTCCAGATGTCTGTCACTGTCCTCATTGGCTCCTTGCCATTCACAAAATAAAATTAGAAAGCTGAAAGTAGAAATGAAGATCAGATTAATTCTGAATAAATGTGAAAATCCCAACCGAGGGTGACATACCCAGGGTACAATCCAGACTGAGTAGCTGTGTCACCCCTGCCCTCTAACCTGGGGTGCACTTTACACCAATTTACTGCTGTAGCCTCCAGTCAAGACTGCTCAAAAACAGCCTCCAGCATTTAAGTCACTCCCAGCTATGTCTGTATGTGTGCTGTAGCCAGCCAGCCACACCTGGCTATATTGCAGGTTGATGCCAACACACCCTCAGTCCTAGATTTTTCTCCCAGAAATGTATATCTTGTGCTGCCCAGCCCTCTCCTGGACACTACAAATTCTTATGAAGTCTGTCATTTTATTAATAGAATGATACGCATACATGTTACCCCAAATGGTGTTTCCCAAGCATTTCAATCCAAACACACTGGATTAGATAAAACAAGTTTTTTAACTACAAAGAGAGAGGTTTTAAGTGAGTACGAGTAATGAGGCATAAAATCAGAAATGGTTACAAGAAAAATAAAGATAAAACACTACTGATGCCTAATTTAAGAAACTACTTTAAATTCAAAGCAAAGTTTTTCTCACTTCTAGCTTTCGACAGTTGTATTGGCCAAACTTCGTAGGCCAGGACCCCTTCTTCTGTTTAATGGCTGCTTCCTTTGCGCCTTCTCGTGCAGTGAATTAAGGGGCAGAGATAGAGAGAGGAGTGATGCCTTGGGGTATCTGCCCTTTCTTTTTATAGTCCTGTCCCCACTTTGAGAAGCATTTCCAACTGGCAGCAAGGCGACAAGCAGTCTGTGTGGAAGGGAGCGCCATGCTATTTCTTTGCTAAAATTTGAATTTTTTTGCCCTGTCCCCTTTCCTGCCAAAGGCTATTACTTGCTAAGTGGCTGTTCTATCAGCCTTGTTTACACTTGGCTGAGGCATCAGCTTGCCCTTTGTCTCTGAGGAACTAGGTTGGCCACTCCTCAGACTTATCTGGAAAATATACTTTTAGTCGTGATCTCAATTTATGTTTATAACTTCACCTATAACACTGCTAAGTGCATTTTGTCATGATATAGATCAGTAAATTCAGGTTTTTCAAAATGATATCTCCTAAGGCTTATTGTGTACAACATTTACTACAAAAGTGTGTATGGTGTGGATGCAGGCTACATTCTGTCACACCTAGGTCTAAGTCTATCCAGCCTCCTTCAGGATTTCAGAGCTCTTTAAGTGACAAAAGAGAGATGAAGAAATAAGATATTCTCATTTCTAGATTTGTGCCTGTCACTTTCTCCCACTTGACATAGCTATTCCCCTTTCCATGAAAGGGTCCATCGCTGGTTAGCTTGCAGTCTTTGAATCCTTTTGCTCTGGAGGCCATCAGAAAATAGAATGATAATAATAATTAATATGTCTGCTTGTGCATTGGCAGAGGAATGAAGCAGTTGCAGGAGAGATTCTTGTGAGGAGGTGGTTTAATTGGTCTAGTTATAAGCAATTTCTGTGAGGTGCGGTAGCGTGGACTGTCTGCTTTTTGGGATGATTTATACTGTAGCTCCCTTAGTATAGTGGTTTTAAATGTATGTTAAGGGTTCCCAGAGATAAGAATGGGCATTTTTTGATGTGGACTTGTATTTAGAGTGGAAATAAAAATAAATCCTAATATTACCCAATGGTTAACTTGAGTGGCCAGGTATCAATTTGCTTATTACCATAATGGCAAAGAGGTATCCTTTGTATTTACATCTTGACAATTTAACTATTTCTTTGTATACACCTCAGTAAGAATAAAGTGTGTTTGTATGAAAATTGAAGGGATCTTTCATCAGTGGCAGTTGATTCTTTCCAGGTGGGTCAGCCACCTTTTCAGTTCCAGTTTTAATCAGAATTGGGCCCAATCACTTTGATCTCTCTTAACAGGCTTTTACACCAGTGTAACTTTTTTTGACTCCAGTGGAGTTATTCCTCACTCAAATATGAGAGGAGATTTATGTATGGAAGAGGGGAATGATGCCCATTGTATTTTTCCATGATTACCCGTTTATAACTCATAGTAATTTGTATCAGATTAGGAGTTGTAGGCTGACAAATATATAGGACTACATAAACAATTATTTCTAAAACAACCAAGCACAATGATTGGATGAAAATTAAAAAATCCTGAGTCAAACCTTTGCCCACACACTAGGGAGGCATATGGTGTGTTCATAAATGGTACCATGCCCTTTTTGCTGCTATTGTTGTTTCTTTTCTAGAAAACTATAGCGTAGTTTATGTAGTCATCTGCCATAAGCCATTTTTTCTAACTTTCTGGCTGACACATTCTATATGCCTTTGTGAACATGACAGATTGTGCCAGTCTTATTAGCTAATGCTGGCACATGGGAAAAGGCAATTTAAAATAAAAACAAAAAGCTACTAATTGGTACAGCTTTGTTAAAAAAAAAATCTTTATCAATTTGTAAGTAGAGCTCTTTGAGGGAGAGAGAGGGGTGAAGAGAGAGATCAGGAACAAGTAAATCCTACCAGAAGTGGTCTTATGCTATGTAAGGCGGCTGAGTTTCTCTCCCCACCTGTCAGGTAGGGAGATCACACCCCCTCGCTGGGATGCTCCTAGAGTGACTTCATTCAAGGGGAATTAGCCAACAGTTAATAGGGCCTAGCTGGGTATCAATTGGGTCTGGTAGCCCCGACACTCAGCCAGAGCGGGACAACACACATTTAATGGGTCTGGCCTGCAATCAGGCCAGGTGATGGCAAATCTATAGCCCAGAGTCTCCAATCAGGATGGGGCCGTACTCAGTTAATGGCTCCAGCTTGCAGTCAAGCCACACCGTAGTAAGTCTATCTGCCTGGGGCCCTCAATCAGGGCAGGGAAGCAATCAGGTAAAGGGCTCTGGCCAGGCAGAGCAGTAGTGAGTCTAGCTGTCTGGGGCCCTCAATCAAGGCGTGGCAGCAATCAGGTAAGGGGACTCTGGTCTGCTGTCAGGCACAGCAGACCAGCAGTCTAGGGGGAGATTATCTTTCTGATGGGACAGCCAGCTAAACCATCTGGCATCCTAACTCAGGCAGGTGTCAGACCAATGCAGGCGTCCTGGCCTAAAGGTGGGGAGGCTACCACCCCTGATGGTAGGGTGGCAGGGGGACGCAGGGCCACCTGCTCCACTGCATCCCAGCCCAGGTCCCTAACAGTGGTGGAGTGGTCTGCCACTGGGTCAGCGGGGAAATCCGGCCGCAACACACTGGCGAGCTTGCAGTCAGTAACACAGCCGAACCCTAGTCGGCTTCCCTGGGTTCCTTCCTACACTCCCAGTCTGTGGGTACCTGGGTTCGAGGGTTGTCATTGGTCTTAGTGGGGTAAACAGCGAGTGGCAGCTCCAACAGCTCCTCAGTGTCCCCAGTGTCTGGCAGCTCCAGCAGTCCCTCTGGGTCTCTGGTACTGTAGAAGCCTAAGTCAGGTCCAGGCTCCAGCAGCAGGGGGGAGATGTTCTGCTCCTCTGGCAGCTCTACCTCTACTGAGCTAGAGGGCCAGCCTCTTATAGTTCCAGTTCCTGTCCCGCCCCTCTGCTTCAGGCGGTGTGGCTGCGGGTATCCTGGTTCTGCCCACCAGGGGGTGGTCGCGGTTCTCTCCTCATCTGTCAGGGAGGGAGACCACGCCCCCTCGCTACAGCTATAATACACTTTGAAGAGTAACCTCATTCAATCCAGGTCATACTGTAACCTGACCACGCATAAATTCCTTTGTTATTAGGGCTAGTTAATGTATTTCATTTAACATTATACTTACAAACAATTAAAGCTAAGAAGTATGTTTCCATTCATTAGCAGCTTCAGATTCTGTAATATATTTTTACTGATATGATTATTATACTATTGGCTTAGGCCAAATTTTTCATACAAAGTTCTTCTTTTTTCTTTTTTTTGTGTGAAAAATGCAGATTTGGCAATAGCAAATCACTTTGAAAAACTGACACGAATTTGCACCAAGGTTTTTTTTTGGGGTGGGGTTAAAAAAAAAGTAATCTTTGACATTTTAAAAATAAAATGTTTTGATTTTTGTGTTCTAAAAAAAGTTAACACTTTTAATAATAAAATGTATCAGAAGTGCATTAAAATGCTGAAAATCTAACCAAAACATTTTATTTCAGGTCAAATAAAATATTTAGTTTGACCCCAAACTGATTTTTTTTCATTGCCAGCTAATTGAAAAATCCATTCTTCACACAGAGCTACTTTATAGTGTACACACTTGGGTTTTTTTTATTTTAAATGTGAGGGCCAAATCCTGAAAAGTGAGAAGCACTGCAACTTTCACTGAAGTAAATAGGTTCTCTGTAGTTGCCCAGTATATCTCAGGAGTTAGCAATTAATAAATGTGACCATTAAAAAATATCTGGTTATAAGAAGCATAATTTAATTAAACAAGTTTTTCAGTAGGCCTGAGTATCTTCTCGCTTACCACAGCTTTACACTGGAGTTACTCCATATTTCAATATTGGTGCCCTTGATTTATGTTGGTGAGGGAAGAGAATCAAACCCAATGATGTTAAATCATTAACACTTAAACAGTTGTAATATTTTTGAGTCAGGAGTACCATTTGCTATAAATGTACACAACTACTGTACTTCACTACAGTCTTAGGGCAGATAATTATTAGGACGGTAACCTTAAAATTAAGCTGCCCAATATTTGGGGATATGCAAAGTTATTAGTAAATTGTGCTATGTTATTATATTTTACAAGTGGTTATAACTCTTGTTTAATCATAGTATTTTATTTGTGTTGGGCAGTCTGGGTACAGTTACTCCAGCAAAACTAATTATATTTGCAAAATGTGTCATGGATATTTGATGACCACATGTGTTCAGGAACTTGGAATTATGTTACATCCTATATGTAGCCTCCCCAGCAGTCCAGTGCCACATAACAGCCATGGTAGGACATTTATTTTTATACTTATGTCCTGACTCTACAAATACTTATGCCCTAGATCATGTGAGTTAACCTAGATCAGGTGAGTAGCTCCTGTGTCTAAAATGGTGATACTTTCCTGCTTAATGTAAAACAGTGCATAAATGATTAAAAGATTGGCATGTTAGGTGGAACAGTGTTGATTACTGAATCACTATCACCACCGTTGTCTATTCCCTAAGTTTTCCTTGGAGGTCTCCCATCCAGGTACTGACTAGGCTTCTCTCCTGTTTAGCATAAGAGATCCAATAAGACCATACCCTGATGTACAGCTGCATAAAATAACTTTACAAAATCTAAGTAATAAATATTGTAAATATGAAACATTAGCTGCACCCTTATTGAGATCTCTGAGTTGATTCCAATTTCCTGCTAAGAGATTATTTGAAACTTTCAGTAGCACACAGTGCTAAGAGCACAGGAGCCAGCACAGTGAACATAAGAATGGCCATACTGGGTCAGACCAAAGGTCCATCTAGTCCAGTATCCTGTCTTCCAACAGTGGCCAATGCCAGGTGCCACAGAGGAAATGAACAGAACAGGTAATCATCAAGTGATCTATTCCCTGTCCCTCATTCCCAGCTTCTGGCAAACAGAGGCTAGGGACACCATCCCTGCCCATCTTGGCTAATAGCCATTGATGGACCTATCCTCCATGAATTTATCTAGTTCTTTTTGAACCCTGTTATAGTCTTGGCCTTCACAAAATACTCTCACAAAGAGTTCCACTGGTTGACTGAGCGTTGTGTGAAGAAATACTTCCTTTTGTTTGTTTTAAATCTGATGACTATTAATTTCATTTGTTGACCTGAGTTCTTGTGTTACGAAAAGGAGTAAATAATGATTTCCTTATTTACTTTCTCCACACCAATCATAATTTTATAGATTTTATATTCTGGGATACATTAACAGGTGTGTTGTGAGCAAGACACGAGAAGTCATTCTTCCGCAATACTCTGCGCTGGTTAGGCCTCAACTCGAGTATTGTGTCCAGTTCTGGGCACCGCATTTCAAGATGTGGAGAAATTGGAGAGGGTCCAGAGAAGAGCAACAAGAATGATTAAAGGTCTTGAGAACATGACCTATGAAGGAAGGCTGAAATAATTGGGTTTGTTTAGTTTGGGAAAGAGAAGACTGAGAGGGGACATGATAGCAGTTTTCAGTATCGAAAAGGGTGTCATAAGGAGGAGGGAGAAAACTTGTTCACCTTAGCCTCTAAGGATAGAACAAGAAGCAATGGGCTTAAACTGCAGCAAGGGAGGTTTAGGTTGGACATTAGGAAAAAGTTCCTAACTGTCAGGGTGGTTAAACACTGGAATAAACTGCCTAGGGAGGTTGTGTAATCTCCATCTCTGGAGATATTTAAGAGTAAGTTAGATAAATGTCTATCCGGGATGGTCTAGACAGTATTTGGTCCTGCCATGAGGGCAGGGGACTGGACTCAATGACCTCTTGAGGTCCCTTCCAGTCCTAGAATCTATGAATCTATGAATCTAGACCTCAATCATATCCCTCCTTAGTCATCTCTTTTCCAGACTGAAAAATCCCAGTCTGATTAATCTCTCCTTTTATGGAAGCCGTTCCATACCCCTAATCATTTTTGTTGCCTTTTTATGAACCTTTTCCAATTCCAATATATGTGAGTGAAATGTGAGTAGAAGAACAATTAACACAATTTTTTTACAGTAAGGGATTATTATATCTTGTATGCTGTAAATAGATAGAGATAGATAGTCATGGTAGACTACACATGCCCTCACTGAAGAAGAAAACATTCCAGCAATCAGCATTACAGCTCGTTATTGCTGGTCTCTGACCCTGTACATCGGCTAACACATTTTGACTTGGATTTTCATACAATTCCCTAAACACTTAAAAGAAATCTAAATTCCTTTGCATCACCTATACATTCCCCCCTTTCTTCATTCAGGTAGATTAAGAAAATGTTTCTTTGTTTAATCTTTTCATAGACAATAGCGGATAATGTATGCCAATAGCTAGCCTCGGACTCTCTCTCTAACTTCTCTTCTCCTGCAACTCAATATGACTCCAAATTATAATTATTTTCTTGGACAAAAACTGGATATGGTACATTGATGCTTTAGCTAAATAGAGAAGTTGCCATCATCTCTGTACACAACAGAATCCAAGCTGTTGGTTCTCCATCCTCAGTACCTGGATACCTTTCCCTTTTAGTAAACTAAATTATGTCAGGGGCTTCCCCCAACTTAGTTTGTTTAGATTATTCCACTCTTTGACCTTCCTCAGGCTTTAACTTGTTCCATTCCTTCCAGCTGCACTTTACAACTGCTTAGTAAAAAAATGGAGAGAGGGATATTATGGGTGTTGTTTTATGAAATCCCTACATTTGATTCCTTTACGGAAGCTGCCTCTTGTCTTTCTCAAGCAATGAAACAAACTAAATAAAAACATTGCTTCCTGAAGTCCTTGAGCAGGAACATGTAATTTTTAGATCAGACCCCGGTCAGAAAGTCAACAGTTGGTGAAGAGGAAAATCTGATTGACTTCTCCCAGAGTGAAACACTAATGCAATTACCTGAGGAAGCTGGCCTTGCTCAAATATTAGGTAATATGCTGGAAAAGAGAACAGGGGAATTGGATGTACTCCAGTTTTCAGTAAATGCATACATAGTTCTTTCCCCTCAACATGGTATACCTTTGAATTAGTCTTAAGCCATGTAAACTAAGGAACAAGTTTGCAAAAAAAATAATAATAATAAAAAAAAATTTAAAGACTCACAGCTCCATAAATAAATGGCCAATAAGTCAAAAGAGTAAAAATAAGATCAGAAGCAAGTAAACCTAAGTGATTAAAAAGCAAACAAACAAAAGCTGAGCATCTAAGCAATTTTCACAGACAGTCAACTCTCTGCCCTTTAAATCTTGTCTTCCTGTTTTGGTATTATACTAACCATGCCTCAATGGACCTTTTTAAAACTAAGGCTGATCATTTCCAACTCACCTTGGGGATTTGGATGCCCATATTTCCTGGGAAGTTTGGAAAATCTCAGCCTAAGACTGCAGTTGGAAAAGTTGCGGCCATGGGGATTTTCTCTTTAGTTGGAGAGAATAGCTAAATCAACAGCCTCATAAATACTTGGAGGAATCATCACATCACCCTATGAATTTTCACAGGACCAGTAAAATCCCCCTCCCACTTCTGAGTGAGTTCCTCCATTATTAATACAATTCTTCCTTTATTTTTTCCCCCACACCTTAAAAGCTTGCCTTCATCCTAGCCTTTTCTGCTTGCAAAGAATGGATGTCATGCCTGCTTAAACCCATTGACACTGTTCACTTGTAGGGACCCAGAGAAGTCCCTTCAAATAAGAAATGCATGGTTGTAGCCTTGCAGGAGATGATGGGGTATTACAGATTAAGGGGAGAGGAGGAAGGCAGGCACCAAGGAGCTGCCACTATAGGTAGAATTGTTCCCTTGGCAAACCTTCATAGTGCCTTATATAATAGGGAAGTTCTATGGCCTGTGTTATACAGGAGGTCAGACTAGATGATCACACTAGACCCTTATAATCTAAAAATCTTAATACAAATTCCAGAGGCATTGATGCCTTTGGTTGCATCAGTAATCTTGCTGCATAGTATTTTCTCCTTTTGGAGTGAGGAGTAGCTGAAGGCAGTATGGCTATGGAGTGAGCCACGCTACCAGAGAAAAAAAGGGTCATGGGAAGGGTATAGAAAGGCACGTGCCACACAGATCCCCTAAAATCCGTAGGATTTAGAACAGGATTCTGAGAGTATCCTCAGAATTTGCATTGGTCAAAGGCTCTGTCACTTTTTCCACCATCCCCTCCCTTTGCAACCCTGCAAATTTCCACCCCTGACAGCATTATAGATTAAAAACTACATGTGATTCATCTATACTTGTTGAAGGATATTTTTCATTTCTCGGGGTATAAGGTGGACGTTTCTTCAAAGAATGGGATGAGTTAGCCTTTAAACTTTTGCATTGTTGTGGGCAGCCCTTACATTACATAATACTTATTTTTGCTCCCACAGCAATAACCTGCACTCCAGACTATAAAAGGATATACTGTATATAGAATTGTTTTCCCTATCATTGTGAGACAGTTGAACATGAGCAATACCGACTGTTATCCACACTGTCTTAGTTAGCTATTAGAGAAAAATGGAAAATTATTTCTAATGTAAACTCAGTAAAGAAAAAAGTGTTTTTAGCACGCTGCCCAAAGCCTCTAAAAATATGCACACACACCCCTCCTCAGATAAACCACATTAAAGCCCAGAGTCCAGTTGTGAACATGAAATGTTTTCCTTAAAGCCTTTCTCAAAGCTCACTAAACTCAATATAGAGGAGTGTTGTCAGGTTCTACAAACACACACATAATTGATTTATTTAAACATCAGCTCTAATCTGCATTAAAAAGGAACCCTCAAAACTAAAATAACAGCAAAAAGGAAAATACCATTGGCCCAAAAAGGCCACAGGAAGAATTAATAATACCTAGTTCTTATATAGAATTTTTCATCAGTAGATCTCAAAATTCTTTACAACAGAGGTCAGTATCATTGTCCGCATTTTCCAGGAGTGGAAACTGAAGCACAGTGAGGCAAAGGCCCAGATGCACAAAAGTACTTATGCGCCTAAGCTCTAGACTTAGGTGCCTAAATCTGGGTTTAGGCACCCGAGTCCCATTTTTGGCTCAACCACAATTGAATGCTGTAGCCATCAACACTTACTTAGAGCTTACGTTTTTGCAGTAAACAATTTCCTCGATGCCTATATTGCTGCCTTTGAGCATGCATGCTCTACCTTGATCTAGTGTCCAGGTGCCTAGCTCCTGCCTAGAGCAAATAACAAATTGCAGAAAATAGGCTTTCACCTTCCTAGACTTGCATGTTGGACCCAATGCAGTAGGTGTACTCAGTGCACACCTACTAGATCGGGCTGCTCAAGAGAATCCACACAAAATGGGGGTGGGGGAAAGAAGGAGGTCCGGTGATTGTACCAGAGAGAGGGTGAGGGAGGAGAAGGAGGGCCAGTCATTGGGGGTGGGGAGAAGAGTATGCACAAGTGTGAGAATAACTCTACAGCCAGGTGGTTTGAGTACTCCTTTGTGATTTGGGGCATCCAGCATCCATGCTCCAATCTGAGCTGGAACAGCTTCAACAGGAGAGGTGGCAGAATGTCCCATAGTCCTAGCCCAATGGTTAGGGCACTCCCCTCAGAGGTGGCAGATTACTCTTCAGATCTTTTCTCTTCATCAAGTGGAGAGGGGACTTGAATCAGGAGTCTCCCACACTACATGTGAGTAACCTAAACACTGGGCTAAAAGTAATGAGGATGCCCTCTCCTCCTCCTCCTCCTTCATCTCCCATCCCTCCTCACGCCAACTTCTTGCAAAAAACACTTAGATACCTAACTTGAAGAAAAGGTTCACAGCCAAAAATTACTAGCACAGATAGGCACCTCCCTGCAGCCTAGACTTCAATGCCTATCTCCTTCAGAAGGTTGGGGTTAGCACATACCCCTCTTGTTGGCATCTCCCACTGACTGACTGCCTAGCGTGCTGGCTTTTGTGAATCACAGTCCAAGGCTTCTAACTCTACCCATTCATTGTATAGGAGCCTAAGTGCCTAATTCAGGCTTTGTGGGTCACGGTGTTGTTCCTGTAATTTTCTAGGCACCTAAAAGATTAGGTGTTGTGATGCTCAGCATCACAAAATCCAAATACCTTTGTGAATCTAGGCCAAAGTGATTTGCCTAAGGCTCCCCAGCAGTGCAGTGGCAGAGCTGGGAACTGAATCCAGGTTTCCTGAGTTCTAGTTTTCTCCACTAGGAACCACTGTTCTTGGAATAGTTACCTCATGTATCAATAATCTTATACCCCTTTACACTAATATAAATATTCGGAGTAAGTTTAGGAATATGGTATTGGTGTTTAGGCCCTTTCTACACTAGAGCTCAAGTGATATTAGCAAGAACCATGTTTAAAAATATTTCACAAGAACTGTGTTATTTGTGGAAACCAATCACAGACCTGGACTGGAACATGGGTTTGTAAAACCGTACTTGTAATATGGTTTATTTCTGTCTACTTTGAAACCACGTTATCAACCTGCTAGTTAATGCCATGTTTGAACTCTAGTGTGGACAGAGCATTAATAGTTATCTTGAATTATTTCTTTAAATAACACTAAAAAAGTACACAACCTTCTCTACACCATGAAGTAGAACTTAAATGATGAATTTTTCAATTAACAGTTTCATACAGAAATATGCAATTAAGAGCAATAGGCAGCAGTCCTAGTCAGTGAACCACAGCACCGTTGGGGCAATCATTGTCCTGAATGTTGAGCAGGGGGTTGGACTAGATGACCTCCTGAGGTCCCTTCCAACCCTGATATTCTATAATTCTATGATTCTATGAATGGAAAACACCGTAAAACAGGGCTACCAAAAGGTTTGACTGCTAAACAAAATTGGGATAGTTATCCAATATCCTGACATCCAGTCCTGTGGTGCAGCTGCAAGATTTCCCAGGATAAGTGAGGCTCACTTCATTCCAGACCTGTCCTTGTGGAATGATCAGGAATTGTGCAGAATGATGGAGGACCTGGCCTTACACTGCCATATAGTGAGTTTTGGAGACAAATGTCTAGAGTAGCAAGTGATTAGTTTTTTCTCTGTCTTCTCCCCACACCTTTGGGAGCATTTTTTATCTAATTGTAATAGGACCAGGGATGAAATCCTTACCCCCATTTTATTTTGATGTAAAGGGGCCCTAACAGCTCTGCATGTAGCTTAGGAAGGATTGCCTTGGTTCAGGCACTGTAGAAGACAGCCATAAGGCTGCCTCCCAATGACCCTTTTGCAAACCCTGGTACAGGGGACATGCCAGAGGCAGGACTGGGGGGTGGAACGGATGTGTTGGGGTAGGGCTGTAGCACGCATCACTCTAGAGATTCCAGGAAGCACCATATGACAGCCCTGGGAGGCTGCTGTAATATAGATAGGCCCCCAGGACCATTGAAGTTACACCAGAGGCCTCTATTACCTGCAGTACAGCCAAAGAGTGGAAGATGGAAAGTTAGTTTAAAGCCACCAAAGCACCCTTTCCCTGGACCGCAAGTTCTGTCCTGTACCTCTAAGACCCACAGCACAGTATCTCATCTGAAATCCTATTAAAGTCAATGGAGTTGTGTTGTTTTACACCATCTAAGGATCTGTCCCTTACAGCTCAGTTTTAGTAAAAATTCAGATATACTTGAAATTTGGATAGGTGAAAATTCAAATAAACAAAAATCCAAGTGAAATGAAAAATAGTAAGACTTTGTAATGCTTTATGAGAAAAGAATCTCTGTCTCCTTGTCCACCTCAATTATATATTGCATTCATTGTTGTGGCTAAAATGCTTCCAGGGGTAGGACTAAAATGATCATAAGGCAATATCTCATGCGGTGAGAGGATACATCATTTTGTTTTGGACACCAGAGAAACAAAGTCAGGAAAAAGAAATGGAAAAGCAAAACAAATTGGTTCTGTGTACGAAGGCTTTACAAGAGAAACACTCAAAGGAACATTTTACCTGTAATGGTAAACATTATATATCCTTTTAGCAATGGGCTTATTTCCAATAACAGTAATTTCAAAATAATAATTTAAGAAGAGCTAATAATTGTATTTGTTTTCATTTGGATATAAAGCGGCAACAACAAGACATCCATGAATTTTAATAACACCAGCTAATTTCTATTGGTTGTAGGAACTTCAGATCATTTCACCCATATAAATACGTGTCTTATCCTCCAAATGAAAAATCATTTAACAAACAAAGGTAATTTATGCCTTACGAATGTTAACAGTGTGGAATTTAAAATATTATAATTTTGATGATATATTGTAACTCCAAGAATCAATCAGGCAAAAAGAACTTATTTAGGAGGGATTTGAAATATAGAGACTGAAAACGAATTAGACATATATATACACACTACGGATGGGTTTTTCAAACGCTCTCATTTGTTTTACCATTGACTTCAACAGGAGAAGTGTTAGAGCTAGATCCCCAAAGAGATTTAGATGCCCAGCTGCCTATTCTAGGCACTGACCTCTAAAATATAGAGCCTCAGAACTCCCTCCCCCGCATCAGCTGCATTGAACTCTGAAATCACCTAAAGTCCCTACGTTTCTGCTAGCAAAGTCCCCTATGTGCCTACAAATCTGCCACCGTACATATGCACTGCTGCCTAAGTGCTGACACCTGGTGCCTAGCTTGCACCTAAGCCCGAGCAAGATCCTCAGACTTGGCATTCCCTCATCTATCTTGCTTGCAGAGCCTGTTCCAGTTGGTGTGTTCAAAGGCTGCCTTCAAACACATCTCCTGGCTCAGGCCCTGCACAAAACACAGGTGGTAGCACTGCACATCTCTGTTTTACCCAGTAGCCCAATGGTTAGAAAATTCTCCCAGGATGTGGGCAATGTAGGTTCAAATCCCCACTATGCATGAGAGGAGCAGGCACTCAAACCGAGGTCTACTACTTTCTGAGTGAGTGTCCTAACAAAAGAATTACTGGGTATAAGGGGCGAAGCGACCACCTTCTACTCCTCCTTGTTTGGTTGGTGTGTGTTCGTTCTTTTGTTTTCCTTTTTTGGGAGGAAAGGCTGACCTGGCTTAGGTGCTTCACTCCAGGAGAGGATTCACACTTGTGAATTCCAATTGGACATAGAGGCTTCCCTTTGACCCAGAGTTATGCGCCTATGTCCTTGAGAGAGGCAGGACTTAGGCCACACCCCTCTCCTCCTCATTTCCTCTTGGTTAGCTTAAGCAGTTCCTTGCTCAGCTTTTTGGTTTTGTGGATCCCATACTTAGGCACCTAACTCTCCCCAGGCATTGTACAGGGAGTCTGAGCACCTAACTCAGGGGTGTGGATTCCACTAGGTAGCAGGGCACCTAATGTTAGGGGTTGCAGTGCTGAGCCTTAGTCCCTTTTATGGATCTAGCCCTTAGTGTAATCCTGAGATCTTCTGAAAATCCCACTTTAAAGCTTTCATATACACTTTAAACATCCACATTGCTTTTTTGTTAATGGAGTTCTTTTGTTCTGCAGTTTACAATCTAACTGCAAGAAATATACAACTAAAATGTGTATTAAAAAAATCACAAGACAGCAGGTATGCTATGTATCAGAGGGGTAGCCGTGTTAGTCTGGATCTGTAAAAAGCAACCGAGAGTCCTGTGGCACCTTTAAGACTAACAGATGAGATTTCCATTCCATACGGCTAAATGCAGTGCCTTGCATGGTGTTAAGCATCTGTTAGTCTTAAAGGTGCCACAGGACTCTCAGGTATGCTATAAATCATTAAGTGCCTGCAGGAATATCCAAATTGTGTAGTATGGGCAGACATTTTATAACTCATTAGATAACAACGACAACCTTCATCAATGAATTGGCTTATTCATAAGTATAAAGGTACATATTTATTACATGTAATAGGAGCCGGGCAAGTGTTTTAGGTGAATAATTCAGTAGAACTTTGGTTTGCACATTTGTGAATAGACATATGTTTGTACATTTCTTCATTTTTGAATAATTTGATTAAATTCTTCATTGAACATGTTTAACCTATGGATCACTGGGAAACTTTGCTCACCACAAGCACTTGCTATTTGTTATTATCCCTCTGACATGTGATTGGTCACTTTAGTCATTGCCAATCCCTCACTGGATCAGTGTAACTGTAATGAAGCGGGGGAGGATGTGATCAAGTTACTAGCAGGCAGATTATCTGCTGGTGAAAATTGTCATTTACTCCTGTTGAAAATCTGTTCCTGTCCCTTGGATTCTCTCAAGGAAAGGTTGGGAACAGTCTGTTAAGCAAGAAGGCCAGGCTGGCTGGATTAGGGAAGTTAGAGGATATTCAAAACTGTTTTTCTTTCCAGATCTCTTCAGTCAGATTTTGCCTGAAACATCAGTGCTAGAAAAAAATCTTTTGTAATGTTTTAAACTTTTCTCTTATCACTTTCAAACAAAACAATTGCATGTATATGCATACTCTTACCCGTAACTGTGATATTTACTAATTAATTAGTAATTGCATTGTGCAATTATGATTGCTATACGGTGGGAAACTGAGTCATGAATCCCTCCAATTCATACATTAATACATTTTTACCTTTATTTATAACATTTTCAGACCAAATTATTGCCACTTATAGATTCTGAACATATATTTAAATAGACAATAAACAAATAAGACGGAACAAGTAGGGGCCCAAGTTACTGAGTTCCTGGGTACTGTAAAGCTCTCCTGCACTTCATGATGGTCATCTCAATCTCAGGTCTGGTCCTTCAGTCTCATTCCTTCAGTTTTCAGTCTGCTATTTCTATAACTTGGGTCCTTTTGTTCACTGGCTTTTATAGCTTTCCACATTACTTATTCATTACCTTTCCTCCAATCAACATTAAGCAATCGTGGCTTATATAACCCTTACAATATACATGCACATACTTTTTTGCTATCTACACTATTTTCATTTCATCATGTCTTCAAGTCACCTTTCTCCCATTTTTCCCCAAACATAGGGACTTTTAGCATTATGTTTTGTGTATTTTTATTACTCAAAAAGCAGCAAAGAATCCTGTGGCACCTTATAGACTAACAGACGTTTTGCAGCATGAGCTTTCGTGGGTGAATACCCACTTCTTCGGATGCAAGGGGTATTCACCCACGAAAGCTCATGCTGCAAAACGTCTGTTAGTCTATAAGGTGCCACAGGATTCTTTGCTGCTTTTACAGATCCAGACTAACACGGCTACCCCTCTGATACTTTATTACTCTATTTAACTTACTCTTATCTCACTCTTCTAACACAATAACAAAACATCACCTTTGTCTTTTCAGCTGTGAGCATTATCTAAACAAATTGATGAAAAAGAGACTGGCAAGACAACACTTATGCCAGGCAAGAACAAGTCAAAGCCTGGTATAAATATTACCCCGTCCAAACTCATTCACTATCCATAATTATAAACGATTAGATTAATCCAACAAACCCCTCATTTTTATGATTCAACAATTCTTCATCTTTATATATAAATGTAATTCAGTATATGTGAATCATCCTAAATTCTTAATTAACCTTTATTTTTTTTATTTGAGTAGGAGAGTTATGGGGGCGACATGACCTTTAATGTCAGCATTTCTTTATTTCCAAACACAGGTTTTCAGGGGATTTTTTGTTCAAAGTCTAGCATCATGCTTGTAAATTATTAAAAAAAAACCTTGTCAGTGATTTTGTGTGTTGCATTTGAGGCACTTGTTTAGTTTAGGGTCTTGGTATTCAATAGTTCCCCTCCAAAATGGTATAATGATATACCCTTCTCTGTCTCATTTATTGTGTTTTGGTAAGAGCTTTACAGTGATAGTCTATATAACTCCCAAATCTATTTATTGTATTTTCTGATCTCTGGTGGTCTGTCATGTATCAGCATTCATATCAGTCATTGTGACAAAAGATACTAATTGCAGTGTACATGGTCAGGTAAATTTCTGAGGTAAGATCCCTATAAAAAGCTCCATGTCATGATTTTGGCCAGGATAAAGATGAATATTTCAACAAATGTGTCCCCCATTTGTATTAATTAAGCATTGTTTTCTTTCTTACAAACTTTACTGGTCATCAGCACACAGTGAATGAGAGATAGCAGAGAATGGAAAAAAGGGTCTGCAAAAATGATGCATTTATTGTTCATATGGATATCAGGGGACTATGATAACATGGGTGCTGTTGCCATATAGGGTTTGAGCTCCCAATATCCCTCATGATTCTATCAAGAGGAAGAAAAAGCATATTGAACTTATGTAAAACATGTCCTTACAAGGAATGTAAATATATCAAGGGCTTGACCCATTTTTGCAGTTGAACAGGGTGGTTTAATCTCATAATCAAGTACTGTAATATAGTTGTAGAAACTGAGTTAGATACCAAACCACAGAACATAAGAGGAAGCTGAATGTGATGAATAAGTGGGGTATAAATTCTTGGTAAGAAAAGTACAAGAGAAACAAAGAGAAAATGTAACTCTGGCAGGACTATTCGTCAGATTGGTAATGGTTGTGCTGACATCAATAAAGCCTGATTGTTTGAGCTGAGTTATCTGGAGTCTCAAACTCTCATGATCACAAATTATGAACCCTAACAATGCTGTCAGTATAGCTTTATCATCACAACCTGGTACTTCTGCTAGTGGCAGACCATGGCGATCTCTTGCCCAAATTAAAAAGAAAAATATTGATGTATTTTTTTGAAAAATAGTTTGTGGGAAAAAGCAGGAAATCTACTTTCATTTTTTGCACATAATAAATTTTGACTTTTCCCCCCCACAAATTTTACTCAGTCACAGAAAGAATTTTAGCTGTGGGCCTAGAGTTAGTTTTCCGCAAACATTTGTAAAAACACAAGTTTGTTTGAATTAATGTTCACGAAAGTGCAATGCAAGCACCAAAGGGGTGCTGTCATGGGGTGTGTATACCTTATGCTTGCCCCACAACCAAGGGGTCAATGCAGGTACTGCTGGCCAATGCTGATTGGCAGTCTCAAAGCAACTGTCTGGGACAATAAAAAGAGCTGGGAAGCAGAAGGGTATGGTGGCTGCCAGAGGAGTGAGCAGACTGGAGACGGGAACTCCTGCCCACAAGCTGCTGAAAAGCTGCTCACAGACAACGTCGAAGAAGGGACAAGTGGAACTACAGGCTGAAGAGCCTACAGAAACCAGGGGAAATAGGAAGGAGCTCAGGGTATGTCCAGAGTTGTGGAGTCCTGATTCTGCCTGTCTAGCTTCAGGGCCCTGAGCAGGTACCCAGTGGAGTGGGAAGGCTTGGCTTCCCCTTCCAAGTTCTGAGACACATAAGAATAGAGTGGGGTTTGCAGACTCCCCCGGGCATCAGGAACTGACTGACATTCCTACCAGGCTGAGTGAACTCAGGTGCCATGTGCAACACACCAACCCACAGATGCAAAAGGAAGTAATCTCATTCCACAAAGTGTTCATGGATAGCTTTCCCACCATATTCACGCATTTCTATACCAATGGCCGGGCATGATGACTTACCCAGCAATATTTGCAAATTCAATTACGTCTATCTTGTCTGGGAAATTGTGTGAGCTAGTGCTTACAGAATGGGATAGGACTTGTGAATCCCAATACTTGGCTCTGCCACATACTTGGGCTCTGATTCAGAAAAGCAGCACAATTCAGGAAGGAAGATTAAATTACTGAATTGTGGCCTTAGTGTGGGATGCAGGACAAGTCCTTTTGCTTTTCTGCTTCATTTTCAGTATGTGTAAAATAATGTTGATTTAATAACAATAATACCCCCCAAAAGACTTAATGTTTGTAAAACACCTGAAAAGCCAATTATATTTTCTTAACTTTTGTAGGCTATAATTTGGTTTTAAAACTAGATTTTATAACTACAACATAATCAGATGAAATTAAGCAAAATTTTGACTTAATATCAGGAAAATGTCCTATGAATGAGATCTATTCAGCTCTGATGTCTTTTCCTAAGCCATATGGTAGAATCTACATTGCTTGAGACATTTTAAAAAAGAGAGGATTGATGGCATTTTCCATCTCTGACTTCTGTGATTCAAATCTAGATTTCCAGTGGCTTCACCAAGCTCTTATCTTTGATATTTTCATACTGGGCAATGTGTTAGCTCCTGCTTCTTAGTAGGAGAAAATAAAATATATATAAAAAGTGAACTTTGCAGGAGGACATGAAGATAAGTTATTATGTTTAACAATATAATTTTAATAATTGTGCATGTTAGTTGGAGGCATAATATATTTAATGCTTGTACCATGGCTCAAAGAGATTAGGCAGCAAATTGACAGAAAGGAGAATAACTTTAATTTAATGATTAAAAAAGAAGTCTTGCACATTATGTTAATTTTGCACATTTTTTTAAACAGCATACTGCATTTATTTTTATTTATGGTACCTTTAAAACTCCAATGTCTGATAGGAAGTAGTTCTATAGCGTTTAATTGCCTGCAGCTGCATGCTTTATCGCAGAGAGGAACTAACTCATCGAGAAAGTGCAAGGCAGGAAGAAAGTATATATTGCAGGATGGATTCTAAAAAAGACATGTTTCAGAGTAGTTTTTTGAAACAGCATGCATACTTCTTTCTGCTCTCAGCTGGATTCAGATTGATATAGAAGATTATGAAATAGCCACATTCGCAACATGTTGTGAAATGTTCCATATGTGCTGCAACCTTTTACAAATTGGTTAGAAATGGACGTAGAAGGGTACACTTGAACACTACTGTAATAGGGTCAAATGTTGGTATGTAAAAGCTGAGATAATGTCTTCAAAGCATAGTGAATTTTGCAGCAAACTCTTCAGATCCTTATATAAAGAAAAAATATAAAGTTAATGTTGGGAAGCAGACATAATAAACCAGGAGGAAGAATAAAACAACAGAAGCACCACTAAAAGCAGTACGCTCTCATATGCAGTTGTAATCTCCCTCATCACGTGTACTAGGGAAGATCCACTCAATTAACTCCATGTTTCAATAACAGATGCCTCCAAGGATATAGAATGTCTCAAACTTGTGATTAAATGTAGGTGAAGATTAATACAAGAGCACATGGACTTAATCAGCGAACAAGAGTGGCTGTCAACAAGAGGCTGTCTATAAAGAGTAAAGTGTGAGAACACAGCATGTCTGGATTGAAGTTGAATGCAAAGCCATCTCAAGCATATGCAAGGAGGATAGGTGGTTGCAAAATGTTAAGGTTAGCAAATTGTTTAAGGACTATTTTCATTTGTGAGTAACTCCTAAGAAGAGAGATGGAGATATTTTCCATCTTGCCTAGTGCAACAAAATATCTCAATTTGGCTCTTGCTGCAAACTCTTCAATAAAAAAGAAAAGCAGGAAACCCTCCATTATATTTGGTTATACAAAATGGAAGTTATCTATTCTGAAAATGTAATTGTAAGGCTACAGGTATATGAATAGACAATCCAAACTCTAGCTGCAAATCAGGCCAACTAAGTATTAAAATAACCCTCCCATTGTTCTTATGGTGTGAGCTTTGGCTTCTTTTAAAGTAGACAACGATAATATTTGCAGTGCCAGAGGTACACATTGAAGGGGGGGGAGGACAAAATTCTAAGTAAAATTGGCACAGAAACTGCATCTTTTGACCCACACTCATCAGGCCAGTGAAGGCAAAGAAGGCAAGACAGCTACCAGATTTGTCAGGTTCCAGCCACATCCTTAAGGAGATTTTATTCAATCTGGAGGATGGTTGTACAGGGTTAGAAGAACATAAATGCCTTTGGGCAGGAACTGTGTTTTCATTGGTTGCACAAAGTGTTCCGCTTTGTATTTTGTGACTGCAAAATAACAGAGCCTGCTATAGAGAGGCTGCAGGGGCAGGGCCGGCGCTTCCATTAGGCGACCTAGGCGGTCGCCTAGGGCGCTGCTATTTTGGGGGCGCCTGCGCCCCCGCCGCCCGTAAAAATTTGGGGGCGGGACCTTCCGCCGCCGCTGTTGGGGGCGGGATTTCGGGGGCGGGACCTTCCGCCGCCTAGGGCGCCAGCAAAGCTGGCGCCGCTACTGTGCAGGGGGCACTGTCTCCCTGCTTTTTCCTTTCTGCTGTCTCTGTAGCAGCTCCACCCTGCCACCTCATGTAAGGAGAGAGAGGTTGGAGCCCAGCTCTCAACCCCCAGCAAGCTTCCAGGGGGAGAAGAAAGGTGCTGAACTGTCTTGTTTGGGACTAGAGTTGCCAACCTTCCAGGATTGGCCTGGAGGGTCCAGGAATTAAAGATTAATCTTTAATTAAAGATTATGTCATGTGATGAAATCTCCAGAAATACAGTACATCCAACCAAAATTGGCAACGCTATCTGGGACCCAGAGAAGCACCTAGTACAGGGTGGCTTCCTTCCCCACACAGCCACCTAGAGTAGCCATAAGGAGGAACTGGAAGCTTCAAAAGAAACCTGCAGATCCATAGGAAAGTGGATGGAGGGCAGAGACTCAAGTTGCTGGGAGGGAAAGCTGCTGGGGTGTGTGTAGAGAGATTATTAACTAGCTTGGAGAATTGCATGTTGGAGAATAGAAAGACTAATTGCTTCCCCAGCATCTCCAGTCTCCTCAAGAATGCACAGCTGAGCACTAAGGGAGCAATCACATGTGTAAAGAGAGCTAACCATTTTTCTGTCAACCATGCTGAACTCCCCACTTTGGCCATATGCCCCAGAGGTGAAGGAGAGAGAGAAATGGAGTGGCTGAGCAGCACCTGAATAGGTAGTTGGGAAGGCTGGGGTATGGGAAGGCCAGCAAGTGTTTAGAGATTACAGGAGACTAGCAATGAAGCCAATGGAATTATACCAGGGATGCACCTAATCCACAATTCCTGCTAGAGTTTTATTATTATTATTATTATTTATTTATTGCATGCTGTACCTCACCAAGAACAGTGAAGAACATACATCTTCTAAATTCAGTCTTCAGATGTTCTGGAGATTTCTCACTGGCAGGCATGGCCTTCACATTCACTCTTCCATCATTGCTGTTCATAAGCTTCATACAGTCCTGTTCCCTTACATAGTGAAAAGGAGTTATGGTTCTGTTTAATTGTTGAACAACCTTCAGTCATCCCAGGGGTATCACCCATCCTCAGTTATGCTTTTCTGAAACATAATCAAATCTTTTCAAACTTAAAAAAATAAAAGCACAAGGACTATCAGCAAATGGAGAGAATCCAATAGGGTAGCTAGGATTTCATATCTCATGTGAGATTCTGCAACAAACAAACAAACAAACAAACATAAAAACTCTGTACTTTAAAAAAGTGTTGTATCCCTGCTGGAAAATGTAGAGAGATCGGCAGTGTTCCACAGGAACCATGAAATCCTCATTGCCATTTTGGATTTCTTTCTCAAAAGCTGTGAGTCCCTGTAGCAGTTCTGAAGCTTCAAAGGCTTTGTTTTCAGTTGGGATGACAGATTTGAGCTTTATTGCTTATGTTCAAATATGCCTTTGTAAATGAAGGAAAAAGATCCTTTAAAAGTGGTCATGGGGATTCGTTCCTTCTGAGGGATGAATCAAAAATGGCAGCCCAAGCAAGTCACTGTAGAATCTTTTTCATTTCAATTGCCAATTTATAGTTAAGCATTGCATAATTAAAATCTAAATATATACTCCTAAACAGCAATTTATTCTATTTTAATATTTAGCAGTTAGTTCAGTAGATTACCCAAGTTGCACACGCTTCTGAAGAAGAGGGACATTTGATGTAAAGTATCTGGTTAAGAATATCATTCAATAACAGCCTGCAAATCCTACCAGATGAGTTTTAAAAATAAAGTGGTTGGAGTTTAAAACTCTCAAGGAAGTCATATTTTGATATTGTTACATCATTCGTGAGCTTAACACTCTTAGAGACACTTTTTTTAAGAATGGCAGGCAAAACTTGTGCCCTTAAATTAGTGCCTATGATTTTGCAGGTGCAGAATTACAGGCAGGTTTTTTCATCTGTAAGTGGGGTATTTTTACCTGTTACTCTCTAAATAAAGGTGGAAATAAGTTAATAATTGTTCTATTTAATTATCTTACAGTACAGTTTATTGACCTCAATTATTGTCATTACCTCATTGTGTTAGGTGGCTTATAAACACTAAGAAAGTTCTTGCCCCCTGCCCCAAACCTCTTTACTAGCTAAATTAAGAAAGCAGACAAAGATTAGGAAGGAAAATAGAGGCACAAAGAAATGAAGTGAGATGTCTGAGCCCACACATCAAGTCAGTGGCAAAGCCTAGGATAAAATCTCCTGAGTCCCAGGCTAATGCCCTTTCTATTTGGTGTTAAAAATGCAAATACACAATTTTGCTCCCACATTTAATGTTGTGGTTATAGAATGATAGGCACAAATTGTTCCCAGAGAATAGTCCTGGTCCTCAGACTGGTTGAAAATTTAGGCCTTATAGTCTACCAGCCTGCAGCATTGCCAAAAACACCATATTTTAGATTATGCAGAGCTGGTTGATAAATTGTGTCAGACCAGTTTATATGATGATAATGATGGTCAAACTCTCAATTGTCTGGAAACTTAGCTCAATTACTATATGAGTGCCCCGAACAATAATTTCTGGGAGCATGTGTGGTCTTTTGTCAAGTCTGCCATAAACATTGATATTGATTTACCTATGTCTCTGGGTATATTAAAACCCATGATCATACCAGATAATATGGAAATTGACTTGAAAAGACGGGTGGATATTTTATTAACATTAGTGTGAAAAATTATACTAACTGGCACAGTCTTGTTCAAATGGACAGTCAAATGTAGTTTAACCTTGAATGTTCAATCTTTGGGCGTGAAAGGCATCTACTGAGAATAATAAGCATCCCAATGGCTTTCTTAATAAATGGTCACATCTGAAGTGATACTTAATTATATTAAGCAACTTAACATGACATATTAAGCTAAGAAGAACATGTTTGTAAGTCTCTTCTTTAACCTTTTTTTGCTGGTCATGTACTGCACCTGCTGTTCTGCTGTTACCTATTGACAGCCCAGTGAATTACGGGGAAAGTTGTGATGTTTCATGTACTGTTAGCAGTACAGTGTGGGCTCTATGATAGGCTTGAGTTTTAGGATGCAGAAGCCTAACACATTTTTACACACAAATCTTCATTAAGGCCAAGCTAAGTTTGCAGATACATACCTGTGTTTTAGGTGTATGTTACCTTGACAGATTATCAGAGTAAACAAACAAACAAACAAAGTAAACCAATCTCCACACATATTGAGAACTCAGGAGTTAAAGATGAATTTCAGCAATAACATGTGGTCACCAGGGGTGCTGGAAATAGGGGTGGTGGCAGTGCGGCAGCACGCCTGGGCTTGAAGTGGTTTCTATCATATACTGGATATACAGTTTTGTTCGATGGCTTTCATCACCCCCACTATAAACATAGTCACATTCAAGCTTAACTTCTCCCAGCATAGTTGTGCCAAGATAGTAATTTCAGATTGATTAAAAAAGTTCTGTATAATGTTATGGTTTTTTTTCTGTTTGTCTTATGAAAGTCTGTGTGTTGAGTTTCAGGTTTCTGGATGAAGTAAATTAGGAACAAAAGTCCAGCTCTCATACAATAACATCTACAGTACAAGGTGATTTTCAGTTGTTCTGGGGAGTAAATATCAACATAATGCCCACCGGTAACTGTGGACATCTGTACTTTTAAAAGATTGTACTAGGTAGAAGAATAGAAATGGGTCATAGTGACATTTTGGTTTATGACTTAGTCACCAAGTCATTTATTATGAAAAACTTGTGATTTTAAAATGGCTTTAATAACATAGGGCATTACATATCATTGTAATTTACAATCAGTTGTAATTTAAAATAATATTTCAGCCTGTCAGTCCTACTCTTTGACAAGTGCAAGCTAAGTGTTGTTCTACCCACTCTGGGAGAGGCTGTCATTTCTGCTGAAAAGTTTAGTCTTGTAATGATGATCGCAGAACTAGCAGCAACATAGCCAGAAAACAAGGTAGCCACCCCAAACTGGTGGTATATTCTATAATTAGATTTTACCAAGCCAGTAACAAATGTGAACTCCTGGATCACTATACCAGTCTTACCATGGAATCAGTTACGTTAGGCTCTCCAGCCCATTTTGCCACCCAGACAAACTGGACTTTGTGGTGATGGTCCCTTATGCCAAATATCACATTGCATTAGATTACTCCCAACCCCAAAGTGTCAGTCAGTTACCCCATGTCAATGAACACTCTCAGTCTACACTAAAGACAATGCTGGCAGCCAATTTCTCTACTAAACTAACTGAAGATGTATTACCTAAGAAAAGAAATGAGAGTTTTTGAGAGGTTAAAGCAGGTAAAATACAGTAACAGGTGAGTCAAAATTTGTAAGTCTAAAATGTTAGCAGAGGTGTAGTGCTAGTTTTCCATAAGTCTCCCAGGGTTGCCCAAAATAACTTTGGGGATCTCTGTCTGGTATCTGGAATGCTCCCCTCTGAGTGTCCAAACAATTCAGAGATGCAGGATCATTCCCTTAAACCAATATTTATAGATCCTGCTCACAGAAGACAATATGAACAGTGTCTTCACCCATATATATTCTTCCATTGACAAAGAATACGCAATGCGGACAGTCAATGAATTCCCAGGGTTGCTTAAGGGCCGATCCTTTGAAGTTAGCACTCCTCTTGGATGAGCAGTTTAGACAATAGGGTGCAGATAAGTGAGAACAGTACCATTATGCATGTAGTTGCAGCCATCCAAACAACCTTTCATTAGTTTTTATGAAGTTTACACATCAAGTAAATTCTCATCTTAACACTAACACACATTTTTGATCAAGGGTTATCTAATCACAGGGTAAATGCAATGGTATGTGATAGCCATCAAGAGTATGTAGCTAGGCGAAATAATCCCTATTAACACTTCCTTTGAACACAAGTGAATTGGTCCATGCATACTGATACACTTAACATTTCTTTAATATTCACACACAAGTGAACTGGCCTACAAGCTCTAAACTGAGCTGGCCCATTAGAGTCACAATACACTTTTGCACCTGTTTAACTAAATAGGTTTAAAACAACACCTTAAATGAAACTGGTGTAATACTGTAAGGTAGGCAAGACCTAAAATCAAGCACATTTCTCCAAATCTGCATGCACACAAGTTGGCACACACAGGGACGTATATACCAATAGAGCATACAGACCGAGGTCACCAGAGAACCATTCCCCTGGGGACAGAATAACAGAAAAAAGGGAACTTTCCCCTTTCCTCTTCCTAGAAGCAGATTCCTTCTCAGGACAGATGGACAGTTTCTTAATATAGGTTTAGTAAAAATAAAAGAGTCAGGTCTTAATAGCATATAATTCTCCCAATGAGGGCCATGTAGTTTTTCCCTCCCTCCAATTGATTCCATCTCTCTTATTCTCCTAAGGAGGTAGCACATGCTACCAGGGGCATTCTATTTCAATGTACCTGGAACATTCAGTAGCAGTCATGCGGTTAATATTGCAGTAGAAGAAGCAGAACTAATGCTAAAATATTTGCTGTGCTCATAAACTGGCAGTTACAGTAGATCTCAGACAACCCAAATTATTTCCAAATAGTTTGACACATCTTTATTTTAAACCAGCATATGCTGCATGGAGCTTCTTCAAACAAAATGAACGCTTGAATGAACAGAAAAAAATATTGAAACAGCTCAATTTATCAGGCATAAAGAAATGAAGCCAACCTCTTCTTATATCAATATTTCAAAAAAGTGTTGCACTATCCAGATAGCTAGATGGACCCCATTACTATGCTATTTCAGTGCCTCACAAGCATTTATGGATTTAACCTCTCAACACTCCTATAAGGAAAGTGTTAATGCCCCCATTTTACAGTTAGAGAACCGAGGCATAGAAAGATCAAGTGACTTGCCCAAGGTCACTCAGAGTTTCTGCAGAGCCCAGATCACCCAAGTCCCAGATGAATGCTTTGACCACAAGCCATCTTATATCACTTAAGGACACCATTGCTGTCTGGTTGGACATTATACAGTGAGTTAGAAAATGTCATGAGTACATAGAAAGAAAAAAATACTGGGCCAAATTCAGCCCTAATTTAAACCTAGGCAGCTCTTTTGTGGGATTAAACTGAATTGAGTGAGAATTGAATTTAGCCCACTGATTTTGTGTTTTCCCCTTAATTCAGGGTATACTTTTGGGACTTGTACTCATGCAGGAAGAATTATTTCAATCCCATTCAAATGGAGGAAACACTGATCCTGGCCTGCTGTCAGAAATATAATACCATGGGATTTATTCCCACTCAGACTATCTCTTCTTGTCAACTGCAGAGGGTGAAGATGGGGAAATGTGGCTGGGATGAGTCCGGGAGAGAGGAGTGAGGGGAGGATTCTCCCACTGAATCTCTGGAATTGCTCCATGGCTGCTACTGCATCCTTAGCTAACATGTTCCCTTCAGGGTGGGACTACTGAAGGATCCCTGTCGGAACAGATCCTCTGGCCTCAGCCAATCCAGAACCTGATTTTTGCATACAGGGAGCCACTGCAGGGACTGCACAGTACTTGCCTAGACACGCAAATCCTAATGTGCCTCCTCCCTTCTCGGACATGACAGAACTGCTAACGTTCTGTTGTTATGGACTCTCAGCTCCAATGAAAATGAAGGAAGCATTTGTCCCTAAGTGCCCTGAAAACTAGGCAGAGAAGAGCTCAGCATAAAGCTAATATCTTTATGCCCCTTCATAAAGTCCTGCTTATCATCCCACGTCTGGAAGAAGTGGCACCAGAAGCAGAGAAGTAGCTGCGTGAGCTGTAGCAGGAGTTGGGTTAGATCAGGGGTGGGCAAACTTTTTGGCCTGAGGGCCGCATCAGGTTTCGTAAATTGTATGGAGGGTAGGTTAGGGGAGGGGGTCATGGCCCGGCCCCCACCTCCTATCTGCCCCCCCGGGACTCCTGCGCCATCCAACCCCCCCTGTTCCCTGATGGCACCTCCGGGACCCCTGCCCCATCCACACCCTCCGCTCCCTGTCCCCTGACTGCCCCCAGACCCCCGCTGCCCCAACCAACCCCATCTCTCATTCCTGCCCCCAGACCCCCTGACTGCCATCCAACCCCTCCTCTCATTCCTGGTGGCCCCCCCGGGACCCCTACCCCATCCAACCCCCCTTCTTCCTGTCCCCTGAGTGCCTCCAGAACCCCTGCCCCTGCCGCCCTATCCAACCCCCCCTCCTTCCTGACTGCCCCCCCCAGGGACCCCTACCCCCATTAAACCCCCTGTTCCCCCCAACCCCATCCACACTCCTGCCCCCTGACCACCACCCTGAACTCCCCCACCCTCTGTCCAACCCCCCCTGCTCCCTGCCCCCTTACCGCGCTGTGTGGAGCACCAGTGTCTGGCGGTGCTACAGTCGCACCACCGCTGCCGACACCGCGCAGCACAGAGCACTGGGTCAGGCCGGGCTCTGCAGCTGCGCTGCCCCAGGAACTCACAGCCCTGTGGCCCAGAGCATTGCACTGGCGGCAGAGCAAGCAAGCTGAGGCTGCGGGGGAGGGGGGACAGCAGGGGAGGGGCCGGGGGCTAGCCTCCCGGGCCAGGAGCTCGGGGGCTGGGCAGGACGATCCTGCAGGCCAGATGTGGCCTACGGGCCGTAGTTTGCCCACCTCTGGGTTAGATATTTCTGTAGAACTGTGGAGCTTCCCCCCGTTAAGCAATGCCAACAAAGGAGGCAGGCACAGCTGAATGGTCTCATGCTTTCCCCATACCAGGTACCAGGCCATAGTGGAAGATGGACTGAAGCAGCAGGAAAGCTAAGGCATTTGCCATGGGAGAGAGTCAGCTTTACAAGCTCCATCCTCCCTCCCTCTGTTTGGAAGCGTCAGTGGGGGAAGCCTGATATATTAATGGCAACAAGAGCACTTCCAAATTATCTGCTAGGGCTGTTAGTGCACCATCACAGTGCCCTCCCCTCTCCAACCATGTATAAACAAGTGATGGGAAAAATTAGTGCAGTCTCTTAATAGTAATGTAGCAGATGTGCAAGTAGATCTATAATCATAGAAGATTATGGTTGGAAGAGACCTCAGGAGGCCATCCAAAGCAGGACCAACAGCAACTAAATCATCCCAGCCAGGGCTTTGTCACGCCGGGCCTTAAAAGCCTCTAAGAATGGAGATTCCACCACCTCCCTAGGTAACCGATTCCAGTGCTTTATCACCCTCCTAGTGAAATAGTGTTTCCTAATATCCAACCTAGACCGCCCCCAGTGAAACTTGAGACCATTGCTCCTTGTTCTGTCATTTGCCACCATTGAGAACAGCCAAGCTCCATCCTCTTTGGAACCCCCCTTCAGGTAATTGAAGGCTGCTATCAAATCCCCCCTTACTCTTCTCTTCTGCAGACTAAACTAGCCCAGTTCCCTCAGCCTCTCCTCATAAGTCATTTGCCCCAGCCCCCTGATAATTTCCCTTGCCCTCCCGCTGGACTTTCTCCAATTTGTCCACATCCTTTCTTGGGGGGGGTGGGGGGTGGGGAGGAACTGGACGCAATACTCCAGATGTGGCCTCACCAGTGCCGAATAGAGGGGAATAATCACTTCCCTCGATCTGCTGGCAATGCTCCTACTAATGCAGCCCAATATGTCATTAGCCTTCTTGGCAACAAGGGCACATTGCTGACTCATATCCAGCTTCTCATCCGCTGTAATCCACAGGTCCTTTTCTGCAGAACTGCTGCTTAGCCAGTCCGTCCCCAGCCTGTAGCGGTGCATGGGATTCTTCCGTCCTACGTTCAGGACTCTGCACTTGTCCTTGTTGAGCCTCATCAGATTTCTTTTGGCCCAATCCTCCAATTTGTCTAGATCACTCTGGACCCTATCCCTACACTCCAGCATATCTACCTGTCCCCCCAGCTTAATGTCATCTGCGAACTTGCTGAGGGTGCAATCCATCCTATCATCCAGCTCATTAATAAAGATGTTGAACAACACCGGCCCCAGGACAGACCTCTGGGGCACTCCGCTTGATACCAGCTGCCAACTAGACATCGAGCCATTGATCACTACCCATTGAGCCCGACAATCTAGCCAGCATTCTATCCACCTTATAGTCCATTCATCGAATCCATACTTTTTTAACTTGCTGGCAAGAATACTGTGGGAGACTGTATCAAAAGCTTTGCTAAAGTCCAGATATACCACGTCCACCGCTTCCCCCATGTGCACAGAGCCAATTATCTCATCATAGAAGGCAATCAGGTTGGTCAGACATGACTTGCCCTAGGTAAATCCATGTTGACTGTTCCTGATCACCTTCCTCTCCTCCAAGTGCTTCAAAATGGTTTCTTGAGGACCTGCTCCATGACTTTTCCAGGGACTGAGGTGAGGCTGACCGGTCTGTTGTTCCATGGGTTCTCCTCCTTCCCTTTTTTAAAGATGGGCATTATATTTTCTTTTTTCCAGTCGTTCGGGACCTTCCCCGATCGCCACGAGTTTTCAAAGATAATGGCCAATGGCTCTGCAATCACATCAGCCAATTCCCTCAGCACCCTTGAATACATTAGATCTGGACCCATGGACTTGTTCATGTCCAGCTTTTCTAAATAGTCCTTAACCTGTTCTTTCACCACTGAGGGCTACTCACCCCCTTCCCATACTGTGTTGCCCAGGACAGCAGTGTGGGAGCTGACCTTGTCTGTGAAGACTAAGGCAAAAAAATCATTGAGTACTTCAGCATTTTCCACATCATCTCCCCCATTCATTAAGGGTCCCACACTTTCCCTGGCCTTTTTCTTGTTGCTAATATACCCATAGAAACCCTTCTTGTTACCCTTCACATCCCTTGCTAGCTGCAACTCCAGTTGTGTTTTGGCCTTCCTGATTACCCCCCTGCATGCTCGAGCAATATTTTTATACTCCTCCCTACTCATCTGTCCAAGTTTCCACTTCTTGTAAGCTTCCTTTTTGTGTTTAAGCTCACCGAAGATTTCACTGTTAAGCCAAGCTGGTCACCTGCCATATTTGCTATTCTTTCTGCACATCAGGATGGTTTGTCAAGATAGAGATATTTACCAGATATGGGTTAGCCCTAACACCAGCAGTGTCTCACTGCAGGAACTGATTTTGCAACACTCTGTGCATCTGGTGGGATCTTTGCTCACATTTATGAAAAAGGGATTCTGCCACTTTGCTCTGAAACAGAGTATTCCTCTTTTGTTTTGCATAAGGATTGCTGCTCCATTTGCTTTTGTACATAGCCTGGTATGATTTAAATATTCGTGTTTCGGGGCTATCTGACTCTTTCTCTCTCTCTCTCACCTCTGCTGTCCATTTCCATTCTAGAGTGGTTTTCATAATAGTGCTAGCCCCACACCAGTTGTCTTATGTGTTAGAAATTTTCTGAGAAGTCAGCTCTTATGAGATTTCCAACCCAAGAAGGGGGAAGTTCATGGCTTGACTCAGAAAGCAGAATATGGTTACCAGCTGTGAAGTTCCCATGTGCACTGTCTATACTCTACAGAACACAAGCACAGAAGAACTTATGAATGTCACCTAATTCTGAACCAACCTGTCTTGGGTCGATTCAAAACCAAACAAAATGTGTTAACCTGTTGCTCTCCAACCTCCCTGCCCCGTCATGTAATTCTATACTATATATACATGTATGGAAGGGGGGGGGGGAGATATTTTGTGAAATAAAACAATATGTTCCATACTCTTTCCTGTGCTGTTCTGTGACTCCTCCAGGTCTGTCAGTCAGGAGCTGAGACATTTCCCATAAATCATTAACTGGTATGACCAGAGGCCAGACTGGTCTCCAGGCACATTAGCGCAGCCTCAGGACTGCTCTAGAAGAGGTCTCTAGAGCCTGCTTTGCTAGCCTAGAATCACAAGACTGCACAACACTCCAGTTTTATCCACCTCCCCCATCCTGACATGCTGCCTCACCTTCAACCTACACCAAAGAGATAATGGGGGAAGCAGATGGCATAAAGCTAGCTGTGCCAGTATTATACCAGCTGAAGAATACCTCATGCTAAGGAACTCCCCAGCTGCACTTTTATGGCTGGTTTAAGGTCTTTTTTTCAGTGTTGTGAGGATCTAGCCCAAAATGTCTGCCATATTTTGATACAACAGCTCATAGGCTACTTTATTGTTTAGGAGCTATCCCCATAATCACATTGATGTGTGTACATTTATTTACCCTTGGGAAAATTCTTCTTCAGTAATATTGCTTAACAGAACCCAGATATCATGGTGAAGAACACCATCAAAGTGCATGTATAATAAAAAGTATTAAAATACTCTTTAGATCTCATGCAAAATACCTCACGCTTTCATTATTATCATTGAAATATTTTGATATGTAGCCAAAACACTGATTACAAATCAAGCCTTCACACCCCAGGAGATGTCCATTGTCTCTGTGTTCCAGTCTGCTCCTTTTCTCAATTACTGGCATGTTTGTTTTGGTTTTTTGGGTGCCTCTTTGCTTCCACAGCCCATTTTACTGCTCCCATTGGAATATGCAAGAAGGCTGTTAAACTCTGCACTGTGCTTGAGCCCAGGCCTGTCTCCACCCCTAAATTAATTGCAATAGTGGGGGGCAGGGCCGGCTTTAGGCCGATTTGCCCGATTCCCTGGAATCGGGCCCCGCGCATAAGAGGGCCCCGCGGCCCCGCTCCCCCGGCCGGAGCTCTGGCGGGGCAAGCCCTGTGGCCCTGCTCCCGCGGCCGGAGCACGGCAAGCCCCGCCCACCCGGTGAGTACAAGCCGCGCCCCCCACAAATCGGGCCCCGCACTTTGTAAAGCCGGCCCTGGTGGGGGGCCATCAAAGGAGGTAACTGGCAAATACCCAACACATTTGGTCTGGTCTGTAGGTAGCCAAATTTCTGAAAACATATCACTCTAGAGCGAGAGAGGAAAGATTGCAAGAATTGACTGTGGTTTTCTGCCGTTATATCTAATCAGTCCCAGCATATTTCCATGGTGTACCTCAGTCAAGCTGTTTAATTTGGAATCTAAATCTCATCTGTTTGCATAGGTTTACAGAGTGTAACAGTATAATAAGAGTGTTCTTTTCATATATATATTTGAGACATTTTACAATGCACAGTTGTTGGAATTTGTAATTATTCTATACGTTTTACTGTAAGAGAGCTCTTTTTCCCCCCTACTGATATATAGCCGAGCTCTGCAAAGAAAGAAACTGGCAGGGCACGTGTTTCTGAATCGTAATCAGGGGTCCTAAAATATTTTACATGCTAAAGTTCCATGTGTTTGTGTGTGTCTTGCAAAACTTGATCCTATTCCTTTTGCAAAGGCTATGTAGACAGAAGAACTAGCTTTATACAGCTTTTATTGGGGGTGGAGGATAGGGGGATTCTGTTTTCTGCAAACGTCAGATTGTGCCATCCTTACTCATGATGAGCAGCACCTTACTCTGTGAGTAGTCCCATCAAACCCAGTGGAACTACTCATTGAGTAAGGCTCTCTGCAATATTAGCAATGGTAATGGAATCTGGCCTTATTCCATAGTTATTATGAAAATTTTGTTTCAGTGGAAGACCTCTGCATTTGGTATTTCACTTCAGCAATAATCCATGACAAAAGAATGAGAGACTGTTTTGAATGGGAGAACATTGAGGAACTGGCTGCAGTCTGAATACGAAATTCCACTGTGATGTATTAGAATCAAAAGTGGTGCACTCATTAAGACAAATACATATTTTCTGTGAAATACCACTAACTTTTGTCTACATGTAGTCTTCCTGTTTGTATGTGATATTCCTTTAAATTTTTATATATGTGGATATGTACATATCGAACAGAGGCAAATTGGTTGTGTCACAAAAATCCTTTTAATGTCTCATCGTGAAAGGGCAAAGTCCTTAACCTGCTCTCAGCGTGGCACAGACAACACTGGGCTAGGTTCCAAAACTCAACCTCCTTTTGTAGTTTCCCTTTATTTTTAACAACACAAACAACATTTAGCTTGAGCTTTTTTTATGAACAGGTGGATTCTAGTGTTTTCCCTCACACAACAAATCCTTTTCACAGCTCTCAGCACTGGTAACTTGTCTTTGTGTGGAGGAATTCTATTAGAACAAGGAAAGATGAATGCTCCCATCTCAAGCTATGGAATGAAAGCAGCACCATCCTGCAAATATGTCTTGCAGAATGTCTAATCCTCCTCCATAGTGTGAGATGGGGAGCCATTTACTGGAGCTGAGAGCTGGGGAGAGGATCTGGTGTTTAGAGTCTGATTTTTCAAAAGGTCAGGAATGCAAAGGCACACAGAAAAGTCCAAGTGCAAAAGTATACCTATTTTTCATGTGCAGTTACCATAGTTGTTCATGCAAATCAAATATTTGTGCAACAGCACAGATGGTAATTAGTGCATGCAAATATGGAGCTGTGTTTCTGCTTTGCTATTTGTATGCACAAATACCTGTTTGTGTGTAAAATTACTGGAAAATTAAGTGCAAACATTTACACTTATTTTTGCATAAATATTTATATACCTGATTCTTAGATTGGACCTGATTTCAATGTTATCTTCATACCAATCTGTTTTTTTAAACTAAAAGGCAGAAAAACAATTCTGCTGCACAAATCCTAGTCAATGCATAGGTATGTATCATCCATATTAATATATTTTACGTGAGGTGATACTACTTACTGGAAAGGACACAGATGCCTGCAGCACTATTATACCCACATAATCAATGCAGGCCTAAGGTGTATTTTTGTTTGCATTGATAGGTTGAAATATCTGCAGCTGAGGGATGTTCAGCTTTATGCACAGGAATATTGCATTTCAAGCAGAAGCATTTTATTTGTTTAATAATGTAGGATTATTTATTCAGTAGGTGCCAAATCCTGGACCTATACATTGTAGGGCGAACTGGTAGCAACCTCTATATTTAGGTTGCCCAACACCTTCTATTATAAATTATGCTTGTAACACTTTCTGAGAAATTCTAAAACCTCCATAGTTTGCAACAGGCCTTTGAAATTTGGCAGGGAGAAAGTACTTGGGCTAGAGAAGTGCCTTTTCTTAATCACATGGAATTCCATTCAGTTTTAGCTGAGTTCTAAACTGTTAAAGTAACCTTTTCTCTTTTGTCACTTGTGCTCCACAGGAAAATTTTGGTAATATGCCAGAATAAATGAAAACAAACATTCTAAAGCCTTGGACCCTGCTGCCTCTAACGCAGCAGCAGCAACGCATTGTGCTAGGCATACCTGGATGTTGCCAGAGCATCTGTAGCTGCAGATGGTGGGATGGAGGAAGACAGCTGGACCAGGCTTCCTTGTCCCTTTATCTTACTTACCACACCAGGCACATTACCTCAATGTCCCATCTACACTCATTTTCGCCCTTGCCTGAAAATGAACAATCCTGGATGTTGCTACTGTTTTGGATATAAACAAACCCTCCAAAAACCTAGGAATTTATATACAAAATACCACTATGTTTAAAAATGTTATTTAGGTTACAAAATCAAACACTTAGAAGTTAGGAAATGCCATTTTAAATGTTGCCAGTACAATTTTAATTCAGCCCCCTTGTGTGTAAACACTGAGACAATTTTAAATAATCTAATCACATCCTATTTTTTTTCCACAGGACCCCTGTTTCATTCAAGTCACAAGTTGGATACACAAGTGGGCTGAATTAAGTTTGTACAAGCAACTATAAATCTGGCATTCCCTAACTTTCAAATGTTTGACTTTGCAGCTGAATTTTATTTTAATAACATTTTATATTTATAGTAGATTAAAACCCCATAACCATTAAATGATAAAAGTATAAAATTCACTGGGCCTAATAGAAGTGACTGGATAGCAGAAGTGGATCTGAGTTGCAAAGTTTGGATCAGTATGCAAACACACCAAAAGTCAGTGTGTCAGCTCTGGGATTTCACCACCTCCAATCTACAAGGTAAAGAGACAATAAATTAAATTCAACCCCGGCATTATTGGGCACAGTTTCTTTTTACTACAGTGAGAATGGCATCTGATTAGTCTGGGTTTAGCCTCAACTTGACCTGGTAAGATGAACGGTGGGTACATCTGTGATAACCACATGAGCTTGTTTACTAGAATTGAAATATCTGATGCAGCTATAGTATTTTCATTTTACTCTTCAGATAGAGCTAAAGACCAATCAAATTGTAAAACAACTTGTCTTAGAACTGGCAGCTATATGAAGAAGTTAAAATAAAAATGAAAAAGACGCTATGACATTTTATACTGCGGGTGCTGACATAAGCTAACAAAAATTTTCCTCTTTCTAGTTCCACCTCAGGGCAGTGGCAGAGACATTTCTGCTTGCACTCATGAATTGCAAGCTAGTATGAAAATGCTGACTGTGCTCTTTGCAAGTGGACTGGAACTAGGTTCTGACAAACACATTCTGGGAAAAAGTCCCCGAGTTAGAGACACTTGCATTTGTATTTTCAGTCATTTTGCACTGAACTGGAACTTTAGTATGCACAGGATTTTTTTCTCCCATACTAATAACAGGATATTTTCCATTACCAGGGATGGGATTTTAATGCTGTGACCTAAACTGATTTTCATTCCGGGTCTGACAGTTTCTTCAAATGTCTGTGGTGCCAGAGTGGAACAAGACACTGCTTCATCAATGATATTTCATTCACTTACACTTTCAACATAAATTTGCATTAATTGTCACTTAGGCAGAGCTGATTTTTGAGTGCTGTAAAATTTGATGATGAAGGAGGCCCCCAATTTGCAAATAAGTCCATATTTAATGTGAGTCTTTGGACTATGCTGGTGAGTGAGAGACAGGAGTATTTGTGAGGAGGAAGAGAGTCAGGGAGGGGACCCTGCAAGAATAACCTCTCTGGGGGCTGCCAAAATCTTGAAGCCAGAACTGGGTAAACTGTTCAGACAGATGTCTAAGGCACAGGTCAGCCATATTCCATTACTCCAAATGAAACTTGAACATTGTAACTTTGATTTGGAAAATGCAGGATTATTAACGGAACTACACAAATTCTTGCAAGTTTGGTTCAAAAGGATCTTTTTTTCTTCATGAGAACCTGCCAGCATGCCCTAAACTTTCAACAAACCTCATTTTTTCCATTGTTAAACCTATAAACAGTTAGGCTTCAGTGGTTTCATGGCTATTCACATGGGTGTTCTGGAAACAGGTGTGGGTTTAGGCATCAGCCCTGATGTAACAAGAGAACTAATCTCAGGATAGAAAAAAGCTGTAATTAGAAGAACCAGACTATACAATGGCATTGAGTAGTTTCCACTAATTAGAAATATTACAGAAGATAATAACAAAATGGAAAGGCAACTGCCTGCAAGAGTCAGACAGAAACAAAAGTTGGAAGAGAATGTTTTATGTCTGATGTGTTTTAGAGAGACAAGGTGGGTGAAATAATATCCTTTATTGGACCAACTTCTCTTGGTGACTGAGACAAGCTTTTGAGCTTACTCAGAGCTCTTCTTCAGGTTCTGGGAAAGGTACTCAGTTCTGGGAAAGAGTCAGCTAAATACAAAGTAGAACAGAGAAGAAGTTAACACAGGTTGCAAGAGACCATTCAAGTTAACACCTCTGCAGTTGTAGGACAAAAGGCAGTTATGGATTCCAGATTGTTGTAATGAGCCATATCCAAATCAGACAGATCAGCGCTCTCTCTCTCAGAAAAACCAGGTGTAAATGGCTTCTGTGGAGCCCCGCTGGCACTCTTGATCACATGGGATAAACCAGTGTAATCAGGAACATAAGAGAAATACTATCTATCTGACTTCCCTTCCATGATGTGACTTATCCCAACAAACAAGGCTGAAACTAAGTATAGTGGTACAAATTCCTGCACAGATATGTAGAGTTTGCAGATAATTACAAAGCGGCTTCAATCTCAGTAATAATTCTCTGATGTCTTTCCACAGTGGTTCAGATGATCCTCTTGATCACAGAGCCAGTCAATGAAAGAAGGGTGCAATAGAGAACTCGGCACACAAGGAAGCTTCTACACTGTGGGTATCCCCGGCCCCAGGAACAACAACTCCTCCAGATCCACACACTCTTATAATTTATATTTGCCACTTTGGAATCTCCAAACCTTGCTGTGAATGTATTTAGACTGGGATATTCAAAAAGTCCTGGTTCAGTTGGTTCCAGCCCAGCACCTTTATACACAGAAACAATATGGCATCCAGATTCTAGGATTTTTAAGTAAATACCATAGTGTTCGGCTCTCTGAATGGATGAGTGTTTGATAATTCTGCCCTCCTGAGAGGAGAGGCAAATACCAAACAAGGAGAGCCAGAAACTACTCTGACAGAACAAGGAGTAATTGACAGAACAAGGAGTAATGGTCTCAAGTTGCAGAGGGGGAGGTTTAGGTTGGACATTAGGAAAAACTTTTTCACTAGTAGGGTGGTGAAGAACTGGAATGGGTTACCTAGGGAGGTAGTGGAATCTCCTTCCTTAGAGGTTTTTAAGGTCAGGCTTGACAAAGCCCTGGCTGGGCTGATTTAGTTGGGTTTGGTCCTGCTTTGAGCAGGGGGTTGGACTAGATGACCTCCTGAGGTCCCTTCCAACCCTGAGATTCTATGATTCTATGATTCTATGATTCTACTCCCACTATATTATGTTTAGTCCCACTGATTGCTCACAGAAGCTTGGATACCCTGATGAACTTTACGTAGTAGAAGGCCTTGGGCCAAAGCATAACTATAATAATTACTGAAGAGAAGGAAGGAGAGATGAAAAAGATCTGTTAGCACAGAGTAATGATATAGTAGGGAGGAGGAGGGAATTATGAGACAAAGGGGAAGAAGGGAGAAAGAAGATATCTTGTGGGTTAGGGTGACCAGATGAGGGGAATAAAATATCGGGACACTTTTTGGGGGGGGGAGAGGGGGGACTGAGAAAAAAAAAAAAAGCCGAGCGAGTCCCGGCTGAGCCAAAAAAAACCCCAAAAAACAGTGCTGCCTGTTGATCGGTCGGGACGCAGGACAGAGACCGAAATATCGGGACGGTCCCGATAAAATCGGGACGTCTGGTCACCCTATTGTGGGTTGATGTAACTAAGGCCAACTGAACACAGGAGAAGTGAGTAAATGAAATGCATATATGAGAACGCTATAGGGAGAAAGAGCAAAAGGGGAAAAAAGGAAACTATGGTTGAGGAATTAGTTTGCTTGAATGAAGAATCAAGCTTAAATTTACTGATTATTTACACCAGACACAGAGAGATATTGAGAAACAGAAAGAGGGTGGGCAGAGGGATGGAGGGATACAGAAAGGCAGACATTATCCTGAAAAATGATTGAGGAAGATATTCAACAGAAGATTGAAAAATGTTAAATGCTAAAATATTCTAATGAAATGTCTTTCAGTAATAGTTTATTCTGTCTAATCTAATGGAAGGGGGAGCAAATTGATTTCCCTATCTCTGGGACAATTCAACCCTTTTCCTGGAGAGTGCTATTCTATTCCATTGCTGTCAGGAAGGACTTTCCTCTGTTGTTCATCAAGGAAATTTTAAGACTGAAATTTTAGGGCCTTACGATGATTACCAATTTTAATTGTTTAAATTTTGTTTCTGGAAACCAAACAAAAGAATTAGACCTCAGTGAATTGCATGCAAAGTTTTCTGTTTCACACATCAGCCATTTTTTGTGTTGTCATGTTCAGGAAAATGTGCTTAGGATTTTTTTTTTCTAACAATAGGAAAAGAAATGTTTTCAGATCTCTAGAACTTAAATATGGCTGGGTGGATTTTGCTTGTTTGTTTGGGGGGATTGTTTTGTTTGTTTAACATAACTTCCTTGAGGAGGAAAGATGAACAATCTTAGTTCAAAAGATGAATGTTGTAGAAAATTATGAGCATGTGAAAAATAGGTTATAGGGAAACTCTTTCACAGCCTTCACTCCTGCAGCTTTTATCTGGCAACTGCTATAATGAAGGGAAAAAATAACATCTCTATTTCCTTACTAACAGAAGATTCAATAAAGCTGTTATGGTTCCCTCCAAACCTGGGCAATATGGATATAGATGAGCAGCCTCCGATGTTAGATGAACAGTGACAATATTCCTATGTTCCATGTCTAAGTTGCACAATACTTACAGACACGTTTGTGAAAAAAATATAAAGTATGACTGTGTGTGTGCGGCAGGATGCAGGAAACTACCTGGTTCCCAATGAACAAAGTGTTAACTGAAGTTCAGCTCCATCTTTACCCTCATAATAATGTGTTCAGGAGCGAGCTTGAAAGATAGTCTTCTTGGGTGAGATTGGGGAGAAAACGCTATTTGGAAGGTAAGTATCCACAATCAGCATCAGAGACTCCTAGCTGTGTTTGCTGGGGGTTTTTGTTTATTTTTTTACTTCCTACCTTCTCCACTCTCCATGTTAACATCTTTAATCCTGAGAGAAAAGATCTTTTTATTCTTGATCCTGCACTGAGGTCTACATGGACAGAGGTCCATGGGATTCTGCTCGCCCACAGTTCAGTATGGGGTCAGGAGGTAGGCTGGCAGGTCATAATCTATTTACAAAACCTATAGTAGGCATTTCTGATGCACCATCACTTTATTTGCTAGGTTCCCCTTTGACAATGGTTCTCAAAGTTATTTGATCATCCCCCCCTTCTTTGTGTCTAGTTGTTTACACCCCATCCCCAGAAGTACATATACCACCAACCAGCTCTGAAGGCCGAGCAGTGAGCAGCAGCTGCTGGCTGGGTGCTCAGCTCTGATGGAAGCGTCATGCCAACAGCAATGCAGAAGTATGGGCAGCAATGTGGAAAGTGATATTTGTAATAACATTTCACAGCAGACTTAGCACCCCATTGCCACCATTACTTTTGCACTGCTGCTGCCACCCCAGGGCTGACAGCCAGATCCCTGCTGCCTCGGGGACGGGGGGAGGGAGGGGATTGGAGAGACCTAGCCTGGACTGCTTCCTGGTGAGGGATTGAGGTGGGAGGGAAGGAGAGCCTGAGTTTGGATGGTGGGGCTCTGGCTGTCCCCTTTATTCCCACGTCCTGGATGTGAACACCTCTTCTGCACCAGCACCAGCTACCCAGGACTGACAGCCAGAGCTCTTAAAAAAAAGAGCACACAGCCCGTGCCTTTCTTGACACAGTCCCATGCCCCATTGCTTGAGAACGGCTGACCTATGATGTGGAATGTGTTCCACTGGATGTGTGTCCAATCATCTTACTCAATTTTTATTTATTTGCTATACTTTCTTTTGACCTGGTTTTAAAATAAAACAGAAATGTTGATGAGGCTCTGGTAGTGTGGAAGGGGAGTTGTTCTTCTAATTCTCGCGTGAAAAACATTCTCCACCTCTTGAACAATTGATATGCAGCATATACGGAAGTATGTACTGATCAATAGTGATATTTATTTATGTGCTTTTCTGTTGCATTCATCACTATATTGTACTATTGAATGTAGCCACATGACATGACATTTTAGGGTACCCTCAGAGAAGGTAAGTGACTTGCTCAAGGTCAAACAAGAAGTCTGTAATGGAGCTGGAAACTGAACCAGTTCCGTTTCCCTCTTGAGTGCTTTAATCAAAACAAAAATCTGTTATTATACATTCTTCTAACAATGTTTATGGCATTAATCACAAAACAGAAAATGTATAGGGAGAATTTGCATCCATTCATAATGCTGTAACTTTATATAGTTATATAGTTTATATATTATATTGTTGATTTTTTTTTTTTAGTTATTCATGTATTGAAGAGGAGATTGCTGATTTGGGAGCAGGGACTCATATGGGATCCATGCTACAAAGAGTTAACTTTGGTTTTACACAACACAGAAATGCAGTAAATTCTGTCCTGTAGTTTCCTGCTTTGATCAAAGGCTAGCACTCCACAGTAGTTGTCCTGTGGGCCTTTAGTCCCACGTTTACTGATTCAGTTTTGGCTTTGGACCAGGGCTAAGACCTCCCAACTTGAAATCTTTTTTTTTCTTACAGATAATATTTCTTGCATTTAAAAGACATCTTTAAAAAAATCTTGACAAGAACAGATTTAAATGATTCTGGTAGCTAGAGCTATACTTTGCAATCAGCTTTGCTTTGAAACCACGTTTAGAATATCAAGTGAATGATATCATAAAACTACCTGTGGCGGGGCGAGTGCCCCACCCCCATGTGAAAGGGGGCTAGAGTAGGCCAGAGCGGTTGTGCAGGCTGGCAGCCAATCAGGAAAGGGCTTACTGAGAGCCAATCAGGGCCGACATTAGAGCCAGCCAATCAGGAGTATTATAGGCCCTATATAAAGGCTGCCCAGAAGAGCAGCAGGCAGTCTGTCCCAGACCTTCATGGGGGAAGGTCTGTCTCCAGAGCAGGAGACCAGCACCTCGGACAGAGCAGTGCTGGTCTCCTGCTGTGTGACCACTGAGTCACAACCCCGTCACACTACCCTTTGAAGAGAAATAAGTGTGGACAATTCTTACAGGCTAATATTTTACCTTGGGTTTATTTTTGTTAAATGTGTACATATTTATTTATTTATTAACTTTTTGCAACAAAAAATATATTTCAAAGTTATAATACAGGATTTTGGCTCAGATACTACAAAGGAGCCTAAAAAGGTGCCTAAATACTTCGTCATTTTTTTTTTAATGAGCTTATGTGAGCCTTTTATTCTGCTTGGATCTATTAAGGACCCTATGTCAGTGGAGGAAGTTAGAACTGCCTGTTCACACCTATGAGGGAACTGTGCAAAAATACCCCAGGACAATGAGTCTCAGTGTCCACGTCAGCTGACTAGCGTTTGCGCTGTGGAACTAAAAAGAGCAGGGTAGATGTCCCACTTGGGCTGGAGCCCAGACTCAGAAACCTATCGAGAAGGGTGGGCCAGTACTTACGCATCAAAAGTATCATATTTGGTACTGAGTCATTCAGGGAATGTGGAGTACATCTCTCTGAAAGGGGTGCTGACTTATTTTTGGCCTGTGTTAGGGAGGGAATTATTAGCTATTTGGGAACCTGTCTCAGGGTCGGAGGGGATGAGGAGATGATCGTGGGGGGCAGAAGGCAGCCAAGTTAATTGCTGGTGCCTCCTTGTGGCAGATGTCAAGTGTAGGTGCTCATTATGAGGGGACACAGTTCCCTGATAAACTGGAGTTGGAATGAACTTAAGGGAAGACATCCCCTAAAGAAGCTGGCAGTGGGCTTGGGGATCCTAATGTCTGATGCAATGGGGAGACAACTCTCTTTCCCTGGTTCCTTAATCCTCTGTGACCAAGGTATCCCATGCTGGCAACAGGTGTAGGGTACACAATTATGAGTCTATACCCAGGAATTTGCCTAAACATGCCTAGATGGGCAAGTTTCCCCTGTGATTGCCATATTCAGGATATTTCACTGAAGGAGGTCATGCGTGGTCTCTGCCAAAAGTTAAAAACTTGTTGGTTCTCATGGTTATTGAGGGATGTATGTAAGGACAATATTTTAGGACTTATGTGATATGTAGAACATTATGTTCCAAAGCTGCTGGAGGTGAAACTAGTCACCACGAACCAGACTGTTTTTAGAGCTAACCCAATCAGAAGTGAGAACAATTGACATCTTTTGACCCAGCCCACCAAGTGTTTAGAATCTAGACCAGGTGCATGCTTGAGCCTTTACAAAGCACAAAAGAGCCCAAGAAAAAGACCTTGAATAGTAGGGCCATCAGGATGAACTGAAATTAAGGAAACACCCTGATTATGAAAAGAAACAGAAGGTCTGGAACTGTACTATAGGGCAAAGAAGGACACAAGATGGCATCCATTATGACACTGTCAGCATGAGTGTCTTATGAAAAATGGATTCCAGCTTTCTGGATTGGACAAGAACTGTCTGTGGTGACCATTGGGTAAAGAATACCTTGTTACACAGGAAAGGAACTTGTTAATAAGTATAGACTCTAGATTGTGTTTTATATTTTTCTTACAACTGTAAACACATTTCTAATCCCCATACTTGCTTCTAGTTGAATCTTTATCTTACGTTTTTTCAAACTTCTGTTTGGTTTTACTATAGATGACTAAATTGCTGTGTGCTAAGGAGAGTGTTGAAATGAGATGAAGCTAGTTGTAAGGACCCATGGGTTCCTGGGCAGCTCTCACATCTGGCTGCCACTGGGCAGCTCACCCAGAACTATTGGAAGAGAGGGGCTAGTAGTGCTCCCAGAGGCACTGCCCACAATGATTCTGATTGGGGACAATGACTGGCCCCACCAGTTGGCCCAGCCATACTATTTAAGGCAGAAGGAAGCACAGGATGTTGCCTGATCGACTGAGAGACCTCCTCACTGGCTGCTGCACTGGAGCTGACTCTTGCTTGATCCCTGTTTTCTGATTCTGGCTCTGATCCTAGCTTGGTTCCTGATTCTGACTCTTTCCCCCTGGCTTGGTTTCTGGTTCCTGACTGTGGCTCTGACCCTGACTTGCACTATGCTTGACCTCCCTGCTTTGACCACTAGGTCATACTGCCCATGTCCCAGTCCTGACAGGTTGCTCGGACCACTAGCCCCTTGGGGTAGCTCTGCCAGGCATAGATCCAGCATAGTTCCTCTTACCCCATTGGACGCATCACCCAAGCAGGTAGCCTGCCTTCAGGCCGACAACCTAGCAATGTAGGCACAGGCTGTGCAGTTGACCGCTCAAACCAGACATTGCAGGAGCAAGTGCTCCAACTTTGCACTGAGAATACTGTGATTTGGATCCAATCTTATGCACCACCACACCTGAACCAGCACCCATGATCCCCCTGCCAAAGCATTTTCATGGGGATGCCAAAGAATCAGTGCCACTTCCAGGTCCTTCCTCACCCGCAAACACACTCCTTTGATGCATCCATGTCAGACTAGAGAAGCATTGAACTGGGCTTCCCCTTTACTTATGACTTAGTCTGGTGGTGTCTAATTGGGGCACCTTCTAGCAGGCAATATCAGCCATCTTTGATTATCCCAATTGTGCTCACACCACAGAAGCCGCCCTGTGTACACTCCAGCAAGGGCAAGCTATAGGTGCTTCCTATACTGTGCATGTCCCATGGCTCACCTCACATACAGCCTGGAATAAGGCAGCCCAACTGTACCAGTTCTGGTGAGGCTTGTAAGAAGAAATAAAGGATAAGCTGTCCCAGATCAAGACCCTGGCAGATCGGGATGCTTTTATTGATCTTACCACTTGCATCAATAATTGATTGCGGGAATGGCAGGAGGACAGAAGCAGAATGATACATTTCCCAGGGACTATGAGCGAGAGTACACAGCCTGGCCAGATCACCCATGCATTTTGACCCCCAACTCCCCTCCTAGTACAGAGATCACATTGTATTTAAAAACACCAAAAAAGAAAATAAACTGCCTACCATCAGACCGGTAGTATTACTGCCCATAGAATTTATGGCATGGCATTTATCCAATGTTGAAGCCCAAGTTAGCCACTCCGTGGGTTTACCTTCAAGAAAACCTGACCAAGAGATTTATTCACAAATCCACCTTGCCCACTGGGTGCCAGTACTCTTTGTGAAGAAGAAGGATGGAAGCCTCAGATTGTGTGTGGATTACTCGGCTCTGAACCAAATCACAATCAGGAATGACTATCCACTGCCACTCATCCCCAAGCTGTTGGACCTTGTGGAGTCTGCCTGACCTGCCAAGGGGAGTACCATTTGGTATGCATTACAGCAAGGAATGAATTAAAAAACTGCTTTTTGAATGTAACAGTCCAGGGATGGGGCTCGGCCCTCACAGGGGCGAGCGGGAGCCAGGCCACCTCACTTCACTGGGGCTGAGCTCCCCAAACAGTCTCTCAGGGCTCCAGCCCTCGGGCAGGGGTGGAGCGAACAAACAGTCTCACAGGGCCCCGGCCCTTAGGCAGGGGCGGAGCAACCAATCAGCCTCACAGGCTTCAGGCCCGCAGGCAGGGGCTGAGCAACAATCAGTCTCACAAGGCTCCGGCCCTTAGGCAGGGGCGGAGCGACAATCAGTCTAACTAGGCTCCGGCCCTTGGGCAGGGGCGGAGCAAACACACAGTCTTTCGGGGCTCAGGTCCTCAGGCAGGGGCTGAGCAAACACACAGTCTTTCGGGGTTCAGGCCCTCAGGCAGGGGCTGAGCAAACACACAGTCTGGGCTTGCGTCTCTTGGGCGGCTTTCAAATTCTCTCGCGCCCGGTCCCCAGCCTGCTTTAGACGCTCCTGGAGCTGGATCACGTACTTTAAGAGGCCCTGGGCTGGTGATGGTGTTTGCTCTCAAGTTTCCCTCATTAGGTCCAATAGGCCCCGAGGTTGACGGCCGTACAGCAGTTCGAAAGGTGAGAACTTGGTGGATGACTGGGGAACTTCCCGGACCGCCAGGAGCAAGGGTGGGAGCAGCTGGTTCCACCGGCGAAGGTCCTCCTGGGGGAACTTACGGAGCATCCCCTTCAGGGTCCGATTAAACCTTTCGACCAGCCCATCCGTTTGGGGATGATATACGGACGTTCACAGTTGCTTGATCCCGAGGAGCTGACATACCTGCTGGAGCAGCCGCGACGTGAAGTTGGTCCCCTGATCCATGAGGATCTCGCGGGGTAGTCCGACGCGGGCGAAAACCTTCACTAGTTCATCAGCGATGGTACGGGAGGTGATGTTCCGGAGGGGGATCGCCTCGGGGAACCGGGTAGCATAGTCCAACATCACTAAGATGTACTGAAACCCCGCACTGCTTTTGGGAAGCGGCCCCACCAAATCCATGGCCACACGCTCGAAGGGGGTCTCAATTAGAGGCATTGGGACCAACGGGGCCTTGGGGTTCCATGCTGGGGTGGCCAACTGACAGTCCGGGCAGGAGTTACAGTAGTTCCTAACTTCCTGGTATACCCCCGGCCAGAAGAAACGCCCCAGGATCCGGGCCAAAGTCTTCTCGTGCCCGAGGAGTCCAGCCGCGGGGACGTCGTGGGCTAGCTTCATGACGGCCCGCCAATGACACCGGGGAACGAGGAGTTGGGTCCGTGTCTTTCCCGTGTGGGGGTCCCGTTCGGCACGATACAGGCGCTCGTGCCGCAACTCAAAGTGTTGGCAGACTAACGTCTGTCCGCAGCCCGAGTCGAGGAGGGCCATCGTCGGGTATCCCTCAATAACCACGGGTACGATGATCTTCGCGGCTTGTGAAGGACGGGCACGAGCTTCCCCAGAGCAGACCTGGCCAAAGGTACACTCCAGTTCCGGGCACTCCCGCCGGAGATGGCCGTACTCTCCACAGGAGAAACAGGGGCCCACGGCTGCTCGTCCCGTCCGTGGCCTAGTCCCGGGGTCGCCTCCAGGAGGACCCCGATGGTCTCCTCACGTCGCGGGGGCTGGGGTCCTAGCGGGTCGCCCAGGTGCCACCGGGGCACGAGTGCAAGTCTCGGCCCCCCGGGAGGACCCCCGTGAATCCGCTCGGGCGGACGCCCCCTTCTTTTCGAGGTTAGGGCGCTCCATCCCTGGTGGGGCTGCTCGGACCGCCGGGCCTACCGGCGTTTCAGCCGCAAGAAAGTCCTCCATTAAGGAAACGGCGGCGGCCAGGGTCGCCGGCCAGTGGCGGAGGACCCAAGCTCTTCCTCGGGGTGGGAGAACCTGGGCGAACTGCTCCAGTACCACCTGTTCCATGGGCTCTTCGGACGTTCGGCGTTCGGGCTGCAACCACTGCTTGCAGGTCTCCCGGGGCTCCTGGGCCACCCTCCGAGGCCGGGCTCCGGTGGGGTAGGTCAGACTCCTAAACCGCTGCCGGAACATCTCGGGACTCACATCCAGAGCGTCCAGGATGGCGGCCTTCACTTGGCTGTAGTCATGGGCTGCCTCCACCGACAGGCCTCGGTAGACTGTCTGCGCAGTCCCAGTCAAATACGGGGCCAGGATGGAAGCCCACTGGTCCTGGGCCCAGCCCGCGACGACCGCGACCCGCTCAAAGGTGACGAGAAAGGCTTCGGTGTCGTCGCCGGGTAGCATCTTCGTCAGCCGAATCGGGGGGCTGGGTCGGGGGGCCCCGGTCGGACCTCCCGGCTGGGCCTCCCCGGGTCGTACCAGCGCCGCGGCGAGCTGCTGGAGACATTGGCGCTGGAAGTCCTGATGCTGGGTAACGAGGTCCTGAACAAGCTGACCTTGTTGGGTGCTCAGCTGCTCCAAGAGCTGCTGCTGCTGCTGCAGCTGGGCGGCCTGCTGCTCCTTCTGCTGTCGCTCTTGGGCTTCTGTCATCAGGCTACAAGCTGGGACAGATCCATCTCTCGGGAGGGGGACCTTTCTCTCCCTGCCCCTCTCTCCCCGGGATCGAGAGTTCGCGCCCACATCCTGGGCGGAACTCCTCAGAGAAGGCACCACGTGTAACAGTCCGGGGATGGGGCTCGGCCCTCACAGGGGCGAGCGGGAGCCAGGCCACCTCACTTCACTGGGGCTGAGCTCCCCAAACAGTCTCACAGGGCTCCGGCCCTTAGGCAGGGGTGAAGCAAACAATCAGTCTCACAGGGCTCCGGCCCTTAGGCAGGGGCGGAGCAAACAATCAGTCTCACAGGCTTCAGGCCCGCAGGCAGGGGCTGAGCAACAATCAGTCTCATAAGGCTCCGGCCCTTGGGCAGGGGCGGAGCAAACACAGAGTCTTTTGGGGCTCAGGCCCTCAGGCAGGGGCTGAGCAAACACACAGTCTTTCGGTTTGGGGAGGAGAGAGACTGCCACCCGAATTAGGGTGGCAGGGGGGACACAGGCCCACCCACTCCACTGTGTCCCGGCCCGGGGCCCTAACAGCAGCAGTCGGTCTGCTGCCGGGTCAGTGCGGATCCTGACCGCAACACACTGACATAGGCTCTGGGTCTGCTACCGCCAGACCGGGGTCAGCTATCCCCGGGCCACTTCCAATTTCCCCCTCCTCCATGGGTACCTGTCCGTCTCCAGCACCCTCCACTGTGTCCCAGATCATGGGCTCTTCAGGGTAGTGAGTGCTGGGCAGGCTGGGTGGCTCCGCAGGCTCCTCGGTGAGGGGACGCGCAAGCCGCTCCACAGGGTACCGAACTCGGGGCCGGCTCGGCCAATCCCCCTCAGGATACCGGGCTCGGGGCAGGCTCGGCCAGTCCTCCTCAGGATACCGGGCCCGGGGCAGGCGCAGCCAGTCCTCCTCAGGGTACCGGGCCCGGGGCAGGCTCGGCCAGTCCTTCCCCGGATACCGGGCTCGGGGCAGGCGTGGCCCAGCAGGCGCTCGGGCTCCAGCGTCTGCCCTCTCCAGTGGCCGGCCGCCAACTGAGTGCTGGGGGGCGGGGACAGGTGGCGGTGACTCCGCCCGCTCCGGCGGCTGTTCCGGCTCTTCCCTCACAGGGGCGAGCGGGAGCCAGGCCACCTCACTACATTGAACAATATATAGTCACTGTGAATATCTCCTAATGCCATTTGGTTTGAAAAATGCACCCATCACATTCCAGCATTTCAACAATGATCTGTTTGGGGATGTGATGGAGCAGTATGTGGTGTTATATCTGGATGACATTCTGATTTTCTCTGATGGTGCAGAGCAGCACACCCTGCATGTCCTTGAAAGGCTACACCAGCATGGCCTAAAAAGTTGTACCCAATACCCAAAAAGGTATTGGATACATGTGCTTTCTATTCCAGGAAAATCACCCCGCAGAACAAATCCATGAAATCCTGGACAAGGAGTTACTTGTGAATAAGACTGCCTTTAGGAATGGTGTTACTATCTTGAGGGGGCCTGGTACCCAGACCAGGTGTATGCCAGCCATAATAACTTGGAATGTCTGTGCAGAGCCAAGGTCCTTAATCAACAACCACTTCGCTGGGCCCTGTTCTTCTCATGCTTATATTTTATTTCCTGTCATCTTGGGCCTAAAAATAGCAAGCCTGATTCAATATCCCTGAACAGAGAGCATCTTGCTGCCTGAAAGGCCCAAGCCCTGAAGCCTCAATCATCCTCAATCCCCAGAACTTTCTTTGAACAGTGCCCTGTCAAGACCTCCTTACCTAGATCCGATTGGCCTCAACCAAATTATCCCCGCAACAAACAGGAAGCATTAAACTAGGAGGCCTCCAACATCTATAATGAGATATTCTATGTGTTCTCCTTTGAGGGTTGTTGCTCTGCAAGCATGCCACAGCTCCCCTCAGGTAGGGCATTCGAAGACCCAGCAGCTTGCTGCACAGTTCTTTTGGTGGTGCCTCATGCAAGTCACAATACAGACCTATAAAAGCAACGAGGAATGCAGTGGCACCTTAAAGACTAACAGATTTATTTGGGCATAAGCTTTTGTGGGTAAAAAAACCACTTCTTCCTATGAAAGCTTATGCCCAAATAAATCTGTTAGTCTTTAAGGTGCCACCAGACTCCTTGTTGTTTTTGTGGATACAGACTAACATGGCTACCCTTCTGATACTTAATACAGACCCATATTGTATCCTGTAACACCTGTGCCAACATGCCACATGATAAAGAACCATGAGGTACCATTCAGACTCTGAGCAGTTATCTCCCTAGATTTCATAGTGGAATTACCTGAATCCAACTGATATAAGGCAATCCTGACTGTTGTAGACCACTTCTCCAAGATGGTCCACTTTGTTTGCTGAATTGGCCTGCTCTCCTCCTGTCTCTGGGTGGACCAAGTTGTTCACTATCCTGGTCTTCCATCTCAAATCATAGCCCACAAGTCATCTGCTGTTTCTGGTGGGAGGCCAACCAATGCTCCAGCCACTCATCCACCTACTGCTCCCAGACAAATGGCCAAATGGGGAGAACAAATAAAGATCTGGACCAGTATCTCTGGTGCTGTATAAATTATCACCAGAATGATTGGTCTTCTCTACTACCCTTGGAAGAGTTTGTGTACAACAACACAGAACATGCCTCTATAGTGAAAAGTCCTTTCTTTTCAAATTATGGGTTCCACCCTCATTTCCATCCAGAGCTATAAATAACTTCCTCCAACCCCACAGCTGCAGTCTGGGTACAACTGATATGCCAGACCAAAGAGGATCTGAAAACCCAGCTGGAAGATGCTAAGAGAAGTTCCAAACACTATACAGATCAGCGTCAGCAGCAAGACCCTGTAGTCTCTGTGGACCAGAAGATTTGGCTCTCAACCAAACACATACACATGGATAGGCCATCCCACAAACTAGAGTACAAGTTCTTTGGCCCCTACTAAATTCACTGCCAAATCAATCCAGTCATCTTCCATCTCCACCTACCTCAGTCCCTCTGGAGACACCCAGTGTTCCACATATATAGGTCTTCAGCAACAATGCAAGACCCAGGGCCGGCGCTCCCATTAGGCGACCTAGGCGGTCGCCATGGGCGCTGCTATTTTGGGGGCGCCTGCGCCCCCGCCGCCCGTAGAAATTTGGGGGCAGGACCTTCCACCGCCGCTGTTGGGGGCGGGATTTCGGGGGCGGGACCTTCCGCCGCCTAGGACGCCGGCAAAGCTGGCGCCGCTACTGGCAAGACCCAGTCCTTCACTACTCCCAATCATCCCTCCCTCCGGTGCATGTCCAGGATGAAAACGAATATATCATTCATGAAACTCTCGACTCCAAAAGAAAGTGGGTCAAACTTTAGTATTTGGTCAACTGGGAGAGTTACAGACCAGAAGAATATTTCTGGGAGTCTGCTGACAACATCCATGTCCCCAATCTAGTGAGGGTCTCCCATGACTCTCATCCTGGGAAATCAGGCCCAAGGCCTCCCTGAGGGTGCCCTAGGGGATGGAGTGAAGTAAGAGCCCCAGAATCTTGAACCCAGGCTCACACTTTGGCTGCCCCTGGGAAGCTCGCCCAGAACTACTGGAAGTAAGGGGCTAGCAGCACTGACCCTTCCCTGAGGCACTGCCAATAATGTTCTTGATTGGGGACAATAACAGCCCCTCCAATTAGCTTGACCATACTATTTAAGCCAGAAGGAGGCACAGGAAGTTGTCCAAGTAATTGATAGACTTTCTGATTGGGTGCTGCACCAGACCTGACTCTTGCTTGATCCCTATTTCTGATTCTGGCTCTGATCCCTGGTTTGAATCCTGGTACCTGACTGGCTCTGACCACCAGGCCTGATCACCTATGCCCTGGCCCTGACACTAGTGAACTGGGGACCATTACATCCATGGAGGAAGTGGATCTGTGTTTAGTGTGGGTGTCAAGAAGTTGAAGGACTGGGCACTTGTAATGAAGTGGCATGTAGAGATTGAAGGGATCTGAGCCCCAGAGCCAGAACAGCACTCTGGGGCTAACTAGTTCTATAGATTTTAGGTTATCTCTGCTCTGCTCTGCCCTGAGGACTCACCTAGGGAAACAAAGGGCGATGGTGTGCAAATTGCTAGCTGCAGAGGGAAAGAGCCAGGCTTGTAAAGCCCAGATTATTGATTTGTGTTGCCAGTAGCCCGTAGTTTGGGGCACATTTCACAAGTGGGAAAAATCAATGACCTCTTGTGCTATAAGTAGGTATTAGTGATTTACTCTGTACCCCAGAGGAAACCCTGAAAATGTCACACCCTCCTATCAGGGGAAGGTGGCGAAGTTCCAGCAATTGACTGAAACCAAGTTTGAATTGGGGGAGGACTGATGGTAGCTTTCCCCAGATAGGTGGAAATAATTAAGGAAGAAATCATGACCTGCACTGTACAAGTTACTGCCAGATAATCCCCAGAGAAGTTAAGTTCATAAAGTTGTGGCCTAATTAAACCACATCTCTTGCTTCTTGTCTTTCTTCCTGCATGTCCAGGACAATATGTACCCTATGATAGTGAACTTATAACTGTTTGATATAACTTAGAACCGTTTGGCCATGAAAACCAGGAAGCTGTAACAAGCTTCCTGAAGCGCCATCCTGCAACTAGCAGATCTTTGTTGCAGGAGAGAATCTTACCCTATATTTTTTTCAAGTAAAGTAGGTATAAAATTATAAATCTATTTCCTTTTAGCTCAATAATTTTCTTTGATCAGTCATACCTATGTTTCTTTCTAGTACAAACAGGACATGCTTATCATCTGGGTCTAAACAAACATGGAACTTCCATTAACTTTGAAATCTGAATGCAAAATAAGTAGAGACTAGATACCATAGTTCTGTTTTGCTTTGAATCTATCCTTAGAGAAAAGTGCACATTGGTACGTATAGCCACCCAAAGGGTATAGCCCAGTGGTTCTCAAAGCCGGTCCGCCGCTTGTTCAGGGAAAGCCCCTGGCAGACCGGGCCGGTTTGTTTACCTGCCGCATCCGCAGGTTTGGCCAATCGCGGCTCCCACTAGCCGCGGTTCACCGCTCCAGGCCAATTGGGGCTGTGGGAAGGGCAGCCAGCACATCCCTTCCCGCAGCCCCCATTGGCCTGGAGCGGCGAACCGTGGCCAGTGGAAGCTGCGATCGACCGAACCTGCGGACACGGCAGGTAAACAAACTGGCCCGGCCCACCAGGGGCTTTCCCTGAACAAGCGGCGGACTGGCTTTGAGAACCACTGGTATAGCCCACCAACTGTACCACCATCTTTTGCATATATTTACTTAGTCTCCTGGACATAAAACATGTTTAGTCAAATTCTGTGCAAGCGAGAAAGATAGATTGTATAGCAATGAAGCCCTACTAAGGTTCTGGGAAATATTTGAGGGATGATAAAGAATAAAGGCTATGCAGTACTTTCTCTAATACCATTTGTACATGTTCTTTGACTAAAATTTCACAAAAGAATTAAAGGGGGGGAATAATCCATGAAGTTAATGACGGGGAAAGGATACGAATAATAAGATAATATATAAGGCTTAACAAGGGTATAATAGATGCTTTGAAATTAGTGTTTTCTGATAAATTGCTTATAATAAAGTCAATGTTACAGGGAATGTTAGTGGATTACACTCCACACAGGAAGGAAGTTTAGTTGCAATTTCTATACAATATTACTTATACTCCTCCTGTAGCTCAATACCGAATGCAAATTGAGTCATATACTAGATGCATTCCTACAGTACAGGCATTAATGGCTCTATTTGTTATTATTTTGTTTCATGTTATTCTGTAATGCATCATCTGTTAGAGTTGCAGCACTTTTATTCTGCCTGAAATATTTAGGGACAGGGTTCAAGGATCTTGAAGCTTATAAGCTAACTGAAATCATGGGAATGGATTTACAGCCTTCTGGTTCTACCTCATCAAAAACCATCCCAGCAGTGGAACACTTTGATCTTCTAGATGTAAAGGTTCATGTCTCAGAGTCAAATAGCAAATCAGAAATCATGCTAATAATTAGACAGGACTAAATATTTCCTTTTGTATTCTCTCAAGAAATTTTTTAGACAGGCATTCAAATCAGTCTAAAGCTGGAGCAAATGTACTCTGCATCCACAAACTGACAGCCTGTTTTATGTTTAGGGCCCTACCAAATTCATGGTCATGAAAAACACATCACGAACTGTGAAATCTGGTCTTTTGTGTGCTTTTACCCTATACTATACAGATTTCACAGGGGAGACCAGTGTTACTCAAATTGGGGGTCCTGACCCAAAAGGGAGTTGGGAGGGGGTGTCACAAGGTTATTTTAGGAGGGTCGTGGTATTGCCACCCTTACTTCTGCACTGCCTTCAGAGTTAGGTGGCTGGAGATCAGTGGCTGTTGGTCAGGAACCCAACTCTGATGGCAGCACCCCGCCAGCCGCGGCACAGAAGTAAGGGTGGCAATACCATACCATGCCATCCTTACTTCTGTGCTGCTGCTGGTGGTGGCTCTGCCTTCAGAGCTGGACTCCCGGCCAGCAGCCACCGCTCTCCATCTGCCCAGCTCTGAAGGCAACGCTGCCGCCAGCAGCAGTGCAGAAGTAAGAGTAGCAGTACCATAACCCCCTCTACAACAACCTTGCGACCCCCCCCCTCCCCTAACTCATTTTTGGGTCAGGATCCCTACACTTAAAACACTGAAATTTCAGATTTAAATAGCTGAAATAATGAAATTTATGATTTTTTAAATCCTTTGACCATGAAATTGACCAAAATGGACCGTGAATTTGATAGGGCCCTATTTATGTTCCATAGAGCTAATGACACAGAACATGAAAGGCATGAATAATGATTAGACTCAGAAGGTGCCAAATACTGGGACCTCCCCTGACAGAACTCAAGCTGCCAGCCATTGTAAATGAATACAGTAGAATGATACTAGGAAATAAAATATTTTCCCCCTTTAGTTAAGTAACTCATACAATTAGCTAGACACAAGTTTATTTAGAAAAACAATAGGTCATGATTAGGGCTGTCAATTAATCACAGTTAACACATGCGATTAACTCAAAAAAGTTAATCGTGATTAAAAAAATTAATCGTGATTAATCACAGTTTTAATTGCACTGTTAAACAATAGAATACCAATTGAAATTTATTAAATATTTGTGGATGTTTTTCTACGTTTTCAAATATATTTATTTCAATTACAACACAGAATATAAATTGTACAGTGCTTACTTTATATTATTTATTACAAATATTTGCACTGTAAAAATGATGATTAACAAAAGAAATAGTATTTTTCAATTCACCTCATAGTGCAATCTCTTTATCATGAAAGTGCAGTTTACAAATGTAGATTTTTTTTTTGTTACAAAACTGCACTCAAAAACAAAACACTGTAAATCTTTAGTGCCCACAAGTCCATTCAGTCCTAATTCTTGTTCAGCCAATCGCAGAGACAAACATGTTTGTTTATATTTCTGCCCACTTCTTATTTACAATGTCACCTGAAAGTGAGAACAGGCATTCACATGCCACTTTTGTAGGTGGTGTCACAAGGTATTTATGTGCCAGATGCGCTAAAATTTTACATTGTTTTAATTTTAAGTGCAGTTATTTTTGTACATAACTCTACATTTTTAATTTAAACTTTCATGACAAAGAGATTGCACTACACTACTTCTATGAGATTAATTGAAAAATACTATTTCCTTTTTCCTTTTTAAAGTGTAAGTATTTGTAACCAAAAATAAATATAAAGTGAGCACTGTATACTTTGTATTCTGTATTGTAATTAAAATCAATATATTTGAAAGTGTAGAAAACATGCAAAAATATTTAAATACATTATTTTCTATTATTGTTTACCAGTGTGATTAATCACAATTATATTTTAGTCACAGGCATTTTTAGTAAAAGTCATGGACAGGTCATGGGAAGTAAACAAAAATTCACGGCCCGTGACCTCTCCATAACTTGTTCTATATACCCCTGACTAAATCTTGGAGGGTGGGCGGCTCGGGGGTGCTCAGGGGTAGAGCAGCCCGGGGGTGCCGCGGATGCTGGGGGGGGGGTACCTTGGGGGCACATGGCCCAGTAGCCCTGCTGGTGCTGGGCGGGGTGAACAGCAGCATGCAGCCTGGCCAGGAGCCCCACAGGGGCTCGGAGGGCACACGTGGTGGCGTGCATCCCGGGACCCCTGCTGGTGCTGGGGGGAGGGGTTGGCGGGGCCAGCAGGTTTTCTACATGGTTCCACACCTCCCCAGAAGCGGTGACATACCGCTCGCTCAACTCCTAGGCGGAGTCGTGGTCAAGCAGCTCTGCGCACTGCCTCCGCCAGGAGTGCCGGCTTCACAGCTCCCATTGGCTGGGAACCGTGGCCAATGGGAGCTGCAGGGGCGGTGCCTGCAGGCAAAGGCAGTGCGCAGAGCTGCCTGGCCACACTTCCACCTAGGAGCTGAGAGAGGGGGATTTTGCTGCTTCCGGGGTGCCCCTCATAGTAAGCGTCACCCAGAGCCCACCTCACCCCATCCCATGCCCCAACCTTACTCCCTCCCACACCCAAACTCCTGCTGCTGCTGGGGGAGGAGGGCACAGTGGCCTGAGAGTGCCCCAGCAACAGCTGATGTGACTGGTGCAGGTGCTGCCTGAGCTGCCTTTGTGCCAGGCGCACCGGCCGCTGCAGAAGTCACGGAGGTCATGGAAAGTCATGGAATCCGTGACTTCCATGACAAACTTTCAGCCTTAATCATGAATATTTTTTTTAATCGCTTGACAGCCCTAGTCGTCATTTATGTTTATCATCACCCTGATCCTTGTCCTGTATGTATCCCTGCATCCCTTTCCCAGACAGACTTCATCTGCCTTTGGCCCAGACTCTCAGCTAGTGTAAATTGTTATAGATCCAGTGACTTCAACTGAGCTACAACAATTTACCCAAGTTGAGGGTCTGGCCCTTTGTCTTTTTAAGGCCCCATCCCTGTACTGGATAGCCTGTGGGTGGGCTTCAGTGGGATACCATGTGGGCCCCCAGTGGTCCTTTTTCGGCTTTGAATTGCAGGATCGGAAGTAATGTTTTGGAGTTAGGAATTATATTTTCCCTTCTGTTTAGGGAGCTAGTTATACTTTAGGAACTATTGCCATGTAATAGGTAAATTATGATAATACATTTAAACATAGGGCTTGTGAAAGACACCAGCTTGACAGCCCACATACATGGAATCTTCATTTTATTCACAGCCAATGAATGGGCAGCACTGCAAGCTTCAACATGCTATTGATGTAGCTCAACTCAATCTTAAGGATCTGAATCTAGGATTCAGAGGATATTGGTTCATTCTGAAAGCATTCAGATCTTGGCTTCTCTGTAAAGACTGCTACCAAGTGCACCAAAAAATGCCAACTATGTGGGAGGTGGGTTGTGCATAACTATATGCTAGCAATTATACTGGACCCTGGATGGGCAGATGGTAAGTCTGTTATTTCAGTTAATTAAATAATTAGGATTTATATAAAAATCAAGCAAATATAATTATTGAGTTGCTTTCCTCCCTCCTCCAGCAGGAGTCAATCCCCTACAAAACACAAAATGACCTAGGTTGGATTCAGACAGTTGACATAGCACTGAAAAGTTTATTACACCATTATCAGTTTCCTGAACCATTCACTCCTCAATATTGTATTTTTAAATAATTTCTAGATTGATTCAGGATTATGAACCAGAGACTAACTCCCTCCCTCCTACATCCCCTTATTTTTCAGTGGAGTATTTCCACGAAGACTTCTAAAGGATAGAAGCAGAGTTGATTTTTTTGTGCTCAGAATGATGTCATGGGTCCTTAACTTGATCAGTAGGATTCAGCCCACACCCTCACCTTTCCAGTCAATTTTCTCATGACACCCATGACTAACAATGACAAAAAAGTTTGCCTTTCCCTGGATATAGTTTTCGGGGCTACACCTACTGCTGGCTGCAGCCACCTCTCAGTCTTCCTTCCACCTACTGAAGAATAAACCTACTCTGGCAGCCTGATTAATCTTTAACCCAGACTCCACATCTAGACACTTCACAAGTGACACGTCTGCCATGACAGACCTGAAATCACTTAGCATTCAGCTCATGTGGTGCAAATTTCTATCTCTTCCTCCATCACCATGGATGACCGCAGATGGTATGGATGCATGAGAGATGGCAGAGCAAGATCTTTGTAGAACACTAGGGGTGTGCAGAGCATCCATACACAATGGAGCTAGTCTAGTAAAGGTACACGTTTATATTTTCTCCTGTGCATTAGTTTGGTCCCTGATTTTCCTCCACTCCTTCCAGTAACATTGCACGCCACTTCTGTTTTAAATGTGGCAGTGTTTCATTAAAGTAACATATCACAGTCTTTGCTTTCTGACTGTCACTACCAATCTCTTCCCAGAGTATCCTACATGGACCTTTCAGAAATCTGCATCACATGAATCTGTATTTGTTCCTTTAATGCATGTGTGTATGGTCGCCTCAGTGGAATCCTGAGCTTTCTACACTTAGAGCAGCTCTGGAGTCATCTGAACACAAATTAACAAATGTTGCCCTTATTTGTTGGATAATTTGATGAATAACAGCAAAAAAAATGTCAAATACAGTATTCATTTTTGGTGTTATTTTCACACTGGCACATATTTGCTGAACAAATAGGTTTGCTGCACACTCTACATATTACCCCTTATGTTGGATAATTTGCCTTTGTTTATGGGCATTCCTAGCCACCACAGATTACTGCACCATGTGCTATATTTTCTACTTTGTCTAATCTGTTTTGGAAGGCACAAATCACAATGCTGTCAGTGTAACCAAATGCTTATGAACTGCTTGGTTCTTCAGCTCTATAGACCTCATTTGTTTGTATTAAGACTTAAGCCAGGTTCTCTGAATAGCTAAGTTTTTACCTTTAAGGATTAGACTCCCTAGTAGTTATTAGTAATTAAATTACCTATGAGTTGTTCAGACTTATAAGAGAGTCATTAGTTTCTTAATGTACATGAATAGTGATAAATTATTTCACCCATCTGATTTCTGCTAGAGACCATGTCCCTTTTCCATAAGATGTTTTTTCCTAGAATTCTACAAGTGGGAGAAATTTTACAAATAGTTTTTCATATTTGTGCTAAGTGTTGACTTGCAGACTTGCACTGCAACAGAATCGCTGTCTTTATGACTTAGGCTCATCAGTTTAGCAGTCCCATGTGTGACCAGCATACATGGCTCATTTTACAGCACCTTTGACACTACTGTCTTTAAGCTGCATTGTATTCTTGCAAAGTACTATAATATGATCTATAAAAAGCAGGAATTTTGTCTATACTTGCTCTATTTTTTCAATGTGCCTCAGGTTATTTGGAGCTTTTAACACATCTAAAACATTTCATTACTGTTATATGAAACCAAAATAGAACACAGCAAAATAGAAGAAATCTGAACAAATAATGTCAATACCTCACTGAAAAAGTATAGTTTAAATAGTCTGTACATTATTACAGTATGTTCTGTTTCTAACACAATGTATTGCTAAGAAAAGGTGGTTTATTGATTTTAATTACTCAGTACAGGTAATATTCAAAAGCTAAACACTTTTGATAAATAATTGATAAAATAACTTGCACTAATATATTATTTATTCTGTGTATTGCAATAGCACATAGAGGCCAGAACCAGAGCAAGGACCCATTGTGCTAGACACTGCACAAATATGTTGTAAATGGTTGTCCCTGCCACAAAGAGCATATTGCTTGTTTAGTAGAAATTACATGTGGCTCGCATAGGCAAATCTGCTGCAATTGACTGAGCTGTTAAGCATGAAGATCTCCCAGTCACTAGATGTCTCTTGTGACTAACTGGATGGTTGTGGAGGTTATAATAATACGTCCTTCCCTAGGGAAAGTTGATCTGATCTGAAGTCACAGACTCAAACACTTAGATGCCTAGGCTGTGTATAGGCTGCTGTTTTGATGTTTTTGGATGCAAACCCAGGATGTATGTACAAAGTTAATACAGGCATTGATTCTTTGGCATGCCTATGCTTGCATCCATCTGTCAGGTTATCATTGTGCCCAGTCAACAGGTGGTAGATTAAGTTAAAAAGTGTCACCGTATGCTTTATTACAAGAGAACACATCAGTGACTAATGTAGACATTATACTGCCAAATACTAGCTGTACATCACATGTCATGGTCTCTCGTAGACAGTATGTGAGTGACAGGAGAAGACTGCAAAAGGGATATGTCTTCAGATATACCTCTTCTTTAAAATCTTAGACCTATTTAACTTCTTTATATTGTGTTTCTGTTCTTTTAATTTTAAACCAAACATTTCCTCCTATCCCTTATATAGTATGGCGTGTGGTGATATTTTTTCCCATCACGTGTACCTCAGAGATCAAGGTTAACTTCTGTTAAACCGTGTGCTCTTTCGTACCTGACCATAGATTTGGTTTATAACCCTTAACTATCCATTCCTATTAATAGTGTATTGATCATAAATTAGCATGTAGGTTACAGCATAGCAGAGATCATGAGATGTTGGGCATGGAAGAAAATGAAGTTCCTCATAATTTTGGATTGGATTCTGCTACTTTCATTCTCTTTGAGCAGTACCTTATGTGCAAGCAGTTTCAGGGAAATGAAGGCATCAGTTTGCCGAGTTAGGTGCTACAGAGCAACAATAAAGGTGGCAGAACTGGATTCTATGCTGAATGCTACAAGCTGGGGTGATTGCTTCTCTCTTCAAAAATCAACAGAAATTACACAATGATCATGAGTAATCTAATTTCAGTTGTATAATTGTGACTAAATAGCATTCTGGCTTGACTTATTTATTAATTTTCTTTGGTTCAGTAGATATCCCTTATAGTAATCTCTTGAATTTTGATATTGATAGAAGACTGATGCAAATTAGTTCCATTTGACATTAAAGCCAAATCACTACCCATTCCATATAGGAAATCAGACCATCACTTGAACTATTTCTTTTTCCTATTTGAAATTACATATAAGATATGAGCTTCCTCCCATTAAAGTCAATCACAAAACTCCCATTACTTTGGCGGTGCTGGAGCAAGCCCACTAAATACCAGTGTTGCTTCTTCATTATCCTTTTCAGGAATGCAGGTCAGATTATGGGTCAATTCAGACTCAGGCCCAGAACCTCAAATATATTTAGGCACCTAACTCCTAGTGAGGAATTAGGTGCCTAAATATACTTGAGGATCCGGGCCTTAATGTAAATAATGCAACGACACTGAAGTCAATGAAATTACACCCATTTCTGTCAGAATTTGGGCCATTTTTTATCAAACTTAACCATCTACTGCACTTTCTTAAAGTATTATGCAGAACGGGACAAATTCAGTCTCACATTCATGGCTGCAAAGATCCTCCAAGTTTGATGGAGGCTCCCTGTGTGGAATGGGGCAGTTAGGGGCAGAGGGAAGCTGCTCAGCACTTTTGCAAAATCAAGCCACTTATTTAGATTCCTAAATATGGGCATAAGACTCCAATCTAGCTTTAGTCCTCAATTTTGGAAAATGATGGTCTAGGTCTCTCATTTCCACACCAGCAGGTCCACACACCTTCTGGAGGTGCTGAATCAGACCAGCTGTCAAAATGGAGAGGGATAACATTAATCTTTGCAGCTGGCTTATAAGCATTAGGCAAACACAGAAAAAATGTACCATCATTGTAAAGTTAAATAGGTCAGCATTTTCATGAATTAAAACTAACTGACTGCCAAGGTACCAGAGCAATTTAGAGTGATGCTAATCCAGATTGTTATACAAGATCCTTCCATTCAGAAGCTATCATATTGATATATATGCATTTCAAATCCTCCAGAACTGATCTGACACTCCCTATTCAAACAATACATTTTCAGATCAGTTCAGTGAAGACAGTTTGAGACATTGATGACGCATAAAAAAAGATTTAGTGTGAAACCTTGGCAAATTAATTATGTTATGCAAATGGATGCACATGATTTTCCCTGGCAAGTGCTCTTTGCAAGAACTTTGTAGCAAGGATTCTTTTTAGGGCTAATTCCTCTGGCCCAACTGCAGTAAACACTACAAAATAAAGCAGAATGGGTAAGGCTTTTTTTTTTCCCCTAGAGTTGCCCAGATTCAATATGTAGAGAGTCCAGGTCGTGGGTGGAGCAGAGAACATCAGTTCAGTGTGCATCAAGGGCCGTTGCTCTATAACAGCTAATCTCCTAAATCTGCTTAAGGAAATGCAGTAACCAGAGTGAAAAGTGAAGGCATGATATTATTACCCTATTATCAAGGTAGAAATAACTGGAGTACCTCAAATACCACTGTGTGGTAAATGTTAATGTTTTAGTGACAAGTACTGTAGAATCTGCATTTGTTCTACAAAGTGAGCCCAAATGAGATAATGATACAAACAGTTTAAACTGGTTTGTGAGCAAAACAGATGCGTGCAAATTTTTCAGCTTGCCTGTTGCACCATAGATTGGAAATTTAGCCAAAGAAGCGTAGTCTTGTTATGATCAAGCTTAGTGACTAAAATGGTTTATTTTATTAACACGGGAAGCATCTTGAATGTTGGGAGTTGTAGACTACAGTTACATACAGTTACAGGCCTGGCTAACCTTGAAAAGGCCTCTCTTCATTTGAACGATAAAGAAAAGAATTCACTGAGATGATGTATTTTTTTGTTTGCTTTAGGATTATTATATTTCTGATATCGTTTGGACTTTGCATTAAGGCTCTTCTATGTATGTGAATATATTATATCTTTATGAAAATTTTACTGTGCTGTGTTGTGCGGCATTCTGTTTTGGAAAAAAGGAAAAACTGTAATGGTATATCTAATTATAGACTGGTGAGACTAACATCAACATCAGAGAAGGTTTTAGAATCTATAGTAAGCGATCAAATGACCAGCAGCTTGGAAGAGAACAGGAAACAAGAATATCAATTGATTTCCAACATGGGTTTACAAAGGACAGGGCTTGTCAGATAAATCTGATGGAGTTCTTTGAAAGGCTGACAAAAAAATAATGGAAAAGGGGTGAATGTGATCTATGGATTTTAGTAAAGGCATTTGTTAAAGTGCCACACAGGAGGCTAATCTAAAAGGTCAAAAGTATGAGTATGAATGTTAGGATGAAGTCCTTGATGGAAAGCTGGCTGGAGGGGAAAAGTGCTATAATTAGCTGTCTCAAGTGAGGTCCTGCAAAGCTGAGTACTGGCAGTAATTTTATTTAACACTTCTATACAAAAATGATTTTGAAGCTGGTACAAGCTATTGAGTGTACCTCTTTACTGATGACACCAAGATAGGAGGAGCAATTATAAGAGCTGAGGAAGTCCACATATTACAGATTGTCCTAGATAGATTGAGGAAGTACTGCAAAAGGAAATGTGACAAACGGAGTTCAGTCTCAAAGTGTAAAGCCATTGATTTGGGCAGCAGTAATAGCAAAGACAATACGCCATGAAAGGAATAGAACTGAAGGAAGTAAAAGCACGAAGGAACCTAGAAGTTTGTACTATCAGAATGGAGCTTTAAAGAGTATCAGCAGCAAGAAAAGCAATTGGAGGAATTGTATTTAGTTCAGAAGAGATTCTACTGTACTGCACTCATTGGGATGTATTTGACAAGTTGTGGACTCTGTTACCTAAGAATTAGAAGAAGAAAAAAAAAGCCATCTGGAGTAACCAGGGCTACGAGACTTAATTTGAAGATGAAATGGTATGTACTGTAGGAAGTCGTAATGGGCTACATGGATTTAGTCATGAAAAAGATGCTTAGGAGATTACTTATGTTGTACACATGCATCGAGGGACACAACTAACTGAGAGCCAGACTGTGCTTGATCCTTGTAGATGGTGCAAGAGGAGAGTGAGCTGAAGATCCTTCTGTCCTCAGGCAGGGGTCATATACAATCTAGGTCCCTGCAGAACTCACAGGAACTTCCTTCTCCTAGCATCCATATAGTGCTAGGCATCTCAGGGCAAGTGGGGAGAGGCCAGTAAGTGACATGAATTTGCCCACAGGTGCTAGTCGAAGCATTTCTGGATACACATTCTGAAAAAGTATTTTACCCTTCCAAAAGAAAGGAGGAGGAGGACTAAACAAAACCATGGTCCTTCCCATTCTGACTTCTGATTCCCATGTCACAGGGCACCCACAGGGTGTTGCATAACACCTTTTGTTCTTGTTTGGTCTCACTTTGATATTTGAATCCTGTTTGTAGAAGTTCTAGGAATGGGCATACTGAACACTTTTGTTAGAGGTGTTTACTAATATGGTGACAAAATGGAGAGCATACAAATACATCTTGGTTAAAATAACAATGCAAATTTATTAAAGCCAACTGGCGTTTTAACTGAATATGTATTGTTTCCTGTTTCATCTTAGGTAGATTGAACTGATAACTGTTTGAATCAATTATACCAATGTTGACTAGAAATTAAGTATTCTAGATACTAGTCTTCAGCCTAGTGAAGTAAAGGATTAAATAAATCGTATTCATGTTTGCTGACATGCATTACTACTGCCACCGTAGTAACGGATAGAAATCAAAATAAATTGAGCTGATATCTGTAGGAACTAATTCAATCCATGCTACTGATTTTTTCAAGGAAATAATATATTGTAACATTGTGTAAGAGACTAGTGAAGCTTCAAAGTCCATATTGAGTCACCTTATTATTAAAGGATATTATAAAAATGAAGAAGGTACAGCAGAGGGCAACCAGACAAATACAATGATCTGGATTATTTAAAAAGGTTAAAGAAACCACAATACATTCCTTTTCTTGAGAAGATAAGTGCTAAATGATGATTTTAAAGTTAGTGTCAAGTACAAGACGGAGGAGGTATTTAAACTTACATTAAAGTAGGGCAGGGCAGTAATGGGATTTATATAACATTTCTCACAATTGGGGCTCAGTCCTGCTCCTATTGATGTCAGTGATTTGACTGAGAGATTGGTCTTAGGGAGTAATTATATACCATAATAGGAGGAAACAATAACAGTGAGGGCATTAGGAGAAGCTAGTATCTTCAGATATAAAGTGTCAGTTGCGTATTTAGAATTTTATGTTTACTTGTTTTATACTGTAGCATAACTGTAGCATAAGTGTGCATGGCTCTTTACCAATATGAAGGACCTAATTCCTCTCCCCTTGAAGTCAGTGGGAGATTTGCCAATAACTGCAATAAGAGTAGAACTGGGCCTGAAGCAGAATGGCTTGAGGATTTACAGATGTTTGCATAGATACATACTAACATTCAAAAATGAGGCATGGAAGAGGCTCACAGAATCACTGGCAATCAACAAGAACAAGATATAAAACATCCTCTGGGTTTGTTTCCTGAGCCCTGTTTATTCCCAGGCAAGAACCTACATTAAAATGGAGTTAAAGTTGAGACTACATGTCAGTAACTTTGAGAGTAAGAAAGTTACAAGGGTGCTGTAGTTATCCCACAACAAACATTATAACCAAAGGAATTTCAGAGTTATGGTTACAATGGAATCCAAATATTTTAAGGTATGTAACAGTACAAGTAAGGCAAACAAACAAACTTAACTCTGTCCTTCTCTTTCAGTGCCCCAGTTACAAAATGGGATAAACTGCTGAAAGTCAATGGAGACAAAGTGGATGAGGTACTATCTTTTATTGGTCAAAGTTCTGTTGGTGAGAGAGATGAGCTTTCCAGCTCCACAGAGCTCTTCTTCAGGTTGTGGAAAGGTAAGTCAGAATGTCACTGCTAATAAAAGCTGGAACAGATTGTTAAGCATGAAGAGTTAACACATGTTTTACAAAACCATTCAAGATGAAATGGCACTCTGTAGTTATAGGAAAAATGAGAGTTAATGGGTTACAGATTGTTTAATGAGACATAAAACCAGTGTCTCTACTAAGTCCAGGATTTTTGGTGTGTAATGATTTAAGATCCCATGATTACCTTTCCTTTCAGGATGAGGACTGAGATGTCAGCTATGGAGTGATAATTTTGTGGAAAAGGGTTTGACCAAGGATAATAGGGTTTTTTTTCTATCATAATTTTTCTGTGTGAGTTCATTTGATAATGTAGTGGTTTTCTAGTTTTACCCACATACTTTTTGGGGCATTTGATGTATCTAAGGCACACCAAAGGTGTTGATAGGCATGTGTAAGACCCAGGGGTCTTGAAAGGTGTGTTGTGAGGGGTATTGATCATTGTAGCAGTGGGGATATGGTCTGCAGGTTTTGCATCTGTTGTTCTGCTAGGACCAGTGTTGCTTTAGAGTTGGCATGCCCTGGTCTGTGGGGAGCTTGCTTCTGATGATGAGCTTGGGGTGTGTTCAAAGGTCATAGAGGGGGTTCAGGAAAGATTTATTTCAGGGTGTGGTCCCCATCAAATATGGGTTGAAATTCTTTGATGATACCTTGTATGGGTTTCAGTGTGGGGTAGCAGGTGATAACTAGCAGTGTGTGGTCAGTGTCTCCCCCCCCCCCCATTGACATAGTTTTTCTCAGGGTATTAGGGTGGCCCATTCCATGATGTGATCTACTCCTCTGGTGGAGTGTCCTTGTTTAGGGAATACAGTGTTGTTGTAGCCATTTTGGTGCCAGGATATTAGAGAGACAAGGAGTGCGAGGTAATATATTTTATTTGACCAACTTCTACTGTGAAAAAGACAAGATTTCGAGCTTACAGAGAACTCTGTGAAAACTTGTCTCTCTCACAAACGGAAGTTGGTCCAGTAAAAGATATTACCTTACCCACCTTGTCTCTCTTGCTTGGTGAAGGCAGTTTTAAGCATGTTAAGTATCCCGGTCTTAAATTATTGTTCAGAGACTGACCACACAAAAAGGGTAGCAAAACAATGCATCCAAAACATTATACTTGATTTACATGTGAAAAAAGGGAAGTATGCAGAACGTGCCAGAGAAAGGCAACAAACAGAGACCGTATAAATAATAGCTGCTCTGTTTAGCTCTTTGTGAACAAGATAGATTGTACCAGTATAACATTAACTGTGTCTTTCATATTAAACAATGGCTTCAGTCAGCACACACATCTCACTATTCCCCCTCCTTTGTCTCTCACCTTCTTTCCACAATTCCCTGGGTTCCCTGCTTCCTCCTGACTAGGGTTAGCTATATTTTAAGACAGATTAATACAGTTTTACACAATACAAGAGCTGACAAATCCAAAAATGTACTGTCACGGCATTCCTATTTATTTTCAGTGGTCAGAAATATATTCCTTTATGCAAACTTTAAACAAAGCCCTGATTAGCACTTCTTATAGTAATGATGTCTCTTCAATCTTCAGTGATGTGTCTTCCAAGTGAAGATCTTCTGTTTTATTCCTCCAGTCACCAAAGTCAAACATTTTGAGAGAAAAAAATGTTGTGCCTCTCTTTCTTCATAATATCAAAGTTCTGATATTGTATATGCATGATTTTTGTTTTTAAAATATCAGTACAGTGTTTTTGAGGTTTCAGCCAATAACGATAAGTCTTAACTTTTCAAACACAGACCCTTCGTTAAGGATCTTGGGTAGTGAAATTCAAAAACAATTTCCTATACTAAGATAGTACTTCAAATTACTGCACCACACCTTTAAGTGTGTGGGGGATTTGTCTGGCTGGCCTAATGAAGGGAGCAGTGCTTTATGGCTGGGGAGGGCAGAAACAGAGGTCAAATTGCTGCAAAAGGGACAAAGGGCAACACTGACTCATCCCATGGAATCCAGATGGGCAGAAGGGTTTAAAAGGGGCAGCACATGCGGTGAAGCCTCCTTTCACATGGAGCAGGCTGAAGCAGCAGCAGGGAACAGAGGACTTCAGCCTGTCTCAGCATGCAGGGGCGGCTCTATGTATTTTGCCACCCCAAGCACGGCAGTCAGGCAGCCTTCGGCAGCCAGGCAGCCTTCGGCAGCACGCCTACGGGAGGTCCACTAGTAACGCGGATTCGGCGGCATGCCTGCGGGAGGTCCGCTGCTCCCGCGCCTTTGGCGTACCCGCCGCCGAATTGCTGCTGAAACCGCAGGACTGGCGGACCTCCCGCAGGCATGCCGTTGAAGGCTGCCTCACTGCCACCCTCACGGCAACTGGCAGGCCGCCCCTGTCAGCATGGCTCCGCTTGGTGAGAACGGAGAGCGGGAAGGTTGCTTCTCCACTTCACCTGGTTTAGGTAGAGCGAGGCAGGCAGAGGAGAGTAGCTCCAGCAGGGGAAAGGGAGTTGGCTAGCAAGGCAGCCTGGTTCCAGATTCGCTCCCTGGGTATAGAGACATGGAGGGGGAAGTGGGGGAGTGCGGCCTCCTCTCATAACAGCTATGCTGTGGGTAGAGGAGTAGGTTTCAGGTTTTTCCTGCTGTGGGCAGGGGACAGCAGGAGGGAATTTTGCTTCTCCCTCAAGGTTGGTCTCACTGGGACAGGAAGCTCTGTGCAGAGCAGATGGAGTGGGGTTGTGGGGGCCAGTGGTGAGCCAGGGGCAGGATCCTCACAACAAGCGTGAGGGGCAGGTGGAGCCCAAAGTATTGGATTTGATTACCAAGGGCAGCCCCCCGAGCTGACTGAAGTGGGGGAGCGGGATTGGGTGAAGCAAACACCCATGCAAGTGAGCTGTCTGCGGTTGCTGGTGGGACAGTCAGCAGGGATTTGATGCAAGTGGTCCAGGCTATTGTGTCTTAGGTTGTTTCGGCAGCATTACAGAGCTTACAAAGAGTAATGGGGTTACCTGCACTGCACACTTTTATCTGTCAGGTAGTCCCAAACATCTAATAATAAAGTTGTGACCTGATTAAAATCATATGTAACATCTCATGTCCTCCTTTTGGTATAGCCGGACAATTATAGTATACTAGGGTAGCCAGAGAACCATAGGCCACGAGTAGCTAGGGAGGCAATATGGGGGAACAGAAGTAGAGGCTAGAGCTAAATGATTTTTTTCATACCGAATTTTCAGTAAAAAAAATGCAGATTCAGTGACACTGAAACATTTTGTACATTTGTGTTGGCTATGCTGATTTGTTTTGGTTGGAAAACAAAAAGAAACTAAAAATAAAGAAGAATCCCACAAATATTGACATTGAAATTTTAACAATTAAATGTTTTGATTGTTTCCATTTGAAGTAACTTTTTATTTCATTTTAAAAAAATAAAATTAAAAGAAAACAAATGTTTTTAAAAGCTCAAAATCAAAACGGGATACTTCATTTGGCCAAAACAATTTTTTCGACTTTTTGATTCACCAAAAATTGTGAAATTTTTCATTTTCAGTTCAGCTGGAAACAAAATATCTTTTCAATTATATGGAAGTGCCAGGAAATTGAAACATCTGTTATACACACAGCTCTAGTGGAGACGTCTCTAGCCTAAAGAATGAAGAAAGAAAGTAATAGGTGCACATGCTAGAAGGACATAACAAGTGGGGTCCCGCAGGGATCAGATCAATATCTTCATCAATTATTTAGATAGTGGCAGAGAGAGTACACTTATAAAGTTTGCAGATGATACCAAGCTGGGAGGAGTTGCACGTGTTTTGGAGGATAGGATTAAAATTCAAAATGACAAACTGGACAAACTGGACAAACTGGACAAACTGGAGAAATGGTCTAAAGTAAATAGGATGAAATTCAATAAGGACAAATGCAAAGTACTCCACTTAGGAAGGAACAATCAGTTGCACACATACAAAGTGGGAAATGGCTGCCTAGGAAGGAGTACGGCAGAAAGGGATCTGGGGGCCATCGTGGACCACAAGCTAAATATGAGTCAACAGTGTAACGCTGTTGCAAAAAAAGGAAAACATCGTTCTGGGATGTATTAGCAAGAGTGTTGAAAGCAAGACATCAGAAGTAATTCTTCCGCTCTACTCTGCGCTCATTAGGCCTCAATGGGAGTATTTTGTCCAGTTCTGGGCCCCACATTTCAGGAAAGATGTTGACAAATTGTAGAAAGTCCAGAAAAGAGCAACAAAAATGATTAAAGGTCTAGAAAACATGACCTATGAGGGAAGATTGGAAAAAAATGGGTTTGTTTAGTCTGGAAAAGAAAAGACTGAGGGGACATGATAACAGTTTTCAAGTACGTAAAAGGTTGCTACAAGGAGGAGGGAGACAAATTGTTTTTCTTAATCTCTGAGGATAGGACAAGAAGCAATGGGCTTAAATTGCAGCAAGGTCAGTTTAGGTTCGACATTAGGAAAAAGTTCCTAACTATCAGGGTGGTTAAGCACTGGAATAAATTGCTTAGGGAGGTTGTGGAATCTCCATCATTGAATATTTTAAGAGCAGGTTAGACATACACCTGTCAGAAATGGTCTAGATGATACTTAGTCCTGTCATGAGTGCAGGGGACTGGACTAGATGACCTCAAGATCCCTTCCAGTCCTATGATTCTATGATTCAGATAACAGGGGATCCCTGTTCTCACTTGTGCACTAGCATGCAGGGAGTCCCCAATGATCTTAAGTTTCATCCCATATAGGGAGCAGCCATAGCTGTCAAGTAATCACCCCAAATACTGCCCTCCACTCCACAGGGTAACCACACTAGGTATGTCTACACTGCAACAAAAACACAGAGTTAGTAGAACTTCAGTTGACGGACCCTGGGTTTGTTAAGCTAGGGCTTTAGCGTCTACACTCATTTGTAACCACAGGTTAGGAATTGTTGAACCCTGGGTCACAATCTGAATCTGCAGCATCTACACTGCATTATACCGAGTCCCACCACCCATTCTGCAGACTTTCAAGTGACATCCCAAAATGTGGCCACTCTAGCCTTCTGTTTGTGGTACAGTGTGGGAAAGCTTGACTGTCCAGCAAACGTGACTGTGCAAAGGACAAACAACTTGGCCCAGGGTATTGTGGGATGCTTTTGGCAGACTCCTAGAGCACAAGTCCAGTAAGGCTGCATCTATACTGCAAAACAATAGGACTTGAACCATAGGTTCTGGCTTGACTCATGCACAGACTCTCCATGCTCACGGGGCCCAGTTTCTGAGACCTGGGTTAAACTGATTTGTGTGTAGACAGAAGGGGGATTAGTCTTGAGCCTGAGTTTGAATACTGGGATTATACTGCAGTGTAGACACACCCGTTGGGTCACTGGACCTGCCACAGATGAAGGGTCAGCATTGGCCCCAGTGTGCATGAATTACATTGCAATGGCTCTCATTATGAATGAGTTCTTTGAGATCTAAAGAATTTGACAGTTTGGGTTTTGGTTTATTTGGATTTGCATCCCTTGAGTTACCAAATTTTCAGAAATCTCCATCAAAAACCGTAATGTCAGCTCCAGGGTTAAGATTTTCAAAGCCAACCAGGGGATTTTACCACCTCCTCTTGATTTCAATGGGAAATTGAAATTGTGTGGCTCAGTTCTGTATTTGTCTTTGAAATATCTCAACCAGCCCATGTACTATGTTCACAAACAGCAAACCTGGCCCAGAGTTGGCTCACCTGGTTTTAAGTGACATATGCTCCATATTTACTAGGTCACGTGTTTTAAAACAGTATATTTTCATCCTGATGATAGCTGACAATATTTGTTGCCAAAGAAGAATACTTAAGCACCTGTTGCACTTGCCAAAGAAAACGCTGAGATTTTTAAACTAGACAGTTCATGTAGATTAATAAAGTATATTGCACTAATATTTCATTCAGCTCAAAGTCGGCGTGCAGACTGCAAATACATAACAATTTAAGTAAGGCTGAATAAAACCCCAAGCTTCAGATTCATATTTACATCCTATCCAACACTCCTTAACAAATGCACTTATAACCCATTGTCAGTTCTTCTACTCACTGTATCTTACCCACAAAATTAATGTTCCTGAATGGATTTCTTTTTCTTTTAATCCATGGACCTTTTCAGAAGAGAATATACACACCCAGGGGTTTTACCCAGACTGATGAGACTTGGTTGTATTTGTTACCCAAAGAGGTGCCTTTCTAATCCAGGGAGTGGATAACTTAACCAGCAAATAAGCCATCCTGCATCTATTTCTTCCCAATTGGGTGCACCTAAATAAGAATAAGGAAGTTTGATGCCAGTAACCATGAGCCACTGGAACTTAACATAGTAAGGACTGGCTTCTTAGAACACAACAGTGGAAGGATATTCGATTTCAGGAAATGAGATAAATGCAGAGCCCAATTGTGACGCTGGCAGACCAGGTCATGTCAGAGTGCATTCAGGTCTATTCACTTGTGTATTAGTATAGATCAAAGCAATTAGTATTTTGGGTTTTTAAATTTAATAAAACTAATGGGATGTTACATTCATTGTTTTCACTTAGTTATTACATTATAACAGGAACAGATAACATTTACATTGTAAATACCCCTGTAACTAAATAACGCATCAGACATCAAAGAGGCCTTTGAGAATGCTAATGAAGGACTTTATCATAAAAGGTGCTAATTCCAAAGCAAAACAGCCATTATGTGTGATGACCTGAGGTCAGAGACTCAAAGTGCATTCCTCACCTATTGTCATGAAAGGAAAAGCCTAGGTGGGTAGAGACACTGTCAACTGGCTTTCTGTGTGAAGAAGCTATAAATATGGATTCAAAGAAAGATTCTTTTTCTCTGGACTGTTTGGACTGTTACAGGGAAGTACACCAGATGCAAAGTGGAGATCCCCAGAGACAATCTGGGTACCCTGAAAAGACTTTTGGGAAACAGGCAGTTTATTACATCACTGCCACCATCTGGAGTTACAAACTGTGATTCACCTTACATATGTTTTGCCTGCTTTAATCTCTCAATAATTTTCATCTTTTTTCTTAGCTAATAAAACTTCAGTTAGTTTATTATAGAACTGGCTGCCAGCATTGTCTTTGGTGATCTCGAGTACCAATTGATCTGAGGTAAATGACTGGTCTCTTGGGACTGGGAGCAACCTGACGTGGTGTGATTTTAGGTTTAAGTAATCTTTTATCACAAAGTTCAGTTTGTCTGGGTGACAAGATAGACTGGAGAATCTGAGGGGACTGTCTGTGACTCCATTGTAAGACTGGCATAGTGATCCAGGAGTTCTCATTTGTTACAGGTTTGGTGAAATCTAATTATAACAATTGGGGTGTCTGTCCTTGTTATCTGACAGTCTGCCCTGAGGTAGGCACTCTCGGTTTTGAACTACTCCAGACAGCATGACACCAGTTACAGCCTTGCTGCAAGGCCAGAGCTAGTGTGAAGCCCCTGGGACTTCCTCACAGAAGGCTTCCTGTAGATCTCCCAAAATCAGCCATGTTTGAGTATTGATTCTCTGGCTTATTCCTCTGGGAGGGTAAACCTTTATCCCCACAAACAAAGGCAAATTTAGGAAGAAACCCTGAAAGTGGATCATTGGATGTTTCCTCCTTTGAGCTTCCTTCCACAAGATTTAAAACATACCAAAAGTGGGAAAGGGATCAGGACACCAAATAAGAATACAGTGTCAGTCGTGGCTTTTAGGGAAAGCAATAAGAGCAACTAACAAAGCAGAGTGAATCAATGTTAGATAAAGGGCTTAAGAGAGCTTAGGAGAAGGGATTTTACAAAGATAGCAGGAGAAAAAATGTTTTGAGATAAAGAGGCCTGATTAATAAGTGGAGAATTTAAATTAATGACAACTCAAAAAAATCAGTGAGAATGAACTCTTAACTATCTTTAATAAGAAAAACAAAGAAAAGAAGTCTGGATAATTAGGGAGTAATGAAACCATGTAAAATAGTTATCGATGGAGGGTGGCTAAGGGAATACTTGAAAATTTTGAACATATGCAAGTCAGCTTGGTCCCAATAATATACCATAGAATCATAGAACTGGAACGGACCTCAAGAAGTCATCTAGTCTAGTCCCCTGCACTCAAGGCAGGACTAAGGATTATCTAGACCATCCCTGACAAGAGTTTGTCCAACCTGTTCTTAAAAATCCCCAATGATGGAGATTCCACAACCTCCCTAGTAGTTTATTCCAGTGTTTAACTACCCTGACAGTTAGGAAGTTTTTCCTAATGTCCAACCTAAACCACCCTTGCTGCAATTTAAGCCCATTGCTTCTTTTCCTATCCTCAGAGATTAAGAACAATTTGTCTCCCTCCTCCTTGTAACAACCTTTTATGTACTTGAAAACTGTTATCATGTCCCATCTCAGTCTTTTCTTTTCCAGACTACACAAACCCAATGTTTTTAATCTTCCCTCATAGGTCATGTTTTCTAGACCTTTAATCATTTTTGTTGCTCTTCTCTGGACTTTCTCCAAATCTTTCCTGAAATGTGGTGCCCAGAACTGGACACAATACTGCCGTTGAGGCCTAATCAGCGTGGAGTAGAGCAGAAGAATTACTTCTCGTGTCTTGCTTAGAATAATTCTGCTAATACATCCCAGAATGTTTGCTTTTTTTTGCAACAGTGTTACACTGTAGACTCAGCTTTAGCTTGTGATCCACTATGACCCCCAGATCCCTTTCCACAGTGCTCCTTCCTAGGCAGTCATTTCCCATTTTGTTTGTGTGCAACTGATTGTTCCTTCCTAAGTGGAGTACTTTGCATTTCTCTTTATTGAATTTCATTCTATTTACTTCAGACCATTTCTCCAGTTTGTCCAGATCATTTTGAATTTCAATCCTATCCTCCAAAGCACTTTCAATCCCTCCCCAGCTTGGTACTGTCTGCAAACTTTATAAGTGTACTCTCAATGCCATTATCTAAATCATTGATGAAGATATTGAAAAGAACCTGAGCCAGAAGCAATCCCTGCAGGACCCCACTCGTTATGCCCTTTCAGCATGAGTGTGAACCACTGATAACTACTCTCTGGGAATGATTTTCCAACCAGTTCTGCACCCACCTTATAGTAGCTCCATCTAGGGTGTATTTCCCTAGTTTGTTTATGAGAAGGTCATGCGAGACAGTATCAAAAGCCTTACTAAAGTCAAGATATACCACATCTATCGCTTCCCCCCATCCACAAGGCTTGTTACCCTGTCAAAGAGAGCTATCAAGTTGGTTTGACACAATTTGTTCTTGACAAATCCATGCTGACTGTTATTTATCACCTTATTATCTTCTAGGTGTTTGCAAATTGCTTAATTATTTGCTCCATTATCTTTCTGGATACAGAAGTTAAGCTGACAGGTCTGTAATTCCCTGGGTTGCCCTTCTTTCCCTTTTTATAGATGGGCACTATATTTGCCCTTTTCCAGTCTTCTGGAATGTCTCCCGTCTTCCATGACTTTTCAAAGATAATTGCTAATGGCTCAGATATCTCCTCAGTCAGCTCCTTGAGTTTTCTAGGATGCATTTCATCAGGCCCTGGTGATTTGAATACATCTAACTTGTCTAAGTAATTTCTGACTTGTTCTTTCCCTATTTTAGACTTTAGATCCTACCTCATGTTCACTGGCATTCACTATGTTACACGTCCAATCGTCACCAACCTTCTTGGTGAAAACCGAAACAAAGAAGTCATTAAGCACCTCTGCCATTTCCACATTTTCTGTTATTTTCTTTCCCCCCTCATTGAGTAATGGGCCTACTCTGTCCTTGGTCTTCCTCTTGCTTCTAATTGCTTCTAATATAACTTAGAGTGCTGACGGAGCTAGATAAGAACTTGTTCAGATTCCAATAGAAGTCAATAGCAGAGCTAATCAATTTCAATGGGAGGATGATTTGGCCCAAATTTGCCAAATTCTGGGAGAATGTTCTGGAAAGTTATATAGAACTAAGGAGATCTGGGAAGACTGGATAAAAATAAGCATAGCAGATGTCTTTAGAGAGGAAAATAATAATCCTGGATATTGCTACAAGAAATATTAAGAGAAAATAAATCAGAAAGCAACTAGATGATAATAGAATCATGAACAATAGGATTGGAACAAAGGATCAATAGGCATTACAAAATACACGAAAAACAAACACCTATCCCAGCAGCATATTGTTCAGTGATCTGTTGTATCCTACCACACCTTCTAGGCTGACCCATAATAGGGGCTTTTCCCCAGTATGCTTTTCTGGAGCAGGCCCTTCAGAACTGCAGTAGTTTGTGTCTGCCAGACTTAACGTGCCCATTTTGTACTAGCAGTGACTGGCTGCATCATCTTCTTTTCCAATTGCTAAATGTCTCTCTCTACCCCCACCTATTTTTTAGTTTCTTATTGTTCCACAGATGATTTTCTTAATAAATGAAGTGTTCCATCCTTTCCAGTCTTAATTAATTTTGTCATTCTATTTTTCAATTATAAAGAACAAAAGGTATAATTTTGTATTTAAGTAAAGTATTTGATACAGTCTCTTGTATAATATTCCTTTTAAAATTAATTTCTATTGGGTCTGACTTGTAAAAGAGCAGTGCCATGTTGAAACTCGCTTGAATGACCATACAAGGTTAATGATAAATGAAAAATCATCAAGTGAGAGGGAAATATTTAGTGGTGGACTACAAGGAGTGATATGGAAATGGTCTTACTTAACATCTTCATTAGTTATTTAGGTGCTGGAGTAAACATTATGTTAATTAAATTCACAGATGATACTAAATTGTAGGATGTTTCAAACAAAAAAACAATTTGTATGGTGGGGGTGCTGAGAGCCATTGAACCAAATTGTAAACCCTGTATATAATGGAAAACACTTGAAGCCAGGGGTGTGGCAGCACCCACGGTACCCCTTGTTCCAGCACCGAGGCAGTGAGGGCAGAAACATAATAAAAATAGAAGGTTTAAAAACATGACCAGAAATCCCACCAAATAAGAAGCTGCTAAAAAAAAAAAAAGCAAAGTAATATATCTGAAGGAAAATCATCGCAACATATATATTCATCCAGAAGGATAAACCTGTAAAACAGTAATTTAAAAAGAGATGTAGGGATGACAGTGGACAAAAAAAAAAAATTAGACATGAGTTTGAAATGTGGTGGAGAAATGGCCAATGTATGTGGTTAAATACCATCTATGGCCTTATCTACATCAGTTTAAAAATGTGATGTTCACATGCATTAGCTAAAAAGTGCTAACTAACATGTTTTAATAATCTAGTGCAGCCAAGGTCTCTAACATATGCAAAGCTGGTTGAATAAAGGCTAGGGAAGATCTTGGGTTTAATGCAACAATTTTAAATTATACACTTCCTTGGCTGCACTAGAATTTTAGAACATATTAGTATGTATTAGCTAACACGTGCTAACAACACACTTATTCTTTTTAGTCTACACAGGCCTATGTTGCGTCACATAAGTGTAACTCTTTCTTTCTGTACTCCTATGAGGAAGAGGAAATAAATATATTTTTGCCCCTTCTTCGAACACCAGTGTCCCAATGCTGACACTAGTATTGCCCTTCTGGCTACAGAATTCTAGGGTCTTGAGCTTCCCACTGGAGGGAAAATCAGTGACTCAAAGTCTGGGTGTCATTCAGTGCCAATCACTTTATTTTAGGCTTGCCACATCCAGGGGGCAGAAAACCCTGCCACTACCCCTCCCACCTCCCCCGCAAAAACCTGCCACTGGCCATGTCCCCTATCTCAAAAAGGGTCCTAGTGCTGACTATAGCTAAATATTATTAAAATGTTTTTGAAAACCATTTTATACACACGCATGCACGCAAATACACACACACAATGTATGTGTTATAATTTTCTTACCTTATCCTAGCATGGCACTATAGTCCTGGCTACAGGGGTATGAATTGTAGAGCACTCTAATATGTCCCAAGTAAAAAACAAAACAAACAAATAATAATAAAAAGCACATTAAATTTTCAAACCATCAAGGCAATACCAAAACCAGCCAAGTAGCAACCCTGTTCTGTTTACACGTATACGTCGGTCCTAGAACAGAAGCAGCACAGACAATGTGTAGCAATCCCCTCTTTGAAAAATCTTATGTCGTATACCAGTGCCTGGTTCCCAGGAAGCTACTATGCAATGAGAACTGCTTCTAGTATAGTGCCAGGGGTGAAAGTAAGGTGGTACAGGCCGGTACGGTGTACCGGTAAAAAGTAGCCGCCAGTACCGGTCCGTACCGCTGACTTTAAAGCGCTGCCACGGCTGTGCTTTAATGTTGTTGTCCCTCCCCCCCGCCCCCCAGCTACCGACGGGAGGGGGTGGGTGGGGGGGGAGGGGGAAGAAGTAGCTGCCCCGGGGCCACAATTTAAAGAGCCCCGGGCGACGTGGGCCAGGCAGCGCAGATGGGCTGGCTGGGGGACGCTGACCCCAGCCCCACCACTTCCACCTGAAGCCCTGCCCCTTCTGGGGGTGGGGGAGGGCAGAGCAGGCCCCGTACGGGTAAGAGCTCCATTTACTTTCACTCCTGTATGGGGCAAAACTTCTTCCTACTCACAACAGCTTTCTCTTTGCAGAACTTTGCAGAACCAAACTGCAACAATATAGCCTTTCTAAAACTTGATTGTATGCTCAAACAAACAAACAAAACCCCAAAACTTGGAAGACTGTGCATAACAGCACCACCTAGTGACTTCTCCCGTAACAGTATATGAGGGATTAAATACCTCTGCTTCAGGGCATAAACCTAACCAGTAACTGGCTAGAATCAGGAAGAAACTGGAGGGATTCTTGCACCTTACTCTGAAGCAATTGCTCCTGGTCAGCGTTGGAGACAAAATACTGTGGTAGATGAATCACTGATATGATCAATATGATAATCCCTCTGTTCCTAATCCATCCACCATTGAGACTGATTTTGCACTTCATTTGATTGAGTGGGCAGCTATTGTAACCATTTAATATAGAACTGTACTAGTACATACTATTCAAACGTTCATTAGCTAGCATGCTCATGTTTCAATATGAAAACAAAATACCCACTTTTTGTCTAAAATGATTTTTAATTTAAATTAAGTGTAAAAAACAGAGCAGTGTGTGTGTTTCCTCTAATAGACTACAAAATGACTTCTCTCTGAGAAGAGTGACTAGAAATGTAAAACTGCAGTACATAGAAAACAAAAAGACACAGAAAACAGACATAAGAATTACGTGGCAAAGTACAACACAATGCCAAACACTTTAGACTTAGTGAAGTAACTATATTATGGACATATGTATTATGTTACAAAGGCTTCCTGAAATGAAGTCATTCTTCACTATCATCTGGAATCTCTCCATTTGTAAGTGAAAGGGAAATTACCGTTCTCTCATTTTGTTTGGCTTGACTAGAACCTGTTATAATTCAAAGTGCAATTGCTCAATGTGGGCATTTAAAAATCTCAAACATAGAACCTCCTCACAACCTCCTATCCCTCCATTTAAGCTTTACAATTAAAATGAAGCTGTTTGTTCTCGTTAACAAAGAGCAGTGGAGGCCATAGTGATTTCACAAAGATTAAAGCTTCTGAGATTTTGTTTCCCAAAGCTCATACAAAGAAAAATCCTATTAACTTCTTGTATTATTAATGTGTCATGTGATATATTTGATTTCACAGATCAGTATTCATTTTCTGCTCTGTTTATAATTTTCAGAAACACAGTTATTGTAAATGCTAATAAGATTTTTTTTAATGACAGGAATTTCGATGACTGGGAAATAATAATTACCAAAAGATTTTGGTTCATGCATTTTAATGATGCAAATTTCAATGTACCCTATTAAAGCATTCTGCTTAGGAGTTATCTAAAAAATTGTATTCCAGATGGGTTTGTTTTCTATTATAGAGCAAATTGTTCCAGCTGAAAGATGTTGCATATAAGAAGTCAATAGTCATACATGCAGGTTATTTCTAGCAATATTTTGCAGAACAAAAAGTTGTGTATCTATTCTCTGCCTGCTAAGAAAGCTCTATCACACTTCTTTTGTGCATTTTCCGAATAGTACCAGATTACATGTGTTTTCAATATAAACTACTGCTGCAGATATTGTATGATAATGTAGTTCTGTCTTAAATAGTTTAAAACCCAACCTGCCTAAACTCTGTCCTACTGCCAGAATAATTAAATAACAAAATAATACGTTCTGTAAAAACCAAAAACAAATGCGTCATAATAAGATTCCACAGCTTTAGTCCTTTTGGAATATAATGTACAATTCATAAGAGGAAAAATGTTTTAATATAGCCTATTGATGCATGAGGTTTAGATACAGGACCATTAGTTACAAAGCTGTACAAGAGAGCTGGTCAAACACTGGGAAAAAGTGTGAATTTCTAATGAATACCAGGGCCTCAATTTCATTAACTCTATTTAAACCCATTAGTTTTTTTCTGAATTTATAAAATTTCAGAGGTGACCTGAATGATTCAGTCCAGTATGCTTATTTGACACACTAAATATCTGCTTTTGACGTAGCTTCATTCGTCTGGCTCCTGTCTGGTCTTGTTTTTACAAAGTTTAGGTTATCCAGTCAGGTAAGAGAAACAAAACCAAAAGTGTCTTTATTGTTCTGTTTCTAAAATGATTTGTGATAAAAGAAAACACTGATACAGGTGGTACATTCTTAAAGGATCCAGATTTTTTGTAATTTTAAGTGAAACTAATTAACAGAATTTCTGGTAAATACTCAGAAAAAATTAATTCTGTACTTGGAGAGTAAGTGTGTAAATTTGATGAGGATGTGCTATATCTTTTTAATAAAAAAACCCAGAGACTGAATCCCTTCTTGAAGTATAACGTATGGATAGCGTGGGAGAGTGGGAATCAGCTTACCTATTTGCCTATACCTGGTTTTACCACTGATTCACTGTTGAAGTGGCCACTGGCTTAAACACACTGTGGCAATGTATATCTTTTTGCAAACCAGATATAATATTTGTCCGCCATACAGAAGTGATGCAAACATTAATGAATGGATTTAAACACATTACAAAATCTAGGGTTAAAGGTGCTAAATTGGCCATATATTAGGCAAAATATTTAACCCTTCATATAGCAACATTATTTTTATGTGGAAATGAAAGCTTTTTATCTGCAAAAGCTGTATCTTAGTTTTACGGTAAGCAGACAAAGATCAGATAATGACCTGTTTTACACCTTCATTAAAACAAGATTTTTTCACAGTGTTTGTCTGCAGCAAAAATATGCTCTTGTGTCTCCAATCCAGACCTTTGTAAACTCTTCCAGTAATAGGGAAAATCAAAATGTTAATTCCGGAAGCATTTTACACAGTACCATTGGGTTTAAACAGTGCAGAAAGTCAAAGGACTGGTGTCCTGCCAAAATATTTCTCTCTATCTTAGCACAATAGACTTTTCAATATTGTCTTTTGAACCTGAAGTTACACAGAATGGGCTGTGGTAGCGCCCAATAAACATGGGCTACATCTTCCCACTTGTACCAGTCATTAAACAGAGGACAATCTTTTTGCATGCCATGGAGACACAGCCCCTGTGCCCAAAAGATACAGTGGAAATATATAAGAAGGTAGCTTACTACTGGTGTGGAATAGGTACAATTATTTAACAGTGGAGATTTTGGGCCTGATTCTCCACAGCCTTCTACATTGTGCAGTCATTTACACATGTGCAAAGTGAGTGTAAAATGATAATTATTTTGCACTCATTTTTTAGACATTTAGACAACTACATGTTCAAGGAAGATGAGAATCAGATGCAAAAGATCACAAAGTAATTTTAACTAAATTAAATATAGATGGAAAGTACTCTATATTTATAGAAACCATCATTGAGTTATACCTACCATAGGTACTGGAACTAGAGGTGCTGGGGCACCCTCTGGCTTGACGTGGCTTTCATTATACACAGGGTTTACAGCTTGGTTAAATGGCTCTCAGCACTCCCAGTAAAAAAAAAATGTTTCAGCATTCCTGATACCTACTACAATCCACTTTGGGAAGGACCCATCTCTAGGAGGAATCGAGTATAGAACACTGATGAGATAGGAGGAGGGAGGGTAAGAAAAGAAATACAAAGTAGATTAAACAGGTCTAGAGGATATAGTGAAAACTTTTTTTTTAATGCCATGCAATCCAAAACTGATTTATAAAAAGGGGACATAGAGCTGAACATGTTGACATGGGCTGCTGAATAGTGGGTGAATTTTACCCAAGTGCAAATCATCACATAATTCTTAGCATGAGCCAATGTGGTCTAGAGACTTAGCCAGAACTCAGAAGGCATAGGTTGAATTCCCAGCTTTACCTCTTATCTGCCGTGGGCAAATCAGTTCACCTCTCAATTTCCCCTGCAACACTGTGTGTGTTTTGTCTATTTAGAGTGTAAGTTCTTCTTGGCAAGGACTGTTTCTCATTGTCTATACAGTACCTAGTACTGATTTTGGTAAAGGCGTTTAGGTCCTACCATTAGACAAATAAATAATAATTAAACTTTAGTGGTGCATACCATCTTATGTGCATCGAGGTGAGTTCTGCTCAGTGGGACTATACTGTAGGCCAGGGGTAGGCAACCTATGGCATGCGTGCCAAAGGCGGCACACAAGCTGATTTTGAGTGGCACTCACATTGCGCTGGCTACCGGTCCGGGGGGCTCTGCATTTTAATTTAATTTTAAATGAAGCTTCTTAAATATTTTAAAAACCTTATTTACTTTACATACAACAATAGTTTAGTTATATATTATAGACTTAGAGAAAGAGACTTTCTAAAAATGTTAAAATGTATTACTGGCACGCAAAACCTTAAATTAGAGTGAATAAATGAAGAGTCGGCACATCACTTCTGAAAGGTTGCCGTCCCCTGCCGTAGGCATTTATAATACCTCTGAAAAATGTTATGTGTGTTCCTGTATATTTTTAAATGAGAACTGAATGAATAAAAAAAAAGTTAGAAAAATAACATTCATAAGAAAGGAAGCTGGGAAGATACCTTTATTTGGTGTTTATTTGGACTTTTCTGTGAGATTCACTCCTATCCTATTTATATCCCATCATACTCTTCTTAGCTCAAACCTGTGCTGCAGCATTATAGAAGATCTTTTGGGTTTTTTCTGCACTCTCTGAGGATGAATATCATAAATTCTGTTGGTTATAATGCTTGAACACTTGGAGTGGGAGGATCAGCAGTGAGTGTATTCAGAACTCTGTAAACTGTGCTGCAAGTGGACTGCAATGATTAAAGAGACATTGAGATTCTCCAAGTGTCTTGAAGTCAGATCATGGTTTCACAAAACATGCATTTTCCAGGGCCAGGATTATATAATTTAAAGCTAAAAGTGTACTTTTTGAATAAATCACACAGAGGATTGTAATATCTGATTGCTTTTCTCAGCTTCTGGATGATCTGCTTCCGGAATGGGGGGAGGTTTAATTAAATGCTCAGATAAAAATTTGAAAATGCCTACTTCTAATAATTGTGTGCTGTTTGCTGAATTGGCAGGTCTAGGTCTTTTTCCCCCCACCCTTTCCACACTGTTATCTAATCTTGCATAAATTGATACAAAATATTTTGAACTTTTTATCACAAATATTCTTCAGGGCTAGATATATGTAGATTTGTTTCAAATGTTAATTTGACCATTTGGAAGGTCAAAATTGTATATTTTATTTTATTGATATTATATATTCTCATAGTTAAAGATAGCAGTACAGTTAAACAAATCTGCTTGACATTTTAAAATGTTAACCAGTGTACTTTATTGTCTAGTGTAATGGATGGACTTGCCAAGAAATACCAGTAAATTTTATTTGTACTTACTTGAGCAGGGATAGTACTGCATGAATAATAATATTTTACTGAAAATTTACAGTGTTCAAGACTATTAAATAAAAAGATTGCTTACTAATAAAACTTATAAACTGGAATCCTATTCACGGTATTTAGGATCCAGATTTTGCCCAAGGAAGACCAAATAACTAAATGAAAGGTAAGCCCTGCAAAATATGTAAACAGGGGAACAATAGTCTTATAATAGGTGGCTTGGGGAGGGGCCAGGTAACCCTTGTAAATGGCTGGATTGAAGCAAAAAGACTGTCCTCTTTTTAGCGCTGAGTGAGGCAAGTGGAAGGGGAAAAAAAAAACCCCAACAATCTCTAACTGTAGCCCAGGGTGGGCAGAGAAATTGCTTTTGTTTCTGATGTTTAGTTTGAGTTTTGTGTCTGAAGAAAAAAATTGTGCCTGGAAAGATATGCGGGCATGATAGTGAGTTCTTCCTGGAAGATCCAATTTGAGTAAGGGGAAATTGAGGCAGCTGCTAGCCTGAAGCTTGACAAGGCAGGTGGCACTGCTACAAACCTACATAGTTGATTTTGCTACAAACCTACATACAGGTATTTGTCTTCTCATGTTGTACAAATTTAGTAACATCTTTATGAGAATTACAGAACCTCCACTCAACAAAAAATCTTAACACAATTTCCAAATTACATGTAGCCTGGAAAAACTGGATAGATGAGTTGTAGGTGGTGGAGCTGGGGGGAACTAGTTGGTGCCTTTCTCCTTGTGATTCATGAAAGGCTTTGGGTGCCTTCATGCAATCTGGCTGGGTGTGGAAATCCACCTGCTGTTGTGCTGAGTGATAGCTCCCTGAGGGGTTTGGTACTTGTCATTAGCAAAGCATTGTGAGAGACAGCCCAGGCTGGAGAGTTAAGGGGGCACAGCTGTACCCCAGTTCCGGGTTGTACCATTAGTTAGGCCCATCAATGGCTATTAGTCAATATGGTCAGGGATGCAACCCCATGCTCTGAGTATCCCTAAACCTCTGACTACCAGACGCTGGGACTGGAGGACAGGAAATGGATCACATGATAGTTGCATTGTTCTGTTCATTGCCTCTGAAGCATCTGGCATTGGCCACTGTCAAAAGGCAGGATACTGGACTATGTGGACAATTGGTCTGATCAAGTATGGCCGTTCTTATGGACTACTTTCGAAAGGGTAGGTACTTGGTTATTTTTGAAAATCAGCCTTCTCTATGGTATCTCATGTTGGGAATCTCAAATCACTAGTCACTCCTGAAAATCTTTGACCATAATTACCTGCTGATTTGGAAAGAAGGCCGCTAAAACAGGGCCAAAGCTCGGATATGGCTGAAAATTAGCTGGCAAAACAAGGAAATCATTAACTGAAATATGTTAAGTCCAGTTTCTAAAGGGCAAGGGGAAGAGATAGCTCAGCTCAGTGGTTTGAGCATTAGCCTGCTAAACCTAGGGTTGTGAGTTCAGTTCTTGAGGGGGCTACCTAGGGATCTGGGGTAAATCAGTACTTGGTCCTGCTAGTGAAGGCAGGGGGCTGGACTCGACTCAATGACCTTTCAGGGTCCCTTCCAGTTCTATGAGATAGGTATATCTCCATTTATTTATTTTAAATCAGCGGTAACCAAATTGAAAGGAAACACCTCTTTAAAAAGAAGCAGGATCATTGTTTTCCTAACACTTAAACACACTTTGTCTACCTATGTGGGGAACCCGAGACGTAGGTGCTATTGAGAGCTAATGTAAAGAGCTTGCAGAGGAAACCATTTGCAGTATACAGCACATTTTATTATTCTTACAAAACATAGGAACTATGCTCCATATTCTCAAGTGCCATCTACCTCATCTATTAGCTATTTACATATACATAGAGCACTCTTTAACAAGGACAAGGTGTCTATTGACATATTAGGATTTCCTTGCTTCAGATCCAGTTTTAGTAACTTACTGGAATAGAAGTGTATGAGATACACCTTCAGTGACTTTGAGCTGACTCTCAGGGAAGTTGACAACATAATCAGTTCTGAGGCAACACCAAGTTTATTCCTGTGGTAGAAAATATAATGTTTCTCTTTACATATTGCATTGCATAACAGCAGTAAGTAAATGTATTATGTTCTTTGTCTGCTTCTTTCTGAGCTTTGAGTATTGGCCACTTCCTGGGGCTGGTTACCAGAGAGTAAACCAACGGTCTGATCTCATAAGGTTAATCCTAGATTTCTATTTTATAGATTTAGAAAAGTGGCTACCATAATTCTGTATATGACCATGTGAGATTGTTAGGCTATACCCTTCACCCCCCAAGCCAGAAACACAATGCATATAGGAAATTACACACTGGGGGAAGCTGGTATTCTGGATGGTTCGGGGTGGCTACAGCTGAACCCCAGGCAAAGAGCAAGTGGATATGCAGAGTCTGTTAGGGATTGTGTGCAGTTCTACTTCTACTGCTGTTCGTGGCCATGATGGCGGAAATTGCTGAAGAACCTTATGAGTCTGTAGGGGAAACAACAGTAAACATAACCGGCTATCCTATTATATGTGTACTTAGAATTTTTTTGTATTGTATCAGCTAGGAATGTCTAGTGGGACAGAGCTCACTCCCACATGTGCAAGGCTTACCTCCATACCAGGTGTGATAGTGTCTCACAGCCTGTCTATGTAAAATGTGGGGGCCTGCCTATCTTTTTGAACCAGGAGCACGTTTTCAGGTTTCTGAAGGTTCTTATTGCTTACTGTCCTCCTCTCCAGAACACTTAGAAGCAATTGCAATTCAAAGCAGATGAAAAGGAAGAGCAGGAGTCTACCTAAGGAACCTGCAGTAATGCAAATTGTCTGGTATTATCTAAAATTAAGGGTCTGATCCTGCTCCATTGGAAGCCAATGTCCCAAACCCAATTGACTCCCATGGAATGGACCATTACACTTCACCAGCCCCACCAACCAAAATACACCAATTAAACCAAAAGAATGTAAGGCAAATGTTGGAAGATTTGTGCCTCAAGATAGTACATTACATAGACTTTAAAAATGTCCTAAAATGTAATATTCTTGACAAAAAGCTATAATATAAAGGAAACTGCACAATTAGATTTATAAAAACAGGCTCTTTCTAGCTTTTCTGGGGTGGAAAGTATAAGGCAATGCACCATTTAGACACCTGGATTCGATGCAAGTTGTTACTCTGGTATATCTACCCCCAGACCTTGGAGAAATTCAAAATCTCCTACAATTCCAGAGTAATAAAAGGAAACTGCACATTGTTACTCAATAGAAGTAAAAGTTTATTTGAACAAACTACAGATGATATTTCAAAATATCCATATGCATTTATGGAAAGAAGCAATATGACCAAACTTACTTTGATGGAATCAACTTCACAACAAAATAAATAAAAATAATAATTAAGGAGACCAAATGTGCCATATACAATAATAAACAGGTTCACTTTTTTTCAGGAATGGGAAATATTTGGGCAGCTGGGGTTATGACCTGTCCATGTAAATGAATTATATTATTGATCTTATCCTCCTCCTTGCTACCCATGCCCTTTCCATGGCCAGGCTGTAGCTAGCTCTAATGTGACTAAGCAGAGGAGTAAGACCTTCAGTGCCTATGTGTGGCTGTGTTAGGATTCCTCCTCAGACAGTGGTTTTGAACATGAGGAGACGTATCATGTGGGTAAGGAGCTCCAGTTGGAGTCTTGACTCTGCCCTCCATTATTCTGTATAGTGGAGCTGAGCAGTGCAAGCAGGGAAACAAATATGTACCATATAGTAAAGTGCTGCACAAATTACTTGCCCTATGAGTAAAGAGGGGATTGGGGACAAATTGTGACCATGAGTCACATTTACAGTCTGCTTATACTCAGGATATTGAGCAAAGGATTTCTCTAGCCCTTAGAATTAACTAAAATCACTTTTCTGAGTTGTCTTTAGTTAGATTGGAAGCTCTAAGGGAAGGGATGTTGCCAACCATGTTTGTATATGGCCAACAAGGTCAAGTTCTTTCCCCAAAGGAAGAACAAGAAATACTGCAAGCAAGGAAGATTTGATGCTTCTTCTGCTTTGCTTCTATAAAGCAAAAGCTATAGATATTTGGAATTTGCTCATTCATTTTGTCATTGTTCTTGGGGAAACTATGCTGGGAACAGTACTGAAAAGAGACAACTACACTGTTTAAGGTTGCAGATTTCATATTAACCAAGCCATTTTAGTGGAATTTTAGTTGGATTCAAAACAGACCATACCAGTAGTTTCTATGTCTATAAATCTGCAGAGGTTCACTTGAATCTGTGCAACTTACAAATCTTAGCAGACCTTTCAACAAAACCTGGGTTGACTTGATTTTTTAAATGACACCCTAAAACCAGAAGTTTTGAATTGCAAAATGACACCACAGTAATGAGTTTTGTAATGCAGTTTCATACATCTAGGATTTAGGCTTTAATTGCACTGAATTATCAGTTAATGTTACAATCCTGGAACCTTAATGTATTAAGTAAGTAAAAATTCTAGAATTGATAATTCCTTGTATTTTGTAGCAAACATGATCCTTATTTCTTCCCCAGGAAGGAGAGCTTGTTAATTTTCTACTAATTCTTATTATCTACCTCCACATGCTGTGCAATGCAATAAATAAACAAGAAATTATTTTCTTGCAAAAATACTTTTGGTCAAATGCTTAATTGAATAAACCCTTTTGCAGATACCCAATTAACTGTCACTCCCCTCCTCCCCCCCCAAAAATATACTTCTGTACAAACAGGGGAAAAAAGTAATCCTGTCACTAACATACATATTTGATTTATTTCACAAAATGCATTTATCAGTTCATGTCACAGCAGAATGCATTGATTCCTCCTTTTTGAGTCAGCATTTCTTGCACGAAAAAACAAAACTCCTTTTGTCTTTGAATCTTGAAATAAGAGACTTGACCAAATGTCAGAAAATTGTTTGTGTGTATTTTGTATTTAAAGTAATTTTTTTCCAGTTCCAAGGAGCCCCACAGTTGGGTCCACCATTCAGCCTGAGTAGTGGGTTTTGGGTTTTGTCAGCAAAGTTCTCTCTTCTACATGGGTATTGGGCTACATTTTCAAAACACAACATATAGTGTATTAGCAACAATTTATTATATGCTTCAGTAGTAATTGAGTCTAAACAAACCTTTCAGCCACCAGGGACAGTCCGTCCATATAGGCGAACTAGGCGGCCACCTAGGGTTCCAAGTTAAATGGGGCACCAAATGCGAGGAGAAAAATCAAATAAAAAAGATGAAAAAAATACAAATAAAATAATGAAGATGTCATTATTTCAAATCCTGTGCGCGTACGAAGGAAATATTAATTATAATTCATTTTTCTACATTTCTGAGAAATTATTAATCTGTCAAATATTTTATTTAATGCAAAAAATAAATTATATTTTAGCAAAAAATAAATAAATTTGCTATGTAGGGTCAAGACGACCACTCCGCAATATTGATAAGCAATAATTCAGCCACAATGAAACACATCTGCCAGCGTCAAGAGCTGCAATGCTAGAGACACCTAACTCGAATATACATCAAGGTCGCATAGCCGGAAATTCATGTAGAGCGGAGCTATCACGAGTTGATACATGAGAAACGGTCATTTTAATACACGTCGCAGGTAGATGGTTAAGAATCGAGCGAATACTGTGGAAAATTGTGTTTCTTGGTGCCAAAGAATAAAGAATAACATCTTTCAGCATTATAAATTAAAAATGTGAATATCTTTAAGCGTTATTAAGCCTTAGCACTATTATCGGGCTGTATAATTATGAACTTTTCTTTGTTATAACTGGTTCACATGTAATAAATAAGGTCCATAAAAAAAAAGTAACAGCGTTAACGCTTAATAGACTATGAAAGTGATGATGTCACTCTCCAAACAGGTAACTGTGAGGAAGGGGATTACTTTCCAAACAACCGGTGTCGGGTTATAATGTCGAAAAAGGTCATTTTGTTTGCTGTAACTAACTGTTTTAATAGGTACGTGAGTGTATGTTACTAATCACTGAACCTTTAAGCAGTGAAAAGACGTGTTGGGATGGCTGCAACGTAGTTTAAATAGCCAATCGTGTGGTGTGTCAGCCATCCTTAACGCTATAATGCTTGCAGTTGGGAGCACAGTACATAAGAATATTCAAATGCCCCATGGCAGAAAGAGGAAAAAGAAAACCCTCAGGAGCTGAGTATTGTAAACGAAAGGCTGAGAAGGAGGACCAAGCAAAACAGCAGGGATCCTTCCTGAAATATCTTCTCTTTAATTCAAATAAAGCAGTTCCCACATCGAGATGAAGGTATATTACTTCGAGATGAGGATAGCTTACATCCACAAAAAAGCAGTTTGGAAACTCAAGATGATGGAAACTTAATTCTAGATGAAGGCAGCTCACAGCATCAGACTGATATGGAAGTGTAGAAAATGTATTCACTTTCAGAGACACATGCAGAAATTGAAGTAAATGAAGTAGAAGGAATAAAGGATGAGGAAGTTACAAACAAGTGACAGTATGGGGACCCAAATTCATGGCCCAAATGTGATGGCAGTGTGCAGCAAATTCTCGTGGAACATGGACCCGAAGAAGTTCATGAATTTCCCTTCCCTAAGGATGGAAATAAGAAAATTCTCTGCTCAGCATTACAAGAGGAAACTCATTAATGGGGAAGACATTCATCAAAACTGATTACAATATTCAGTGTCGAAGGACTCTGTGTTTTGCTTTTGCTGCAAGTTGTTTAAAAATTAAGCAATTGGTACAACACTTCCTGAAAATGGTTCAAAGGACTGGAAAAACATATCTTCAATTCTCTCTTCACATGAAAGAAGTACAGAACATTGGAATGTTTTCAAAATTTGAAAGAACTTGAATTACGATTGGAAAAAGGAAAAACTATCGACAAAGAAAATGTACATGTGATCAGGAAAAAGAAAAATATTGGCAACAAATATTAGAGCATCTGATTGCTTTAGTGAGAGTTCGCGGTGGGCAAAATTTAGCATTCTGTGGTAGAAATGAAAAATTATACAATCCAGGTAATGGAAACTTTTTAAAATTTGTTGAATACCTAGCTTTGTTTGATCCAGTCATGAAGGAGCATCTAGGTAAAATAACTGAACATGAAACACAGATTCTTTACTTAGGAAAAAATATGCAGAATGAACTGATTCAAATCCTAGCAAATGCCATTAAAAAGAAAATTTGTAGAAGCTGCTCATTCTGCAAAATACTTTTAAATAATATTGGACTGTACACCAGATGTGAGTCATGTTGAACAGATGATGATGATCATTCATTTTGTGGATATGGAAAAGTCTGCAGATGGAGATAATGTTGAAGTGCTCATAAAGGAACTTTTTTTGGGTTTCGTACCACTGCAGGAGACGACTGGAGCATTTATGACTGAAACTATTCTACAAGAGCTTGAAACAATGTCATTATCTGTTGAAAACTTTCGTGGCCAAGGCTATGATAATGGGAGTAATATGAAGGGTAAAGACAATGGTGTGCAAAGGAGAATCATGGAAATCAATCCTAGGGCCTTTTTCGTTCCTTTCAGTACACATTCTCTGAATTTGGTTGTCAACGATGCTGCTAGATGCTGTTTGGAGGCAAGCAGTTTCTTTGACCAGGTGCAATGTGTTTTATGTGTTTTTCTCAGGCTCAACACGCCGTTGGGAGATTCTGACTCACCATATGAATTCTCTAACTGTGAAACCACTTAGTCAGGCAAGATGGGAGAGTCACATTGATGCTTTGAAACCTCTTCGCTATGAACTTGGAAACATTTATGATGCCCTAATTGAAATTTCTGATGATACTACCTTTACTGGAACATCTGGCAATACGGCACATTCAGATGCAGAAGCTCTTGCAAATGGCCTTTCCAAGTTCAAATTTGTGACTTCACTCATTTTGTGGTATAATATACTTTTCAAGATTAACCTCACTAGTAAGCAGCTTCAGGAAAAGAACTTGAACCTACATTCTGCTATTCAAAAACTGCAGCAAACTACAATATTCTGGAGGAATTCAGAAGTGATGAAGGGTTCGAAAGAACACTGGTAGATTCTCTCGAGCTTGCTGAGGAAATAAACTTTCTGACAGAATTTGAACCAGAGCCAGTTCACATTCGGCAAATGAAACAGCAGTTTTCGTATGAAGGATGAGACAAACCCATTCAGAACCCAAAACAAAGGTTCAAAGTGAATTTCTACTTCACAGTCCTTGATACTGCTATTCACTCTGATGAAAGATTTCAACAGATGCAGCAGCTAGAGTCAGTATTTGTCTTTCTGTATGATATCCACAGCTTGCAAAGGAAAACAGCAAAACAGATAAGAAAATTCTGGAGTCGGCATTGACTCATGAAAATTCAAAAGACATTGATGCTACAGATTTGTGTAGCGAGCTTTCGGCTTTTTCAAGACCACTTAAGAAACATTCCACTCCTGAAGAAGTACTGAAATTTGTTTGTGAAAATAAACTCAGACAGTTTTCCAAACATTTTTTTAGCTCTACACATTCTTTTAACTTTGCCAGTTTCCGTAGCTAGTGGGGAATGTTACCATTGATAAAAGTTACCATTGATAAAAACATATCTGTGTTCAACAATGGTGCAAGAGAGATGTGTTGGACTTGCCACAATGTCAATAGAGCATGAAATACCTGGAAAACTGGATCTAAAAGAACTAGTGACTGAATTTTCAAAACTTAAAGCAAGAAAAGTCATGTTTTAAGAGCACAGAGTGTTTTTTATTCGGAGTGTTTTGTAAATACAGGTTAAAGTTCATTGAAGAGTTTTCTTATTTCTTTCTATATTGAATGTGGTTTTAATAGCAGTTAAAGCAGGATAACATAATGGATGATTTTGGATTTGTAATAATACAAATTATAATTAACCTTTTTAACGCATTTTTATTTGAAATCAGACTGAAATATCATCTAGCTGTCGTGTACAAATCTATTCTGAAAATTCCGTGTCTCTATTTTATCTGATCTCAGAAACATTGGTTGGACAGATGGACGGACAAACTGAATAATTAAGCCTCTGTTTAAAACAAAAAACACTTAAAAACATTAAAAGGAAAAAAGGGGCAAAATGTTTCCCAGTTTACCAGAAACCTCAGCCTAGATCTGCCCTTGGGGTTTGGGGCTGGGGGCACCGATTGCATGGTTCGCCTAGGGAGCCAGTTGCTGGCAGCTAGACTAGGGCCGCCCCTGTCAGCTACTGAAACATGTTTTTGTTATCATTGTCATGTTACCAGGTGTTATTTTAGCACGTGTTATAGTATTTGCATGGTTTTTTTCCTGACTTGGAAATACAGGCATTTTATTACAGATGGAGGGCCTCATCCTTTCTCAATAATAAAAAATGGAAAGTGTTCCTAAGTAAGGACTGCATGGTTGGGCGTGTAGATCACTAATATTTCTCTTTATGAAGGGCTAAATGTTATTGCACATCAGGCATACTTCTGCAACCCAAAATTTCAGATTGGTATAGCTCTGATTACATTTAGGATGGAAAAAAGCTTCCGTATATTACATCACAACGTTCATTCTTATCAGGAACATGAAAATTCTTCATTCATTCTGCTTACTTTCCTAGGCATCATAGAGAATAAATATGTCTTATCATTTCCACATATCCTATTCTGCTCCTCAGTGTCATGGTAAATGATACCCACCATGGTGAATGTTCTATCTTTTTTCTGTATAAGTCAATTCCAAATCTCTAATCTACTTCCTCATACCGCCCTGGAGGCTTACAACAATTATTGCTATCATTTTGATCTATCTTTCCAGCCTTTACTACAGGTACATCACAGCTTCTGCAATGCTCTTTGAAAGGGTAGAACTCTTGCATCCTCCCTACACACAGCCAGGCCTGCTAGCTGGTTGGCAGCCAGCACACTTTGTGCCCCACTTGAGTAGGTTAGAACTGCAATTGGCACTAATATACCATAGTCCTAGTGCTCCCTGAGATAAACACTGTGAATAGGCCCGCAAAAGAGTCTGTGAACAAAGGGATGGGAGGAAAGCAATGTGTCCTTTCCTGGTGTTTGTGCACCCATGCATAGCTTGGCACAGTCTGGTCCAGTATGCCTGTATGTGTATATATGTTTACTGTACAGACACATGTCAAAAATCATTTACTTATTGTATACTAGTCTCTTCCCCTCAGTATGACAATATAAACACATGAAACAGAAGTCCTCTGCCAGTGGACTGACCATAGAGAGAACGGAAATCAAAGCAAATATAGAATACTGCCTATAGATTGCAGATAGATGTGTCCTGACATGCTTATTCACCTGCAGCCCACATACTACTTTTTTTCTTTATGACTGTGTTACAATCACAAGTAATACATACAATGGAGAAGAGATTCCAGTTTCATTGTTACCTATTGTGAAATAGAGCATACATAGCTTTTTAGAAAAAGTAAAGAGTAAACACAAAACAGTACAATGCAGAACCCCTTCAGTATCCTATCATCTTTTTTTTTCTTTTTTTTAGCAAACTATTGTTTCTTCATCTAATTCAGGGGTTCTCAAACCTTTTCTTTCTGAGCCTCCCTCTCCCCCACACCCCAACATGCTATATAAACTCCACAGCCCACTGTGCCACAACAACTGGTTTTCGGCTTAAAAAACCAGGGTTGGTGTTTGGGGGTAGCATGCAGGAAACACGCCAATGCCATGCCACAGGGGCCCCCATGAAGCTACATTGCTCAGGCTTTGGCTTCAGCCTCAGGTGGCAGGGCACAGGGCCCTGGACTTCAGCCCCATGCAGTGAGACTTTGGCTTTCTCCCATGGGCCCCAGCAAGTCTAATGGTGGCCCTGCTTGGCGGCCCCCCTGAAACCTGCTCACCACCCCCCAGGGACCCCGGACCCCTGGTTGAGAACCACTGATCTAATTTATCACTGTTAAATGCCATGGAGTTTTTTTGTTTCTCTCTTTTAGTAAGGTTTTACTTAATAACTATAGAACATTAATTATATACTTACTAGTACAGATATTCAGATTTTCATCTGTTAGGTAGCAATCAGCATTTACACCTGTAAAGAAAATTATTCAACTATCTGTTGCAAAAGTTTTTCATGTTATCAGTAATGCATTTTTCCTTTATTTCATTTAGAAGCTTCTTCATTCCATAGGGTGTGTGTGTGCATGTGTTACAATTTAAGGCCTACATGGAACAACTGGGACGCCAGATTTTATTTTTTTATCTAATAAGGAAAGTCTGTCATCTTTTTTTTAAAACAGTGATTATGTTCATTATGCTTTTCCTTGCTGCCTAATTAATCATCCATTGATTTTATTAGCACAACACATTGTTGGGAATCAAACAGTATGTATGCAAAAACTTGATTTCAGAAAAACTTACTTAAATCTGTGCAAATAATAATAAAAGTGGAATCTGTAATATCTTTCCAGTAATAATATAAAAGAAAAGATAATTAGGGACAACATTATTTGTAAAATGTACCTAGTATTTAATATGACTATTTTGTTGGACTTAAAATGAAACTGGTGTGTTAGTAAAATCCATTAATATTAATAACTGATTATAAAAACAGGCTTCTACCAGCAAAAAAGGAAGAATGCACAGAAATGGTTATATTTTCTCTATTTTTTTTTCTTTCAGACTTGAAGCTAAATACTTTATTAATTTCTTGATGTGTGAGGAAGGCTTAACACCCAGTACTTCTCTCACTAAAGTATGGTAAAACTCCCCTTAAGTTCATTAGGAGCAAGATGGTGCCCATACATAGTATCTCTCCTTACAGAGAGACAGACTCCGAAAAAATACTTTCTATTCTCAGAACTTCAAATCTGGCCACATCCATACTTGGCACTCAGTCCTCCAAGGCCACTTAATCACTCCTGTGAGAAATGAATGCCATCAACTCCTAATGACTTAACACTCACACAAGCTCTGAGCACTTTGCAGGATTGAGCCCTAGATGTGGTATACTGTGTAACAAAGTTCTTTGGCTTCCTCTATAAGTGAAATGGGAGAGGTGAACCTGATGCTAGACTAATTTGTGTATGCAGTTCTCTAGCACTACCTATTGGTAAAAGGAGGAAAACTGAGGAGCTTCTTCCCTTCTGGGAGATACAATTTGCACATATGTCAGAGAAATTCCATAAAGTGCGCAAAGCTCTCTCATCCAGAGTTATTCTATGTGCCACACACATAAACTGTGTGAAATATACTTTGTAACTGTACCTATGTGAAAGAAAGGGTGCGATTGTGTGAACAGAATAGAGTATTTAACAGGAAAATAACAAGGAGCCCAGCCTGGGTAGCCAGGCTCAAGATGTATTGAAGAAAAGTGTAGAAATCTCTTTTCTGGTCTTCTCATTGCTCTGGCAACAAAGGCTCTAACCAAGTGCCTCAAATTCCATCAGGGCCTGGCAGTCTTTGACTTGAGCCAAACTGGTTGGACCACTGCAGCTGACTGGAAGGGAGCTGGCAGCCTGCCGGCAGCAAACCAGACAGGAATTGGTAACAGGTCCAAAGTAGTCCTATTTGGGCAGTGGCAGACTGGACAGAGCCAATGTCAGCAAGCTAGAACAATTCTACACCTGAAGGGACCAGGTGAGGGAAGCACCTGCAACTACTTTACTGAGGTGGGGTTAGACTGGACTTGTGTGGCTTCTTCTGGGAGCTGAATTTCTGGGTATGGGATGGCCAATTGGTTTCTTCTTTATCTGCCCAAATAAAATTGTCTGTGTTTCCAAGGTACCAAGACTCCTGTGTGTTTATGAGAGGAGAAGGAATTTGCCATTAAAGGTAACCAGGCCATTTAGATTTCCATTTATTAGAACTAGAAGTGTGAGTACAGCTCTACATAGGGACTTGAGCCAAACCCTTTGTTTTCAAAAAGGATCCCCCCTGTATTGAACCTTGCAGTAAAGTGACACATAAATATGGTGGTTTAAATATGATGGTTACTAACAGGGTTGTAACATATATTCACTCAGCGGTGTGGACCTGAGCTTGTCCGTGTAGACCCCAATTGCTAGAAATGCAAGACAGAACAAGGTTTTTAAATTTAGTTCTAATATTGGCCAATTAAAGGTGCTAGAAATAGGTGCTAGAACCAAATTTAAAGTATCATGGGAATACAAATAATGATCTGAACAGAAAAAGCAGTTTCCAGAGACCATATGATTTTTTAAACTATTTAATTTCATGATGCACAAATGTTATGTTTTAATTTAATTCTAGAAGTAAGTTCCATCCCAATTCCCAGTTAACTGGGGATATTCATTTTGGATAAAATGGGAACCTATTAGAGTTTACCCCAGTAAAGGCCTTGATATTTTAATTTTGTCTTTTCAAAATTCAGCAAATTTTGGGGAAAGACTGTAGTGGCTGACCAGAAAGTACTTGAAATATTACAACTCCACTCCTGTTTTCAGAACAGTATAGCTATGCTTAGGTAATGCTTAGGTAGCATTCAGACATTTGGATGCTTATCCAAACCTCTGAACTTTAACTTTAGTAATGAACAAACCTCAACATTATCATCTAGATATAAATGTTCTTAGAAGGTTGCATACTGACAGTACATTCACTGTACAGGTACATTCACTGTTCCTCTTTTAAATTTTTCACTGAACATTTTATTTTTTTCCTTTACTTATGTAACTAACAGTTTTTTAAATGTGTTGTCAGCAGAAAGTGGTGCTTTGTAGACTATCTGTGGTCATTCAATGATGCAGTATTTTGTACTTTGAATATATTTAAGCATTGTTATTTCAAAATTCAATTAACCTTAAGTTCCAAACTGAGTTGCCTGGAGTAGAAAAAAAGGGCTAGTAGAAAAAAAGATAAATGAAAATTAAGAAGCTTGGAAAATGTAAAATGTAAAGGGTTCTGAACAACTGAATTCCCAGTTAAATTGTGTGTGTGTGTGTGTGTGTGTAAGAGAGAATACCTACTATGTTTACCAAGTTGCACAGTTCCTAGGATAATCCAGGAGTTTATAAATCCTGCGTTCTTCCATGCACTACACAAAGGAAAGCAAGCACAGCATCAGAGGCAGCTTGAGGGAGAACACTGCTATAAGAAAGCCAGAAATTGTTAATCAGTGTTCAGAGGCTGGTGAGCCTTCAGGATCACTTGTCAGCCAAATGTTCTGATGATGCAATGGTTCTATCTGGGGTATTATTGAGTGTGTTTTCAGTCACAGGAGTTTTTCATGAATCTTGGAGGAAACTCCTGCTTGTTTGGTATATTTTTTCAAGTGTGATTTTACTCTGAAAGTGAGTCTTTATAAATAGCTTCTTACATTTCCATGTTCATTTTCTCTCAATGATTGTAAATCAGATTTATTCATTTTGAAAGTTATACTGTGTACTTTTAATCTCCAGCAAGACTTCACTCTAGTAACTTCAAGTCCAGTTATGCTATTTCTAGCTCAAACTTTCACTTTTGGTGGTGGCTAGAAGGATGGTCTAGTGGTTTCAGTATTATTGTAGCTATGTTGGTCCCAGGATATAAGAACAACAAGGTGGGTGAGGGAATATCTTTTATTGTACCAATTTCAGTTGTTGGAAGAGACAGGCCATTAAGCAACAATGGGAATTCAGACTGTCTGCATTACTTTTTCACCATCAAAGGAAGGACCCAGGTGGGTTAAGACACCAGTCAGTTTGTCTTCTGTGAGCAGGACCTATTAATACTGGCTTAAGGGAATTATCCTGCATCTCTGTACTGGTGGATTCTGATAGGGGAAATCCTAAACGATTGGACAGAGGTCCCCAAGTCATTTTGGGTAACCCTGAGAGACTTATGAAAAACTAGTAGATACTACATCTCTGCTATCATTTGGATTACAAACTTAGACTCACCTGTAATGCATTTTACCTGCTTTAACATCTCAATAACTCTAATTTCTTTTTCTTAGCTAATAAATCTTTATTTAGTTTACTAGAGAAATTGGCTACAGCACTGTCTTCGGTGAAATCAAGAGGATCCATTGATGTGGGGTAAGTAACTGGCCCTTTGGGGTAGGGAATGACCTAATGTGTAGTGATTCTTGGTTTTAATAACCTTTCATCATTTAGTCCTGCTTGTCTGGGTGGCAAGATGCACTGGAAAGCCTAAGGGGGACTGTTTGTGACTCCAGTGTAAGACTAATACAGTAATCCAGGAGTGAACAGTTGTTACTGGCTTGGTGAAATCAAATTATAGACCGGGGTGGCCAACCTGAGCCTGAGAAGGAGCCAGAATTTACCAATGTACATTGCCAAAGAGCCACAGTAATACATCAGCAGCCCCCTATCAGCTCCCCCCGCCCCGCCCCGCTCCCAGCGCCTCCCGCCCACTGGCAGTCCCACCAATCAGCACCTCCCCCACCCTCCCCGTGCCTCCTGCCTGCTGCGATCAGCTGTTTCGCAGTGTACAGGAGGCTCTGGGATGGAGGGGGGAGGAGGAAGGGTGCAGCAAGCTCAGGGGAGGGGGCAGAAAGGGGAGGGGGCCTTGGGGTAAAGGGTGGCGTGGGGGCAGGGCCTGGGGTTGAGCAGTGGAAATTTGGCACCTGTAGCTCCAGCCCCGGAGTCAGCACCTATACAAGGAGCCGCATATTAACTTCTGAAGACCCACAAGCGGATCCAGAGCCACAGGTTGGCCACCCCTGTTATAGACTATAACACCAGTTTGGGGTATCAATCTTGTTTTCTGACTGTCTGCCCTGAGATTGGCACTCCAGTTGTGAGCATGACAATACCTAGATTGTGAGACTCAGGAAATTTTAAAGAGAATCAACTATAGGTGTGAAGTCAATACACAGAAGTTAAAGCACATTAGCCCCACATGTGGATGCTTTCTTTCGGGAGTAACATAGCCTTGGGGCTTGTCTACACTAGCACTTTACAGCGCTGCAACTTTCTCACTCGGGTGTGAAAAAACACCCCCCTGAGGGCAGCAAGTTTCAGTGTAGACTAGCCCTTAGTTTGCTGTAATTTAAACTTCCTCCAAGAAGGATTATTTGCATTCATTTCACATGTCAGTTGATTCACCTTACCTTTCCTGACTGTCCCCAGTTAACTTAGCCCTAAGTCTCTTTAAAATTCGGTCAGACTAATTTTGCTCTCAAGCAGTCTATGTATAGAGTTATATAGGCAACCATCTAGTCAGGTCTAGTGAGGTGCCTGATGAATCCGCTTATAGCTAAGCAGCCCAATTTGAGAGCAATACAGATTGTTACAAGTTTCACAGATCCCCATGTTGTCTGAATTGGAGTCCAAGATTACAGCATGCTGCTTTCTTCTTTCTTGCTTTTCTTCCATCCTCTCGATCAAAGCCACTTCATGCTGAGCTGCATCCAGTGCCAGATGTTCCCTCCCAATTGAACAGGATTCTGTGCACTCCTCCCAGATTTGATGTTGAATGATTTCATATCATTTTTGCACACATCGCAGTACTGCCATAAAGGGTGACGTCACTTTCTAAAGCCGTCATGGATCTTGTTGTACAAAATATTCTTGGGGATATGGTCTCCTTCCATTCTCCTGACATGATTGAGCCATTGCAACTGCCTCTTCTTGATAGTAGTTTATGTTTGTCAATCATGTGCACTTCAACACGTCTGTGTTAGGTATTTTGTCTTCCCACTTAATTCCCGAATCTTACGCAGGCATCTCATGTAGAAGCTGTGATGTGCCTAGCATATGTAGACCATGTTTCTGAACCATAGAGCGGGGATGACAGCTCGCAAGTCTCATAGATTTGCATCTTCACCTTAGCTGATAGTTTGCTGCTATTCCATGCACATTTCTGTACTAGCCCAAAATTCTTAGCTTCTTTTCTAATTCTGTTAGATAGTTCAATCTGAAGGTCAAGAGTCCTGCTGATCATAAATTTCAAGTAGCAAGAGCTGTCAATGACACCAAGAGATTTACCTTCCAAAGTAATGTCAGGCATTGGTTCTTCCACCCCTTGGTATGTGATCAGTCTTCTTGAAACTGAAGAGTAGAGTAGCAGCTACTGTTAAGTGAAAATGTTGGAGGATGCTGAAGAGTTCAAAGAGTAAGGGCTTGTCTACAAAGGGGTAGGAAGAGTGTTAAACTGGATTAAACTGAGTGACTCGTGCTGGAAAATGTGTGCATACACTCAACACAATTCAGTTTAGTGCACTAGCTCTGCATTATCATGAACCCTGGAAGTCCCTTTCAAAGTGAACAAACTTTGCTGTGAATTGACTTAGTTTGGTCTATTCATGTGTAATCGAGGCTCCTGCACACTGCTTTGGATGGCTTTGAACACTGGAGTAATAGAAAAGGGATGAAATTTAATAGTTCAAAGTGCAAGGTCATGCACTTAAAGACTAACAACAAGATTTTTTTTCTATAAGCTGGGGACTTACCAGTGGAAGCGACAGAGGAGGAGAAAGACGTGGGTGTATTAGTTGATCACAGGATGACTATGAGCCACCAGTTTGATGCAGCCATGAAAAATGCTAATGCAGTCCTAGGGTGCATCAGGTGAGGTATTTCCAGAGGAGAGAGGGAAGGGTTAGTACCATTATAGAACGCACTGGTGAGACTGTGTCCAATTCTGGTCTCCCATGTTTAAGAAAGATGAATTCAAATAGGAACAGGTGCAGAGAAGGGCTACAAGGATGGTTAGAGGAATGGAAACTCGACCTTATGAGAGGAGACTCAAAGAGCTTGGCTCGTTTAGCCTAACCTGTGAGGAGATATGTTTGCTCTCTATAAATATATCCGAGGGATAAATACTAGTAAGAGGGAGGGATTAATTACGTTAAGCACCAATGTTGACATAAGAACAAATGGATATAAAGTGGCCATCAACAAATTTAGGCATGAAATTAGACAAAGGTTTCTAACCATCAGAGTAGTGAAGTTCTGTGTCAGCATTCCAAGGGGAGCAGTGTGTGTGTGTGTGGAAACCTGAATGGCTTCAAGACTGAGCTTGATAATTTTATGGAGGGAATGGTATGATAAGACTGCCTAAAATGGCATGTAGCTGATCTGTGACTGCTAGTCGCAAATATCCCCAATGGCCTGTGATGGGACACTAGATGGGGCTTTGAGTTACCATAATTCTTTCCCGGGTGTTTAGCTGGTGGGTATTAGCAAAATGCTCAGTGTCTAACTAATCACTGTATTTGGGGTCAGGACAAAGTTTTCCCCTGAGTCAGATTGGCAGAGACCCTGGGGGGTTCTTTGCCTTCCCCAGGAGCATGGGGCACAGGTCACTTGCAGGTTTAAAACTAGTGTAAATGGTGGATTCTCTGTAACTTGAGGTCTTTAAATCATGATTTGATCACTGCAGTAACTCAGCCAGAGGTTATGGGTCTATAACAGGAGTGGGAGGGAGAAGTTCTGTGGCCTGCAGTGTGCAGGACGGAAGACTAAATGACCATGGTGGTCCTTTCTGACCTTAAAGTCTGCGAGTCATGTTTCCCCTGCTACTGAAAGGGCTTCTCTTGCTGGAGGAGCTGCTGCTGCTGCCACCACATCATCTCTCTTGTGTTTTACCTGGGTAGGTAAGTGCTAATGCTCCATGTTGGAATGTTGGAATGCTTGATGAATGCTGAGCAGAATAGACAGTTCTATGCTGTAGCTGAGAGCAGGCTCTGGTGTCTGTGGTGGTAGGGAAATGTAAAATGAGAATAAAATAAGTTGGCAGATGTGTATATGCTCTAATTTCCATCATAAACATAACTTACAGTATATGGTACAGACTTACTTTACAGTGGAATCTCATTTCCCCACTTGTATTAGTCTAGACAAGGGATCAATCCCTTTTTGTTTTTCTACACTTGCCTGTTACTAAACTCTGGCAAAGTTTTTTTTTGTTTTTGTTTTTTGTGATGTTTTTGATGCAAGCACATAACATCCAGTGTGCAAAATATAATGTATAGCTCATTTATCTGAAGTTTGCCATGTTTGTATATTGTCCATTGCTGATTACAGCAAAGTGCAGCTGAAGGAGAAAAAAAGAAGCTGTCGAGCTAATTTAGCTGGAGTGCAGCTGGAAAATGGATCATATGCATGCTAGGAGGATAATTATAAGTATGAATTATATTTTTGATTGCTTTATAGATACCATGCAAATATTTGTCATAAAATTCAGTATGGGTGCAGCTTAACCAATAACTGACGGTACTGTAAGTTAATAAATGCTTCAGATATGTTCTGTGCTGTCTTCATTAACAAAAGTATTAAGGCATAATTTAGTATGTAAATAATAACAGGTGTCTGATCAATGAAAACATTAAATGTAATGATACCATCACATACATCAGATTAATGTTAATGGACCATATTGTGTCAGACTTTTTTGGCAGATCTCCTCATTGTATTTTATGGCAACTTCTGCTTAAAGAATGAAGTATGATACTGATTAATAGAATTCTATTTTTCAAGTAGTCTTGAATTGTGTATATTGCCAGATGATGGTAGTGTTAATAATACAATATTTCTTTCTGATTATTTAGTGTTTGAACAGTAAGACATACAATGTTTCCTTTTAGGTGACTTATTCTAAATTATAAATTTCAACTATTAGTGTGCAGTACACAGTTAAGAGGTGTGTGTGGAAAAGGATGAGGCAGAGACTGTCAATACTGAACTACTGAATGCTTAATTTTGAATGAATATTAAAGACATCAAATGTGTCAGAAAGGTGGATGGAGGTGGAGTTAATTTACATGCACTTTGTCTTCTGGTATATTCGAGCATGGACTTTCACTAACCTCTCACATGAACACACATCTCCTATCTCACCGTGTCTCTCTCCCTCATGACCAGGATTTTTCCAGGCTGCAGAACTCTGTGCCTCTACTGTGATATCCCCCTCAAGCCAGACTACCTAAACAGCTGGTGTCTGTGCTTTGCTTTCTCTTCAAAGGCTATGAACACCTGAACACCAGCTGTTATAACTTACCACACCACCCTTGATAAGCAAGCACATTTATTCTTAAGGTGAAAGAATTACAGAGAAAACATATTAAAACAATAAAAGAACCTACACACATGCTAATAAACTTACCAGAAATCACCCCTCCTCCCCAACTGCAACAAGAACTGGGGTAGAAGTCAGTCCTTCAAACCCGACAATAGTGTTTTTCCTAAAGTTATAAGTGCATAACAACGTTAGCTCAGAACTAGCACCTCTGAATAGGTTAGTCTTTGTTTTATACAGTTTGGACCTTTGTACTGGAGTTTTAAAATCAGCTAATCAGCAGACAAAGGTCCCCTGCTCAGGGAGTGGCTCCGAAAGTCTGGATTTTTGCATAACCAGAGATGGGAGTTTCCATTTGCCGCCCCCTAGAGAGTCCTCAGGCAAACCACTTGACATGGTTCATTCCAAAACTCCATACTTGTCTGGCACATTGTTTGGTAAAGGCCTTTGAAGTTCATAACACTTCCCAGGGCTCACATCCTATCTCTGCCCTACAGAGAGATGTCACATACAGTCCTGGTCCATGATAACAGAAAAACCATTCATTTAATAAAGTGGACTCCAAACATACTTATACTTAATTCAATAAGGTCTCCTGAAGGATAGTGCAGGAATTTGCCCCAGCTGTCAGGCTGAGCATGTGAAAATCTGGCTCTGAGCTCTTTTGAAAATTTGTCTCAAAATGGCCTGGGACCTGCTTCCTGTCTCAGGTACAATCAATACAAGTGCTGAAGTTGGAGCCCCCTTTCCTTTATAAGTGAGGGAGTTGTTGTCAGGGTGCTCTCCAGGAATTTGCTGCCCCTCTTAGTCTGAAGTAACACAAATGTTTTGACCTTCTAGGCATGCTACAAACCAAATGGACATTAGGGAAGGATTGAGATGTATTTTGGGTATTCCATGGGACTTGGTGTCCTTGAGGAACTGAGTTTGGGATGTTCTGTTTCCCCCCGCCCCTTTTATATTGTTTTTTGGTGGGGTGGAAGGGATAACTGTTTCAGTTCTTGTGATTGATCTGGATTGTAATTGTAATAGTGAGGGTACCTAGATACTTTAGATGAGCATCTCATGTCTTATTGTATGTTTAATTTGAAATATATTAATATAATATAAAACAAACAGGTAAAAGTTAGAAGCAGCTTGATTTTGCTTTGAATAGTATTGTGAAGATTTTTTTTTTTTGCAAACGTCTCAGACATGCTAAATAAACTGTCATAGAATTTAGATTATGGTTCCATTTAAAATATGCCTCTATTTGTTAAACTGCACAGTGCTTTACATGATGCTTTATAACAACTTGAAATTGCAAATTAAACTAGTATAAACTCATCAAGTATTTATATGTTATAGTAGGCTTTATAGCAGCAGTTAAGTATTGTATTACTAATGTACATAAGAATGGTCATACTGGGTCAGACCAAAGGTCCATCTAGCCCAGGATACTGTCTTCTGATGGTGGCCAATGCCATATGCTTCTAAGGGAATGAATAGAACAGGGCAATCATCAAGTGATCGTCCCCTATTGTTCAGTCCCAGCATCTGGCAGACAGTGGCTAAGGCACACACACAGCATGGGGCTGCATCCTTGACCATGTTGGCTAACAGCCATTGAGGACCTATCCTCCATGAACTTTTTGAATCCAGTTATAGTTTTGGACTTCACAACATCCTCTGGCAGAGTTCTACAGGTTGACTGTACATAACAAGCTTTATACAGTGGAACCTCAGAGTTACGAATGGAGGTTGTTCATAACTCTGCAATGTTCATAATTTTGAACAAAACATGGTTGTTCTTTCAAAAGTTTACAACTGAACATTGAGTTAATATAGCTTTGAAACTTTACTATGCTGAAGAAAAAATGCTGATTTTAACCATATTAATTTAAATGAAACAAGAACAGAAGCAGTTTCCTTATCTTGTCATTTAAAAAAAAAAATCCTTTATTTTTTTAGTAGTTTATGTTTAACAAAGTACTGTACTGTGTGTACGGTGTTTGCTTTTTTTCTTTTTCTTGTATCTTTTTTTTTTTTTTTTTTTGTCTCTGCAGCTGCCTGATTGTATATTTCCAGTTCCAAATGAGATGTGTGGTTGACTGGTCAGTTCGTAACACTGGTGTTTGTAACTCTGAGATTCTATTGTAATTAAACGTGCTTGCTCCTCAGTTAATTTTCCAAATTAAATATCTTTAAAACTATTTTCAAAATATCAAGGTGATCGGTCTATTTTAAATAGGTTTTGAAATGTTAAACCAAACTGCTTTGCTGTTCTGTCCCTAAAATGGTGTAAGAAAACAAACTGAGTTGGAGTTTTAGAATATAATTTCATTTATTTGAAAATATATATAGAGAAAAATACATATGCTAATCTCATATGTGAAGCATTTCATAATATTTTAAGGGTCAAAATACCGGTATGTTTAATCCTCTCAAAAATGTAAAAGGAGATTTTTAAAAGATGCAGCATTACAGAGGGGAAATTCAGGTAAAATCAGTAGAGATCCCTTCATTCAAATAGGCTATCATTTACTCAATTAATATGATCATAGATCTTTTACTATACTCAAAGTGCAACAAATTATTTAATTAGAACCTTGATTCCTTGCACAGAAAGTGCCTGATTCAGCTCCCATTGAGGTAAATGGGAGCCTTTTCATTAAATTTAGTAATAATACTTAACTCTTATCTAGTGCTTTATAATAATAATTAATGATAATAATAATTAATAGTGTTTTTCAGGACTTGAGTCAAATAGTTTTAATATTTAAAGTCCCTATAATATAGGTTGTCTTTACCTAGTCACCATTTGATCAGAGAACACAAATTTTGTGTGATTTTATAACTTTTATTTGAGAATCCAAACAACTATAAGCTTAACTAATTTCTTTACTTCCCTAAAATACTATACAATATGAAAATTAAATTGAAATTACAGTCTAAATCAAGTTAGTCAAATCAAGAAGTTAACAATAATACAAACCAGAATGGTCAACAAAAAAGAGAACAATCCATGACCAACAATTGATCAAATCCTTGGGTGAGCACAATAGTAATCAAATAACAAAAGTAACTTAACATCACTGACTGAATGGCTTACTTAGTCTTTCTATCTCTATGTCGTTTACTTAGGAGCTTATATTTTCCCTTGTGGAGACAATGTGTTATATTAAATACCCCAGGTAAACCTTTAAAGATCTGTGAGAAGGTATACTTTGAATCTGAGTGGTAACTTATATTATGGGCTTATATTCATGTGCTATTCCTGGCCATACACACACACACACATCTACACCTGAAAAGGCTAGGAAAAGTCTTTCCTGGCAGGCATCCCTGCAGGTAATCAGATGTCCCATTAAAGAAACAAAAAGGAAGAAATTTACTTAGAAAAATAATGTAAAAAAGGGTCTGCTTTTCAGCTTGCTTGTTCTGTGGGGCCTCATAGTCAAGCAGAAACTGCAATTTAGGGAACCAGGTGATGTCTGTGGCTCAGGTACCATCATGTTAATGGGCATCACCTTCTGGTCAACTGACTGGTCTGCATTGTCTTTGTCTCTGCTTTCCTTGGGAGGAAAAGCAGGGATATAGGCTTCCTAGTCATTGTGGTGAACTTGAGAGAAGTCCACTTACTTCTGCATTGACCTGGTCTTTTGCGGGTGAAACTTAGGCTTGTATTTTCCCTAAGGACTTCCCTGGTGATTTTCTGATTGAATCAGAGATCACAGGTTGCTCACACCAACTGCATAGTCCAGTCCTTGCTGAGTGAGGTCATTATGACTTTTGGTCCATTCTTGGGACCCTCCCTTCAAAGGTACCAGTTCTTTATCATTTCCATACATTTGTGTTTTTGTCCCTCAAGCAAGCAATTTTAAGGGAATAAAAGGAGACAATGCGCCACCAAAATGATCTCAGTCTTCCTTATCTGAGTCAACAGTTGCAACTCCTAAATTGCTTCTTGTCTATTAGTGCCTGGTACCTTCCTGATCATAACTTATGACCCATTGTACTTTGTCTTAAAAATTTTGTTTGCTACCCATTCACACATCTCATGCTTATGCTTTGCCAAGGCTTACAGGGCCTCATGACCAAAATACGAAATTACGGAACTGCCGCCTTGTCTGTGACACTGGGGAACTAGGTGAAATGTTATTTCACTCTGTCAAAGTGCAAAGCCAAGTTGCTTCAAAGCTACCTGTTAAATCTATTAACATAAACTTATTAAAAATATGGTAAATTAAAGGTTATATTAATGTCTATCTTACCATAGGTCTACATGTCTTTCAGCTTTTCATCAGTTGATCACAAAAGGAGTTGGAACCACAACATAAAAATATAAATGCAAGTATGAATCACATTAAGATGAATTTACTTAGAATGAGTAACTCTCATTCATTCACAACATTTAGTACAACTAATACAAATAATACTAGAGCAAAGATGTTGATTATCATGGACCGAGACCCCATTATGCTAATTTCTGTACAAGCAGAACAAAAAGATGGTCCCTGCCCCACGGTGGTTGTTATATATAAATAAAATAATAATATACCAGCAACTAATTAATTGCATAAGACACAAGCTTGAATACAAGGAGCTTGCTAGAATCACTTACTATCTTAAAACAATAAATGAGAAGCAATAGGATACAACAAAAAATCAATATGATTGAGCTGTGCAGTTTAGCATACATTCATACATCTTGTTTGTTCTAGAATTCTTTAGGAGGATTTTAAAAATGGCAACAACAGCTATTACAGAAATGTGCATGGAATAACAGCAAACTTATTTTCAGAAATCACAGCATGGGCAACTTAACTATTTCACTCCAAGTTGTGTCAGGAATAAATCAATAGGAACACAGCAATTCTGTCTGATCAAGGATTAAATGCAAGTAAGCATGCTCTTGTCTAACACTGCAGTTTATTAGATTTAAGCACACAAAGACATAAGTAATAGGTTTAGAACATCCCAGATATTTACCTAACATCTGGAACGGTATTGAGTAATTAACAACAGGTTCACAGTGGCCAGTTGCTCACCCACCAGGGAGAAAAGGTGGCAGGAAAAAGTCTCTCTAGATGGCTTCAGAGGACTGCTACAAAATACACTCTATTAGCTAATCTTTTATAAATAACTTCTATAAAACACATAGGTCATAATGACCCCTACTTGTTCATCACTTTTCTAACTTTTAATAAACTTTTAATATCACAGGCATCTAGATTTAAGGTTTTCCAACCACCAAGGTTTTCAGTCTGTTTTTCACTTGTCTGTCCCCTCCTCCCATTCTGATTATCAGAAATTCCCAGCTAGATATGACCTTGCTTCTAAAATCCTATCTCCAAATTAACCCTTAACTATGTGGTGGTCTATTTAATTAATTCATGGTGGCTGAATGCACATAAAATGGTTGCAATTAGTTTAATCACATTCTGGGGTATACACACCCCTCAAATCCAGGGCAACAAAACTATCAGGTAAGGTGAAGATACGACTCTATGAGACTTGTGTGCTGTCATCCCTGCTTTATGGTTCAGCAGCATAGACTACATATTACCAGGCACATCAGGAGACTGAATAGCTTCCATATGAGATGTCTGCACAAGTTCCTGAAAATAAAGCGAGAAGACAAAATACCAAACACAGAGGGGCAGGAGCGCTCAAGACTGACACATGTAGAAACCACCATTAAGAGGAGGTTGCGATGGCTCAGTCATGTCAGAAGAATGGGAGGAGACCTTATCCCCAAGAATATTTTTTTCAGTGAGATTTGTGATGGCTCTAGAAAGTGGGGTTAAATTTACAACATTACCACAATGTGTGTCAAAATGATGTGAAGTTGTTCAACATCAATGTAGAAAGCTGGGAGGAGTGCGTAGTATGCCGTCCAATCTGGAGGGAACATCTGGCACTTGGTGCAGCACAACATGAAGTGGCTTTGGCCAAGAGGATGGAAGCAAAGCAAGAAAGAAGAAAGCAGCATGCTGTTATCTTGGATTCCAACTCAGACAACACATGTATCTGTGAAACTTGTAATGAGCTGTGTCACTCTTGAATTGGGCTTGTGGATTCATCAAGCACTTGACTAGACCTCTTATGCGTATGCCATGATCCAGTGGATCAATGGTTGCCTAACATCTTTGAGGGAAGAACTTGGTTTTATAGTCCTTTTAGGATGCATTGGGTTGAGGAGGAAATTGGGGGAGAAATTGGAAGCATGGTGGACTAAGTCAGTTTGTGTATTTTAGGCATTGGAAGATATAAACCAAAGCGATATTTAAAAAAGTAAAAGAAGAAAAACAAAGGAAAAGAGGTAAGAAAAGTGAAAAGCAGGAACAAGTAGGTAAGCTACAGGTTAAGTTATTTCATTCTTTCTCTTCTCTTCCTCCTCTTGGGTATTTAATAAAGCCTATGAGAGCTGCTTCTCAATTGATTACAATGAATTATGTACTATTTCATTAATACATGTATAAGGTGCCCAGAAACGATTATATTTTAGAAAGTAAATATATGATTGTTCAGGAGAAAAGAGCAGTTCTTTTCTCCACCTAGTCATTTATGAGCAGTTGGATTCAGGTGGTTTATACTATGTGTTAACAGAACTGGCAAAGGTAATAATTAAACTAGCTCCTTTTGCCTATAGTTTTGTATTAGCATAAGTGTGCATTATATTATTGTGTACCTGACATGGATCAGACTGCATTGTACTAAGTGATGTACTACACCTCTACCTTGANGGGGGGGGGGGGGGGGGGGGGGGGGGGGGGGGGGGGGCTGCGCACTGCAGTGGATCAAAACAAGTTCAATATAACGCGGTTTCACCTATAACGCGGTAAGTGACCATTTCCAGGAAAGGGGGGGAAACAGGAACAGCTGCAATGAATAAGAAATGCAACAAAAGAAGAAATAGGTGGAAAATGATTCTGTAAAGGTTTGAAATGTGATTTATGCTCAAAGGTCTCCCTCACTTAATTAGTTTAAGATAGATTACAGACAGTACTTTGTTATAGGGACAGTTGTTATAATGGAAACTTTAGCAGTAGTTTGGCTGTTTTAAATTCTTTCTCACACTTTAGTAAGAATTGGGAGAAGAGGTAAGAAGGACTTTACCTACATTCTCTGAAGTCAGGGGCAAGACTCTCATTCACTACAAAAGGAACAGGAGTAAGCACTTACAGCTACGTTTTCAAAAGTGTCCATTAACTTTGAGTACCTCCGTTTCTTGATATCCAAAATGAGGCACTGTGGCATTGATTTTTAGTGTTGCTGAGAACTTGTAGCTCTTATTGATTTCAGTTGGAGTGTGAGCATATGTGAGAACCCAACCCAAGTTTTTAAGTGATGCATAGATAGTTGGTTGTTGAGCAGGACCTGAGTCCTTAGAGCATTTGTACCTATGCATGTTCAGTGAAGTATAGCAGCATGTAAGTTTTTCCTTATTATTACTGCAACCTATTACTGAGAGCTCTAAATGAAAAGCAAATTTGGTCTGTTTCTTGCAAAAACCTTTCACACAAACTCTCAGGAGCAGATAAAAGGTCTAGTGCATTCTCTGATAATATTTAAGCAATAAAATGTAGTTTCAACATTCACCTATAACACTGAAAATTTCTTATAATGTAAATTTAAACCCAGCCTAGAAACCATTGATATTGCTTGTGTCCATCACTTGCAGTTTCAGCAACTCCTGGGGAAAAGAGCCCACATTTTCTCACAGCTCCACTCTTCCTATTTCTAGTATATTTATGCAGCATATTCTCTCCTTTGAGAGATACTGTTGATACCCTCCTAAAAAGGCTGTGATATTGCCTTGGAACCTAATGAAAGGAGATCCTCCCAACCAGTTTGGTATAGTGAAAAATATGGTTCCCAGATGCCTTTATTGACTTGCAAGGACAGCAGCTGCAATAACTTCCCAACGACATATCTGAAAGAATTGCCAAAATGGAGCCAAGAAAAGAAACAGCATGGAGAAATATTAACTTGTGGAGGGTGGTATAATAGTTATATTTCATAGGGACAGTGCATGCAGAAACAGTGTCATATCTGTGGTTATTATTACTGCATCAAAGAGCAAATATGTACTGTATTATGTACACCTAGCTATTTCTTCTTATATATCCTGAGACAGCTATAGATTACAATGCATACTCAGCCTAAGCTATTTCTGAAGGGCTTATTGCCATCTAGACCAACATTTCCACATCTTAGATTTATAGATTTAAATCTAATTGGTCCATTTAATTGCATGGCCCTGACTAGAAAGCTCTGTGAGTATTAGCCTAAGAGGACTCCTTGCTTTCCTTTTCATCAGTCCAACTTTTCTTCTTCTGATGAAATTCATTTAGTGCACCTGTACCTGTAGTGTTTTCATGCTGGTCAGAAGTATGCTTATAAACAGGCTAGTGGTGAAGTAAATAGGATAGAAATCCTCATTGCTGCAGTTCAGTATTGACTGGATGCTAACTTGGCAGTTGCTACGCTGACTGGTGAGTCATTTCTTTATAGTAACATCAACGACTAAAAATTGTCGCCACGGGATATTTAATGAAAATCACATTCACAGTCACATCAATATCTGTTCCATCACATTAATCATTTATAGCAATGTTGTTGAGTCAAAAGACTCTTCTCTGCTCCTCTAGTGAATTGTGCAATAATGGGGCACAATTTAGAGGTGAACAACTTTTCTCAGTGCCCTTCTGGGCAGATGGAAGGGTCAAAAGCAGACATGTCAAACCCCAAAACCCCCCGCAGAAATTGGGCTTGTTTGGGGCTTAATTAGCTTGTGAGTTGCTTGTTGATTAGTTTTTGGCTTGTAGCTTGTTGCTGCTTTTTTTGTTCGGCTCCCGGAAAGCAGGGGCAAGGGGGGGCAAGGATGGGAGAGAGTCAGGGGTGCACAGTGGGCCCACCACAGTCCCAGACTGCACGCTGGGGAGATCTAGTCACATAGGGTGTTGGGGTTCTTAGGGATTGGCTTATTTTGGCCTTGTTTTGAAATGGGATTAGCTTGATTTTTGGTTTATTGTGGAAGTCAGGGTGCTTATTTACCATCTGAAAGTTGGCAACTATGGTCAAAAGTCGAGTGAATTTTTGATGTATACTGCAAAACCCAGGCTATGAATTAAGACAAGATTGAACCTTTTATTTCTGGTATACATTTTAATTGTTGTCTTTACTACATTTTCTCCAGTGAGAAGTGCAATTACCCTTTATTTTAATTTTAAATGCCTGATCCTAACTCCTTGCTCCTTATACAGAGGAAGTGTCTGGAGGATTCATATGCTCTCTCACAAGGTAATTTGTTATATGTTTGATCTAAACACCAGGTGATTGTACACTTACATGACTTACATGAGAGAATAGTTAGATTTCCTAAAATGTACATTTCAACTTTCTTCTAGTCTCATCAGTATGATTGGTGTTCTATAACATTCAGTTGCCTGTTTCATATTTGCCCAATTACAAAATGCACACACTGTAAGTGTAGGAGTCCTCATGCTTGTCCAGAATGTCTATTCCTAAAAAAAATATTTTTAGTCTTTCTTTCATGAACACAAGGGTCCTGGCCAAATTACAAGTCAGGTAGTTACATTCTATCTACCAACATTTACTTTAGAATTGATGTGACGGGATCCCTGGGGGGCAACCTGGAACTGGGGTAATGCTGGGCCCCCTTAACTCTCCAGCCTCGGCTGTCTCTCACAATGCTTTGCTAGTGACAAGCAACAAACCCCTCCAGGCACTGTTATCACTCAACACAAAAGCATGTGGAGCTGGATTGCATAAAGGCTTCCAAAGCCTCTATGATATTTTACATGGTGTGCTTTGTATGAAATATCACAGCCATATATGAATGATTAGGGTGACAGATGTCCCATTTTTAAAGGGACAGTCCCATATTTAAGTCCTCCTGCAGGAGTCCTGACTTTTTCTTCAAAATGGGCAAATTGTCCCATATTTTCTGTCTCCCGCCCCACATCAGCACTGGTGGGTCCTGTTGCTGGCCAGATCCCGGGTCGCCAGCCACCCGCCCACCAGCGGTGAGTAGGAGGGAGGGACCAGTGGCCGACGATGGGGTGTGTGTGCATGGCTGTGAAGATGCAGCACACAGGGCCAGCCACTCCCCGGCTGGTCTGTCAGAGCAGCCCCCGCTGCACGCCAGCTCTCAGCCAGCGGAGCCCTGCCCCCCATCTCATTTTCAGCCAACACTGGCTGTGTGCTGCAAGCTGCGGTGGCTGGTGAGTGTGGGCAGGCACCAGGCAGCAGCCAGTTACGTGTTGCCTCTGCTGCCCACACATCAGCCCTTTATGTGCTCCCCCTATCGCTGTCCTCTCCCTGCTTTGCCCCTTTGTCCCCCCTTCCCCCAGACCTGCTGCTCCTCCATATCCCCACCAGTGGGGCACTTCCCACTCCCAGCGCTGTGCGGAGAACCAGCCCCTGGTCAGAGCGCTCAGCTCACCAGCAGCCTGGCCGGCAGGCTCCTTCCTTCCCCCACTGTCTCTGGCTGGGCTGGCACCCTGGGAAAGCCCAAGACCCTCCGGCCCGGGGCACGGGTCAGGAGGAGCCGAGCCCTGCATGTGCCAAAGTCCCATACAGTGCTGGCACAGGGAAGCCTCTCCACTCCTCAGCTAAACTCTGGAGTGGCGTGGGGGGGAAGCGATTTCCAGCCTGTTCACACCCCGAACTTGCAGGCTCCACAGCAGCCCCTGGAGCAGGGGATTAGCACCCTCTTCACTCCCTATGCCCCTATCCTGGGTCCTGTCCCCAGGGACCGTGGGGCTGCTCCATCCCCTAGGCACCCTCCCCTCCTGAGCCACCTCTCTGGCTGGGTTCCCTGCAGCCCCTGCAATCAGGTTCCCTGGGCCCTGGTGCACAATGTATCCTTAGGGCTTAACCCCTTCCTGCCCATGCTGTAGCTGGGGAGTGGGGGGCACAGGAGGCAGCTGGCTTATGTCGGTGTCCAGCAGCAGCCTGGAGGTTTTAGCTGCCTTTCCACACTGTGCGGGCAGGAAGGGCCAAGCTGCTTCCAGCCACAGGCAGGGGAGGGGGGTGAGGACAGGTAGGTGAGATGAGCTCTGCTAAGACATGGGCCAGGTCATCTCCCCTGCCTCCTTTCCTGTGGCTGGAAGCAGCTCCAGTCCCTTCCCTCCTGCACAGTGCTGAAAGGCTGCTGCTGGCCACCTTCTGTGTGAACCCTGGCAGAAATCTGGGGAGGGGGGGAATGTGACCCTGTGTGCCCCTCCTCCCCCCCGCACCCTTGTGAGAGAGGGGTACAGGAGTGTGTGTGTGTGTGTGTGTCACCTCTCCCCATGTGTGTGTGGGGCTGTGTGTGTCACCCCTCCCTGTGAGAACCCTAAAGGTGAATAAAAAGAATCCAACTACGCAGTATTTCTTTTTAACGAGAGCTCAATCAGCTTAATATTATTTTGAACGTTTGTACTGCATAGTTCTGTTTGATTGCCGTTGAACTCGCTTGAATATGAGTAATTTTACCAGGTGTCCCGTGTTCAGGATAGGGAAATATGGTCACCCTTAGAATGATGAATATGGGGGTTACAAGGTGTTATTTTGAGGTACAGTGTGTCACAATTGAATAACATATTCTTCCCTTGCCTTCCAAAAACACTGTTCTGTAATGTTGCTCACTCAGCATGTTTCTGTCCCAGAGAAGAGAAAAGGGAACACAGCTTCTGTGAAAGGCCTTATCATTCTTCAGCTAGAAGGACACTAGACAAATGTCTGTCATTATATCTGTACTTAAACCTTCACTAAGTTTTGTTGTTGTGAAGAGTTTGGAGACTATGGCAGTAAAAAAAGTGGTCTACAAGCAGATCCATCCTGAATTCCCTCAAAGCTGCTTTAAGAAGAAAAGCTAAGGGGAATTCCACCAGTAATTTTAAAAAAGCACCCCAAAAACAGTTCTTGCAATGACCAAAAACATTTATTGCAATGACCAAAATAAATGTTTTTTTCAGTAAAAAGAGACATCTGTGATGTTGATGATGATAACACATATCTGTGATGTTCTAAAACAGGGGTCGGCAACCTCTGGCACGCCGCTCGCCAGGGTAAGCACCCTGGCGGGCCGGGCCAGTTTATTTCCCTGCCGCGTCGGCAGGTTAGGCCGATCGCGGCTCCCACTGGCCTCGGTTCGCCGCTCCGGGCCAACGGGGGTGACGGGAAGCCGCGGCCAGCACATCCCTTGCCCGCGCCGCTTCCCGCTGCCCCCATTGGCCCGGAGCGGCGAACCGAGGCCAGTGGGAGCCGCGATCGGCCGAACCTGCCGACGCGGCAGGGAAATAGACTGGCCCGGCCCGCCGGGGTGCTTACCCTGGCGAGCGGCGTGCCAGAGGTTGCCGACCCCTGTTCTAAAATATCACAAAAAAATTCTCCAGAACTCTGTTGAAATATGATCCTTGTTGTGATGCCAAGGTCACAGAAACCTAGAGCCTTATGCTTGAGTTTGTGATGGCCACAAACATGCCATCAAGTTTCAATGTAAGTACTTAATTGTGAGAACTGAAAATGTAACTTTCTCTTGTTTTTGAATTTGCTATGTTTTGGCCATGTAAAGGATATATGTAGTATTGCTGGAAGTTTTCTGGAGATGCATATCTAAATATATGTAAGCAGAGTCAGGATGAGCTCTACCCTGACATCTGGTGGTGAATTATGGCGAGTGTGGAAAAGAACTTCAGGGGCTGATCTTGTTTGCATGGGCACACCCACTCCGCCTAGCATGAGCCTACAGCAGCCCAAAATGGTCACTTTGGCTGCTGTAGGATCCCCAGTTACTCTGTTATTGGGGCAGGAAGAATAAAGCATTGTTACCAGGGCTATGTGAATCAAGGCCAGTGGAACTGTTTGATGACAGAGGGACTCACCATCAACTAAGTAGCACTTGCTAGACAAGGGACATGGGTTCCAAAACCCAGTGAGGGGAGAGAGGTAGGGGACAGGTATTTGTATCTGAGGGGATGGGCCCCCTTTAAGGGCCTGAAACACCAATTGCACTGCCTTCTCTCTCTCTCTCTCTCTCTCTCCCCGCTGTTGAATGTCAGAACTAACTTTGATCCCATTAGGAGTCTAGGTACAGACTGCTGAGCTGAATTTGCATTGGGCAAATGGTGTACCAGCACTAGGGCTCCCCTAGTATAAGCTGAAATCACTAAAGGTACTAAGAGCTGAGATCACTGAGTGCTGTGTTAACTAGTGGGGGCGCCTGAAGCTATATTGCTAAGCGGCGGGTGGAGTGGAGCAGTTTGGGGAGTGGCTAACGGAGCAGTTTGTGGGACGGTTGGTGTTGCCCACGGACCGGTGAGTGGAGCAGTTTGTGAAGCGGCTGGCAGAGCAGAGCAGTTTGGGGNGCAGTTGGCCTTGGACCACGTAAGGTGCCCCTTAACACCCTGTGTACCCTTTCTCCCCCCCCCCTTCCACCCAGGCTGTGGGGGGGCAAAAACTCTGCAGCTCTGGGGCTGCACTGACCAAGGACAGAGACTCTTGGGTTGTTGGACTCAAGAGACTTTAGAGGTGTTGGACTTTTGGGACTTTGGGGTGATCTTTTGGGTTGTTGGACTTAAGACCCTGAGGGGAAAAGGACACTGCCAACCTTACTTGGGGGTGGGTCTTTTGCTCATGGTTTGTATTATGAATCCTGTTTGTGGTGTTTCCCCAATATAATGCCGCATTGTTTCCCTCCTTTATTAAAAGGATTTTGCTACACTCAGACTCTGTGCTTGTGAGAGGGGAAGTATTGCCTCTTAGAGGCGCCTGGGGGTGGTATGAAAGTGTCCCAGGTCACTGGGTGGGGGCTCGAGCCGGTTTTGCATTGTGTTATTGAGACGGAACCCCTAGATACTGAACCCGGCCCTTGTTGCTGCCAACTCAGATGGGCAGAAGGGTTACATATAGGATGGAAATACTGGGGCAGGGGTGAGGTTTTTCAATTGTCATTGATGCTATAAATTTCTGTTGAAGATGCCCAATTGGGGATGCCTTAGTGCAGTGTTTCCCAAACTTGGGACGCCGCTTGTGCAGAGAAAGCCCCTGGCGGGCAGGGCCGGTTTGTTTACCTGCCCCGTCCGCAGGTCCGGCTGATCGTGGCTCCCACTGGCCGCGGTTCGCTGCTCCAGGCCAATGGGAGCGGCGGGAAGCGGCGGCCAGTGGGAGCCGCGATTGGCCGGACCTGCAGACGGGGCAGGTAAACAAACTGGCCCGGCCCGCCAGGGGCTTTCCCTACACAAGCGGCGTCCCAAGTTTGGGAAACACTGCCTTAGTGGATACACACAGCAGCAGCAAAAGTCGAATTGTTATGCCACGTTAAAGGCTCAATTTTGCAGGCTTGCTATCTAACCATTCTCAACTCCCATAAGGTTTTAAGGGGTGCTCACTAACTTACATGATTAGACCCAAGAAATCATTGGTTTTGTGAGACAAGAAGTGGACCATGCCAAATTTTTCTTGTGACTTTCCTATTTTTCATAGATGATCTTTGGATTCTGAACCTCTCCAAAAGTGTGGGTTGCTAGGAATCCTGTGTTTTGGCTGCAGCAATTTCAGTTCTGTGGGTTAAGTTAATTAATCAAAATATTGTGGAGAAAAAAGCCAGAAAATAAAAGACACAATCTCATCTCATCTCTTCTAGGCCCATTTGGACAATCTATTTCACTTGCTCACAAACTACCTCTAAAATAAGCTTCCAGTACCAGTCTATGATTTCAGTGTTTCCATTTTTTTTTTTTTAGTGTGGGAGAAATGTCACCTCATCAACTCAATTTTAGCCATAGACTAATAAAGCATAGTCAACAAAACATAGTCTCAGGGTATGTCTACACTAGCAATTTTTGCACAATTTGACTAGATTGGTTACTAGCAATGCGGTAGCACTATTGCAAATTGAGTGTTTAGATGATGTTGCCAGCCCATCTCCACTCACTACCCATATTGATCTTAATATGAAGATGCTCTGCGCAGCATATCAGTCTCTAACCTCTCCACACTTGCACGGTTGCTACTGATGACAACTCCCACTGCTCCTGGAGGTGAGGAAAGGCCAGACCAGGCAGCAGGAGAAAAGGGCATTGGTAAATGCACAGTGAACTAGAGCTGGTTGAAAAAATTTCCAGTGGAATGTTTTTTCATATAGAAATTTATATTAAATCCTAATTTTTAAATAATATATATGTTTCACCTGATTCCCCTCACCACAAATCAGAAATTTCATTTTATGGAACACTTCTAAATTTAGACTTTTTGTTCCAATAAACAAATGGATGGAAAACAAAGGAACGAAAAAAAATTGCAAAACATCAGAATTCCTTGTGCAATGGAAATTCTGAGTTCTGACCAACTCTGAAGTGAACATACAGCGGGAGGAGGAGGACTGGTTCTAACAAATGGAGGGAAGTTGGATCAGTACCAGTGAGCCATGTTGGGGTTTGTAACCCCCTTGTAACTCTGGGTGTCTTGTGACTGTGCATCTGACCCCCACAGCCTGCCAGCAGCCCACAAGCCTCACCACAGCTTTGCCCAACATGGCTATTCCTTGCAGGCTCACCTTAATACCCTTCCAGCCCAAAATTTGCCCCCAATTTGTCCTCCTGCAGGACGCAGTCCCTCTCACTGGGCCCTTACGGAAAAAAAAAAAAAGTATTGGGCTTGCTGCCTCTACAGAGGCAGTATAACAGTCCAACCTGTCAGCTTACTAGAAACATAGACTGTACTGAAAATATCCAGTTCTAAGGAAAGAAAACCAGTTTCTTAACAAAAGAGCATGGATTAAGTGACAGCAAGTAAAAGAGATAAAGGCAGTAATGCTTATAAACAAATAAGAGTGAAGCCACACATCTAAAAGTCTATAATGTAATCTAGCAAGATACATTCTTTGCTCTAAATGTTTTTTTTTCTCTCACCCTCCCAGTCTTCCTCTCAGCTTTTCACTGACTGGCCTGGCCAGGACCTATCCACAGAGATCAAATTGCTTGATTTCTTTGTCTCCTTGAAGTGAAGGATATCTTTGGGATTCGTTCCCCCTCTCCTTTGAATCTTTGAAATGTATTCTTGTGAAGGGTACCCCAAGATAAATTAATTCATGCTGAGTAAAGGAGTCAGAAGGTTTGGAAGATAAGGCTCCATGCCAGTTCCTTCCCTGCTGATAGGATAGTTGCTACTATGCAGATTATTTTTTCCTGCTGCCACCTCCAATAAAATAAATAGATAATTGAAACTGGGCCACACCTGATTTGAGGTGTCCGCCTCTTTCCCTTGTCTGGTCAAAACCTGTTTACCAACTCCCCCTGACAGCCTGGTTTAACACTTTTTAGTCACTGACTTTAAAGCATAATATTAGTGAGTATCCATAATTTCACATTCATCATTGTTACACATATTCTACAATGGTATTATTTACACGTGTTGTTAGTTTTCTAATGATACCTCACAAGGCATATTTTGTACAAAAAAGCATTGCAGTAGTGTAGCCTGATTTTAGGGTGTACTGATAATATTAATTTGGATAATATGGGAATGTATTCATAAAATTTAATTAAATTAATAATAATATTATTAATAATAATTAATCATTAATATTAATTAGTATGGGTCTTAGGCTCGCCAATCTGTTTGATCAGAAGATAAAAGTTCTTGTCCCGAATCAGGCTTCACAGAATTTACAAAGGACCCTTGGGGTATGACAGGAAGCTCACACTGAGACAGATATAGCCTTAAAGACTTTTTATTAAAATCAATAATAGTAAGTAAATAGTAAAATACCCAGAGTTACAAAGTTACAAATGCATTACTGCTATTCAAAAGATACATATGCTAATATAGTATTATATGCAACAAAGCTTTGGTTAATATACTCACACCCTTCCTTGATAACCTGGTGGTAAGAGACACAGGACCAGCCTTGCAGTTCAGATTTCTCAATTCTTGAGTGAGGGATGCAGTGCTTAGAAAATGCTAAGAGCTATCAAAGCTGACTAGGGTTTACTTGAACTTAACTTAAACTTCAAATCAAAACCTAATAAACAAACTAAGAATAAAACTTAGGGAAACCAAGCTTAGACTAGTTCCCTTGAAACTTAAAGTTTAAGAAGAACAAGTATAGCCTACTAATAGTAGCAGTCATTGTACATAGGTAGAATAGATAGAGTAGAAATAGAATAAGTAAGAATAGAAATGGAGTAAGTGAGAATGGAGATGGAGTACTCTATTGAGGTGGGGCACCTCTTTTATAGGGCAAAGTGCCGGAAATCCTTCCTCCTGTGCCCAAATTTCATTCCTCACCCACAAAATGTTACGGTATGCTTATCCCATAGGCTAATATGTATGTGCATATTGATGACAGGTATGTATGCACATCAGTCTCTTGTGGTGTACTTGTTAAGTCTGTGGGTACAATATTGAAAAACCCCTTATGCCATTCGTTCATTGTCTATTGGGTTAGATAAAAGATCATAGACATAGACGTGGGTACTTATCTATTTAGGTAACAAGATATACCGGTAGGTCAACTTTGCTTTCTGAGTAAAAGGTCTTAATATAGATATGCTAACTTTGCCTTAGCTTAACATACAAGATACGGCCTGTAGGTCTCTTGCATTACAGCCAAACTTACTTTTAATATAAATTTATAACCTATTACAATAAACCAAATACTTAAACTATAAGAAAAGATATATATATATACAAGCAAGCAGGTTAGTCCTATAGGCTACAGTAGTGTGTTCAGTGTGAATACAGGGGTGCCTAGAGTCACAACTAGCTTGTTTTATGTCATCCTGGCCTTTACTTGGGACATTTTGTTTAGCAAATGTGTGTCTGACTCTGTCTCCTGTGTCACATTGGCTGCGCAGTCACGCCTCTCTGGCTTTAGACTGTGTCTTGTGCCTCCTGATTTCCACATCTAGCCGAAAGTTATTGATCCTGTATTCGGTGAGAGTCTGTCTTAGTTTAATGCATTTCACTATAGTAAGGTAGTCTGCTACTGTGATAGTTCTCCACAGGGATCGGTGATATTACAGCTTGTTTCTGGTTGTTGTTTTTTCATTTGTTCTTGCCAGCAACTTGTATGTTGATTTTTGAGTTGCCAGTCTCGCATATTGACCATTGAGGTTCTGATTGTTTTGCTCCACTAGTCAGGGAGTTGAGTTGTTGAGCCTGGGAAATGATAATGTATAGGAGTGGGTTGTTTTTAATTTCGATTTAGTTCTTGATCTTCTAGTACTCTGTGGTGGAGGAAGTGTTTAGTGCTTTGACTAAGGTGGCATCAGACGCTAAATTCTGTTCTGTGTGTTGATTAGCGGTAGAAATGTGGTCTATTTCCACTCTGCAGCCACTCTTACTGGAATTCCTATCCATATAGAAATGTAGGGCTGGAAGGGACCTCAAGAAGTCATCTAGTCCAGCGTCTTATGCTGAGGCAGCACTGAGAATATCTAGACCAGGGGTAGGCAACCTATGGCACGTGTGCCGAAGGCGGCACACGAGCTGATTTTCAGTGGCACTCACACTGCCCGGGTCCTGGCCACCGGTCTGGGGGGCTCTGCATTTTAATTTAATTTTAAATGAACCTTCTTAAAAATTTTAAAAACCTTATTTACTTTACATACAACAATAGTTTAGTTCTATATTATAGACTTATAGAAAGAGACCTTCTAAAAACGTTAAAATGTATTACTGGCACTTGAAACCTTAAATTAGAGTGAATAAATGAAGACTCGGCACCCCACTTCTGAAAGGTTGCCGACCCCTGATCTAGACCATCCCTGACAGGTGTTTGTGGAACAGGTTCTTAAAAACCTCCAATGAAGTATTCACTTGAATAACTTCATATTTAGGGGTTCTGTGTAGGGTTTTATACATCAGTGTGTTCTGTTAAAGTTGGGCCCAAAATTTCACTCCAAGAATGGACTGGATTATGCAATAGTCTAATGGAGGCAGGAGGAGGAAAGCTGTATCTATTCAGTGGTTTCTTGGTGGAATAGAAGACACACAGAGCATTTTCGTATAATGCTTTGGTGATCAATCAAAAGCTCCCTGGTGCATTTATTCTGAGGCATGGGTGTGTTAAATCCCTTTGTCTTTATTATGGAATTTACTTTGGATTGTTCTGGAGCTTTTTTCTGAAATTATGATTCTTGTTTTTTTTGGCAGGTAGACCTGTAAGGGCCATGTATTGTAGTGGGTTTCTAGAAGGTAATTTTCTCTGGAGATCATCTTGTGTAGATGATAGTATGAGCAAGTCATCAGCAAGCATTTTATCTCCAAGTCCCTTAATGGAAGTTCCAGGTTTGGGTATTATTTCAGTATGGTTGGAAGGTCATTTTATAGGTTGAAGAGGGTCAGTCTGGGGTTATATCCCTACTTTACTTCCCTTTCTTAATTGGAGGCCTCTGTTTACATATTGAGGGTTTGTTTATTTATCCTTTCTTTGATGGATTCATAGATGGATTTAACAAGGACATATTCCCCCTTTCCACACACACACCCCAGTTCCATTTCAAGCAATTTAAAGCTCAGTCCTGAGTGCCAGTTTAAATCAAAAGCTTTTTTGAAGCCTATGAAGTAGACAAATATTTCCACCTGTATTTTGTTTTTTGCATCTCTGTTAATGAGCATCTGTAGAGTAAAGATGTGATTCGTAGCTCATTTCTCTTCTCATGAAGGAAACCAATCTGGCTTTTCCAGGAATATATTTTGCCTGGTCAGATACCATATTTTTATTTTCTTGGCAATGCTACAGAATAGTTTGCTGATGTTGTTGCTAATGCAGATACCTTTGGAGTTGTTTGAGACAAGGGCATCTCAACTTTTCTATATTGAGGTAATTACTCCATCTGACACTGTCTCAGGAAAGTGCCAAAATTTAAGGGTCAGGTTATATAGTTTTAGAAGGGCATTCTGCATATATGCAATGCTGGTTTCGGCATTAGATTTGATATATAGTCTGGTTCACATTACTTCCTGGGTTTGAATATTTTAAAGATTTTTCTTTAGTTCTTGAATTGTTATCAGTGTGTCCAGCAGATTTTGGTAGTTTTTAATGGTGTATTCAAGTGTTTTTTGGTTTGTTTTTTTGTTTTTGGTTTTGTTTGTATCTGACTTCTGGACTGGATTCTATAATATAGGCCAATGTCTTGTCCAGATTTTACTGTTCTGTGTGGCTGGGCTAAGTCCTCATCACTTGGTTTAAATTCTTTCTAGGTTTGCTAGAATGAATTGGTACCTATCATCAATTTGTGCTATACATTTTCCTTCCATGATCTGTCATTGTTTTGTTTTTGTGTTCTCCTCTCATCCCTGGAACATTCATTGTAGTCCTGCAGTGTGTCACGGTAAACAATGTGTATTTTAATATAATGTTGTCTTTATTTTCTAAGTGGGGGAGTTCTCTTGCTTATTTCCTCTATCAAACTATTTTTAATTCATTCTCTTTGAATTGCAAAACCTTTTTTTTTTTTTCTTCATTGTGTGGTAATTGCTTTGCTCTGGTGAGAATTCTATGGAAGTCTGTTCCCTTTATCTTTCAAAGATATGTACGATAGCTCAAACAGAAGTAATGCTCTTGATACCAAAATTACTGGATAAGGTTCTGTCTTGTGTTATACAGGAGGTCTGTCTAGAAAAGCATAATGATCCCTTCTGGTTTTAGCATCTAAATACCTCTTTTAGCAGTATTAATGTCATTTGCTGTTTGATCATAGTGTTTGTTTAGAAATATAATTATGTTTTCAGTTAAGGGATTTTCTCATAATATTCTTTTGAGTTCTGCTTCAGATATATTTTTGGATAATCTGCAAAGGTTTTCTGGTGCTGCTTTTTTGCTGTTACTTGGCGGCAGCAGTTGGTTGTGGTCTGAAAACCTAGAGATCCCTAAAACTCCATTAGGCATACACCACCTCCTGAAAGTATTGCACATTGTTGAATTAACCAGTATCTGAGAGCTAAAGGAAACTTTAAATTTGTAGTCACTGCAGTCCCTGGACAATGAATCATTGGCAATGCCAATGTGCCAAATCTCTGGACACAGACTTCAAAAACAGTATTTGTTTTCTCATTTATCAACTTTTTGAAGCCAACTGGTTTTCTGGAATCCCCATAGCAATTTCTAAATGATGTTTGAAATAAAACATTCCTACCCACTCTGCACAGAGAGAAAAAACAAGACAGTTTTGCAATCGCTGCTTTGACATGCAGTGATATTTAGAATCAAAACAGATGCTACCAGTAATAAACTGCGAGACCCAGAATACCCAGAAAGGTATCATTTAAAAATCCCTTTGTAAGAGTATTTTAAGTTTTTCTTTCTTTTCAATTTTCGCTTTTACTTCCACCCTTATCCTATGCAGTCTTGGCTATGCTATGCTACGTTCAGCTTTTGGATTGAATATTTGCTCTCACACAAAGTTATAACTCCATATAAATAAGTATTTAGCAAAAATTAAGAGGACTGATCATTAAAAGACTACACACAGACACTTACAGTTTAATTCCCTAGACATTTGCCAACTGTTACCATTGTACTTGTAGGCACAATAGAAATCTTTTCACACTGTTAAATTTTTGTCTTTATTTTGCTTTATATTACTCTTGCAAAGTTAAAACATAAAATACCTTTCTCTAGCTGTTTGTCCTTTTCACTGGGATAACAATATTGAGTACAAAATGGGTTAGTGTTAGCATAGAACTTTGACTATATACAGAGTTATACAATGGTAATTATTATTAAAATTATTTATAATATTATAATAATATTTGCATACTATTTGCCTATGTATCTGGAATACTGTCTTTAGTTCTGGTCATTTTCTATCCAAAAGGATAAAACAGAAATAGAGGGGGTTCCAAGACAGGCATTGAGAATGATTATAGGTCTGCAGAAACTCATATGAACAGAAATAGAAAAGACTGTGACTGTTTACTTTAGGAAGTGGATAAGATAAGCAAATAAGAGGAGAAATAATAAAGTACACAAAATAATGAAAGACAGAAATTCTTTATTGGCCCTCTCTATTCACCCTTTCTCATAATTTCTCAAAAATGAGGGCTGTTGAATGAAACTACAAAGTCGCAAGTTTAAAACTGATAATAGGAACTTCTTTTTCACATAGCACATAATAAACCTGTGGTACTCCTTATCCCAAATTATCATTGAGGCTGAGAACTTAGAAAGAGTCAAACAAGGACTGGACATTTACATTGGTAACAATAATATCCAGAGTTGTTATGGTAAGGATTTTTTTTAAGTGTTTTTGAGTGGCTGCAAACCCTCATGCTTCAGAACAAATGCCCAAGAGTCAACTTCTAAGTAACAAGAGCTAGAATGGAACTTCTTTGTGAGCAGATTCTCCCATAATGGCTTTACTCATGTATTGGGCTCCGTGTCTGTCACAGAGGTGACAGAAGTTACGGGTTCCGTGACTTTCTGAGACCTCCACAACTTCTTCAGGGGCCAGTGTGGTTGACCCCAGGGCTGCCCAAGCAGCTGTCTCCGGAGCCAGGTGCTCAGGTGGCCCCCGGGACAGCCACACCAGGTGCGGCTGGAGTGTCCCCTGAGACCGTGAATTTTTATTGCCCATGACCTGTCCATGACTTTTACTAAAAATATCCGTGATTAAATCGGAGCCTTACTCATGTATAATATCTTATTATGGGTTTAACTGTGAAACTTTTTTTTTCACATTGGTGATCAGTTGCTCACATAAGTAGCCCCTTGGGCATAAATTGGGTTCTATGTGTGTGCATTAATATCAATGGGACTACATATGGACTAAAACACAACTCAAAACTGTAAGGTTGGACAAAGTTGGCTCTGAGTATGTTAGTTCAGGTACATATTCAATAATTTGTACTAATCATCTCAAGATTAGAGTAAAGAAAGAGGCACCAAATTAACTTAGAGATAATTTCAGCTATTACAATATTTATCTTCTGTTTCTTATAAAGTACCAGCTGACACACTGTAAGTTTGCTTTCTTTACTTTTGTCTTTGGCATCATTGAGGTTGTTAGAACAGCTCCAGAAATTGTGCCCTGTAACAGAGTTCTCAGTGATTCCTCACTCCAAGTTTGGGAGAACCTGACTATGCCCAGTTATCTACACTGGGTGGTTTCAGCACAGGCCCCACATCCTTACTACACAGGGGACCTCATGGGGCAAGTGGAGTATCTCCCGCCTATACATATTAGAGACTAACAGCTGGGCCCTAGTTTCCCAGTCTGCTTTTCTTACTCTAGGCAATAAAGTAATTCTCCTGTAATTTTAACCAGGGTCATTGTTTCTCTCTCTGAGGGTCTATGACAGGGATTGGCAATCTTTGGCATGCGGTCTACCAGGGTAAGCACCCTGGCAGGCCGGGCCGGTTTGTTTACCTACCATGGGAGCCATGATCGGCTGAACCTGCAGACACGGCAGGTAAACAAACCGACCCGGCCCGCCAGGGTGCTTACCCTGGTGGGTTGCGTGCCAAAGGTTGCCGATCCCTGGTCTATGACTTCCCTGTTTACCATGGGTGATTGATCATATGTGTGGGAAATGGTGGGGTCCGCTCACTGTTCCTGCACAAAGTTGGTATCTGAGGCAAGGATATCTGCATGGGCATTATAGGTCTTAACTTTGGGAAATTCTCTAGGAATTATTTTGGGTAAGTTCTATGGCCTGTGTTACAAAGGAGGTCAGACTAGATGGTCATAATAGTCCCTTCTGGCTTTGGAATCTATGAATCTTGGAATCTATGAATACAAATGTTATGGTAGCTTTCATTTTGGGCATAAACTATTTGAAACTATTCCTTCACAAAGGTTCACAGCAAAGTTTCCCAAACCCCATGGTATATGTGTATGTGAAGGTATAGTCTGAGAGCATTGGAGTCATGCAGGTATTTCTTTAAGATCAACCCTTAGATGGATCAATTTGAATTCAATCAGCCATGGTCAGTGCAGTTTAGTTTATCTTGTTGGTAGTAAACTTACCTTCCCACTGTGCAATGTGAATAGATGATGGGTTTTGGTTAAGGTGAGATTTCAAGTACTTTACAGATCAGTAACTCAAATCAAATTAAGTATGTACCTTTACATTTGATTTTCAAGGACTACATATTAGTAGCATTTCTTATCAAAGTCACATACAGCTTTGTCAAGCATTGTATACAGGAACGTAGCATATGTCCATACAGGTGAACTGTGCAAAGTACATACCACATGCACAGAAAGGGCCCGATAAGGAACTCTATACTCAGGAAAAGCTCCCATCAAATACCAAAGTTGGCAGTGCACAAATGAATTCTAAACTGATTAATTTCAGACCATCTCTTATATTTAGAAAACAATCCTGACTGCTCCACCAGTTTTTCTCCACTTAAACTTCCAGTAATACAGAAATTCTTTTTTTACAGAGAAATAATTATGAATTTCATCATTAAAAAATATCTAATATCCAAGATATTTTTATATATAAATGTTTTTGCATCATGAAAGTAAAACAAAAACTATTTTATCTGTTCCAAAATAATTCATATTTTGCAGTGTTTGGTATCTATGTTCCTTTTTGGGAAAACTGGTCTTTCAGAGATTCAGGTCTCAGCTATCTTTGTAGTGTTAATCAAACAACATCAGAAAATATACTGTTATGGCAAAGAAGGTAAATAAATTCATTGTACTGAATTATAGAAATTAATTCCTAATATGAAAACATCTATGAAAATGATAAACCTAAGGGACCTTGGCAAGAGAGCCTTATAATATTGGATATGGGATCGGGTTGAGCTAGCTACTTGCAGTCACACCCAGATGAATAGTTAAAGGAACTTTGCAAACAAAAGGGAGCCATTACAAGTTAAACCCTTTGAAAGGATCTTTCAAGTTTTTGACAATAGGTCCAATGTGCCCATAAATTTACCAAAGAAAATCCTCTCCCATAATGCATACAGAAAACTGCTCTCTGATAATAGCTAGGCTGGTGGTGAGTTGTGATTGCTGCTACTGATAGCCAAAGTATTGTATGCACAGCTAGCTTCTGCTAAAACATCCTTGTTTTGTTATCCTACGTACTTCCTCCCCATTACTTTTTCTTGTTAGCCACTTCTTATATCTCTTCTTTCAGACAGTAAGCTCTCAAAATGGGGGCTATTTACTAGCACAATGGGGCCCCATCTTGGTTGGATCTTCTATGCACCAACATAATATATGTGTTAAATAACAGCAAGAAGGCCTTATACAGATTAGCACCGTAATTGTAACAAATCTCTTACAATTTGGTCTTCAGAACAGGCATTTCGACTTATCTAACAGTTCATCTGCTGTGTCTTTTGCTCCCATATTTAAAGTTTCTCCTGAAGGTAAAAAGCCCTACTGATATTTACCATATTGTTAAATTCACCATATACCACATGTGTGTGTAGTATGCGATGTCTTGGGAAATAGAGAATGATTTAACAGGGCCAAGCTTTATAGGCATTGATTGATTTTTAGTTGGGGTAATATAAAAGTTGCCATATATATGAGGAAGAAGTAGAAGCTAGAAAGGTGTGTTTGGTTCAAAGAAAAGATTTGCTAGAGCAATACGACACTATAAGAAGTGTTTGCAACCTTAACTTCATTGCAATTACTCCACTGTGTTGGCTCAGATTCCATGCTGCCAGTTCCCATTGGATCCCCACTGGAGTCTCAAATGTTTGATTAAAGCATTTCACACCAGAACCAGGATAAGAAACGTCTAAAATAAATCCCTCGGCACTCTGCTCATCTTGGGCCTGACTACCCAGTCTGTCCCCACTGATTTTCAGTTTAGAATGGCCCATTTTCTTTATTCAATATTATTCTCATATTTGCAACCCTTGTCACAGATCTTCAATTATGTAGCAAATTTAACACAGTTTGCACATGTATGAAACTCAAACTGGTAGAGATTTGAATACTACATGGAACACTTATGTGCAAATTATAACTGCCAACAGGTCAGGAGTCCTTCAGTTTTCCCTACTCTCCCATAGGGGGAGCAAGAGAGAAGCACCTAAAACTAGCCTGGCAGCTGGTAGGAACATACCCTCTGGTCTCCTTCTTAACTTCTAAAAGGAGCCACAGAACTTCTGTTCCTACCAGCTTGCTAACCCTACCCAGGAGGACATAAGGCTAAAGGAGCAACCCTTGAGAGAAAAGAGCCACTGCCTTGTGGGTGAATTCAGGAAAATGTAAGGTTATGAGAGTAAACTCAGACAGAAAATCTGGATTGGAGCCCCAAAGGCAGTCATGTACTAACATTTTAGTATCTTTCCAGCAACTCCTTTAGCAGACCGGGTACCAGATGTATTGGTTCTTCCTCTCCTCTGGATTTTACCAGTGACACCGAGAGGGAGTCCTGATGCCTTGGCAACTCAGGGCCTCCATATCATCTGCCCAGGCTTGCGCCTTGAAGAGGTACTCCAGCTTCGCCTCAAGCACCGACACAACACGGGAGGCAGCAGTCACCGGTTTTAAGCTCCTACTCGATTGGCATAGAATTGGCCAGGGGATGTCTCCGATGGTGGGAGAGATCATCGTATCTAACTGGATAGCCACCGCCCACCATAAAACTGGGCAATCCCCAGACAATAGGGTGTTGTCCCACACACTCTGCCTGCTTCAATGTGTGCTTGGAGCTTAGAGTTTTATAACTTGACAAGTGAACTGTAACCAATGCACCAGACAAATCAAGTAAAAGAAAGAAAACATCCTTAAAGATAGGGTGCTGGAACATTCACACCATGACAACCAGATTAGCTGAGGACCTTCAACAAATTAATGATGCACATAAAACTGCCATGATAAAAAATGAGCTGAAATGACTGAATGTGGATATTGCACTCCCTCAAAGAAACATGGCTAGCATTAAGTGGATCTCTCAGGGAAAAAGACTACACATTTTTCTGGTGGGAGAAAAGCGCTGAAGAAATGCAAGAGCATGGAGTGGGATTTGCCATCAAGAACTCACTTCTCGGGATGATTGAACCACTTACAAGTGGATTAGAGAGAATTGTGGCACTATGGTTGTTCACATCTGAAGGCCCAGTCAACTTTGTGAGTGTGTATGCCCCAACACTCTCCTCATCTTCTGACATCAAGGACCAGTTCTACGACCGGGTGAATACCACCGTGAGCAGGATTCCACAACACGAATATATTTTCCGGCTAGGGGACTTCAATGCAAGGGTGGGAGCTGATCATGAAGCATGGACCAACTGTTTTCATCAACATGGAACTGGTAAGATGAATGGAAATGGTCAGAGACTGCTAGAATTTTGTTCCTATTACGACCTCTGTAACAAACTCATTCTTTCAGACAAAGCTGCAACACAGTGTCTTGGAAACAACGCAGATCTGGCCACTGGCACCAACTGGTTCTTATCACAAGGCATAACAACCTTAACACTCTCCTCATTACTCGCAGTTATCAAAGTGCTGATTGCGACATAGACCAATCTCTGGTATGCAGCAAGGTCAGACTTCAACCAAAGAAAATACACAGATATAAAGTAAAAGGATGTCCTCATATTAACATCAGTGCCACAAAAGACCAAGAAAAGTCACAGAATTACAAGAATTTACTACAACAAGCCCTTGACTCCAGTTATTGTGCCACAAGTGCCCAGCGGAAGTGGGAGCAACTGAAGAACACAATCTATGACACAGCTGTCTGCCTGTCTTTGGGAAAAAGGAAAACAAGACCAAGAACTGGTTTGACATATATTCCAGTGTTTTGACACCAGTCATAGAGGCCAAATGCACAGCCCAAACCAACTACAAGAGAGACCCAAATGAAGAAAAACCATACAAGCATTGAGAGTGACAAGAACCAAGGTACAACAAATTGCTCAACACTGCACCGATGACTATTGGCTGCATTTATGTGAAAGCACCCAAGTAGCAGCTGATTCAGGCAACATCAGAAACATGCGTGATGGGATCAAGAAAGTAGATGGCTCGCTGGGTAGAACACTACTCTGAGCTTTACCTTTGTGAAAATATTGTTACGGATGCAGCCCTCAATGCCATCGAAAGCATGCCTGTTATGAATCAACTCGACAATAAACCAACTGTCGAGGAGCTTAGCCTTGCAATAGATGGCCTCCCCAATGGAAAGGCCCCAGAAAAGACTGCAAACCGGCAGGGGTCACAAAATGCGGAAAACCTATTCAACTGCAATATCTTTATGAGTTGCTCTGCCTGTTCTGGAAAGAAGGTGAAATGCCACAAGAAATAAGAGATGCCAACATCATCACTCTCTATAAAAACAAGGGCGACAGGAGCAACTGTAACAACTATCGTGGCATTTTCCTTCTTAGTATTATGGGCAAAGCCTTTGCCCGAGTTGTCCTGAACAGATTTCAGACTCTTGCAATCCTGAATCACATTGTGGCTTCAGAGCTGAAAGGTCTACTATCGACATGATCTTTTCACTGAGACAACTACAAGAGAAATGCAGAAAACAAAAAAAGACCCTTTACATAGCCTTCGTCGATCTCACAATGGCTTTTGACATTGCCAGTAGGAGCGGACTATTTGCGCTTCTTGAAAAGATTGGCTGTCTCCCCGAGCTGTTAAGCATGATTCAATCCTTCCATGAAAACATGTATGGTACAGTTCAATATCATGGCTCAGTCTCTGAGGCTTTCCAGATTAGTAGCAGAGTTAAACAAGGTTGTGTATTTGCCCCAACTCTGTTTGGGATGTTCTTCTCCTTGATACTGAAACAAGCTTTTGGTTCCTCAACTGAGGGAATCTATTTGCACACAAGATCTGATGGAAAGCTGTTCAGTCTTGCAAGACTCAGATCTAAAACCAAGACTCGGGAGGCCCTCATCCAATACTTCCTCTTTGCTGATGACGCAGCAGTTACAACCCACACAGAAGCTCATCTACAAAATCTTATGGACATTTTTTTCCAAAGCCTGCTATAAGCCTAAAAAAGATGAATGTGCCAAAGAGTTGAGGAAGCACCCCCCATCAAGATCAACAGCTATGAACTCGAAGTGGTGAATGAGTTCACATACCTGGGGTCCACTATCACAGGCAATCTTTCACTTGAAATGGAACTCAACATCTGCATTGTAAAAGCCACCACAACAATGTCTAGACTGAGCAAGAGGATATGGCAAAACATCAAACTGACAGAACACACAAAGATATGTATATATCATGCAAGTATTATTAGCACACTTTTGTATGGGAGCAAAACATGGGCCTTATACTCTTATTAGGAAAAGAGGCTTAACAGCTTTTATATGCATTGCCTTCGTCGAGTCTTTGGCATCTCCTGGAGGGGCAGAGTCACCAACACTGAGGTGCTCAAGCGGGCCAGCATACCCAGCATGCAAACACTCCTCAGACAGAGATGCCTCCACTAGCTTGGGCATGTGTGCTGAATGAATGATGGGTGCATCCCAAAGGACATCCTCTATGACAAATTGGCATCTGGAAAAAGAACCAAAGGACTCCCAAACTTGCGTTTCAAAGGTGTGTGCAAGCAAGCCCTCAAATAAATGGACATGGATGTGGACAACTGGGAAGATCACACTTAAGACCACAGCCTTGGGAAACAAGAGCTTAACAAAGGTCTCTGGAGTTACGAGAGGAAGCAGTCCAGATTGGTAGAGGAAAAAAGAGCTCACAGAAGGCAGAGCCCAAAGAGTCGAAATATCACCTTTAACTGTGACAGATGCAGCAGATATTGTCTCTCTCAAGTGGGTCTCTTCAGCTACATTTGCGGCTGCCATAAAACCAACTGAGTAAATTCTTTACCTCACAGGGATGGATACCCATGGTCTCTCAAGACTAAAGGATGCCTACTACTATGTAATTAAGATGGCTGACTATACTGCTAGTATCTCTGGGTACTTCACACTTCTGAACGAAGTGTCTGAAGCTCTTTGGTGACAGTAGTAAGCAGAGGCAAACACTGCTTTTCATGTTGTTGTGTATACATTATGTGGCCTTTTATTCATTGACTTTGATTCATTTGAATTTTTCAGTGATTGCACCTTAAGGACCCATACTTAGTTGTATTGCATACTTTACTATGCTTTTTCTTCTCAAATAATCATTCCAGAAAGAAAGAAAAGAAAAGTCCATTTACGTGAAGAGTGAGTTCTCATACATCAATTGTGCCCTCTTTTCCACAGACAGTAATGTAAGAGACAAAAAAATTGACATTCTCATTTTATTTCACAGATAAAACTAATTTATTTACAGTTCTTGCATGTGTTTATAGCTTGAAATTAGCATTTTGTTCCATGCAGTGCAATTTAAAACCACTTTTCTGTAATTCTCATTTTTATGGTGGCAAATAATTGCTATGTGAAAAATGAATACACAGTAGAAAATTGTTAAATGCATAATCTCATTCTACAAAGACATCTACTCTATTAGCTGCTACTTATCTGAGAGGACGCCACTATGTTAGAGTCCATATCTCGGGGCATTAGAAATCCCTGGGTGCAGAGTTTGTTTTTGCGTAGCCCATGCCTCCTTGGTGTGGCGTTCTGTCCCCCTCTAGTGGCACCTAGCCCAGATAGAGATTTATGAGTCTGCTACAGCCTTAGCTAAGAGGCCTGTGGCTTTTAGTTATGCTGTAAAGGCCCATACACTAAGTTTCAGAGGTCCCAGATTCGATGCAGCCTGCTGACGACCGGGGTCTGTCGCTGTTATCTTTGCACATTCTGTTGGTTTAGGGCTTGCCCTGAATTTTATGTGTTCCAGATGTTGTCTGATGAATGTAAGCTTACCTGTTTATCTAAAACACAAAGGCAAACAACCAAAAACATCTTTTTCAACGTATCTGGTTGTGATGTAAACTTTCAAACTGTGAATGATTCAGTGTTGTCAGCCTCAACTTTCAGGCAAGCAAACTGAAACATATGAACTGTGCTATTCATCTCAAGGCATGTCTCACTAAAGACTTGTTGACCTATATTAGGTTCACTTACAGCCACTGCAGTAATTTCTGTAGTGGTGCATGTCTACACTACCCTCCTTCAGCTGGTGGTGTGCATCCTCACCAGAAGTGCTTCCACTGACCTAAGAGAGGCAGAGTGGGGAGCTTGAGAGCCCGGGCTCTCACCTCCACTTGCAGCTCCCCGCTGGGAACTCAGCTGCTCTATGGGCTNCCGGCCCCCCCCCCCCCCCCCCCCCACTCTCTGTTCCCTGCTCCCCACTAGAAGTCTGGCTGCCCCTCCCCGCTCTTGGTTACCTGCTCCCCGCCAGGAGCCCAGAAGCCCCAGGAGCTCCTTGGCTCCGCGCTCCCCATTGGGAGTAAGGCAGCCACCTGGGCTCTTGCCTCCATGCTCCCTGCCAGTAGGGGGGCAGTTGTCTGGAGTCTCGCCTCCCCACTCCCCACGAGGAGTGGTGCAGCTGCCTGGACTCACAATAGGGAGCCGGAAACCAGGAGACTGGGCTAGCCCCTGGACTCCCAGCATGGAGAAGGGACCCGGGACCCAGGAGAAGCTTGGCTCTAAGTGGGGAGCCTTGACAGCAGCCCAGCTCAGAACAGGGAACCAAGAGCCGGGGGCAGCCTGGCTTGGAGCGGGGAGATCAGGCAGTGGGCAGCAGCCTGGGTGGAAGTGGGAGGACTCCTGCATGGAGCTGTGAAATTGACAAAAAAGATAGCTAACAACCAATGTAAGTAATGCAGGAGGGATAGCTCAGTGGTTTGCGCATTGGCCTGCTAAACTTAGAGTTGTGAGTTCAATCCTTGAAGGGGCCACTTAGGGATCTGGGGCAAAATCAGTACTTGGTCCTGCTAGTGAAGGCAGGGGGCTGGACTTGATGACCTTTCAGGGTCCCTTCCAGTTCTATGAGATAGGTATATCTCCATATATTATTATATTGTGTCGCCCTAACTACACTGACATAAGCCCTACACCTCTTGTGGAGTTGGAGTTACTATGTCAGTGTATTAGGGCACTTACATCGGCAGGAGCAAGGCTGTAGTGTGTAAATTTGACATAGTGCAGCTCCACAATAATCTCAAAATTATATCTGTGGCTTAATCCCACAATCACGTCCTGAATTGTCAATCAAATGTTGACCTAACTATTTAATGTAGACAAGGGCTCATTGATAACACTGAAGCCTAATTCTGACAAGTAAACTGGCCAACATAACTAACTGATGACTATCCAGTTACTATGTATGTGCTATATGGTTGTATGTTGCATTCACTTCAAAGGATGCTTTGAAGGAATAAGATAAGGAATGGGAGGAGGGACTCATATGAGTGCAAGAACTGCTCAAAACTAGCTCTCATTATCGTCCTTGGCTCTGTACAGAAGGGTGGAGCCATGATTCCTCTGTTTGTCTGCACTGTTCAGCAGATGTGGCATGCAGGCCGACACCATGCTGCACTCTATAATAAGGTGGTGGAGCAGCCTTGCTTCTCTTGCTTTTCCAGGTGCTCAGAGAGATGTTTGTGGCTGCCTAAAGTACAATGCTTCCTGGAGTCCTTGTGGTGGAAGTGCAGCTCCACAATAATCTCAGTTATATCTGTGGCTTAATCCCACAATCACGTCCTGAATCGTCAATCAAATTATTCTGTCTCTCTGCAATTTAAGACTCTTTTTCTCCCTTTCCCATTTGAGCAGCCCCTCTCTTTCCTTCCCCCATGCTCCCCAGAAAAAAGAAACAACATGTTTCTTGCGGTGTAGCACCATCTACTAACTTTGAGAGGTGCAGGTCAGAATCTAGCTTCTAGACCCATCACAGGCCTGGTCTACGTTACAGAGTTAGGTTGATGTAAGGCAGTTTATGTTGACCTAACTCTCTAAGCATCAACACTAAAATGTAGTTCCTACCGATGTCCACTACATCAACTTAATAACTCTATATCCACAGGAGGCATAGCACTTAAGTAGATGTGGTTAGGGCAATGCAGTATCATTGTAGACACTGCATTGCTTACATGCAGTCCCACAATGCCCCACACTGGCAGTTAAATTGGTACAAGAGTTCCTGGTGAGGACGTACATGCCAACACAAGGAACATAGTTTAGATGTGTAAAACAGACTCAATTACTTAAGTGGCTGTACGTCGATGTTGTGACGCTGTACCCCATAATGGTTTATGGGAATATGACATAACTGGAATATGATCTACTGAATCTATCTATGCTACATATGCTATCTAACATATCTATATGGTTATGATCTACTGAATCTATTAATCCTATCTGCACGCATGTATCATTTTTGTATTTGAAGTTGTGAATATCGGCTGTGTACTGGTTTGATTGCTAAATAACCTTAGTAGAGCATTTGGTCAGTTCCTGGAGAAAGGAATGTTGAAATTAAGTACCTAATCAAGAAACACTTAAAGGACAACGAATCTTGGAATGCTCCAATCCACATAAGAAGTCTACTTGAGAACGTTCAAGGTAGCATGTGACCCATGGCTGCTACCTGGTAAGAAACTGTGAGTCATGCATGGACATGCGACTTGCCCAGGTGACTCCAGAACTCCATCTTGGAGCTGGACTTTGCATAGGAGAGAGGAGGGGGTCTCCACCCACAGGAGAAACTCTATTTAAACCCGTTGGGGACCCCTCCATTTTGTCTTCAGCTGGCTAAAGAGAGAGCCTCTCTACCCCCCAGGATACTTGAAAGAAACTGAAACAAAGGACAGTGTGCAAGGGGTGTGAGTGATTGCTGGACCCAGGCTAAAAGGAGATTAGTCTGTAAAAGGAAGCATTCTGGAACTGGTGAGGATCTTATCTGTATTCAGTTTGATTAGACATAGATTTGCACATTTTTTTTTATTTTGCTTGGTGACTTACTTTGTTCTGTCGGTTACTACTTGGAACCACTTAAATCCTACTTTCTGTATTTAATAAAATCACGTTTTACTTATTAATTAACTCAGAGTATGTATTAATACCTGGGGGAGCAAACAACAGTGTTATAGAGGGCGAACAATTTATGAGATTACCCCATATAAGCTTTATACAGGGTAAAACAGATTTATTTGGGTTTAGACCCCATTGGGAGTTGGGCATCAGAGTGTTAAAGACAGGAACACTTCTGTTAGCTGCTTTCAGGAAAACCTGCAGCTTTGCGGCAAGTAATTCAGACCCCGGGTCTTTGTTGGAGCAGACAGGAGTGTCTGGCTCAGCAAGACAGGGTGCTGGAGTGCCGAGCTGGCAGGGAAAGCAGGAGCAGAGGTAGTCTTGGCACATCGGGTGGCAGCTCCCAAGGGGGGTTCTGTGATCCAACCTGTCACAGATGTAATTTAGGTTGACTTAATTTTGTAGTGAAGACTCCCACAGTAATTCAACTACAGTCTTTCCCCACTCTACCTCTTCCTACTTGTTTCCTTTTCTCCCAATCTTCTACTATCTTCCCCTCATGCTTCCTCCCTGTATCATTGTGCCTTCTTCCATTTTCTAGACCCCTTCCTTCAGTTTTCTACCTCCTTTTCTCCCCTTCTGTTTTCTATGGCTCCTCCCCAACCCTTTCTCCTGGCATTTTCTTCAGTTGTCTGGCCACCCCATCTCACCTTCCCCCATCACCTGCTTCAGGTATCTGGAAGAAGACTTCTTTTTTTCCAATCAAAAGCCACAGATCTCCTTAATATTCCCTCAGTCTTTTATGTTCTCTTCCCTCTTCAATTTACTTTTCTATTTTCCTTCCCACAAACTCCAAGGGAACCTAGTTCTTCTCTTTCTCTCAACCAAGGACTGTGAATTATTAGTTTCACATTTTCTTCTGGTGGTCCTCTCTCTGTCTTCTAGGGCTCCTGAGAAAGTTTCCCTGATCTTGACAGGGGTGTCTATCACTGAAGCACTAACAGGATACTAGGGTGTAATATCTTGGGGATGTGGTGAACCAGGGATAGTTAAGGGGGAATGTGATAAGTTCAAAGTAATGCATGCTGGAAAAAAATATTCCCAACTAAATTTATATAATGATGGGTTCTAAATTAGCTGTTACCCTCCAAGGAAAAGATCTTGGAGTTACCATGGATAGTTCTCTGAAAATGTCTGTTCAATATTCAGTAGCAGTCAAAAAGGCTAAAGGTATGTTAGGAAGTATTAGGAAAGGGATAGAAAATAAGGCATAATATATCATAATCCCACTTTATGAATCCATGTTATGCCCGCCCACACCTTGAATAATGTGTCCATTTCTGGCTACCCCATATCTAAAAGGATATAGTGGAACTTGAAAAGGATGATCAAAGATATGGAATGGCTTCCATACAAAGAGAGACAAAAAAAGATTAGGATTTAGAAAATCTGTTCATTTTAGAAAAGAGACAACTAAGGGGGGATATGATAGAGATCTATAGAATCATGAATGGTGTGGGAAAAGTGAATACAGAAGTGTTATTTGCCCTTTTATAGAATACAAAAACCAGGGGTCATCCGATTAAATGAATAGGCAGCACGTTTAATACAAACAAGAGGAAGTACTTTTCCATACAATGCACAGCTAACCTGTGGAACACATTGTCATGGGATGTTGTGTTGGTTCAAAAAAGAACTGGATAAGTTATGGAGGATAGGTCCATCAATGGCTATTAGCCAAGATGGCTAGGTACACAACCCCAGGGTCAGGGTGACCCTAAATCTCTGACTGCCAGAAGTGGAGGACAGGGGTGGATTACTCCATAATTGCCCTGATCTGTACACTCCTTCTGAAGCTCTGGTACCAGTCACTGTCAGAGACAGGATATTGGGCAAGATGCACCATGGATTGACCCAGTATGGTAGCACTTATGTTGTTATGTGAGGGAGGGAAGGAGATACAGATTGTCAGTGGATGGTAGGCAGGCCTGACAGATGTGGTAGGAACAAATGACCATGTCATGCATGCAACTTTTCAGGCTTCTGCTGTTGCTCTGCAAACTTCCTAGCTTCTCCTTACTTCCCATTGGGTGGTATAGGCTTCTGTGTTATACTGCTAATTTTGCTTTAATGTTTACCTCACTGGCATCTTCCTTCAGTTCCCCAACTGTTTCAGCCTCTCCTGATCTCCTGAAGGCTTGTTTGCCTAGTTTTGCATCTGAGCCCTAGAACTTGCCTACAAAAGAAAGAGTTATAATGATAGGGTTTTACAGGTACAGTTATTCCAGTATAGCTCCTCCTTATTCTGGAATAAGAGTGTGGTGTGTTCCCCCCCTCCCAGTTTTCCTTAATCCCCTTCCCAAGTTAAACCAAGAAACAAGGCACTTTTACACTGGAGTATGAGTGTCCACATGGGGAGTAAAGGGATTATACCAGGATAAATATATCAATTTAAAGTCACACCTTAGGTTATACAGAAAAAAAACACAACATTTTCCTGTGTAGACAAGGCCTAATTTGCAGTAGCACAAAAGGCTTCACGGGGCAGCTTCCAGCAGCACTTTGGGTTTAGTACCAAAAGCAGGTTGACCTATACTCGGCTATGGTCAGCTGCCAGGTAGGGATGAGAGAACTGCAAAGGGGAAGGTAGGGTATTGCAGAGAGTCATGAGAGCTTTTGGAAAAGGAAGCACTACATTTATAAAGTATAAATATAATCCACATTGTCATAATATTTCAAGGAGATTAAAATGAGTATTAAGGAGAATTTATTCAAAATGATGATATAGCTGCCATAGTTGGAGTTAATATCTCCCTGGAGCCTGCTGCTAACTCATTGAGATATTCCACTATTCTCCTTGATGTTCATTGTAGAATGTTGTCAGAAAATATGTTCTTTTAATATGTCTGCAAGGTCACATTATTATTGTAATTTACCATTTAGTGAGCAGTTAGGCATTTATTCTTCCAAAAAAACTGTTCCTTTCATGGGAATTTATTTTAGACAACCCTACTGTGGTGTCGTTTATAACGTTACTCGGCCCAGTTCCTTAGTAGCAAAATGCGGGTGTGTGATTGGGTATGCAAACACTATACTGGACAGCAAAGAGTTAAGAAGCTGCTCTGGGCTCAGCTATCTATGCCCCAGCACACCTGCAATGCATGCACAGGCTGGAAAAAGAGCTTAAAATGGGAGCATAGCAGCTCAGTTGTTGGCAGACCAGGAAAAAAGAGAGCTCCCTTACTCCTGAGGAAAAGGGCTGACTGAAGGCAGGAGCTTCCCAGACAACTGCTGCCTGAAGTCTCCTTCCTGTGAGAAGGGAGGGCCAGATCCCGCTGCATCCTGAGAGTGAATCATTCCCCTCTATCTCTTATTAATTCAGTTTATTTGCCTTAATTTCCCCTGTGGATTACCCTGGAGGGGTAAAGTAAAGGGAGAGTAAAGATTCAACCCATCTTCCTCTCACAAACATTCACCTTCACAGCCTTAGTGAATCTCAGCTGTAGGTATAGGGGAAAGAGCACATGTTACAACCCTGGTTCTTCCTTGTTCACAGGTGGGTGGGGCTGGATGAGGAATGGGCAGCTGGTAAGGTGTGCAGCAAACTGTCAACTGCAGCTGGTAAGGTGTGCAGTAGCAAATTATTTCATCTTGGGAGTAGAAAGTGGAGCAGGGAAGGAACTGTGACTTGCACTGATTTAGTGGTACAGTATCAAACACTAAGACTGTAGCTTTAAAACCTCAGTAAAGTTGGTACAATGCAAACCAACAATGATTGTTTTGGTATCTTTTCTTTTATCACTTGCTGATCTTTACAGGCTGAAAGGCAGGTCAAAACTAAACGTGAAAGTAGCAATCACTTGAGGATAATGTTTTGCTGTATTTGCTCAGCTTCACATTTAACTCATCTTTTTCCAATGTTTATTTTCCTCAGTGAAATCATCTTGGTAGTTCTTGGTTGTCTGAAGGGATCTCAGAATGTGACACTCTCTGACACCACAAATACAGTGGTTTGTAATTATTTGTCTTTATTTTTGATGTTGCAGTCTAGAATATATTCAGTGAACCAGGAAGTATCAAGGGGAGAAAGTGACTTTGGATCAGGTAATTGAAACTTGTTTCTGTACTGTATGCCCCCACAGGGTTGTTAGTGAGGATAATCTATTATACAAGTCCCCGTAATTCAATTTTTAGATTTGCTTTGTCGCTAATTGTTTTTAAAAATGTGTTGACTAAAGCTTATGGATCTCTCCTATGTTTTATAAATGTCTTATTGAAACGGTCATGGAACATATCATCTTTCTGTGCTCAGTATTATAGTTTCACTCACCTTGACATGGGAGCTATAGATTGAGAAGTTCACCAGTTCAACTTCAGCATCTGTATGTATCTCTGCTAAAATAATGCTATTTAAGTCTGTGAAAGCACACCATTGTCACAAAGCAATACGAAATTAGACCGGCTGGCCCTTTCCACATTTTTATCAATAGGCTCTAAATGTGATAATATGTAGAACTATAAAAGGGTAAATCTTTCTTTTGCACCATGTAAAAAGGATAAGTTATTTCTCTTGTATTTTAATTCCAATTTTAATGAATTACTTAAGTTCATGCAAATAAAGCCTTTTTTTAAACTTGCCTAAAGATCTCTATCCAGCTGTTCAGCATGGAAGAAATCAGGTTACAACAGCTGTCTGATTTGTTAATTTCACTTTTAATTTGACACAAAAGAAGGACTCAAATGATGAAACTCTGCTTTGTCTCCTTGTCTATCCGTATTTTATTATTCAATAAATAAATGATAACTTTCCCATAAGAAATTAACCTTAGCATGGTGAAGTACATGAATAAAGATAGCCTTGTACACACAGAACTAAAATGTGTACTAACAGCTCTAGCCTAATATAAAATATCTGCAGGTTTTTGCATCAAAACTTTTCATGGTTAAAGCCTCAGCTCTGCAGTAGGCTGAACTATTCAGAAAGGTTATCCAGCTTGAGTAAGCCATTTCTTCTCATATGCAGCTCCAGCCAGGATGATATGCAGGGGGCATAGGGAAAGGGAGAGCTCAGTGAAACATACTGTTTCTATTTTGGATGTTCTCTACCCTGATTTCACCAGGAGGCTTAGAGTCTAATCCATGGGTGTGCACTGAACATTTTAGCAGGAAGAACTACTCCAGTTCTGTGTACTGGACACCAACTGGGAGCAATGGGCTGAAATAAAAAAATTACAAAGAAAGCTAAAAGTAGTGCTTTGGCAGAAGGACAATTGAAAAAGTTTGCTTGGTGAGGTAGGTGGGGCACCTAATCTACAAGTTTTTGAAGCAAGTTTGGATAAGGCCATAGTATTCTACCTTGTTGAGGTAGGTGGTTGTTTGGTACACTAAGCACAGGTTTCATGTAAATAGTTCATAATGTGCAGGTTCACTAAAATAAGACTGTTCTGGCAGCCCTTATATGTATGGAAAACAATTGCCAAACTAAATTAAGAAAAATACCACTACTTTGTACTTGAGTATTTTGACAAATTAACTGAAAACAGGAAACAATACATGAATGTGTTCCTTTGTTTTACTGAAGTGTCCACAGATTGCATTGTCTTAGTGTGTGCCACATTTCAGCATGCAGAACCGCGTTTTTTCAAATCTGAAATTTGGTGGTGGTTGTAGACCCACTGGAGAAACATTTAATATTTGTAAAAAGTTCAGCCATGTCCCCCAAATCATTTAGAAACATCTCAACTCACTGAAAGAAATGGGGTTTGGTTTAGTTTGCTTTGCAAAATATTGTAAAGCATCAACTGAGTTAAATCGATGTTGTAACGTAGGCACGTGAGCCAAAAGGAGACACTGGGCCAAGTTCAAAAGTGGCATAAATTAGTGATAGAAAGCTGACGTAAACTACCTAAATTATAAAGGGTAACTTGCATGCTAAAGGGCAGATAGGCAAAGATGTAGCAGGAAAAGCAACCATAATTTTTACACCAACCTGTTGGCTATTTACCTGGTGTAACTTTGTCCCTTTGCTACTAATTGTAGGTTACTTTCATGCTCCCACTGAAATTCATAAGAATTTAACAGCATACAGCTAATACTGAGGTCTTCTCTGAATTTGGCCCCATGGAGCTGCTGTGCTCCAACTGACTAGCAGTGCCTGAAGTTATTGAAAGCTGAAATCTATTTAGAAATTCTGGAATACTCTGTACTCGGGACGAAATCCTGCCCTACCAACATAAAGTCTTTGAAATCAAAGATGATGAGGAGCATGTAGTTCAGATAGGATTTGATTCTTGGTGTTCTGGACAAGAGCTTTGAGAAGCTACTGTAGAGGTACTAATTTGGGAAACTGATATACACTGATGTCTTGGTCACTGTTACTCCTTAGAAACTTTTGCTTTAATTAAAGTTAAGCATTTTGTCATTCTTCAGTACAGAGCAGTCAGTATGTGATTATTAAATACTCGAAGGTGCACTGTTTTGGAGATCTCAAAGAGTAGATAGTTGCCTCAGGATCAGGTTGAAGGTTTAAATTGCTCACAATTTTAAATTTATACCCAAATTTGATTTTGAGTTTCTTAGGGGATATTGTGTTTTTTGATTATACCATTCTTCATATGCCATTAGCCTTCCTTAGGCAACATTTCATTGAATTATGTTAAAAAAGACACTGCTGAATACCTAGTAACAGCTACAGTTGTCTGTCATAGATAATTGTTTGTCTTCAGAAATGTTATTCATTTGAGTAGAAAACACCAGCATACTAAAATAGACCTTCTCACATATCCTTGAGTCAGTGAAATAGTTGGGAAGGAATAGCAGCTTACTAGAGCAGTGTGTTTTAACTCCATATTGGCATATTACTATTTGGTTACGTTCGGAGCAACAGTGATCACTGTAGTCAAGGTTGCAGAAATTTCATTTTCAGTTGCTTGTAACTTTCCAAAATTCACACTTCAGGATCATACTTTCTGGCTTGGTTTTGCTTGAAGTTGAATTTGTTAAGAATAGGGTGACCAGATAGCAAGTGTAAAAAATTGGGACAGGGTGGGGGGCAATAGGTGCCTATATAAGGAAAAGCCCCCAAAATCAGGACTGTCCCTATAAAATCGGGACATCTGGTCACCCTAGTTAAGAAGGCTTGGACCAGACAGCTCAGCTACTTTGGAGTATGAGGAGAATGTCAGAGGAAATATGCTCCCCTCTTATTTAAAAGTGTGTGTGTGTTTGGGGTGAGGTGGGGTGGGAGAATCTTGCCACCAATTTTGGAAGAGCTTTTGCCCTGAAACTCCCTGGAGTAAGAAGCTAAATTCTGGCTTCACTAAAAAGGCAGACTTTGACCTTTTCCTGAAAACCACTGTTTAAGATGGATCGTATAATTGGTATAATTTTAAGTAATTTTTGCTAATGTTCACAGTGAAGGATGCCTAATTTAGCAGAATAGTGAAAAATGTATATAAAGTATATCCGAAAATTAGATATAATTGTGTATTTTAGTGCTGTCCAAAACCCTAGGAAATACCATCAGAAATTCCATCAAAAACTTATCAGAATGAGATAATGTTAGTTCATTATAAATATATAAAGAGTTCTCACACAGTTATGTCTGAAAAAGGTTAAGAATCCCTGCTGACTCTGAAGAGAAACCATGAACTGTACACTTTAGTACAACATGGTGATGCACACAGGACAGATAGAACCATGGGGTGTATTACATACTTTGGGGGAATAAATCAATGTTGCAAGCACTCATGATTTTATTATGAGTATCACAATATTTGTGGCTTTTTCCTAAAACTCCAAATATCGCTTTTGTTTCAAAATAAAATTTAAGATTCTAGGCCTCACGGTTGTGGAGAAAAGCTTGGGTCTCATGTTTCCAAAGGCTCAAAAAGCAGAAGGCAAATTAAACTACCCAAAATGTATTTGTCAAAATCTCTTTTCTTTTTAAGCAAGTGTCATGGTTTTGAGGGAGCCTGACTCCTGATTTTTGAGTGTGCAGGGTTGGTACTATTGTTGTATTATTGAAAATTAGTCCAACTTTACTTAACTTAAATAACTGATCTCTTTTGAAAGGAAAAGCTGAAAATCCTTGAGAAACACATGGGAATTTACTTTTTTCACTCCATAATTTCTTGAAGAGCAGAAGATAGTCACATTGTTGTCAAACTTTCAAATGTTGAGTCTGCTGTAGAAGAGTCATCAAAATCTGCATTGTTAACCATTCTGGTTACCTGGATTTCAATATTAATTATCTGATATATAGGTGAAGCACACTATGCCTTAAAATAGAATTAATGAGCATTTCCATTGAGGGTGCAATCTACTAGATTATTAAAGAGTGTTTATGTTATGTTAGTTATGGTAATTTCTCTATTTTAAATAGTGTTTTACATTTCCTCATAGGAATATAACTATATTCAGCATATGTTTACTGATTTATTTAGCAAACATATCTTTATTAATTAATATCCAACCTGCAGTATCCCTGCCAGTACTTTCTAATTATAGTCTCTGAAACATAAACTACAGATACAGTGCTTGGTCTCAGGCAGAGTGAGACCAAGCACTGCAGCCTTTTCAGTGCATTCAGTTGCTTAGTAGCCACATGGTCTATACTAGAATTATAATTATCTCAGCTGGACAGCAGTAGGCTGCTGCTGTTGATAAATCAGTTTACACAAGACCTGGACCGTAGGGATCTATGCCAGCAAATGCTTCCCCTACACTGAGACCCACTGAATTAAACAGAAGACTTCATGGACATAAGGGTCTGACAGAGGGTGGCTGGTCTTTTAAAGAAGAGTGGGGCAGGTGACAACCCCACCTGTGGCCAGGCATCTGGCTCTGAGTTAAGTTCTTTTATTAGAATTCTTCTTGCACTTTACACTTCTTCACAAAGGCATTTACACACAATAGTGCCAAAACAGCCCACAGGCTTACAAAGTTATTATAAAGCACAATGAGAAACACAAAGTTCAGAAATGCAGAAATATCCACATCATATATACCAGCAAATTAAAACAATTATCAGCCCATCTGCTGGATTCCAGTAGGGGGAGACACCCCTAATCATAACATGGCACCTCTGTCCCTGACAAAGGCAATATTAGGGCAGAGATAAAAAGAATTGGGGCTGCCCCTGCTGCATTAAATAGGTTTATAACAGCATTCAGAGACATGTAGTCCTCTACCACTGGCATACATTTTCCTCACCCCTTCACTTCCCTTTCTTTCTCCCATTTTTCTTCTTTCCATATCCTCCTCTGCTCCCTTGCACTGCCAGGGGTGTAGCCCCTGTAAAACGTGGTTGTTCTTCAAACCCTAATTCATGATCAGTGCACACAGCAGGATTCCTTTCCTCAGGTATCTGGGAACTCTCAGGCTTAATCCCTTTCCCCCTTGGAGCTAATACCTACCTTACATTCTTTTCTGGGGTCTAAGACTTGCTCCTTCCCCCTAAACCCTGTCCCTCTACCTCACAAGATTGGTCAGTGGTTTTAGCTAGAGGTGACTGAAGAAATCTCCTACAAGGACTGCATTGGGTCAGAGGAGACTGATACCTCTGGCCCATCTCCCATCCCAAGCTAAAGCGGGGGGCCAGAGAGAGAGAGGGGGAAATCATACCCCCCTCCATCTGTGGCAAGCCCTTGCCAAGAGCTGATTCAGCTTGAAGGCTCTGACTGCTCTCACCACCCTCCAGTTCATGCCCCTGAACTCTGGATTTGGCTTGCTGATTAGACATCACAATAAGGCTCCTTGCAGTGTTGGCAGCAAAGGCCACCTTAGCTGTCTCCTTGGCCTGAGAGGATCAAACCTATTGCCCAAAGTTAGATGGGAAGAAGCAGAATAAGAAGGGGCAGAGAGAGTTTTATAGAGGACTGAAGAATTACCTGAGTAGGTCAGAGTCTGGGGAGGCATCTGCCTCCCCCCACTGCCCAACTATAGCAGGCATTAGACATGGAGAGAGGTCCATCCCTTCCTCCTCAGTCCCCACATCCCTTACCAAAGGATATGAGGCTTTAGGAATCTTGTTCTTAACCACCACCAGGCATCTCAAAGCCTGCAACCCTTTCCCCACCTCCTTCTTTGCCCAACAGTGCCACCCCTTGGGGGCCTGAGACCTTTCCACTCCAATGCCAGGGTCACCCTTACATGCTGGCTTTTTCTCCCTCTGCTGTCACAGCTTCTGCTGTTGTGGCACTTTGTGCAAATTGCAGCACGTAGCCCAACCACCTTTTGTCCATGCACTCCCACCTACCTCTAGAAGGGCAGCCTCTTTGGCAAGTTCTTCTTTACCTCCTCTGACAGCTACAGGGGATTGTGCCATACCTGTTCCCCTTCCCTTCCTACTCTGTCTTATTTTTGATGCCACATCTTGCAATCTACAGACTTCCAGAAGCAAATTGCTATTCCCCTCTCTCTCCTTCCCTCTACCAGCATCCTCCCCACCTCCTTGTGCTCCCTTGGGACATGCCCCCTCCCTGTGCCACCATCATGCACATCTGCTGTAAGATGTACATTTGGCTGCTAAGTGACCAGTCTGCCCATGGCAGTAACATCATAGCAGATGGCAAGACACAGAAAAATGATCAAAAGGCCCATGTAACTTGGGACAAATGTGGGGCAGTCCCAAAAACTCACATACCCCCATTCTTCTGCTATCATGAAAGAGCTGGGCAAGTGCAAAAGCTGATGGTTGTACCAAGGATCTGGACAAGCAGCCCTGTCCGGATCCCAAGTCAGCTCAGGATTTTCCCACCTGGGCCCAACATACTCACTTGTTTGGTTTAGTCAATCCATGACCAGGTCAAAGGGCACTAGATGATTACAGAATATGACGGTGATAGCCAGTTGTATCAGGGAAATCATTATCACCTGCAGCCAGTCCCCTATAACCCTGCATCATTGTGTATGACCCCCAGAAGGTTTCCGTTAGCTCATTTGACTGAAAGCACAGATCCGTTTCTTTGGACCTAGTTAGCTGGATTATGGCTAAAAGGACCACTAGAGAGAAGTGCATCTCTCTCAGTATCGGAGTGCTCACCAATCTGCTCTGGCATGGGGTGACCCACAGCTACATACTATAACCACACCTTGGTATTTCTCTGCCAATTTCCAGCATGTAGCTCCCCTAGTTTGCCCCAACCCATTTCCTAAAATCCACACTATTGACAGCAACCCAACTCTCCTCCTCCTCCTCCCACCTCAGAGGCCGCCACCTTCCCTCATGTTGCCACCCACAGTGCCAACATGAGAGACAAAAGGTTGCTTGCCAGCCAACACTAGCCCAGTATCTAAATTAGAAGGCACTTGCTTTTCCTTCCTGGGCAGCTGTGCACCCAGCAGGTTCTGTTCTTTTCACTGTTCTCTTGCTGAGGTTCCCCTCACCATTGCAATTTATGTGGTAGTTATATTAATTGGAGTTTTCTATGTGATAAGATTTTCAATAAAGGTGCATATGATTAAATGTGATTGCAAGAAACAATTATGCAAGCCCACGTGGTGGTGGGCTTTTTCCATTCAAGTGAGGACATCTATACAAGTATTTATCTATGACTAATAAAAACCATTAGGCCCTAACAAAAATTAAAATACAACAGGTATGACATGAACTATCCAAATTCGTTTCCAACTTGCTCGTAGGTGGTACATTTCTCAAAACAGAAATTTCTCAAAACAGAAATGCTCAAAGGACAGGCATATTAACACAAGAATCCAGCAGCTACTCTGTATCTGTCACTGCAGAAGAATATAGCTTGGAAATGTGTACCCCAACAGCATTTTGGTTCTAAGCTTTAAGGTGTAATACACATAGACAGCTATATTTTAGCTGTCTAATGCCTAATTTTACAAGAAAGGTTTTTTCTTTTCAAATGCCATAGTAATTTATAGATACTGTCATGACACTTTAATCTCCCACCTAAAAGAAGGAAGCATCTTTATTTTTACAGAATCTCAGTGTTAGTCAGGGGACTTCATACTGAAGACCTCAAAATCCCCTTCTGGGGTTTTGTCTCTTCATGATTATGTCTAGAAAATCAAACTGTATGTTTGTTTTTTGTGTTTGTAAAGTGACAAACTTTACATTCATTTGATAGCGCACGATCATATTCTATACATTCTCAGAGCCATGGGGTTAACTCATAGATAATTGGTTCATTTTCAAACTGATAAACATGCCAGACGATAACCATCTTACTCTTTAATAATGAGCTTAAGATGTTATTTCAAATGTCATACTCTGATTGTATAATCAATATTCCCATTATTAAACAGCCACTGTGCTGTGAGACATTAATATGCCCCTATATTGTGTGAGCTGCTTGAAAGGAAGTACTGTAAGGGAATATTCAGACACATTTCCCCCACTATTCTCAAAGTTCCATAGTACAAAACTTGATCTTTCAAAGAAGGGGAAGAAGAGAACTCTTAATTGTACAGAAACACACTTTCCACCCCCATTATCTAAATCATCAACCAACTAAATATTATGGGAGTGTGTAAGCAGATTTCACAGTCCCTAGCAGTAATTTTAAAAAATTGACCAAGTAATTCTCAACAAGTGATAGCAGTATTGCTGCCTATTATTTTAAAATAGAATTGTCCATTAACATCACGATTCTTTACAGCATAGGCAGTTGTAGGGACCAGGGGGTGGTTGATCAGGCTTCATGGTTAGTCAGGAGCCTAGAACCAGAGCTGGGTCAGAGACAGAGATAGGTGCCAAGCTAAAGGACAGAGCCAGAGACAGCATCTGAGGTAGGGCATAGGAGCAGGGACTTGGAGCAAGGCAGCAAAGCAGGAACCAGGAAGAGATGGTCTGGGACAAAGAAAGCAGGAACAAGGTGGGAGTAGGGGCTTAGGAGTCAGGTAAGTAGCCAGGGTCCATAGTAGTAGCCAGGCAAGAATTCACCTAATTCCTCAGACAACTTCCTCTGCTTCTGTCTGGCTTAAATAGTTCATCCCAGCCAATCAGGAAATCGAGGCTCAGGTAATCTTTAGTGGGATTTTGCCTGTCCCTAGAGAAGGGCAGCAAAGGGGGGACAGGATTGTGATGTTAAATAGTTGGCTCAGAGAATGGTGTTATAAGACGGGCTTTGGGATGTATGGCCACTGGGAGGCTTTCGGGAACAGAGAACTGTTCTCGCGGGATGGGCTCCACCTGAGTAGGGAGGGAAATAGACTTCTGGGAGGGAGGCTGGCGCATCTGATCGAGAGAGCTTTAAACTAGGAATTGCGGGGAGACGGTTGGGAGATGCACGGGCACTCTCCACGCCAGGCTTTAACATTGAGAGGGTGGATGAAGGGATAAAAACTGATATTGACAGAGGGAAGGGTTTGAACATAAGGAAGAGGGGGGGGAGGGATACTAGACCGATACGTCATACTGACGGTACGGTGTCCCTACCGAAGTGGGTAACAAAGGGGAGAGAAGCCAAAGGGCAAAAATTAGGATGTTTGTTCACTAATGCTAGAAGCCTAGGTAACAAAATGGAGGAACTGGAGCTCCTGGTCCGAGATTTGAAACCCGATATCGTGGGAATAACTGAAACGTGGTGGAACGGTAGCCACGACTGGAGTGCAGGTATGGAAGGGTATGTTCTTTTTAGGAAAGACCGGAACAAAGGTAAAGGGGGTGGGGTTGCCTTGTATGTCAATAAAGAGGTAGAGTGTAATGAAATAAATAGTAATGGAATAGATAATACGGAGTCTGTTTGGGCAAGGGTCACGTTGGGGAAGAAAAATACTAGAGCCTCCCCTGGGATAGTGATCGGGGTGTGCTATAGACCGCCGGGATCCAGCCTGGAGATGGATAGAGAACTCTTTAATGTTTTTAAAGAGGTCAATACTGGTAGGAACTGTATGATCATGGGAGACTTTAACTTCCCGGATATAGATTGGGGAATAAACGCTAGTAATAATCATAGGGCTCAGCTTTTCCTAGATGTGATAGCTGATGAATTCCTTCACCAAATGGTTGCTGAACCGACGAGGGGGGATGCCATTTTAGATTTGGTTTTGGTGAGTAGTGAGGACCTCGTTGAGGAAATGGTTGTAGGGGACAACCTTGGCTCGAGTGATCATGAGCTAATCCGGTTCAAACTAAATGGAAAGATAAATAAAAATGCATCTGAGACTAAGGTTTATGATTTCAAGAGGGCTAACTTTACTAAATTAAGGCAGCTAGTTAAAAAAGTGGATTGGGCAAACATATTTAGAGATCTAAAGGCGGAAGAGGCGTGGGATTATTTTAGGTGGAGGTTGCAGGACCTCTCTGAGGCCTGTATCCCGAGAAAGGGAAAAAGGGTTGTAGGTAGCGGTTTTAGACCGGACTGGATGAGCAAGCGTCTCAGAGGGGTGATTAGGAAAAAACAGAAGGCGTATAAACAGTGGAAGATGGGAGGGATCAGCAAAGAAACCTACCTTATGGAGGTAAGAGGGTGTCGGGATGCGGTTAGAAAGGCCAAAAGCCAAGTGGAGATAGATCTCGCGAAGGGAATTAAAAACAATAGTAAAAGGTTTTTTAGCCATATAAATAGGAAGAAATCCAAGAAAGAAGAAGTGGGACCGCTTAAGAATGGAGACGGGGTGGAGATTAAGGATCATCTAGGCATGGCACAATATCTGAACGAATATTTTGCCTCGGTATTTAATGAGGCTACTGAAGGGCTTGGGAATAGTGGCGGCGTGAATGATGGGAATGAAGGAGGGGGGGTAGACATTACGGTATCCGAGGTACGAGCCAAACTTGAAAAGCTTAACGGCAGTAAATCGGGCGGTCCGGATGACCTTCATCCGAGAATATTAAAAGAATTGGCGAGTGAAATTGCGAGCCCGTTAGCGAAAATTTTTAATGAATCCCTAAACTCGGGGGTTGTACCGCTGGACTGGAGATTAGCTAATGTAGTTCCTATATTCAAGAAGGGGAAAAAAAGTGACCCGGGTAACTACAGGCCTGTTAGTTTAACGTCTGTAGTGTGCAAAGTCATGGAAAAAATATTGAAGGAGAGAGTACTTACGGACCTTGAGGTCGATGGCGTCTGGGACAAATTACAACATGGTTTTACGAAAGGTAGATCGTGCCAAACCAACCTGATCTCGTTCTTTGAGAAAGTAACAGATTTTTTAGATAAGGGCAATGCGGTGGATCTGATATATCTTGATTTCAGTAAGGCGTTTGATACGGTACCGCATGAAGAATTACTGCGTAAATTGGAAAGGATGGGGATCGAAATGAAATTCCGGAGGTGGATAAAGAACTGGTTAAAGGGGAGACTGCAGAGGGTCGTACTGAAAGGGGAGCTGTCGGGTTGGAGGGAGGTTACCAGTGGGGTTCCTCAGGGTTCGGTTTTGGGTCCGATGTTATTCAATCTATTCGTCGCTGACCTCGGAACCGAAAGTAGGAGTGGGCTGATAAAGTTTGCGGATGACACGAAGTTGGGAGGTATTGCCAATTCGGAGAAGGATAGGGATATCCTCCAGGGGGATTTGGATGACCTGGTAAACTGGAGTATTAGTAATAGGATGAAATTTAATAGTGAGAAGTGTAAGGTTATGCATCTAGGGATGACTAATAAGAATTATAGTTATAGGCTGGGGACGCACCTGTTGGAAGTAACGGACGAGGAGAGGGACCTCGGAGTCCTGGTCGATCGCAAGATGACTATGAGTCGGCAATGTGATGTGGCCGTCAAAAAGGCTAATGCGGTCTTGGGTTGCGTTAGGCGAGGTATTTCTAGTAGAGATAAGGAGGTGCTAGTCCCGTTATACAAGGCGCTGGTGAGACCTCATTTGGAGTACTGTGTGCAGTTCTGGTCTCCCATGTTTAAGAAGGATGAACTTAAACTGGAAAGGGTACAGAGAAGGGCCACTAGGATGATTCGAGGAATGGAAAGCCTGTCGTATGAAAGGCGACTTGAGGAGCTCGGATTGTTTTCCTTAACCAAAAGAAGGTTGAGGGGAGATATGATTGCTCTCTTTAAATATATCAGAGGGATCAATATCGGGGAGGGAGAGGAATTATTTCGGCTCAGTGCTAATGTGGATACGAGAACAAATGGATATAAATTGGCAGTTGGGAAGTTTAGGCTTGAAATTAGGCGAAGGTTTCTGACCGTCAGAGGAGTGAAATACTGGAATGGCCTGCCGGGGGACATAGTGGGGGCAAAAGACCTCTCCGGCTTTAAGACTAAGCTTGATAAGTTTATGGAAGGGATGATCTGATAGGATAACTTGATTTACCCAATAGGTCAATAATGTGCCACCTGGGAGTTAGTACCGATTTTAAATGTTGGGATATTGGGAGTCTTTTCCTAAGTGTCAGGATAGAGAATATTGGCCACATGCTCGGGGTTCAGCTGATCGCCATATTTGGGGTCGGGAAGGAATTTTCCTCCGGGGTAGATTGGCAGAGGCCCTGGAGGTTTTTCGCCTTCCTCCGAGCATGGGGCAGGGGTCGTTTGCTAGAGGATTATCTGCTGCTTGAAGTCGCCAAATCAGGATTTGGGGACTTCAACAGCTGAGTCAAGGGTGAGAGTTATTTCAGGGGTGGGTGGGTCAACTTTTGTGGCCTGCATCATGCAGGAGGTCAGACTAGATGATCATAATGGTCCCTTCTGATCTCAAGTTCTATGATTCTATGATTCTATGATCAGTGGAGCTGGACTCCTCCCCCAGTCAGGCACTTTGTGGGTAGGGCTTTTTCTGAGTTAGAAATTCACTAGACTGTTTTTCCACAGCTTCTGATGAGATACCATGTGGCAGTGACAGTCTGAGCACTGCCTGGGGACCTCTAGGAATACACACAGGAGTAAGGCAAACAGTACTTAACCCTGTACTTTATCTTCCAATTTTGGCTTTGTTTTGTAGCTCTTCTGTGACAGAATTATTAATAATGTATTTGTTAATTCCAACAGTGTGCAAGGCCACTTATAGAATACAATGACAGGTTCCTACACCAAACAGTTGATAATCTTACTAGACATTATATGAAACAAGAAAGTTAGAAGAGAAATGATGAAAGCAATGCAATTGAAAGGTAAGGTAAAAAACATATGCCCAATTAGTTCCATAGTTTTGTATATGCGTGTGCGACATTTTCAGGAGGAGAAAGCATCATTCAGTTACTGCTTCACTGATTTGGAACTCTGACTTCCCTCTAATCTGGTTCCCAGGACAGAGGAGTTCTCCAAGCTTCTCTTAAAATCCAGATGTCCTCTCCTTTTGCCCAGTTGATATTCCCACTGCAGAAGCCTTTGTGTCATTCCTGACCATTCTCCCAGATAAAGAGAGCTGGATGCGGCTCCCTTCATAGCCCCTGCATCACCCTGAGTAAAAAACAGTGGGTTTGCCACAGAGCATCAAGAGATTTGTCCAGTAACCCAATGGGAACGTGCATGCTCCCTCTATAACACTCCGAGCCTGGGAGCAAAGGCATGAGTCTCAGACTTCCAGCCTCATTGTGGCTTGCACAACCGCACCATCATTTTGATTGCCACACCAGCTTCATATATTTCTTTCTAAACAACATTAGTTTACTCCAGGCATCATTATAAATCCATCACATATGTTTCTTATGATTCTGTTTGAAGGATACAGTTTACAGACAAGGTTTTCATTTTGAGTGACCTCAATGGAAATTTAATGAGTAACATGAGAGAAGTGATTAAGCATTAATTATCTCAGGTAGTGGTTTCTGCATACATTTTTCATGAGTGATATTCAATTCTTACCAATATTAATTTTAATAATGAACTGTGATTGTCAATTAGATGTCATTTTTTTAAGTTTAATCAACCAAAGTTTCAGCATTCACTAGCAGCAAACTGATTGATTAACTAAAATAGTGAGTACAATATTCATTTTAAAATTGGTGTCTTCAGTAGTTTTAAATATTTGCCATGCCTAGGGAAGGATATGTGAAGAAGTAATAGTTTTGTCAGGTTATTATCCAGAAAGTTTTAAAGTACTTGTACATAATATCTTCTCTGAGGTAATTACCAATATGTCAAAATCAGCTTGACAGACCCTGAAAACTTACAGCCGAAAGCAGTGCTGAATCTAAAGCATATAATATACTTTAAACAGTGTTTGCTGATTATCTGTTTATTTTGTTTTTTGTATTTTTAAAAACTATTGTTCATAGTTTCCATGCTGTCAGAAAATAAGGACAAATAATGTTGTTAAGCATACATTGTACTATATCTCTGCCTTTTAATGTTACTTTAAAGAACTATTTATTCTACATGATTCATTATTTGGATTGTCTGTGATGGATAAGCTCCAGGTTTTTTAAAACTAAGAATGTGTGAAATCCTGACCTCATTCAAGTCCGTAGCAAAACTCCCATTGACTTGAATGAGGTCAGGATTTCACCTGAGAAATCTGGAATTAGCAATCATGACAGAGAGATCAAGCCATTATGTATGACAAAACATTATTCAGTATTACCAACAGTAACAAAAGGTAAATGCAACAAGCAATCAAATACTCAACCAAGTTTTGTCCTTTGGAGACCTGATCTAAAGCCCATTTCAGCCAATGAACAAACTCACATTAAGTTCAATGGATGCTGAGTCAAGCCCTTGAAGATTTGTGCTTATAACACAAAATAATTGGCTTTGGAGTAGAGCTAATCATAAATTCATATAGGAAAGGGTAGGATGAAGAATTCTGCCTCACTGAATCCAACTCCTCTAGAAGCAGGATTCATTCTCCTTTTTACATTCCAAGTTAGGTAACTCATCTTGCTAGGAAAATATTAACAGTTGAGTCAATTACTCCTTAAAGCAAATTTTTTCTGTCCCTTGTCTCACTGTCATTACTCGCTGCTTCTTCATAGCTACACTATGTTTTCCCTCTGGGTCTTTTTTTCAATTTCTGCACTTTGATTATTTATTTATTTACTGCAGATCAAAGATTGTACAGCTACCTTCAGGTACTGAAGAAATGGGCAGACATAAACAAGTTATTGCAGGTAAACTTTTTAGATGGTGTAAGTGATACTTTTTGGCCAAATTTTTTCCTCCATTCCTCCTATTTCTTCAGCTCTGCTTGGGATAGCAGTACTTGGATTGCTAGTGTAGGTAGGACCAGGATTGGTCACTGGAATTTTAAGCACAGCATCATCTAACCCTTTGCAGAGTAGATCTTCACAATGTGGTCCTTAAAATGCTGTGGATTTTGATGCTTTGCCTACACTAGTGATCCCACTGTTGTTACCACTAGCAGAGTTGAACCAGTAGTAGCAACAGTGGAAAACTTTAGAGGAAAAAGGTTAGTGTACATAAAACCCTGCTGACAACTCTACAGCTTTGTATTCAGGATTTGCCCTGATAATTCCATTTGCTATGAAAGAAAGGATAGCCCAGTGATGGGGGCACCAGATCGGGACTTAGGAGACTCATGTTCAATTCCTTGCTCTGCCACAGACTTTGTTTGTGACCTTGGGCAAGTCATTTAGGCACAAATATAAAAGGTTCCTACCTCAGAGGTATAGTAAGAATAAGTGCATTAGGGATTGTGAGCTGCTCAAGTACTGTAGTAATGGGGGCCATTAGTACTTCAGATAGATGTCAGAATGTCTTAATAGCTAAGACTAAAAATGAAGAAACTAATGACTTTAATGCTATTGTTAGTCTGAGTGTTGTGATGCTACCATTTTGGAAGCTACTACCTGTGGTAATTCATAAATAATCAAACTGTGGGTTCATAAAGGGGAGAAAGTACAAAAAAAACTTCCCCCCAACCTCCCCTCTATGCAGGAGCCAGCTACAATTTGAGTCTTTGTCCTTTTTGTGGTAGTTAGTGCTGCTAGCCAAGAGTGCAAAGTGAGGTGGAGAAGAGGAGAAGCGATGGCCCTGCCTGTCTGTGTTGGCTGGTGGTGTTGGTGGCATGCGTGTATGTTGTGCACCTTAAAAGTGACAGTCTGTCTCATGGACACTATCATTTGGTTCCCCATCACTTCTGGCACAAGTGAATGCATATAAGCCACTGCATTGACAAGAGTCATCGCTCCAATAATACATGTCTTTGAAATCATTCATGTGAAATTCACAATAAAGATCTAAGGCAAAAAGCATCAATTTAACTTTAGAAATTAAATATAAAACAAATGATTCTTTCTCTGTTTTCTGAAGCTTTTCCCAAGTATCTTAGGCCTCAATTAATCCTTCAAAGCTTCCCATTTTTACACTGGTAGGAAAGCTTCCCTTCGATCATTACTCTCAAAATTTGCAACTATTGATTCTCCAGTCCTTTCTGCTGTATCATAATATTTCAGAAGCAATGCTGAGTGTTTGTCATAAAAATCATCATCCTGGGAATCACTTTTGATCCACCAGACAGTGGTAAACTTTTGATCCACCAGACAGTAGGCTAAAGTTTCTCATTGTGGAGAATGAGTTAAGCGTACAACAGCAAGGATAAGATTACAGTGAAAGACTGACAGAGCACACGATGAGTAGTAGAAGAAGAAAAAAAGAGTTAAAGTGATCAGTGTGGAAGGTGCTCTAACTGAAATGTATATAATGGGATAGCTAAAAAGATTGAATGCTACAGAAACAGCTTCACAAACTGTGTCAATATCTTTAGTGATGCCTCTGAAATATACACTTATAAAATACAGGCACTTATTCTGCTTCCACTGATGTTAGGAGAGGGACTCATCAGCCATTTTAATACTAAAGATGTGTTTGTGACTTCTGATCCAGCTAGTAATGAGTGAACATGTCTTGTATTTATCTGCTCTGATTCCTGTACAGCACTAGTAACCAGTATGGGGCTGATGTCTTCACTTAGTTTGTATGCGGTCCTTAAGTCCTGAATGCAGTCCCATTAAAATCAATGGGGTTGTTTTGAACAAAGTCTGGAAATATGTTGATAGATAAGCATGTAAGCAACATTTGTTGTTTCCTATCTTTTAATCAAATAAGTATCCTTGGGAAAACTGGCTAAATCAGGAAGTATTTTAATGGAGGCAAGCAGCATGCCTCTCAGTCTAGCAGGGGGCAGCTCTGATAGAATACAGGACAGGAAACAGCCAGTAGTCTTTTGCAGACTGAGAAAATGGATAATGCTTAATTGGCAAGGCATATTTGCATGATTGTAGCTGTTGAATATTTATTTCCACACTGTTATAATTGAATTCCTACAGAGTGCAAAGAATAAAGAGCCTTATTCTCACAGATTAGTATTTAGCAACATAGGTCAGGCATATAGTTGTTAATGATGATAATGAATAATAACATAACTTAGATTTTTCATGGTCCAATAGACTAATTAATCCTAGAATTCTGAGCAGTAATAAGTAATTTAGTATGATGTCCATTTTACAGATGTCCATATTAAGACCCAGAGAAGTGCTGTTGAGGATTATTTAAGGGATTGCTTTATCCAGCAGAGTACTGGAGGCAATACGTGATTTGTATTAGTGATTAAGCAGTAAAGCCAAGATTAGGCTTGTGATAAACTCAATTGTTGCAAGTAAAATGCAGCACTAACACTATTCCTTTTACTATAAAACAATATAAAATGCATGCAATCAAAAGAGGGATAAAAAGATGTAATTGTTTTGTGAAGGATAACAAACTGTTTGTTGCTGCTTTTTTAGGCATTCCATTGATGTCACATTGAGGTTAGGTCAGGTAGAAAAAGGCTTAAAAGCAGATTCAAAAGGTGAAAATCTTAGGGCTTGTCTGTATATGAAAGTTAATCTGAGATAAAGTCAGGTGTGATTCTAAAACAATTAACGATTCCCAATTAACTCCATGTCTGGATGCTCTTATTCAGGAAAAAGTGATTTAATCAACTGAATTAAGCTAATTTGGAATGAGAGTGTCCACAAATGTACTTATTTGGGAATAGCTATTCCAGAATTCCAGACAACCCTTTAGAGCAAAGAACTAAAGAGTCACAAGGTTTGTTCTTTCACTGTAGAAAAGCCATTGACAGATTTGTGTTTCAAATGCAGCCCAGATTTGTCTATATTTAATATACTTAACATTAAACTTTAGAACCAGGGAAATGAAAAGTAAAGTGATCGAACAGTCCATTTCTTCTATCCCTCTATCTACAGATGTAGACTTTGCTAATATAAAATTCTACAAAGACCACATACCCCAGAATACAACCTTAACAATGCTTCTATGAAGACACCTGACTTCCAGCATCTCCTCCCCCCAAACTTTGTGTCCCTCTCCCACAGGATGAAGAAGTGGATGAAACAAACATGATGGAGAGCTATAACATTTTAAAGCAAGGAGGGGTTAGGGAAACATTGTGGAATCTGTATCGATAATTTAACTTTCATTGCAAGAGAAGTTGAGCCACCTAGTCTGTAGTTCCATGTCAGTGAAAACAACTCAGCATGCAGCCAGTTAGTTTTAGATGTTCAAGAAATGAATTAATACTCAAAAACTGGATTATAAAATGGGACAACCCTCCCATTATCTCTTAGCTCACTGGGGAACTTGGTAGCCTCTGATCTAATGCCATCAGCAAGAACATCTCTTGCCTATATTTTGAATTCGCTGTAAAGCAGCAGTTTCTTGGAAGAGTAGGACTTGATAGGAAGCAAAACATTGACAGAGGAATATAACAATTAGAAGACATTTTATGATGCACTCATTTTCCTCTCCCTCGTAGTCCATCTCATTACACTGTAAGCTGCTTCAAAAGAACAAATCAGTGCTTTATCCCTTGCTCCTGGGGAGAGAAGTTGTACTTTGATGCTGTTTCCAAATATAAAAAATACTTTATTTTAAAATGCAGATGATTCCCTTCTCCATCTCTGCTTTGCTACAAATTCTGCCTATTGTAAATGCAATTTGAATATGACTCATTTATTAAACTTGAAACCAGGGGGAAAGAAGTAAACGAAGAAAAAAAAATATCTGCATGGAGACATCCTAGTCACAAATCAAATATTGTTCTAGTTATGCTGAAATGAAATTAGAAGATTTAAGAGTAGAATACTGATAGAATATAATCTCAGATGCTGTTTATCGAATCTCAGACTCTGATTTATTGGGCTCTTGGTTTGATGTCATGTAACCATGCATTAAATCCTATATGCTTATAGGACTATAATCAACATATCTGTAAGTTTCAGAATGGTAGCCGTGAAGTGGGTTTTAGCCCACGAAAGCTTATGCTCAAATAAATTTGTTAGTCTCTAAAGTGCCACAAGTTCTTTTTATATCTGTAAGTATCACACTTACAGCAGACTTACACCACATATTAATTTGGCAATTTATTCTTTCCACCAAAAAAGTAGACAGGCCATTCTCTCAATCCCCATACTGATCCAGGATAGTCCATATTGCACATACACTATTACTTTATCTAATTATAAAAATCCTGCTTGAGACAACTTGCATGTCTTCCAATGGATGACTATTACATTTCAGGCAACTTGTCCCTACAAATAATAATAATAAAAACACTTTTATTGGGGTTCAAATTTGAGGGATGTCCAGTAAAGGTCTTGCATGGACAATGAAAGAAAACAGAAGTAAGGAAACAGAGGTTAACAATGGACAAAGCATGAATTCACAAGTGGCTGTGTAAATAATACGTAGCTAGTAAATATAGAAATAGTAAGACTAGTAATGTGTGATAAATTTACAGCTGCAACTTTGCTTATGAGCACTCTTTGTAGCTCATGCAAAGGTTATGGTATAAATAGGGATTGCTGCACAAAATTAGTAATACAATGTGCACGCCTTAAATTAAGCTGGAACCGTCTGGAATTGAGCTCCAGTAAATATTTTCAAACCTGCGGAAGCCCTGGCACCTCCTGCGGGGCAGAAGCCCTAAGTCCCTGTGCCTCTTGTGGGGCTGAAGCCCTGGGGTTCTGGGGAATATTCTGTGACAATTTAAGCCCCGACAGTGTGTAATACAATGTAGAATGTGTTTTATAATATCTGTATAATCTAATTTATAATTACGTGCTTTGGAGTTGTGGTGCACCCTAACCACCTACCTCTGAGCCTAATCACCTCAGGTGTAACTTTATGAAATCACAATAAAAAAACCTCAGTGATGTCCCAATTCGAACCGATTTTTTAGATTCCAGAGAACTGGATAAAGAGTTGTCCCAGAACTGGAGGAGGTGTTTTAAATAAGCCCACTGGAAAAAGTCTTCTAAGGAATCCTACCAGCCAAGTGGTAGATAACAACTCTTTACCTTTTCAAAAACACAGAAAGCAAAAAACAACAAACAAAGAATCCTGCTGCCTAGTTTGCAGACTCCTTGGCATGAAATCTCAAAGCAGGTCCCAGATGGGCTGGATGGTATACGGATGTTGGCTTTAAAAGTATGTGAGTTCTGTTTTGCATGATAGGTGGCTGGCCCCCTTTCCCTTATGCCCCTCAGGGGTAAGACCTGGCACAGAGAGCCATTCATCTTGGGTCCAAAGTATGGACAGAAAGGGGCCATCTCTCACCTCTTGTGCGCTGCATGTTCATGGGGAACATGATGTTAAATCATACATAGGCAATCTCTTTCTGTGCCAGGGTTTTGTGCATAGCAGACCACCTACTTCGCTGTGATCCATTCAAAGTCAGCTCTTAACACAAGCTTTTGTCTACTTTCCCACTGCCTCCCCAAAATAGAACCTACCAGGAGCTGGGGAAGGTGCCTTTGCTGTGTGGTAGAAGGCACTTCCTTCCATGAGCTCCTGGGGGACCCTTCCACTTATCACCGATTCCCATGCCTCCTGAATCCCTGTAATGAGTTTAGAGCTGGGTATGTGGTAAAGTTATTAGCATTTATTTCAATATTCAGTGGAAGTGTGGTACCATTCAAATGCATTTCCATGAAAAGCACTGGCTTTGTTGGCATTGAAGGCAATATACCATGTGTCCCTCTCTTCTGGATATTCTGCTTGTGTTGTGTCAGTGATATTATTCAGATGAAATTGTACTGGGTGAGCTGTTCTGCAATCTCAATGTTTCCTTCTTCTGCCTCGGGTGGAGCTGCCAGCTGGCTTGATATGAGCATGAGCCAGAACTTGAGGAAGGTTGGAGGAATGCATTTGGTTGTCTGGAAGCAGATGATATAAGTGTTGGGATCCACTGTGCCATGTGCAGGACCAGTTTTTGTGCCAGGAAAAGGTGTTCCTGGTGGCATTATAACATGTTAGCATTTGATCAGATTTGGCCAGACCTCCCACATATCTGTTAAAATCCAGCACATACAGGCTTGTTTTGAGTCTCTTTCCTCCTTCAGACTGGGTCTTCCATGATGCCCTTACCATATGCAATGGTGACGAAATACATGGGCTTCTTGTCTGCACACTTCGGTGCCAGAAAGGCCTGGATTTGGAGGGTGGTCATCTCCCCTTGACTTGAGGGACTGCTGAACCAAGCACTGAGAAAGGAACCATTGGCTCTTTCTGTTCTCTTCCTAGTGTGTAGCAAGACAAGTACATACCCAAGTTCCCTGGCAGTCATGTACTGGGACAGCTAGCCAGTGCTTAAGTCTGAGGTGCCACATCTTCACTATTATAGTTACCTCTACTAGCTAGATTAAAACTACCATGGTTATGCCTATCTATGCTACAATCACTCCTTAATTTGTGATGTAGAAGCATCTTGAATGAGAGAGAGGCTCTTTAATACCATTCTCCACTCATCCTGCAAACCTACTGAAAAAAAAAAGCAGAACTGTGATGGAGCAATAGGGTCAGTGGCACAACAAATGCAGAATAGGAGGGGTAGGAAAGGAGAAACCTGTATGTAAAGGCATTAAGACACTTATCTCAAAGCCAAAAGAATACCGAAGGCATTGTTACCAATGTCTAGGCCTCACTTTCTCAAGATTCTTCTACATAAATGGAAATGGGTCTGGGTGGTGGGGTGTTTGGGGGGGGCAGTAAGAGTGTGAAAATTTCATTTGCACAGGATATGGTCTCACTCATGGAGGTAAGATGGGGGAAAGGTGAGAAACTGACATGGGGGTTGCCATGTAGGCCAATTCACAGGGAACTCACTATGGAGCACATATAATTGTGTTCCTTTTATACACACAGATGGCATAAAGATTAGAATCAAACTGAATTGTCAGTTATCCCTCAGGAGGTACTCAGCTGGGGCTACCCCAGACCTCTCTTTTGCAATCTTGCCTCACCCAGATTGAGCCATACGAGACTGCTGAGAAATATTTACCCTGACAAATATCACCATTATACCATACAGCAGTGGGATGCATAGCTTTTAAGGGCAGAAGAGATCACTGTGATCATCTAGTCTGACTTTTTATCTAATAGAAGCTATAGGACTTTCCTGAATTCATCCTGTTTGAATTAAAGCTTTTACATCCTTTAGAAAAACATCCAATCTTGATTTAAAAATGACGAGTGATGGAGAATCCACCACAATGGGTGATAAGTTGTTCCAATGGCTAATTAAGCTCACTGTTAAAAATGTGCACCTTATTTCCAATCTAAATTTGTCCAGCTTCAATTTCCAGCCAATGTATCTTGTTATGCCTTTGTCTACTAGATTGAATAGCTCATTGTGATTTCCCCCCCCCCCCCGTGTAGATATTTATAAACTGTGATCAATCCTATTTATACATCCCATGATCACATTAGCCTTTTGGCTACAGAGTCACATTGGGGGCTCATGTTCACCTGATTCTCCACCATGATCCTCAAGGTCTCTGAGTAGGTCTACACTGCAATAAAAAACTCACGGAACCTGGCGTTAGAACTCAGGTCAGCTGAACGGAGTCAGCTGCATGTCTTTTATTGCAGTGTAGATACAGACTTTGAGTCACTGCTGCCCAGGATACAGTCCCCCATCCTGTAAGAATGGCCTATATTTTTTGTTCCTGGGTGTATAACTATTCAGTTGGATGCATTAAAATGTACATGGTTTCCTTGTGCCCAACTTGCCAAGCAATCCAAATTGCTCTGTATTGGTGGTCTGTCCTCTTCACTGTTTACCACTCTCCTAATCTTTGTGTGATCTGTAAATGTTGTCAGTAATGATTTTGTTTTCTTCCAGGTTATTGATAAAAATGTTAAATAACATTGGGCCAAGAATAAAGGTGGGGAAAACATATCTATGACCCTGAGACCTAGGCCAAGTGCCCTCTCAACTTGTGCTCTATAACTGGAGTGTATGGTAACCAGATCAGAGGACCCAGTAAAATTGAGCCAGGCCCTGCTCATGGAGCTCCCATAGTTATTTGTGCTGCATGGCAAGGAATTGCCTAGGCCCTGAACCATTCTAATTGGACGCGAGAGAAGAAATAAGCTTATCTTGTTAGTAATGCCACTGTACATGCACAGCCATCCAAGAATATAGTGTCAGGCCCATGCTGTTGAACCATTCTCCTTTTCTCAGGGTAAACCATAAATTGTTCTTCTATAAGATAGTGCAGTCATGGATTGCTACAATATGAATCCAAAACCTTTATTAAGAAGGTGTTGGCCATCCTTTCAAGGATGCCAATGTAATGGCCCATGTAGAGTTGTGGAGGGGTTCTTCAAATGAGCCATTGTGAATAACATCCCATCAGTAAAGTAGGATTGAAATGACTCAGGCTACTTTTCAACTTTTGTCACCCAACACACCCAAAGCCAGCACACCAGTTAGATATGATCCTAAGCTCTTTATCTAAAATAATTATTTTTTTAGTACAGTGACCCGCTTAGACAGTTCACAGTGACCCAGGTGCAGGTTTAGGGCTATTGGTGTATATAATTACCAAAACTACTAATGCTGCAGACTCAAGTCCTGTATCCCCAGAAAGTTCCCATTAGCTACTAAATGGGGAGTGGAGGATTGGCCTTCAAGTAGGTGGGGAATGGGGAAGGTAACAAAGCCATACAGCTATACTGGAGGGGGTCAATTATCCCCTCAAAGAATGATCTTTTTTTGCCCTACAATAAGTAATTAGTACTGTTTAAAATCTAGCCATGAGTCCCTATAACATGTGCCATGTACCATAGTATATCTTGTATCTCTGTTTTGTCACGGCTCTGGAAGAAGGCAGCAGATAGTGTTTAATAGATTAGTATATCTGTAGACCATATGGTCTAGGTATGTATAAGCAAAAGTGTTTTCCCAATCACCAGATTTGATTTCCCAGTTTACAGCACAGGGAATTAACCCCTTCCCCACTGTTTTGACAAGTCCACACAAATGCAAGATGCATGAAAGCAATAAAGGGTAGATGTATGTCATTAGTTGAGTTTTAATGCATAAATGCCATTCCTATTCATTTGTCTACTTTTGAATTTTTAATGACTAGTTCTAGTGATAATTACCAATTTTCTGTATATATATTATGGAGAAATGATGTAGTATGTCGATGATAGTAAAATTCAATATTTATAAAGAATAATTTGTCTACAAATATAGAAAACTAGTAATTATCACTAAAGATATTTGTTAAAATTCAAAAGCAGAGAAATAATGAATGGTGGGTTATTTATACTGATACTTTATAAATAAAACATTTGTACTCATTATTGTTTTGATGAATCCTGCTGTGAGCCTGGCATTTTTCTATCTGAATCATGCACACACCATTCCAATTTTTCTCACAAAAGATTGATGCATTTGTGGTTGTAAGGGTGCTCTCAAGGGGCAGGTAACTGGTTCAAAATTGCCGATAAAGAAGCCAAGGACTGAATGGACCTGGAGAATGAATTACCCTCTCTAATCCCAACATGGTCACGCCAGGTCAGGATGCAGTCACATTAGGCCTGACTCTGATCTCACAGTGCTGTAACTCCGTTGCCTGTAGTGGAGTTACTCATGATTTATACTAGTTTAAGTGAGTTCAGAATCAGGCTCTGTGCCTGGGAAGTGCAGGGGAAGTTTGAATTGCCACTGCCTGCAGTGTTCTTATTTTTGAGAGTTACTATGCTGCTCACTGAAATCTGTTTGATCTGCTGTGTGTTGGCAAGATAGTTTATACTGATAACATAATTCTCTCTCTTTCTAACAACTTCACTCCTCACAGTGCAATGTGTGTCCAGTATTCTGAAGAATCAGAGGTGAAGATTTTATAGCTGATCACTTGAGAAAGTAAGAAATGGCAGATAGCCCAATAACTGGATTAACAACCTCGGATTTCATTTTTCCCATCATATATTTTCTTTCTAGTGTTACAGGGCTTCAGTTAGGTAATTCTAGAAGCTCTTAACAACCATAAGAATCTGTTCCAATGTTGGTATGGAGAATCACAAAGTTCTCTTTATAATCAGTTCAATAGGAAACCTATTAAAACAAAGAATTGTTCTCTAAGTTGTGAGATCAATAGCTAATGTGATTTAACTCTAATATAAGTTTCACCAGGAAGTTTCTATGGCCATTAGTCACTCTTTGATTAATACTGAAACTTCTGCATAGCATGGAGCTCTCAAAAAGTTCTACATTTGAAGGATCAGATTAGTGATTTTTAAAATTCTTTTTCTTAAAAAAAAAAGAAAAAGAAAAAAACCCATTAATATCTTTGATGCTTAAAATCCACTTGTATACATCAAGTTGTTCCAGTAATTTCTACCAATACTGCAAAGATATGTCTATGTGATGTGCATTTATCAGTGACCTCAGATCTTATTATTGCATTATGCCTCTATTTTGTGTTGGTTTTCAAAATGTTTAATATTAGCCTAACCTTCATTGTTATGTGAAATAGTGATGTACCTTTTGGTGGTGTCATCACAACAAAATAGAATATTTTAACTACAATAATTATACTTAATTTAACTATTCATTGTGCATTTATATATTGTCGAGCTATTTTTCTAAATGAAAATTCATTTTTATTAAAACTTTGCAAATCACAGAACCTCATCGTCAGGGTTGGGCCATGGGTAGCGTCTGTGCACAGGTCAGTTACCAAATTTCAATCAAGAGATGAGTAGTGGAGTCAAGGGTCAAGCTGCATCAGGAAGTCAAGGTCAGGCACCAAATTACAGACAGCAGGCAAATAGTGGATTTGGGGACAAACCAGGATCAGAAGCTGAAGTCTAGAGTCCACAGCAAGACAAGGGCTGGAACAGAAGCAAGCAGACTGCATTATTGCTTAGACAACATCTCATGATGGCTTCCTGGTTTATATATCAGCACGAGCCAATCCAAGGGCTGAGTGGAGCCATCACTCCTGCCCTGCTGGCCAGTACTTCCTGTAATGCCTAGTTTCATAGGGTCCTCCCATGGAACTCCAGCCTAAGCGTCCTATTCAACATCAGCAGCCCAGACCCCCCTATGGTTCTAGTCCTGTAAGTTCTTACACTTACCCACCTACTCCTGTTATAGGCCCATAACCTCTGGCTGAGTTACTGAAGTCCTCAAATCTTGATTTAATCTCTTTCAATCTGACCTGAGGGAAAGTTCCTTCCTCTCCCCAATTATGGTGATCAGTTAGGCCCTGAGCATGTGGCAAAACCCACCAAACACACCTGGGAAAGAATTCTCTGTAGTAACTCAGTTTTCTTCCTCCTCTAACGTCCCATCCCTGGCCCTTGGAGATATTTGCTAAGAGTAGTTGTGGATAGGCCATACGCTATTGTAGGCAATCTCATCATACAATCACCTCCACGATAAATTTATCAAGATCAGTCTTGAAACAAGTTAGATTTTTTACCCCCACTATACCTGCTGGAAGGGTGTTCCAGAACTTCTCTTCTCTGATAGTTTGAAAGCTTCATCTAATTTCAAGCCTAAATTTGTTGATTGCTCTTGTACCAACATTGGTGCTTTACTTAAATAAGTCCTCTCCCTCCCTGCTGTTTGTCCCTCTGATGTATTTATGAGAGCAATCCTATCTCCCATCAGCCTTTGTTTCGTTAGGCTAAACAAGCCAAGCTCCTTAACACTCCCTGCGAAAGGTAGGTTCGCCATTCCTCTGATCATCCTAGTAGCCCTTCTCTGTACCTGTTTTAGTTTGAATTAATCTTTCTTAAGCATGGGACACCAGAACTGGACACAGTACTCCAGATGAGGTCTCACCTTCTATAATTTTTATATCACTTCCCTATCTCTGACTCTCCTTGGTTTCCTGCTCCTTCTCTGTGTGTTGCTCTCATGTTTCTCTCCCACCTGCAGAGACACAGAACTGCAATCAAATCAGTCCCAAACTGCTTGGACCATATGGCCCAGAGACTGCCCAGGCTTGTATGTGGTCTAGTCCTTTGGGCACTGGTTTTCCATTGTTTCAACTATTACCAAAAAAAGGGGCAGTTAATTGTTCCCTCAGTTAGTCTGAATGGAAGCAGTTCTCCTACCCAACAGTTTCAGTGAGGTAATGTAATTGCCCAACCCCCACTGTAATGCCGGTAGACCAGGTGCCAGCTCATGCTGAGACCCCTAGGCCTCACTGAACACTGACAAATGTGTAGCTGGAAACCAGTCAGGTTCATGTGTGTGTTAGCATTGCTAAAATAGATGTGAAATTTATGAGAATGTGTTTAGTGTTTAGACCTGATGAAATGCTTGTAGGATGCTGCATGTGTTGCTCTCACTTATAACGTCTGTAGCACATGCTATGAAGTTATATTGAGTGTTTGGATTCAAAATCTCTGTAACTGTGTAGCTCACCAAACAGGAAAGAAGCATTAATTAATTAATGTAAAATGCTGGCCCTGCACACAAGAAGGCTCACTGAAACCAAATGAGCTATTGTGAAACATCAAAAGACTAAGACACTGTTGATTGTCCCCTCTCATCCATGACTCCCATGAAGAGGAGACAGTCACAAACACTTGTCCCATTCGTTTGCTCTGAGGGAATGGAATACAAATCCCTGACCAGAAGGAACTGTACCATTATGCTGCTTTGGATTTGTAAGCATAAGCAAGGGATCCCCAAGTTGCTTAGCCTAGGTTAGCTCTAAAGGAAATAGAAAGCTTCCATATCACAGCAGCTTCTACTTCCTTTTGGAACCTAAGACTGTAACTCATTTGTGTGTGTAGATTTACCTGCTGTAACCTTGTAAATAATGCTCTTATTTCTTTTTTAGCTAATAAATCTTTAATTTATTACAGGATTGGCTACCCATGTTGCCTTTGATGTGAAGACTAAGGTGCAATTGACGTGGGGTAAGTGACTGGTCCTTTGGGACTGGGAGTAACCTGAATATTGTGATTTTTTTGGTGTAAGGAGTCATCTATCACAAAAGCAGGCTGGCCTGGATGGCAAGATAGACTGGAGAGCACAAAGGGACTGTCTCTGATTCCACGTTAAAGCTATTGAAGTGCCTGAGGAATTCACAATTGATACTTGGTTGGTGAAATCTAAATATAGAACTCTCAACCATTTCGGGGTTTATGCTTGTAACAGTCTGCCCTGAGGTTGGTATTCACATTAGTGATCTATTGTAGACAGCTTGACACCCAGTATAACAGCATTAAATAATAAATGTTAATAAATAAATAAAATCTAGCTCTACCATCATCATCCCTCTGGAGTGGGTTACAATAGCTGTGATAAGAAAAAGGTTTGCCTTATCTCCACTGACTGTGATGTTATTCAGTCCAAGCACTCAATATAACATCTGTAGCCCATGCTATGAAGTTATAAGTGAGATCAACACATGCAGCATCCTACAAACATTTCATCGGGTCTAAACACATTCTTATCTACTTAACATCTATTTTAGCAATGCTAACACACATATAAACCTGACTGGTTTCCAGCTAAGCATTTGTCAGTGTTCAGTGAGACCTAGGGGTCTCAGCATGAGCTGGCACCTGGGCTACCAGCATCACACTGGGAGTTGGGCAATCACATCACCTCATTGAAGCTGTTGGGTAGGAGAACTGCTTCGGTTCAGACTAACTGAGGGAACAATTAGCCGGTCCTTTGTTTTGTTGAGGTCAAACACATTGATTCTCAGTTTTCCCATTAATGGCAAGGAACTTCAATAAAGAATCCAAAATGTGATGAGTACTATTAAAAATATTAAATTATGTTCAGACAGAATGTATAATATGTTCCTAAACAAACACTACTCTATTGATTCCATTATATATAGTTTCTATTTTTTTTGGCATAATATTTATGCATTCGCATAAGGCAGTGATTCTGCAAGGTGCGAGTGTCAAAAGGCGCTCTGCACTTCATAGGATCAGGCTGTTGATTCCTGTTAACCAGTCTGGATAGTGCAAAAAATTTTCTCCCAATAGACAGGATGTATGGTGGTTACACAGGAACTGGGAGTCAGGACTACTGAATTCTATTCCCATTTATGTTACTGAGTAAATTGCACTGTGGCCTCAGGGACCCTATTTTAGTCTCTCGTCCATGTTATCACACCCATTATGAAAAAGGGGGAAAAATCAGGCATAGGAAAAATAAACTTTATTCTAGAAATCACTATATAATTCACTTTAGAATTAGACAATGTAGGTTTAGTTACTATAATCCAGTAATATGTATGTAATTTGGGGGTGAGTGTGAAATCATGACATGACAGACAGGACACTTCACTTTCACTTCACTATAAAATATCACATTTTATATCTTCAGAATCCACAGTTTACATCATGGAATATAATATAGAGCAGTTTCTATTCATAATATTTTTATGGAATAGTCTGTTTCAGAAAGATCAGATATTTAATCTTCCTCTTTCCCTAATTATCAAGCTTTATACTTCATGATAGTTGGTACCAGAGTGCAGTGCTTTTTTTATTCCTATAAAAATATTTATTTCAAGTTGGACATTTATGCATTTATTAACAACCTATGGGTGGATTAGAAAGGATCTATAAAGTGAAAAACATTAGTCTGGAGACATTAAAGAGCAGACATTATGTGTGTAACAAACTTTCCTTACAACTTCAAATAAAAACTTCCCAACACAATGGTAATATGCAAAAGCACCATTTCTATACTCAATATTTCACAGATCAACTCACCTCTAACTGCACAAGAAAAAAGATGGACTTTACATAGTATAATGAATATTAAAAGGGCCATTGATGTGGACATAGAAAGAGTGCGTCACAGACACCATAGTGTGGTTAAATACAGTTGCTGAAACTTCATTGAAAACTATAACCACCTCAAACTACCTATCGGGCAAGTTCCAGTGCAGAGTTCAACTGGTACCAATGCACTGGTTGGACTATAAACCTGAGAGTGAATGTGAAGATCATGCCCCCTCTATTCCAGAAGCCAGACACCTGACCCTCTTCCCTCCTTCATGACCATGACAGAGGTAGGAGAAATGAGGTGAGAAGGGATATCAACCTATGAAGGACAGAGGCAACCCACTCACCATTCACTGCTGTGCTCATGAAAAATGCCCAAATAGGTCACTATGTTTCAGGGATCTGATTTGGAAACTTTATAACCCATTGCCTGCAATGGAACCTGCCATACAGAAGGACTGCATTCATCTTAGAGCCCACCCCCACCCTGTTGGACAACTAGAAAGGAATCCATTCACCTTTTGAGGAGAAAATACCAATTCATTGAAATTGAAACTGTATGCAAAACAGCAAGATTTCTTGTCTTTCCTTCTTTTTGTTTTGTTTTGTTTTGTTTTGTTTAAGAAGGAAAAACACTTCAGTTGTCCTGATACAAAAATTGTTTGGCAATTTAGTTTGTGCAAATTTTCAAGATTTTGACTTTTCATCAGGATTTGGTATGGGAAACATCAAAAATTCTCCTGGGATAGGAAAACCATTCCCCTCCCAGCCCTAGTGGTGTGGCTGTCAGAGCATCTGCACTAATCTAGTTCTGTGCACTTGTACTCACATGGGCTCAGGAATCCCCAGGACAAAAAAAGTTGGTTACAAAATCATGACTGGAAAGCTAGTCTGGACTCTGGTAGACCAATGGCAAAGCCAGTTTCAGAGTTGAAGTCCCTTTGTTTAAAAAAAAAAAAAAAGTCTGCCAATTGCCCCTCATTTTTACATTGGGGAGCTCCAGCTCAAGCCTCTCACTGGATCATAACTATGGAGGTATTGGAGCAGGGGAGAGGCAGTCTTTCATAAATGAATTTTAAACCAATTATGGCACTAGAGGTTAAAACCCAGTGATAAAATGAGGGAGAGGCTTGCATCATGCCTCCCATGAGTAGTTCACCTGCTCCTCCTGCTGTAATCTGGGACTGCTCAGAGGTTTTCCTTCTCCCCATTTCCCATGGCTACTGCTTCTACCACTAGGGCCCGAAACAAGCTTCACCTACCCTCCCATCCCAATCAGTTCATTCTGGCCCTTCCATTCATCCATTCTGTGCCTTCCCCTCCCCTCTGTAACTTCAGTTCTTCTCCCCACGCTACCCTCAAACTAATTATTGTGAGTCCACTTCCCCTCAATGCTCTTGCCTTCCAAGTCTCAATAAATTCTATCCTTCCCTCTTTCAGGTCCCCTCTATCCTCTCTCATGAGCTTGGCCTGGGTCCACTTCTCAATGAGATGTGTGTGAAGATGATCTCATCCCCACCACAGTAAAATTATGCAGCTGATTGGGAGTTAAAAGGTAGCATGTTCTCTATAGGTGTCCATCTTCTCTGAGGCTCTCATTCTTGGTTCAGCAAGAGTGGAAGCCAGGGGCATCACTTACAACTTTGCCCCCCACCCCAGAATTTTTTGATCAGCATGTAGAATATTGTGTGTATATTCTGCAAATTCTGGAGGGAGGGGGGGAACAGGGAGTGGAGCATATTGACCTATGAAATGTCAGTGGTTAAACCAAGGTTGGGGGGAAGCAACTGCCTTTTACCCCAGCAAATGAAGCTCCGGTGCATGTTCCAGAGTTAACCTTCAGGGCACTCTCTAAATCACATTGATTCTGCCAGTACAACACTAATGTAACCTAATCTCAAGGTGACAGAGTTATGGATGATCGTAGCAAAGTCCATATCTGAAAGAAAATGTATTCTTCTTTCCAGGTGCAGGTGATATGAGCAGTCCTGGCTATTGTTGCTTCCAGGGCTGCTAGCTATATGAACTTCTGGAGTCTCCTACCCAGTGCTTAATTTGTGCCAGGGCTGAGCCCCAGGACCTTTAGGCATGGTAGTTCATAGCCCCAGCACCTCTGAGCTTGCCATGTCAGTTATGAAAGTAAAAAAAAAAATTGCTTGAGCCCGGGCACCTCTTTCATTATAAATTAAGCACTACTCCTATCCTAATGGCTAAATAAAAGATTCATAGATTTTTAAAGTTAGAAGAGACCACCACTATAGTCTAGTCCAGTGGTTCTCAAACTAGGGCTTGTTCAGGGAAATCCCCTGGAGGGCCAGGCCGGTTTGTTTACCTGCTGCGTCCGCAGGTTCGGCTGATCGTGGCTCCCACCGGGCTTCAGGCCAATGGGGGCTGTGGGAAGCGGCGCGGGCCGAGGGACGTGCTGGCCGCCCTTCCTGCAGCCCCCATTGGCCTGGAACAGCGAACCGCAGCCAGTGGGAGCCGCAATCGGCCGAACCTGCGGACGCGGCAGGTAAACAAACCAGTCCGGCCTGGCAGGGGCTTTCCCTGAACAAGCGGCGCCCCTAGTTTGAGAACCACTGGTCTAGTCTGACCTCCTTCATAAAAGGACATAGACTTTTACCCAGTAATTTCTGCATCAAGCCCCACTAACTTGTGGCAGATTACAGCATGCCTTTTTAAAAAGACATCCAGTCTTTATCCCATCCTAAAGTAAATTAGTTAACTTTGAGCAAGTCCATAAGGGACAGATTTTTAAAGATATTTAGGCACCTAAAATTGCAGGTAAGTACCTAATGGCATTTTTGGTGCCTAAATACCTTTAAAAATCAGGCCCTAAGTCCTTTGCTGCATTGGGATCTTATTTATTGTGAATATTCAATAATGTTGTTATAATAAAAGTAACAGATGCTTCAGGTCAGACAAATGTCTTTAGCATTTTTACCAAGTAAAATACATTTATACAAAATCTTAATTATATGTACATAATTTGTAGTTTAAGCATTTCATGTTAATATTTAACTATCGTAATAAACTAAAAAGTATACTTTTTTTTTAAATTCATAGACCTTGTAGCTGAATATAGACAGATAAAAATATTAGCATAGCAGCTGATATTGTAATATCATTGATGGGCCAAATAAGTTATCTAGTGTGAGTGTTGCACTATTTGTAAGAACTAGTGAGGCCTGAAAAAAACATAATGTTAACAGCATTTTGCTATTCTAATATATGCAGTTATGTCAGTGCCCACAATGTGTGGTATATGATAACTAGCTGTAGTTCATAATAGAAACAAATGCTATTATCCTCAAACAACCCAATAAAAACAATAACGCATAAATAAGGTGCAACTCATGAAAATTTTGTTATTTTCAAGCATTTGCATAGCTTGAGTCATAGTGTGTGCCATACCCCTAGACAAACAATTACCATTTTTCAGTCTTATCTCTAACTGTAGTTCTGATACAGCCTGTAGCAAATATATATATGCATCCATAACTGCTAAAGTAAATGGCTGACTTTGGGCATACCCACAAACCACTTTTTATGAAGTCAAATGGCAGTATAATCAAGGGAAATATGTTTCTCCCTCTCCCCAGTTCTAGTTGTTTAGAGCTGAAGTAACTGTTATCACAGTGGAATATAACTATGCCCCAATCCTGTTAGGTGCTGAATGTCCTTAATTCACTTTGACTCTAGGACCCACCTCAGGAAAAGAGGTAAAGTGGCAAAATTAATGAGGTCTGAACACACTAATTAAACTTCACAAGCCAAAGGGGGTTGATTTTATAAACAGGCTTCTGCCTTTAGCTCTGCTTTATGATTGTTTTTTTCAGTGCTTCCCCTACTCCCACATATGGCTTCCCGGTCACCTTTTTGTTTCTGTGCTGTCGATAACACTTTTTTTCAGGAGCAAATGTTTGTTTCTGCCCTTTTTATTGGTAACAAAACAATTAACCTGTGCTGCAACAACCCTCAAACTCATTTAAGATGGGATTTTCTTATCAGCTCAAGTAATTCACTTCTATGGAGCCTTGATCTATGTTCCTGATATTTTCAATAAAATGGCAAGTCCATGTGGAAACAGATGCAGTGAAGCATCCAGTCATGAACTTGACCTTTTTTATTCTGCTGGTTTGATAACATTTCTACAAAAAAGGGACCATTTTTAACTTAGCCAAAGTGACATTTTTACTTTTCCATGTACAAACAGAAGTAGAAATGTAATTTCATTGGGCTTCACTTTTCCCATTGAACTGTCCAGACCTTTTCAAATACATTCTTTGGTTTAATACAAACTTTTTTTTTTCTTACTGCAATGAAATATTGCCTTATTTTTACACACATACATATCCATATATAAGAACTCCTAAAGGACATGAATATTATCAGTGAGTGTACTCTTTTACCAGTCTACACACTAATGAAGACTAAGTATACATTTTATAAATTATGGTTATCTAGTATTGTACTGGAGATATTTTAATTTCAGAAATGCAGCCAGCTAAACAGCTTGATATATAACATCCAAATTATGCTTTGTTTCCTGAAGCCCTTCCCCCCCATCAAAATAAGGCTTTACACTATAAACTGTTGCTTCCTTGGAGGTATCCTAAAAAAAAATATTTTGGCACTGTCAGCTCATAAAAAAGAGAGCTATTTCCATGGAACATTTACCAAATACAATAAACTGGCTTAAAGAAATTGAAACATATTATCTTGATTTAATACAAGAAAATGGATGCCTTTCCCAGGCTTTGGGCATGTCAGCTCTTTGTACAAAATAATCCAGGCAAAAAAAAGCAACTACCCAGAAATGTAGCCCAACCCACACACAACAAAAAAATTGGTGGAACAATAATGCCTATCTCCGCATTTGCTTTGTGAAGCATGCATGGCCTATATGCAGTTTGCAATGGAGGAGAATGGCTGTTAGGCAAAGGTGAAAGTAGGTCAAAATAGGAGCTCTCGATTTTTGGTGTTCATATGTTGTCATGGGTGTTAACATCACATGGGGAAGTAACACTGCATCATTTTTTTTTATAATGGGACATAGAACACAGAACAGGGTGGGGACAGGGCAATGCATATATATATTACATAATCTGAAAGGAGATGTCCCAGAGAAGTCCAAAACAAATAGCCAAACAAGTGTGTATTGAAGAGGTGTGGAGGAGTGTGGTGTTGCAGGGATGAGGGAACACAGTATGTTCATCTGGGTATGGTAATATTCTTTTTGTCCCCAATCACCCTCTTCACCTCTACCCTGCCAGAATGAGTGAGGGAACTGACAAGGTCATTCTGTTTCACCTGGATTTTGAGTAGGCAGGGGAAAGTGTCCCTTTTTCCTTCACATTGACAGAGTTGAAGATGGCATGCTTTCTTTCTCTGTCTGCCCCCCAAGGAGGGGTGGAGGAGTCATCAGAAGGAGTGTAGAAGAAAGAATGGCAGCTAGGGAACTCCCAGATTATTTTCCCATCAGGTGTTGGTGCCTCTCCACCCACTACTGAAAGGCTTGGAGGCCCTTAAGATCTTCCATCTGCCTGAGGAATTCTCATTTGACTAACAAGTGAAGGAGGAGATGGAACTGAAGGAAAACTTCTACAAACCGAAGAATAGGAGAAGAGGGGGAATGGTCACTTGCTTTTAGTGGAGCACAGGGAGCTGCTTTCATCTCTGTTCCTTCTACTTAACCCTGGCTGCCAGAAACCCCAGGATGACAGTAGTTCTAGGCTGGAAGGCCCAGAACTAAAATATTTTCATGAAAAGCAAAAGGTCAGCTATGCGGAATGGAAAATGAAGAATACACATGGGGGCATTTCTGGGAAAGAATGTGGTCCATACAGTTTGTAAGGTAAGCTAGGGTCATTAAGTGAATTGCTAGTACCACTAGAGTTTCTTTACGGCTTAAATGTCTGCCAAGGTTCTTATTCAGCTTGCAGTGTTTACAGGGACTCTTGTCACTGAAGAATTCTTAGACATCTTTAAAATCCTAAATTAAACTTAAGGCAAAAAAAAAAAGTGTTGGATCATTTTTTTAAAGCAAAACATTAGAATTTTTAGAACTTTTTTGAAAAAGCTACAATCTTCCCAAGATTTATTAATTATTATTATTGGCAACATCAGCTCCACGTTAACACCTTTTTTGTTGCTGTGTATGAATAGCTAAGATCTGTGAAAGTTTTCACTCATTCCTGAGAGATGCGGATGAGGTTTACTGAAATTGAACGTTGAATTGCTGAATCTGAAGTTTTGAACTAAAATGTGCGTGGTACTATTAATGCTTTAGTGGTAGCTAATAAAGTAATTAGCTACTATTGAACTTCTGAGTCTCTTATTGTCTAATTAAAGTATTCCTTAAGGTCCAAGTTTTCATGTAAAGAAGTATAACTGCGGGGAATTTACCCAGAGAGATGCTATGCAATTAATTTACAGAGTGATTATCTTACTAGTAGTTCCTTTCTTTTCTGGGTGATTAAAAAAATCTCTATATTAGGCTACCTGGGAAATATCATGTGTTTTCTTAACTTACATGTAAGATCACTTTTGATAGATCTTAGTTTCAAGCAATAGCCAAAATATTACAATTCTCCATATAGAGGTTAAATTGATTTTCAAGCAATAGTTAGAATATCACAACTGCCCTTACAAAAGTTAAATTGGTTTTCAATCTACTAAATGGTCTTCCATTTTAATGGATGTAATAAGTATCTGGGAATAGAACACATGCTGCATTTGTACTTAATGCTTGAGACAAGTATTATAGGTCCAATTCTTAAAATATAATCATATAGTAAATAATCCTTACCCCGAGTAGTCCCACTGATCTACATACATAGTTACAGGATCAGGCCCCAGATATGTTGATATTGCTATCCAAGACTTTTGAGGAGAAGTTCAAGATATACTGACTGCTTAAGTAAATATTAACTGATGTGAAAATGAGGTCAATATCTTCCTTGAAAGACAATGAATCTTAATGTTCACCAGCATAAAATGTCAATACATGTATGGTTAGATACTGCAATCAAATGGATAGAGTACAATTCCTTTTAAGTACATAAATCACTAGCAAGTTTTTCCCTCTTAAACTAAAAGTATAAAAGAAAAATTAGATTAGAGGCCCAGAAACACACAATTGTTCACCCCTTCAGATATAACCAGTTGTCTGCTGTAAGTTCAGTGAAAATATACAGGAAATATCTTTTTGGGTATGAAATCTTATTTGTTAACATTGCTTCAGGTCTTAGCATTAATGATCTCTGAAGAGATTATCAGTAATACGATTGACTTGCTATGATATGCGCCAATCATGGCCCAGGATTTCTTCAAGAATATATAAAAAAACAAAAGAGTAGTATTAATACTTTGCACTGATGTAAAGCCTTACAACATTATGTGTGACTCTGTAAATAAGTAAGCCTTGGAACACACCCTTGTAATAGCACTAAATAATGGTGTATCCATTTTAATGATGGATAAACTCACTTGAAGAAGTGCTAAATAGACAGATACATAATGAATCATTGACAGACCAGAGAACAGAAAGTGCTAGATTCACAAAAAGACTTAGGTGCCTAAATCCCAGAATTAGGTCCCACTGGGATTCACAAAACCCCTGCTCAGCTGCTGCTGAAAATTGTAGGCTCCTGAACTCATTTGGTGCTTAAAAACTTTTGCATCAAAAGTTCCTGGGCCACCAATGTTTCTGCTTCTCCACATGTGCACTGCTGCTCCCCTTCAGGTGTCCAGATGCTTAAGCCCCACTGTGATACAGCAATCATGAGAAGACTGACATTCCTTCACCTAACTTGCCTGCAGGGCCCAACTGGTAACCGTACTCAGTGTTTGGCTACTGGATTGGGGCCCTCATGCAAGCTTACACAAAACAGCCAAGGGGAGGTAAGGGAAAACTGCACCCTCTGTCAAATTTATAGCTCAATGGTTAGGATACTCACTAGGAATGTGGGAGAGCCCCAGTTCAAGTCTCTCCTCCACTTTAGGGGAAGAAACAATTTGAATAGGAATCTCCTATCTTTCAGGAGAGGGTTGAAACCACTGGGCTATAGGATAGTTCAGGGATCGGCAACCTTTGGCCTGTGGCCCGCCAGGGTAAGCACCCTGGTGGGATGGAACGGTTTATTTTCTTGCCGCATCCGCAGGTTCTGCCGATCGCAGCTCCCACTGGCCGCGGTTCACCGCTACAGGCCAATGGGGGCGGGCAGTCAGTACATCCCTCGGCCAGCGCTGCTTCCCGCAGCCCCCATTGGCCTGGAGCGGCAAACCGTGGCCAGTGGGAGCCATGATCGGCCGAATCTGTGGACGCAGCAGGTAAACAAACCGTCCCAGCCTGCCAGGGTGCTTACCCTGGCGGGCCACAGGCCAAAGGTTGCCAATCCCAGGGATAGTTTAATGTGTGGGGGGTCGGAGGGGCCCTCTATCCCTCCTGTTGAAGATGTTCCTCTGTGGGTAAATAGTCATCAATTGAGAGAAGGCGCACAAGCATCCTCATGCTCAGAGTACTCGCCTAGGAGGTAGAGCCAGGATCCAGTCCCCCTGTTCCAATGGTTCTTTTGTTATTTAGTTATTTAGTGGATCGGCTTCAACAGGAGAGATTGAGAGAGTCCCACATCAGAAGGTCCTATAGCTCGGTGGTTAGTTGGGGTGCTCATCATCTGAGAGGTGGCAGGTACCTGCTCAAATCCCTTCTCTTCCTTGGGCACATGGGTGACTTGAATTGGAAGGTTTTCCACATTCCAGATGAGTACCCTAACCATTGGGCTAAAATTTCTGAGGGAGGACCTCCTTCTCCCTCCCTAGCTCCTTGCAAAACACCAAGAGATGGTGTGAAGCTGAGAATACTAAGAAGAGGGAGTCACTTCCCTGAAGAACTAGATTTAGATGCCAAACACTCTGAGACAGGTGGGGCATGGTACACACCCCTCTCCTCAATATCTCCTATTGGCCAGTGGAGGCATGAAGCTACTGAGTGTGCTGGCTTTTGTGACTCCCATTCTTAGGCACCTGTCTCTCCCCATTCACTGCACTGGGAGCCTACACACTGAACTTGGGTTTGTGAATGCAAGTGATGTTGTAGGTGCCTAACAGTTCAGCATGGCAATGCTCAGCATCACCACACCTAAGTTCCTTTGTGAATCTAGCCCTAAGTGACTTGACTCCTCATCTTATGCTTTAACCTCTAGGCTATATCCCCTCTGTTCTGCAACTATGGGCACCGTGGTTAACAGTTATCTTAAGCAGATTTGTATTCATTTTCCAGGAGTTACTTTGTACTACATTTTTTTGGGGCATATACCAGTAATGCCACTTGCACAAGCAATTTGTATGTGAAAACTTAATGAATCTCTGCCATATTATCACGGTTATTACAAACCATCTGTTCAATGTTTTTTGCTTAAATACCAGTTGTAGAATTATTTTCCTATAAAAGGAGATTTCCCCCAAAAAAAGTTAATGAAAAAATATATGGACTCAATAAATTCAGAAAGCCACACTAACTTGTCTCTGTTGTATATCTTATAGTACAGTATACCTATGGCAAGAAAAATAGGATCAGGAAATATTAGATCTTAGGACATTAGATTTAACGTGATATTTAATGATCTCAGCTCAAAGGATCAGCCAAAGACACCCAAGCACAACAGGTGATCTGAAGCCTAAAGAAAGCTAAAGTAGGACAACCAGAACCAAAGCAAATGCTGGGAAACTTGGGGGAGTGTGTGTGTGTGTGTGTGTGTGTGTGTGTGTGTGTGTGTGTGTGTGTGTAGGGGAAATCTTTGTCTTTCTAACATTTGGGGCAAAATTAGTCCATTGGTAACCACTATATCCCCTCATTTTAAAGTTGGCACAATGGATACAACACATTTTGTAGATGTCTCTTTATTACACATTACACTTTTGTGGTTCTGACATTTTGTACCACAGGTATAGCATAATACTCTGATAGAAAAACAAGTTCTCAGCTAGTGGTATTTTGAGCACCCATATAAACAGTATCTCTTGGTTTTTAGTCTTGTCCTAACTGGCAAAAATCAGAGACAAAGGACCATAAGTGTCTTTTCACTATATTCACAGATGAATGCAATAATGAATGAATGAAGAAGCTGTTGGGCCAGTTAGCCCTGTTTGGTTAGCCATGCACTGCTACACCTGCACTGGATGTTGGACTTAAAAAGAAGTAGACCCAGAAGTAGAAAGTTGATTGGAAAGGAGGGTAGAAGTCTGTGAGGAGCCAGAGGAGAGTACAAGGCAGAGAGAGGGTGTTCTGGAAAAAGCAGGGAGCAACCCAAAGGAGCCCAGGGTGGACTGAAAGAAATAGAAAAAAGCCTGAAAAGAGGCAAATGTGAGACCAGAGTGGGCAGAAAAGAGTAGCTGAAATTAGAGAAGAGATGACAGACCCCTTAGAAAGGAAGGACTGGGCCCAGTTTGAGACTGGGACAAAGGCCTTGTATTTTGTCTGTTTTTTTGCGATTGAATTTCCCAGAAAGGATGGACTATTGTTAATGATTTAGCCAGAGGTCCAAGTCACTGCAGCAAGTCATATCTGTGACTGGAGTAGGCCAAAGAGCATGGTGGGGAAGCTGAAGTGGAAGTGCTTCAACATTGGGCATTACTGTGAGGGGACACTCTGGGATGGGGAGTCTTATATTAATGCCCACCCTTTTTATTAGCGCTTCAATGCAAAGACTGTGCCTTCTTTTAAGCTTGGAAAAAAACATAGGATGTTGTGGGTAGAATCAGAAACAAATACACAGTGATAATATATATAAACTCTCATCAGCAGCGATATCCAAGTTTGCAACAGTGGGTTATGGTAGTGGTAGTATATCTATTGATTTGTTCTATACATGACATCTTGTATTAATAAAAAAAAAACAGTGGCTTTCTGGGTGAGCTAACTGAAACTGCAAAATGTCAGACACTAATATGAAAGATGATATCATTCTGGCCTATGTGCTATGAGAATGAATGAAGTATATTAGAAGTGGGCTCCAGCAGGCAAGACTTTTTTTCAGAAACAAAGACTACATCATTTCGTAAAGGATCTCTCGATGTTCTGGTACTTTGTACCCCCTCAAGAGAGCAAGGATCTCTGTGCCAAAAATGAAGGGGCTGGGGGTGCAGGATGACAGATGCATTGCTTTGGAAGCATGAAATATTCAAAGACTCTATATCAACTTTATAAATGTTACATGTATCTTTATGGGCTGGCTAGTGATTGTTTCCTGACTCAATGGGTGAGCTAAAATGTTTCCTGTAGGGAATAAAGTCACATTCTCACTCCCCTTCCCCCTCCCTGCAGGGCCGGCGCAACCCATTAGGCGATCTAGGCGGTCGCCTAGGGCGCCAACATTTGGGGGGCGCCGGCACCCTGGTCGTCGGCAGAATTTCGGGGGCGGGACCTTCCGCCGCCTCTGTCGGGGGCGGCATTTTGGGGGCGGGACCTTCCGCCGCCTAGGGCAGCGAAAAAGCTGGCGGCGCTCCTGCCTCCCAGGCCCCAGTAACTGATGAACATCCCTAATGCAGGTATTTCACCCCCGGGGAAACAGTATATACTGATGAAGCATGGAAAACAAAGAACAACAACAAAAACTGTATAAAGAGACAGTCCTGATCTGGGAGAAGGATCTCACTCAATCCAAGAATTGATATGACTAAGAGCCTTAAATACTTTAATTGCATCTGGGATCCCATGTGGAAGATGATAACTGCCTAGTAAGCTAGACCTACAAATAAGCTGTTTATTGTTTTCACAATATGTTTCCTTTGTAATGTTTTTGTTCTGAATAGATAATAATTTGCTTTATAGGAGCTGGCTGGTCACTGGGTAACCCTGCCATTGCTTCTGAGAGAACAGGACTCTAGGTGCCAGAATAAAGTCAGACCTGCTGAGATAATCACAGTGAATTTGAAGAGTCTGCAGTTTAAGGCCTAGGTCTACAGGGGGAGAGTTGTGGGACTCTGCTCTGTGAAAGCTAATAGACAGAGACCTGAGATGAAAGTGGAGGTGCGCTCAAGGAGTCCATGAGAGGGTCAGAGGGGGAACTGTGACCAGAGGGACTCTGTAGAAAGAAATCAAAAGGGCAGAAGCACAACCAATCCTAGTGCTAATGGCTAAGATTAGAAATCAAAATTTCTGAATGCAACAAAGCTGTGGTGGCAGGAAATGGAAAAATATTGCTTCATAAATACAAAATACTTCAAAGAACTTCATTTATGCACATAAAGAATATAGTGTACATAAACACTCTGATATATGATGAGGATTTTTTTTTAAATAGTCAATTTAGTAAATAAAGGACCAATTTTCCAACACTTGCTATCGGGGGGTAATGCTTACTGTCTCTCACTCATTGTTCTTATCATGCAACAAGGGATATATGAAAGGGAAAAAAACCTGGGAATTGTAGCTGTTGAGCCTTATATATGATTGCTGGTCCTTGTTTGTTAATGTTGGTGCAGTTTTCTAGATAAGCCCTAAAATTGGAAACCAAATTTTCTGTCCAATGCAAAGCTGTCCTCTACTATTCTTATGATCTTCTAGTTAACACATTGCAACCCCAGCAGCCTTGACGTTGGCAGGATGGGCGAGTGGCCTTGGTGTGGTCAAGAGAGAACAAAGGGGTTATGGATAGTCTAAGAGTTCCCCATTGAATCTGAAGGTCGGGTGCAGGAAAAAGATGTATCTCCTGAATCGAGGGCTTGCTGGAGAGGCTCAGGTAAGCCATTGGCTCCCTGATTCCCTGTGTGTGGGTAAATATAATATATACCTACTCTGTCCTGTCTGGATGGCAGGGCCAGCTCCAAGCACCAGCGGAGGAAACACGTGCCTGGGGTGGCACATGCTAAGGGGCGGCATTCCGTCCATTCTTGGGGTGGCACAGTACGGGCGGCTTTTTTTTTTTGCTTGGGGCAGCAAAAATGGTAGAGCCAGCCCTGCTGGATGGAGCCGTCTCTCTTGCTTGGATTAGCATTAGGACCAGGTTTTTGGTCCATTGTGGGCATTGAGACTAGTAAGGGTTTTTGTCTTCACTGTCAGATTGGCTGGGGCACAGTGGGTTTTTTGCAGAGCAGCTCATGAACCCAGTGGGGGTAGATCAGGAGATGCTTAGCAGGAGACAGGTTTATACTACTGGTACTTGTTCCCTATGGGTTGGGTTCCCAGAATTGGAAATTGATTTAGGTGAAGGCATCCTATAAAGAAGCTGAGGAATGTGGTTGGGGCTCATAATATCTGGTAAGCAGGGGGGCAACCCCCTTCTCCCAGCCCCTTAACTCTTCTATGGGGGAGGCTAGTGGGGTGCCAGCAATAGGCTGGGGCCAGCTGTGGATAGATTGAGGTAGGCGCAGGGAGGGACTGGTTGATGGCAACCCTTCCCAAATTGATGGAAATAAGTGAGGGAGGGATTATAACCCAGTGTATGAGCTATTTTGACACAATCCCACATAACATTCTGATAGGTAACCTGGAGACATGCAGGCTTGACAGAACTACCATTAAGTGGGTACATAATTGGTTAAACAACCACAAACAAACAATAACCATTAATGAAACAATGTCAGATTGGAGGAAGGTTTCAAGTGGGGTTCCACAAGAATACATTCTGGGCCCAGTGCTTTTTAATTCTTTATTAATGGCCTGGATGTAGGTATAGAGAGCATACTGATCAAGTTTGCAGATGACACAAATCAAGGGGAGTTGCAAACACTTTAGAGGATAAAGCTAAAGTTCAGATGGATCTTCATAAATTGGAGAACAGGGCTTTAAACAACAAAATGAAATTCAACAAAGACAAGCATAAGGTGCTGCACTTACAAATGCACAAATACAGAATGGGGGAAAATTGACTTGGCAACACCACTACTGAGAAGGATCTGGGAGTTGTGGATCACAACCTCAACATGTATCAGCAATGCAATGCTGTTACAAAAAAAGCAAATGCAATTTCAGGTTGTATTAACAGTGGCATAGTATGCAAGTCATGGAAGATGATGATACCACTCTACTCGGCCCTAGTTGGGCCTCAGCTGGAGTACTGTATCCAGTTTTGGTCACCAATGTATAGAAAGGATGGAGAGAAACTGGAAAGGATTTAGAGGCAAGCGACGGAAATTATTAGAGCCACTCAAATCTGCGGATATCCACGGGTGCGGACGCAGATACCCACGGACCATGTTTGCGGACTGGATCGGATGCCAATACAAATTTTGTATCTGCACAAGGCTCTAAAGATGATCAAAGGGATGGATTGCAAGCCATATGAGCAATGGCTTGAAGGAACTGGGTATGTTTAATTTGGAAATAGAGGAGATTAAGGGGGGATATGATAGCAGTCTTCAGATACTTGAAAGGCTGCCATAAAAAAATATGTTCTCTTCTGTCACAGAGGGCAGGACAAGATGCAATGGGTTCAAACTACAGCAAAGCAGATTTAGATGAAATCTCAGAAAAAAACATAGGAGAATACAACAGACTGCTTTGGGAGGTTGTGCAAGCTTCTTCACAGGAGGTTTTCAAAAGGAAGCTGGATAGATATCTGTCTTGGAAGGTTTAGACATAACAAATACTGCTTCTTGGCGGGGTTTAGACTAGATGACCCTTGCAATCCCTTCTAACCCTATGATTCTGTTGCCACTGAATAACTCTCAGATGAGTTAATAAAAGTGCAGCCTAATTAAACAATATCCATTAGAGGTCATTCTTCCTGCATGCCCAGGACTATGAATAAGGGATTGTTGTACAACTTCCTTTCCTCTAATATTTCAAAGTTAATGCTTGAGAAAAACAGTTTAATGCTAGATTTGAATTTTTATCTTTCCTTTGACTTATTATTCCCATTATGTACGAGACTATAAAATAAAAGCCATGGAACTCCTTATTAAACAGTCTGAGAGAAATAGCTCACAAATATTCTTCCTGTTGCTGAATATTGACTACAGCAAATAAACATTAAACACAATTTTTTTAAATCAATGGAAACTATCCCAAATTCATTCTCTCTGCTGATGGGGGCAGTTTTCAGTATTATGTTGCTTCATATATGTGGCAAGGATTTCCAGAGATCATCTAATTGTTCCATGCTCACTTTGCCTTGATCACATACTATTTGAACACAGCTTCAAATTTTGTTTTCACTCCTTAAACTCAGCTAACGGATGTATAGATTAGAGTTTTGTCCAAAAAATTTCACTTAACTGTTTTCAGCAAACTATGCAGATTTAGTGACACAACATTTAGTAAATCAGTTTTGCCAAATTTTGTGGGAGAGGGGAGGTGAACAAATTCCAAAAAAGCAGAAATGTTTCATTTTGACTTTTTTAAAAACAAAATATTTCAGTTTCTGTTCAAAGTGTTCTTTTTTAAAAAGTCTTTTTTCTTAATTCAAAAAATATATTTTAAAAATTAAAACTGAAACAGTTTGGTTTGACCTGAAACTATTTTTTTTCAGTTTTTTGATCAGCTGAACATTTTGAAATATTTTATATTTGGTTTGTCCCAAACTATTTTTTTTAATTGCTGTCAAATTGAAAAATCAGTTATTTGTGCAGCTTATTATAGATTCACACAATGGTAAATTTACAATATGTATTTATCATAGAAGTGCTTGAACCTATATTAGTGTAGCCAGAATGGCCCCAGATTTTTGAAAATTATTTACACCTCTTGCACATAACACAATGTCTTCCATAGTTTGTTAATATGTAGCAATAATCTTCCTCTGCAACAGGCTTGGTGCTTCAAATAGAGCCACCTGACTCCATTCCTTCTACAAATCTGAGAAATTTGTGCACATCAAAACTGGAAATAATTCAGCATGGGATTTGATATAATTCACAATTAATAGAGATGACAGCAGCACAGTTTAAAGTTCATTACTTCTTTATTTCCATTCAACAAGGTGTGTACTTACACAACTCCAGAATGCTGACTGTAAGAGGAGCTTTACCGCAGTCTTCTATGCTTCCTTTTATTCACAGCCAATAATCCAATTATCACCTAATTGCATACCTGGGGTGTTTCTATTTCCAGACATGGCACTCTAATCTTATGATAATGATTTATTTGTATGTTCCTTAATTATGGAGGCCTAACAACACCCCCATAGTTAAAAATGGCCTCATAATAGAAAGTGTCTTGCAACCTTATCTTCTCATCTAAGTTCTACATTAAAAAGTTCTCTTTATCTGATATTTTGTGTAACTGGGCCCTGCCAGAGGAGACTTTTTGAGAGGGATAGCACAGATCACTTATGAGATATGTGACTTTAAGTCTGAAGTCCGTTGCAGAGGATGGTGAACCTTTTTGTCAGAGCCCTTTATAAAAACAAAGCCAGCCCATCACCGTATTAAGCCTGATCGTGTGATGTCCCCTTTGCCACTCTGATTTACAATTAATTTCTGTTACCTTCATGTTAGATATGATTCATGACTTGGCCAGAAAGGACCGTCGGATTATCTAGTCTGACCTCCTGTATAAATCATAGGCCACCAATACCATCCAGCATCCGCACACTAAACCCAACAACTGAAATGAGACCAAAGTGTTGCAGCCGGCAGGAGACTAAACTATTAGGTGGCACAGACAGAGAATGAGGGATTGAGGTGCACCCGAGGCCCCCACAATGGCAAGGAAACAATTGAGATATACCAAGATAAATCTGGCAAGATGGTGATCTCCCATAAATCTAAAACTATTAAATTAACTAGCTGTAACACAATAGCAGGTATCATTTGCTGCCTCTGATGGAATCCTGAAGGAGATGCAGCGTCATTACTGCTAACTCACTGAGGGGGATGTGGCTCGTTGGACTCCATTCTGAATATAAGGGAGGGGGAACTAACCCCTGGGCAACAAAGATCTGAGAGAATACAGGTCATGAGGGAAGGGTACTTACATGCTGCAGTCAAACACCTGCAGCTGGCCCATTTCAGCTGTGTCGGACTCTAAAGTTGTAGTGTAGTTGTTTGGACTCTGGGACCTCTGCCACTCATAAGGTCCCAGAGCCCAGGCTCCAGCCTGTGCCTAAATGTCCACACTCCAACTACATAGCCCCACAGCCCAAGCTGTGAGAGCCTGAGTCAGTCAGGAGTGTTTGACTGCAGCATAGACACTCCCTAAAACCTGTGTCCATACGCTACTTATCTGCACAGAATAATACAGAATAATACACTACACATAGGCTTAATTTTGGAATTACCTTGTTAATAAAACAGATCATTTCAGGAGATTGTTTTACGACTCTACATTTTTGTCAGGTGGAGAGTCTGCTAGCTTTCCCTAGTGCAGTACATTCTCACTTCCGATGCTCGAATAAGACCAACTATGCTATATCTTATGTTTCAGGAAATGAAACAATTGCCACTTAGTGGTCAGAAACTGATTTCTATTCCTACACAAGGCATTAGCTAGGTGTGTTAATGGGCTTTCAAATACCAAGGACTGGCTGCAGCTGGAGGCAGGATATCACATTTGATAGGCCAGTGGGGTAACCCATATAGAAATCTGTATGTTCCAGAGAGCTGGGTTTAAATCCCAACTTAAAATACAAGTAAAAATACATTTGTAGGCTTCACCCTAATGCTAAATTGACATGAATCTAAATCAAAAAGCCACTACAGAATATGGTGTGACTGACCGGTCCTGTTCATGAAAGTCCTAGAACTAGCATAGCAAGTTTAGGTTCATTGACAGAGACTCTGAGAGAATTGTATGAGCACATTGGTGCCTGATTTTAATGAGCATTAACTTTACCTGCAATTAAGGGTCTAATGTTCAGCCTTAATCTAGGTCAGAGCTCAGTGGCTTGAAAGAAGTAAAGCATAAAGCTCAATAGAGTCAGGTGCTAAGTCCCTCAAATCCCATTGGCTTTAATAGGAGTCAAGGGCATTTAGCACTTTACAGGAGTGAGCTCATAACAAACAAGAGGAAATCCCAGTGACACATTGATATAGCAATGGTATTCATCAGTGCAGAACTGTATCATGTATCTCATTTTTCAGCCACTTTGCTGCTCCTGTAACTCTGAATTTAATTTAAAATTAAACTTTTATAACCCATAAGAATTTACATGTCCATGGCCTTGCTTGTTAACTAAACTTTTTCTTGCTCTGCTTGTAACCTGTGGTCCTTGAGTGCTGTTTTATAACAATTTCTAAATACAGACTAGAAATGGCTTTTCAGTTTTGCTTGAGGTTATTGAATTTCCTGCCACTTTTGTGTCTCTGTTAGAAAGCAGGCTGAAGACATTCTTGTTCTCTCGAGCATTTCAGGCATTCCTGTTTAGTTCTGTTATTCATTTTCTTGTATGCCTGCTTTCAGATACTACTTACTGGAAAGCGCTTTATAAATGTGTAGTGTATTATTCTGTGCAGATAAGTAGCATATGGACGGGGAAGTGGGAATTCTCTAAGACATAAAACACAGCAACAATTCTACTCGCTTCCCCCTAGTTGACTATGTGAACGTTTGAAGTGCCTGAGTTGATGAAGTACAATAATTTTGATTTGGTTGCATTTTGAGATACACAGAGTGCGTAGCTTGATTTTGAAGTAGCAAAAATTAGATGCTTGACTACCATTGCTGAGCTGTGGCAGAGGTAGGCTTGCCAAAGATGACTCAGACAAACTTAAGATGCAGAAGAACCACATAATTTTTTAACAGATACACTAAAAGAACAAAGCAGGTGTTTTTTGTTTTTTGTTGAAGCGTCTTCTGTTCTTGTACACAGATGCTACCTTATCATTATGATGCCCTGCTCCTGAAGCTTATATTGGAGTTATGCTTCAGCCTGATCTGCATCCCTGGAGATCCAAACAGCCTGAAGTAAACTGCAGCCTACTGCAGTTCTGTTACTACTGTTTTGTACAGCAGCAGTAGGGGTAGTGTCTTGGCTCCTGTTAGTTGCTGATTGCCACAACTGAGAATCTATAAATTAGCACCAGTTCGCCGAGCTGAGATCTAATAACTGCAGTTGTCATGGAGTGATTGCTTCACAAGTCAATCTCGATTATAATAGGCAAAGGAGTTGGCTTCTGTTTCTTTGTCGGCACTTTCCAATATAGCCCTTTAAATAAGGGGAAAATAGAAATAAGGATGTTAATATTTCATTTTTAGTATTACAGTAGCACCTAGAGGCCCCAGCTGAGATTAGGGCTCCATTGTGCAAGACACTGTACAAACTGTGAGAGGCTGTCCGGATAGCTTGTTTACTCTGGGAAAGGGTCGACAAGGCAGATTATTGCAGTGAATTGGAGACACGGGAAAAGAGTATACTAAGGATAGTTAAGTACCTTTCATACTCTATTAGTATGACAAGCACAGACATTCACATTCAAGAAAAAGTTCTCAGAGCAGGAAATATTAACAACTGGGAACATCCCCTAGTTGCAGGTGGGAAAGGGGGTTGTGCAGATGGGAATGAAAAGACACTCAACTTCCCCATTCAGGAGCTCAATTGAGCAATTAAAAACAGATCCTGGTGATGGAAACAAACAAGAAAGAGGAAAAAAATCTCTGCTTTTAAAAAGGCAGAGAAAAATCTGATAATTGGACAATATTCTCACAAAATCACATACTTTGAGTTACTGGGCTCGTTCATATAAACTTGTGTTTGGTAAAGGAACTAAGGCCAACATTTTCAAACTGAAGCACCTTAAATTATGCCTCCAAATCCATATTTAGGCACCTGAATAAGTGGACTCATTTCCAGTGGTTCTGAGCATGATTTTTTAAAACAATTTATTAGGCTAATCCCAAAATTTTCGGGGGCCTGACTCATAATTTGTAATGTTTGCAGTTGGCAATGCTGCTGCTTTGAATGAACACTTTCTATAGTTAATTCCATATACGTTGTGGGGTTTCTTTTTAAACAAAACAAAACAAAACAGTCAAGAGCTTTATATAATCACTAGCAACTCCCCCTTCTGGGTATGATAAAATATGTACAAGACTCAACTTGCCAAAAATCATTTTCAGGACCATGCCCCAAGGAAAAATCTGCATATGCTTGAATGGACCATCCTTAAATGGGTCTGCATCATCCCTATGATAATATTTTTTTCCAGTTTCTTTACTATAACCATATGACAGCAGATTTCAAGTTTATACTTAGGTTAAATGGGATAAATTAGAGACTTGCCTGAGCAAGGACTTCACAATTTAGCCTTTTTTAAAGGACCCATGCACAGTATAGTAAAGCTCTAAACAAACCCTTTATGAAACAAATTTCTTTGATTTAATTCAGTGCCACTTACTGCAAATATGAAGCACTAGAAATCTCATGGGTAAACTTCTTCTCAAGTTTGTGGGATTCATAATGAGCCAGAAGGGATCATTAGGATCTCATAGTCTGACCACTTGCTTAATACAGGCTATAGAATTTCAAGTGATTCCTGCATCAAGCCCATGCCTGCTGACTGAGCTAGAGCATGTGTTTTACAAAGCTCTGTAATATGAACTTAAAGTACCGGTGATGGAGAATCCACATCTCTAGGCAAGCGGTTCCAAGGGTTAATTAGTGACGGGGTAAAGCACACTCTGTCAAATCTTCTCCTCATGCAGATCCTTATATACTGTGACCAGTGACATCAAACTTCTCTTTGGTAAGCTAATAGATTGAGCTGCTTTGGCCTCTCTCTATAAAATAGGAATTTCTGACTCCAAATCATCCTTTGAGCTCTTCTCTGAACCCTTTCCAGTTTGTCAGCATCCTTCTTATTCTATTCTGAGCTGAGGAGTATGATTCCCCTGTTCATGTACGCATACTCAGAACTCTCATTGAGATACGAGTATAAATAGCAGTGTAGCCGCAGTAGCACAGACAGCATTAGTAGAGGCATGGGTGAGCTGTGCCAAGTACCTACCCACTGACCAGAGGCAAGTTTGTACTCGGCACAGGACAGCCATGTCTCTGCTACCACTATCTGTGCTACCTGGCAACATTGCTATTTATATTCACTCATGCTAGCTCTCACTAAGGTAGCATCTGTGTACATGAACAGAGGAATAGCACCCCTACCTCATAGCGTAGACATAGACTTAGAGTACAGATACCAGAAGTGAACACAGTATTCCAGGAAGGGTCTCACTAATGCTCTACCCAGAAGCAATACCACCTCCCTACTTTTAATCAATATTCTCCTTATACAGTCAAGGGCTGCATTTGCTCTTAGCCACTGCTTCACCTTGGGAGCTCATGTTCAGTAGGTTATACACCATGACCCCTAAGTCATTTTGAGTCACTGCTTTTCAAAATACAGGCAGTAGTGGTGCCAGCTCTTCCGCCGCCCTAGGCGGCGGAAGGTCCCGCCCCCAAAATTGAACGGACGGATGGGGCACCGGCGCCCCCAAAATAGCAGCGCCCTAAGGTCGCCTAATGGGTTGCACCGGCCCTGAATACAGGCCCTTCCAAGGCCCTGTGTAGGCCCTACATTTTAATTCCAAGTGTGACGTTGTGCAGTCGATATGATTTTGTAAAAACATGATAAGTGAGTATAATGTAACTGGAATATGCTTCATGCAAAAGACCTATTGTAATTATGTAAAGTGTGGGCCATTAATGGTGGTTTGGAATCTTAATGGCTCCCATCAACCAGGACAATTGACTGGGGCTCTGTTTACAAGCAAGCCTTCCTGTGAGTCAGGCTGGGAGGAATGAAGGCTTGGGGTCTTGCAGTGACATGTGATCATGTCACCTAAACTGGAATCCATCTTTAACCTGGTGCTTTTCCAGTGAGGGGGGGTGGAAACCCAGAGGGACAAAGGATTCCCGCCTTATGCAAAAGATATATAAAGGGGTGGAAGAGAACAGAGGGGGGTGAGGAGCCATCATGAAGAATCCCCTAGCTATCACCTGAGCTGGAACAAGAGCTGTACCAGGGGAAAGAATTGTGCCCAGGCCTGGAAGGTGTCCAGTCTGAGAAAAAACTTACTGAAGCATCTCTGAGGGTGAGATTATCTGTATTCAGTTTGATTAGACATAGATTTGCGCATTTTATTTTATTTTGCTGGGTAACTTACTTTGTTCTGTCTGTTACTACTTGGAATCACTTAAATCCTACTTTCTGTATTTAATAAAATCACTTTCTACTTATTAATTAACTCAGAGTATGTATTAATACCTGGGGGAGCAAACAGCTGTGCATATCTCTCTATCAGTGTTATAGAGGGCGAACAATTTATGAGTTTACCCTGTATAAGCTTTGTACAGGGTAAAACGGATTTATTTGGGTTTAGACCCCATTGGGAATTGGGCATCTGAGTGCAAAAGGCAAGCACACTTCTGTGAGCTGTTTTCAGGTAGACCTGCACCTTTGAAACAGTCGATTCAGACCCTGAGTCTGTGCTGGAGCAGACGGGTGTGTCTGGCTTCACCAAGACAGGGAGCTGAAGCCACCGAGCTGGCAGGGAGGACAGGAACAGAAGTAGCCTTTGCACATCAGCTGGCAGCTCCCAAAGGGGTTTCTGTGATCCAACCCGTCACACCAAGATCTGCTTGCATTTAGTTGTATGAAAATGCATGTTCAACTAAGCCCAATTTACTACTCATTAGAGATCACTCTGTTCCTGACCAACAATTATTAATTACCACTCCATAAATTTGTGTCATCTGCAAATTTTCTAAGCAATAATTTCATATCTTCTTCCAGACTATTGATAAAGATATTAAACGGTATTGGGCCCAGAATTGATCCCTGTGAGACCCGTGTAGAAACAAACCCATTTGTTGATGATTTCATATTAACAGCAATATTTCAAAATCTGTTCTTTAGTCAGGTTTTACGTCATATGTGCCATATTTATTTTGTGTAGTACTGGTTTTTAGTCAGGATTTTTTTTTTTTAATTGTATCAGGAGTTTGGGTAGGAGTTAACATGTGTATCAGAGCAAAGATTTGTACTTGAGTTTTAAATGGTGCTACATCTGTGAAAACTTTGCTACTGCCTTTCAAAAAAACAAACAAATCCCAATTCTGCTTGAAGCAATACAAGGAAGTACCTGTATATTGACCTAATCTGTTTTTGCTAAAAACTGTGGTTTTTTTTAAATAGAGTTGGTAGAAACATTTTTGATAGAAAAAAAATCTGTTAAAAATGCAGTTTTGTCAAGATGTTTTAAAGGAATATGTTGATTTCAAAGAGAAAGTAGAAAAGTTTTGTTTTGACTTATTTTAGTTAATTTATTGTTGAATTGTATTACATTAAATATTCTCTATAATTAAAATACTTTATTCTATTATACTCATGATCAATATTCTATACACAAATTGAAATGAAATAAATCAAAATGAGAAAGTCCAGCCATAACATTCTTGAATTATTGAAATGACACAATTTGATGGCCTCTATTTGTAGTGGTTTTTTTTCCTTTCCTTTTTAATGTTAGTTTCATGAGAAAGTTCAAAATGCTGGTGTTTTGTTCCAATTCTGAAGGGGGAGAGGATTCAAACTCTTGGTATTTCCCACAGAATGGAAATCCTGTTTTCTAACCAGCTCTATTTTTAATCATAGGGAATTCCATTTCAAACTAGTGGGACGGAAAGGAGTAGGGAACAGGGACAATGTATGTCCTGAACAGCACGAGGGAATGGTGCCACAGAGGCTGCTGCCACCCCTTCCAAGCAAGATGGGGGAGATTCTCACACAGATAATCCAGCCCAATGGTTTTACTTTCACTTCTTTAAAGTGAATCTAATGCTCATGAAAGATATTAGTCTGGGAAAATGAAATCCAAATATGTGCAAAACACATGGAGGCCTACAAATGCACTCACTGCCCTGCCAATGCATTACCACCTTGAAATGGACAGTCCACCTCTAAGTATAAAAGGCTAGTTCATTGCTCCATGTTCCATTCATTCATTGATGCCTCCTACAGGGCCAGCAAAGATGCCAGTTGTGTGGCAGCTTCAGTGCAGTGTAAAGCTCTTCAATAGCAACTGAACTGAGAGTGCCAACCAGCCACCAGGTCATAGTGACTTCTGAGAACTTCCGATGTGTACTGAGTTGGAACTGGGAAACCAGTCCCCTGAGCCATCCAGCCCTCCTGTTTCTATATTTTAAAATCTAGGCAATTTGAAGGACTACAATTCAATCAGAAGTTTCTGACAATAGCATCACCTACAGGTTAATAAACACATAACATGTTCAACTTTGAAACAAAGTGTTGGGTTTCCTACTGAAATGGAGGATATTTACAAATGTAATTCCCTGTTCATTGAGATCATAGTAATTGATTTAGCAAAAAAAAAGGGGGGAGAGGAGGCAAAAACAGATGTTCCTCTCATCAAAAATCTTTGATTAGTAAAATGCAGCTCTATTCACCAATGAACTCTTTCTCTTGCAACTAGCTCATAGAATGCTCATGGGCTCCTTTCACCTGGAGGGATGGAATGCACAAACAGGAGAATCTCAAATAGGAGAAGAGAGGCTATTTTACCTCTGTATTTGGCACTGGTGTGAATGCTATTGGAATACTGTGTCCAGTTCCACAATTAAAAAAGGGTGTTGATAAATTGTAGAAGATGCCACAAAAATGATTAAAGGATTAGAAAATATGCCTTACAAGGAAAGACTCAAGGAGCTCAATCTGTTTATTTTAAACATAAGATTCAGAGATGACCTTCTGTAAGTACCTACATGGGGAACAAATATTTGATAATGCATTCTTCAATCTAGCAGACAATGTTATAACAAGATCCAATGACTGGAAGTTGAAGCTAGACAAATTCAGAATGGAAATAAGGCATACAATTTTAACAGCGAATGTGGTTAGCCATTGAAATAATTTGTCCAGGGTTGTGGTAGATTCTCCATCACTAGAAACTTTTAAGTTTGGATGGGGTTTTTTTTAATGCTCTCATTGAAAAGGAATTAATTCATGGAAAGTTCTATGTCATGTGTTATACAGGAGGTGAGACTAAATGAGCACATTGATTCTTTCTGGCCTTGGAATCTATGGCCATCTGAATGAGAAGCTAGTGTCAATATAAATTTGTATAAGGCCAAACTCCCTTTGTCTTTCTGAGCATGGCGGAGCTCTTTCAGATGATAGACATGGTTAAGGTCAACTAAGAGGAATTATATTTAGAGATAGGAGCCTCACTAGGACTTTGCTGCTTATGTTACTACACATTATAATGTGCTACATAGAGGGCTTTTTATCATGATTGTCAAACTGATAATTGAAGGAGAGGCTAGCAATGTGACTTGTATTTGGATCTGAATGCATGAATTTCACCTATGGAGAGACTGGTGGATGATATTAATGATATAAGAATGAAGGTCACATCTTTGGGGGTTTTAAAAACCTCAGTGGTTTTTTTGTTAAAAGTAACTTTCAGGCACTCTTCAAAGGAATGGAAATATTGTCTTCTTCCACTGTGCAACCACCACATTCTGTTTTTTTGCAGCAACCAAAAATAGAACCTAAAGACACTGAATGCAAAATGAAACAGCAGTCAGTGCAAAAGGAATTCTGTTCTAGCAGACACCGTTTCTTCACTTGGATTAATTTCATTTTTTTTATGCAATCACAGGTGCAGAGATATGAAACCATTAAAAGTCACAGTTGTCAGAATGGTTTTTGAATGTACACCTCCAAGAATAATATCCAGCTTTAAGAGGAACAAACATTAAAACATAGACTATTGTGTCTTAATGGAGACATAACACACTTTTGCTCGGTGTAGTTCTTAACGCTCCTGTGCAGTCTTGTTTTCAGGTGCAAAATGAGATGTCATAGTGATGGCAGACTTTAGAATATAGTCAAAACTGTACTAGAGAGAGTGAATCAAGGAAAAAAGTTACTTAACTGTAATTCTTATTCTCTGGAGGTGTGTAGTTAGAATAGTTCACTCCTGAATTCATTCTTTCAGTGTGAGACTGGCACAGCTGTCTAGAAAAGTAAAAATTCTAAAAATCTCAGCAGAGACATATAATTATTTGATTTGAAAATCAGAAAGAATGAACCAGCCCCCAATAGCAATTCCTGTTTGAGTAACATAAACCAAACATAACGTGATCCACAACTCTGAGAAAGGGGTGGATGAGTGTGAATTTATTGTAAGAATGCTTTCTCAGATCAATAATTGAAGGTAAGTAATTTTTATTTCTCCAAAGATAAATGATATACTAGATCTCTGTTTCAGAAGATTAAAAAAGCTGAAGGTATGGCTAAAAACCTGAAATAAGTTTACTTCAGTAGGAACTGGACTAGGGCTAACTTTTTCTGGAGTAGCCTTTCATATACAGTCTAACCAAAACCTCTGTTGGGTGGAGGGGAAAAGAGTTGCATCCTTTCCTTAAGTGATAAGGGAACACAGGAGGAGATATGAATCAGTGCAGGTTCTATATAGCATGTAAAGAACCTTGTTATGGCTACACTTAAGTAAAAAAACTACTTTTCAATTATTGTATTGTTCTTAAATCTTGTCTTATTTTGTAGATTATCCCATAATCTAACATTAGACTAGTCTGAAGAATGTATATACTGTATTGTGTGTTAGGTTGTAAATTGTATAATTCAGCCATGTTAACATTGCTTGAGCAAACCTGACTTCAGAATTTTCCTGCCATTCAAATGCCTAATATAACATTCATGCTGCTCTAATACTATTTTAAATTCAATGCCTGTTATTTCCTTCTAAGTAAAAGGAATATGCAGGAAACTTGCTTGCTAAACTAGAGATTTCCTTATATCGTGTCACTTCCTTTCTTCACAACATTTCACTTTGCACAGTTGCAGTCTCCAGTGCTCTCTGGCAGCTGAGCTTTTTTCAGTTCTTTAAACCATCCATGTGTTGGGTGAAAAACACTGTCCACAATAATTAATAATTTTAACTAATTTAAAGCTTTTCTAATAAAAAAAAATAGGATAATATAGTACCGCCTGAATCAAGCATAAGTAAAAGGCAGACTGAGCAATATAGCATAATGATCTTACCCAGTCCTGGGGAACAGGTAGGCTGCTTCTGTCATCATCAGATCATCTTGGATGAGGGGCGGCCCTAGACTAGCTGCCAGCAACTGGCACCCTAGGCGAACCATGCCCCCACCCCCAAACCCCAAGGGCAGATCTAGGCTGAGGTTTTTGGTAAACTGGGAAACATTTTGCCCTTTTTTTCCTTTTAATGTTTTTTAAGCGTTTTATTTTAAACAAAGGCTTAATTATTCGGTTTGTCCATCCATCTGTCCAACCAATGTTTCTGAGATCAGATAAAATAGAGACACAAAATTTTCAGAATAGATTTGTACTCGGCAGCTAGATGATATTTCAGTCCGATTTCAAATAAAAATGCATTAAAATGTTAATTATAATTTTTATCATTAGAAATCCAAAATCATCCATTATGTTATCCTGCTTTAACTGCCATTACTACCACATACAATATAGAAAGAAATAAGAAAACTCTTCAATGAACTTTAACCTGTATTTACAATACACTCCGAATAAAAAACACTCTGTGCTGTTAAAACATGTCTTTTCTTGCTTTAAGTTTTGAAAATTCAGTCACTAGTTCTTTTAGATCCAGTTTTCCAGGTATTTCATGCTCTATTGACATTGTGGCAAGTCCAACACATCTCTCTTGCACCATTGTTGAACGCAGATATGTTTTTATCAATGGTAACTTTGAGAAGCTACGTTCCCCACTAGCTACGGAAACTGGCAAAGTTAAAAGAACGTGTAGAGCTATACAAATGTTTGGAAAACTGTCTGTGAGTTTATTTTCACAAACAAACTTCAGTACTTCTTCAGGAGCGGAATGTTTCTTAAGTCGTCTTGAAAAAGCGTGAAGCTCACTACACAAATCTGTAGCATCAAAATCTTTTGAATTTTCATGAGTCAATGCCAACTCCAGTTTTATACAAAATTATCTTATGTGTTTTGCTGTTTTCTTTTGCAAACTGTGGATATCATATAGAAAGCCAAATACTGACTCTAGCTGCTGCATCTTTTGCAAACCGAGTGAATAGCAGTATCAAGGACTGTGAAGTAGAAATTCACTTTGAACCTTTGTTTTGGGTTCTGAATGGGTGTGTCTCATCCTTCATATGAAAACTGCTGTTTCTTTTGCTGAATGCGAACTGGCTCTGGTTCAAATTCTGTCGGAACGTCTATTTCTTCAGCAAGCTCAAGAGAAGCTACCAGTGTTCTTTCGAACCCTTCATCACTTCTGAATTCCTCCAGAATACTTTTAGTTTGCTGCAGTTTTTGAATAGCAGAATGTATGTTCAAGTTCTTTCCCTGAAGCTGCTTACTAGTGAGGTTAATCTTGAAAAGTAATTTATACCACAAAATGAGTGAAGTCACAAATTTGAACTTGGAAAGGCCATTTGCAAGAGCTTCTGCATCTGAATGTTCCGTATTGCCAGATGATCCAGTAAAAGTAGTATCTTCGCATCTGACTAAGTGGTTTCACAGTTAGAGAATTCACATGGCAAGTCAGAATCTCCCGATGGCGTGTTGAGCCTGAGAAAAACACATAAATATGTTGCACCAGGTCAAAGAAACTGCTTGACTCCAAACAGCACCTAGCAGCATCATTGACAACCAAATTCAGATAATGCACACTGCAAGGAACGAAAAAGGTCCTAGGATTGATTTTCATCATTCTCCTTTGCACACCATTGTCTTTACCCTTCATATTACTCCCATTATCATAGCCTTGGCCACGTAAGTTTTCAACAGATAATGACATTGTTTTCAGCTCTTGTAGAATAGTTTCAGTCATAAATGCTCCTGTCATCTCCTTCAGTGGTACGAAACCCCCAAAAATGTTCCTTTATGAGCACTTCAACATTATCTTCATCTGCAGACTTTTCCATAGTCACAAAGCGAATGATCATCGTCATTTGTTCAACATGACTCACATCTGGTTTACAGTCCAGTATTATTGAAAAGTATTTTGCAGAATGGGCAGCTTCTACAATTTTCTTTTTAATGGCATTTGCTAGGATTTGAATCAGTTCATTCTGCATATTTTTCCTAAGTAATTAACCTATGCTTCATGATCAGCTATTTTATGTAAATGCTCCTTCATGACTGGATCAAACAAAGCTACATATTCAACAAATTTTAAAAAAGTTTCCATTATCTGGAGTGTATAATTTTTCATTTCTACCATGGCCGCAGAATGCTAACCGTTGCCCACTGAGAACTCTCACTAAAGCAATCAGACGCTCTAATATTTGTTGCCAATATTCTTCTTTTTCCTTGATGACAAGTAAATTTTCTTCATCGATAATTTTTCCTTTTTTCAATCATAATTCAAGTTCTTTCCAATTTTGAAAACATTCCAAATGTTCTGTACTTTTGTCATGTGAAGATAGAATTGAAGATATGTTTTTCCGGTCCTTCGAACCATTTTCAGGAAGTGATGTACCAATTGCTTGATTTCTAAACAACTTGCAGCAAAAGCAAAACACAGAGTCCTTCGACACTGAATATTGTAACCAGTTTCAATGAATTTCTTCCCCATTAATGAGTTTCCTCTTGTAAAGCTGAGCAGAGAATTTTCTTTTCTTTCCATCCTTAGGGAAGGGAAATTCATGAACTTGTTCGGGTCCATGTTCCACGAGAATTTGCCGCACACTGTCATCACATCTGAGCCATGAATCTGAGTCCGCAGGTCCGGCCGATCGCGGCTCCCACTGGCCGCGGTTTGCTGGTCCAGGCCAATGGGAGCTGCTAGAAGCGGCGGCCAATACGTCCCTCAGCCCGCGCCGCTTCCAGCAGCTCCCATTGGCCTGGAGTGGCAAACTGCGGCCAGTGGGACCCGCGATCGGCTGGACCTGCGGATGGGGCAGGTAAACAAACCGGCCCGGCCCGCCACGGGCTTTCCCTACACAAGCGGCGGCCCCAGTTTGAGAAACACTGCTTTATTCTTTGGCACCAAGAAACACAATTTTCCACAGTATTCGCTCAATTCTTAACCATTTACCTGCGACATGTATTAAAATGACTGTTTGACATGTATCAACTCGCGATATCGCCGCTCTACATGAATTTCCGGCTATGCGACCTTGATGTATATTCAAGTTAGGTGTCACTAGCATTGGTATTGACTGTGGTCTCTTTATGGCAGTAGTGAGTGTGACAGTATACCCCATAAGGCTTTATGGGGGATGGGGCTCATAAATGTATGNTGGCTAAAGAAGGAGCCTCTCCACCCCCCCAGGGTACTTGAAGGAAACTGGAACAAAGGACAGTAACTACAGGGGGTGTGAGTAACTGCTGGACCCAGGCTAAAAGAAGATTAGCCTGTAAAAGGGAACATTTTGGAACTGGTGAGGGTCTTATCTGTATTTAGTGCAATTAGACATAGATTTGCGCATTTTATTTTATTTTGCTGGGTAACTTACTTTGTTCTGTTCTCCAGCCACCACACTTAAAACTCACTTAAAATCACTACCAGTATCTCAAAGCAATCAGCTGTGCACAGATCATGCTGACTACGCCACTGTGACGGGTTGGATCACAGAAACTTCCTTGGGAGCTGCCGCCCGATGTGCAAAGACTACCCCTGTTTTTTATATTCATAACTGATGCAGCAAGCCAAGAGGTGCTGGGGCTATGAACTGCCAAGGCTAGAGGTGCTGAGGTTCAGCTCTGGCACAAATTAAGCATTGGACAACTGTGGTCACATTTAGAAGGCATTTTTCTTATGATGAGTATTCTTAATTTCTATATAAAATTGGTGTTGTGTCTTGCCTGAGACAATGTACTCATGTACATGACTGTGCAGTGGCAGATTTTTCTAGATGAATGCTGAACTTCAGAGGCTTAAAATATACTATTTCGGACTTTTCATTCTGAGTGGACCTGAACAAATAATGGATCTTTGGATTTGGGGGCTGAACCAAACTATCTGATAGGTATGGTTAGATTTAATTGGAACAGGAAAAGTATTTTTTGTTGTTGTTGAGTTGTAAAATCTTCATTTTATATTGACCAAAATGTATTGGTCAACTCAAAATGATTTTTAGAGTCTTTTGATTCAGCAGTTTGTGGTGTTTTTTGTGTTTCTTAAATTGAAAAAAAACCCTGAAACTGAAACACCATTCCTAATTTAAAAAAAAAAGTCAAAACAAAATGAAACTTTTTTTTATTTTTTCAAGGCTTCCTGAACCTTCCTCTGAAGCATCTGGTGCCTGCCACTGTCATATAGAATGCTGGACTAGATAGACCATGGGTCTCATCCAGGGTGCCAGTTCCTATGTTCTATATTTCTTATGACTTTTGCTTCCTTTGTTACACGTTGCTTTTAGACCTTCAGATGTGCACGCATTCTCGGTCTTTAATGAGGCTAATGAAGGGCTTAGGAATAGTGGCGGCGTGACTGATGGGAATGAAGGTGGGGGGGTAGACATTACAGTATCCGAGGTAGAAGCCAAACTTGAACAGTTTAACGGTAGTAAATCGGGCGGCCCGGATAATCTTCATCCTAGAATATTAAAGGAATTGGCGAGTGAAATTGCAAGCCCGTTAGCGATAATTTTTAATGAATCTCTAAACTCGGGGGTTGTACCGTTTGACTGGAGATTAGCTAATATAGTTCCTATATTCAAGAAGGGGGAAAAAAGTGACCCGGGTAACTACAGGCCTGTTAGTTTAACATCTGTAGTATGCAAAGTCATGGAAAAAATATTAAAGGAGAGAGTAGTTACGGACCTTGAGGTCAATGGCAATTGGGACAAATTACAACATGGTTTTACGAAAGGTAGATCGTGCCAAACCAACCTGATCTCCTTCTTTGAGAAAGTAACAGATTTTTTAGACAAGGGAAATGCGGTGGATCTGATATATCTTGATTTCAGTAAGGCGTTCGATACGGTACCGCATGAAGAATTACTGGTTAAATTGGAAAGGATGGGGATCGAAATGAAAATCCGGAGGTGGATAAAGAACTGGTTAAAGGGGAGACTGCAGCGGGTCGTACTGAAAGGGGATCTGTCGGGTTGGAGGGAGGTTACCAGTGGAGTTCCTCAGGGTTCGGTTTTGGGTCCGATTTTATTCAATCTATTTATCGCTGACCTCGGAACCAAAAGTAGGAGTGGGCTGATAAAGTTTGCGGATGACACGAAGTTGGGAGGTATTGCCAATTCGGAGAAGGATCGGGATATCCTCCAGGGAGATTTGGATGACCTTGTAAACTGGAGTATTAGTAATAGGATGAAATTTAATAGTGAGAAGTGTAAGGTTATGCATTTAGGGATGACTAACAAGAATTATAGTTATAGGCTGGGGACGCACCAGTTGGAAGTAACGGACGAGGAGAAGGACCTCGGAGTCCTGGTTGATCGCAGGATGACTATGAGTCGGCAATGTGATGTGGCCGTTAAAAAGGCTAATGCGGTCTTGGGATGCATTAGGCGAGGTATTTCTAGTAGAGATAAGGAGGTGCTAGTCCCGTTATACAAGGCGCTGGTGAGACCTCATTTGGAGTACTGTGTGCAGTTCTGGTCTCCCATGTTTAAGAAGGATGAATTTAAACTGGAAAGGGTACAGAGAAGGGCCACTAGGATGATCCGAGGAATGGAAAGCCTGTCGTATGAAAGGAGACTTGAGGAGCTCGGTTTGTTTTCCTTAACCAAAAGAAGGTTGAGGGGAGATATGATTGCTCTCTTTAAATATATCAGAGGGATCAATATCAGGGAGGGAGAGGAATTATTTCGGCTCAGTGCTAATGTGGATACGAGAACAAATGGATATAAATTGGCAGTTGGGAAGTTTAGGCTTGAAATTAGGCGAAGGTTTCTAACCGTCAGAGGAGTGAAATACTGGAACGGCCTGCCGAGGGAAATAGTGGGGGCGAAAGACCTCTCCGGCTTTAAGATTAAGCTTGATAAGTTTATGGAGGGAATGGTTTGATAGGATAACTTGATTTACTCAATAGGTCAATAATGTGCCACCACTGGTAATTAGTACCGATAGTCAATGTTGGGATATTGAAAGTCTTTTTCCTGAGTGTCTGGCTGGAGAGTCTTGCCCGCATGCTCGGGGTTCAGCTGATCGCCATATTTGGGGTCGGGAAGGAATTTTCCTCCAGGGTAGATTGGCAGAGGCCCTGGAAGTTTTTCGCCTTCCTCCGCAGCATGGGGCAGGGGTCGCTTGCTGGAGGATTATCTGCTACTTGAAGTCTTTAAATCAAGATTTGGGGACTTCAACAGCTGAGTCAAGAGTGAGAATTATTTCAGGAGTGGGTGGGTCAGCTTTTGTGGCCTGCATCATGCGGAAGGTCAGACTAGATGATCATAATGGTCCCTTCTGATCTTAAATTCTATGATTCTATGATTCTATGATTCTAGTAATCATGCATACATATTTGAGGGCAAAATTAGGCCCATTTATTGGTAACCTCTAATCAGTGTCAGAGGACAACTACATTGCAGCTGGGTTTTTTTCTTAATTCTGTCTCAGGGCAGAACATCTGCAGTGATAAATGGAAGTTGGAAGTTGCATTACATTGGACTGTATTAATTCGTTACCCATTATTTCTTTTTATTAAGTCCCTCTATTAGCATGTGAACAGTATTCTTCATATAATTTGAGCCAGCCAACACATCATCTACAGGTCACTTTGGAAAGCTACTACTCTGTCGTTGATCAGTTTCCTTCCTGTCCACTTTTCTAAGTCTTGAAGATAAGTGGCTTTTAAGATGTATCCTCCAAATCTGTAATTGGGCAAACTCACTCGTTTGGAGGCTATTCTAAGAAAACACATTCAATTTTTCTTAGCAGCTCTGCATAGAAGATGTGCTTCACAGATGAAGTCTCTTGTGAACAGACAGGTTCCTGTTTTGTCTTTCAATAAGTTCCAAGGCCCTGACAACTTGGGATCTAAAAAAAATTCTTGGCACTTTTTGCAATATTAGACATTTTCATTTAATGTTGCCTGTGCTAATAGCATCTTACCTGCCTAATTTTTCCTTTAATTTCAAAAGAGGTTATTCATAATTTCCCTTCCTTCATTTTTTTCTTTAGTGTTGGTGGCCCAGAAGCAGTCTTGCCCATTACTGAAGAAATGGTGGATTATGAGGGCCTTGTACAAGACTTAGATTTATGTGTGCGAACGTAAATGTTATTCAATAATAATGTACACCCCTTTGTCTCATTCATAAATAATAATACATAGCATTTGTACGGTACTTTCCCCCTGCAGATTTCTAACTGGTGGGTAAGCAGAATGAGAAAAACTTAGCAATAATAATGTATTCAACGCTGTAGGAAATGTGTTATCTCTTTAAAAATGAAATAAAACTTGAAAAATATGCAACCAAGAACCAACAAGAGAGCTTTTAAAACATTACTGCATTAGGTGATTATGCCATTTAATGTGTCAGATACTTTAAGAATTAATTGTTTTCCACCTGGACCCTGCAATTCAATGCAATTAGCATCCTGGCATATATAAATACATATGATCTCTAGACTGCGGAACAGACACAAAAAGTTAAGGGACACAAGGCTTGAAGAGGCTGGATAGTCACATCCAAGTAATGGTACCTCTGGAATTTGAGCTTTAGACAGGGATATTGTAAAAAGACAGTACTGGTTGTCAAGCTTCCTCATAAAACCATTCAAAGCTTATTGTGAAAAATGTGTTTGTGCAGGTGCACAGTCCACGTGATAGTCAGTCATGCAATTTAGCAACCCAACTAGTAGATGACCTTGTTCTTTCCCCCCCACTATCAGTTGCTACCAGTTATATGTAGTGTAGAAATTTGTGCTCCCAGGTGCTGTATAAAAATGTTGCTTTTTCAAAAATTACAAGCTTTGCTGTATGCATGTGTGGGTCCTTTGTGGAGGTGCTTTTGCTTTGATTTCAATCTGATTAATTAGTAATCCTCAGCACAGACCAGAGTGTTCAAGAAATCCCATTTTCCTTCCAGTTAATTATGACCTGGTGCTAAATCTCACAGGATTCAGTGATATTTGTTTAGTACCAGGTTGCGTCTTTCAGTAAATTAAGTCCTTGGTGGTTCTTTGTATCTCACTATTTACATAGGAAATCTTAACTATTTCAAATGAAGCTACTTTTCTATATGCTGCTATTTGGCTGAACTGCTTTTTTTGGTCTGCATTTCTACCTAACAAATGTTTTCTTTCAGTATACTATCTATCACAATGAGGGTAGATGTGAAGAGGAAGAGATGATAGGGACAAAAACATGGTATCTGTCATTATTATTAGAATTTAATTTGGTTTTCTTGTTTTGAGTGTAGGAAGTATACTCGGGTTCTAGCCAATGGATAGTATATGTCATCAGTGTAAATTTCATACAAACAAATGACTGCCTTTCTCCTATAATCTATGTTGTAGTAGGCACAATAAGACTAGTACTGTATGTATACAATAACAAACCTGTATGTGTTATTTACTTTTTTCTGAAGGTAAAAACATATAAGATTTTTGTAAAGAAATAAGCAAATGACTTATGTGAAATGATTAGGTTGGCTCAATCCAGTTCCTAGTGGACCGGTAACCACATCACACAGTTTTGTTTAAAAAAACCCCAACATTTTGGAATTATTTGTTAGTAGTGTCAGCAGAGAAACAAAATATGGCTCAGATCTTTGCCTACAGGCAAGAATCACAGTATAACTATCTGGGTGGGGGGCACTTTTTAAATCTACCTTTGCACTTGTCCAACCTTGGGTTAATCCCCAAGCAAAAGTTAGAACAGCCAGACAGCTGCCTTGTAGTACAGTAGTCATCAGAAGTCACATCATGCCTGTCATAGAGTGACATTGGCCCTTCAAGAAGGAGCCAGGCCAGGTGCACCTGTGCCTAGGCTGCTCATCCCAATTAGGTTTAAAAGAGGGCACTTGAGCCAGAGGGGGAAGAGATGTTTGATTAGTCAAAGCCAAGAAGTAGACGTTCCCTGGGAGTAGAGATGGTAGTAATCTGCTGGGGGGTTTCTGAGAGAAAGTCCTGGGTTGCAGCGCTCAGTGAACACATCACAGAAGGTTTCTGCAGGGGGGAACTGAAAGGTAAAGGGGAAAATCCCTTGGGAGCTGTAGCCCAGGGTGTTTGGAGGAACTGGCTTTGTTAATTTTGCTTATGTTGGGGAAAGTTAAACTGCTTAGAAAGAGACTATGGGTGTGGCAGTAGGTCCTTTATAAGCTGGGCGGAAGGTCAGTTTATTACAGGGCTCCTACTTGAGCCATGGTTGGGGGAATAAAGTACTGCTCAGTGGAAGAGTAGCAGAATCAGGCCTTGTTGTGCAGAAGCCTGCACTTTGTCATCCAAGGTAATAAGTGAAACTCATCTAACTGAAGTCAAATAAACTGATACAAACTTGAATTGTTTAGATTAAAAGAACTGTGATGGGGGTGGGGGGCATGGCTTTCAGGGTATGTCTACACTGTCAGGTAAGCTCTGGGTTAGTAGAACTCAAGTTAGCAGACCATGGTGTTGTTAACTTAGGGCTTGAGTGTCTATACTCATTTTTAAACCAAGGTTAGGAATTGTTGAATCCTGGGTCTCCAGCTTTATGTGGGCATATCACAAATATTCCGAGCACCCTCCCAAAATGTGTTCACTCTAGCACTTTGATTGTGCAGTAGTGTGAGAAAACTAGACTGTCCACCAAACTTGACTATCTAGAGAACAAAGAAAACTGGTCTGTGTGATTCCCAATGTATTAGTCCAGTGGATTGCATCTACACTGAAAAGCAATGTGGCTTGAATCCTGAGTCCTGTCTTGACTCAGGCTCAGATTTTTATACCCTGTGGGGTCTTGGGACCCTGATTCTGAATGTGAGGTTAGAGCAATTTGTGTGTAGACAGAATTTGAGCCTGAATTTGAACTCTAGGTTTTCATTAGAGTGTAGACTTAGCCTAAAGTTATCATAAAGTCACTGGTTGATACGACGAGCTAAACAATTCTAGAAATGGGAAGAGATGTTTATAAATGTAATGACTAAAATGTCTCATTTGATTGATGTTAATGGGATGAGGCTGCCACCCTTCTTAGATAGCATTTATCAGGGTTGCTCAATGGAATCAGGGGTTGGGTGGATGGGAAGAATTCAGCTTTACCACCATGGCTGCCACCCCTAGTGTCTCCTGGGACCTGAGGATCCACCATAACACCATTGAGCCTTCATCATCCCAATCCTGAAAGGCATTTTAACCAGATTGGGCTAGAGAGAGGGAACCAATGACATCACCAACTTCAGCTAAATCCTAAACAACACCTGGAATGTGATACTTTGGTTCCTGCTGTCACCCCCTCCTTCAAGTGTCCTTTTTCTTTCCCCATCTTATTTCCTTTCTCTCCACTCTCTCTCCTTTCGCTTCTGACTGAGCTGGCCAAGGCAACTCTATCCTTTGCAAAACTAAGATCCCATGATGAGAGAGGGAGCAAAAGGCTACATCCTGATGCTAGAACAAGTTTTCCAAGTCTCAGAGTGGCCTAATAACCCCATGTACTGTGCCTGTGTTTCTCCAGCAGTGAGGTTGCAAGTAGAGTCAGCAGCTGTTTTCTATCTTTGCTTTTTTTGTTTTCTCTTCCCTGTAATGGGCATATGTCTCAAAGGAAGCAGAAGCAACAACAGCTGCAGCCTGTCTCCACTTACTACTTTTTGTCTTTCCCCAAAAAGGATTGTTGTTGCCATCTTTCATAGCATCTACAAGCCAGTCAAACAGTGGGTTTTCCCTATTAAAAACTCTGTACAGCTACAAGTAACGGGAATAAATATATTATTAAAATGGAAGTTGTACTTCATTCCCTATTTAAAGTGCTTCAACTGTTTTGCCTTTTTCTGTACCTTGTTGTGATGGGGTGTACTGGGCCCTTTGAGACCCCCCCTGCTGGAGGCCTCATGGTCCTACCACACCCTATCCCAGAAAAGGAGCTGTGAAGGTGGGTCCTCCAGGCCTGCCTAGAAAGGCTGCTTCCCTGCAGCCTAACAGAGCACAGCAGGCTCAGTTAAAAGGAGTTGCAGGGCCTGAGCAGATCACTTGCTAGCTGGGACCAGAAGGGTGAAGAAGGACTAGACATTGGTGAAACTCAACAGGTAAAGAGACTGGGGAGAAACTGTGCTCAAGCAGGGATAAGACTGTAAAGCTCTCCAGGCCTGGAGGCCTGGGACATACCCGTTTGAGCAGGGTAACAGAAATCAAGAAGACGATGGGACAGAGTGGGAAGCAGCCCAGGGAATGCAGCACCAGCAACTACTGAAGAATGCAGCATGTGGCTGCTATTTGTAGGGTCCCTGTCTTGGGACCCAGAGTAGTGGGTGTAGGGTGACCAGATAGCAAGTGTGAAAAATCGGGACAGGGGTGGTGGGTAATAGGAGCCTATATTAAAAAAAAAGCCCCAAATATCAGGACTGTCCCTATAAAATCGGGACATCTGGTCACCCTAAGTGGCTGGGCCTGGTCCCCCACAATGGGGAAGTGACCTAACACCACCACACACACACACACACACACACACACACAGCTTCATAGCCTGAGCTCCAGCCTGAGCTGTAATGTCTACACAGATATTTTAGAGCCCTAGCGTGAGCCCTGCAAGCCTGAGTTTGTCACTCCAGGCTGGGAGGATCACTGCTGTGAGCAGTGTGGCCAAAATCTCAGTGTCTAGGGTTCTGCACATTTAATTTGTGTGAAAGTTACAGAAGTTAACACTAAGAACTTTCTAAATAGTCCTTCAGCTATTTTAGTCTGAAGAATTGGCTTTTCTGGTTTTCCACTATCCTACACAATTCGGTATTATGTTGTGTACATTTGTGTGTCGAAAGGCAACTAGAATAGCTCAGCTAGTGATAATGCTCACAAATGGAACATGCTCTGGCTTCTAAATCATTTTAAAAGTAAACTGTTTGTTTAATGCCTACAGACAAAACAGAAGTGGCAAAGACCGTAGTTACTGAGACCACAATAAAACCAGCAGAGGCAGTGACCTGAGTTACTACAGATATATAATGGTGTAGCAAAGAATGGCCCCTTCCCTTAAATACCAGGACTAGACTGTGGGAAAATAGCTCCATGTTACCCATCTGTGCTGCATTGTTTTGGGGAGGAGAGTCCAGTAGTCATTTTGTCTTAAAGCCCAAAATGTCTGAAGTCTCCAGTGTGAATGGTGAGCCTGCTTACAATGCCCCTCTTGTAGGGTGCTTTTTAATTCTCTCTGTGCTGCAGTCCCACTTATATGGGTGTGGGAAAGGAGAGAGGCCAGGGAACTGTAAATTTTCCCTTTGGGGTACCAGGCTCCTGTGCATTTCCCCAACTCCCCTCACCTTCATAAGGGCCAGGCAGAATCTCACCCTCAACCTGATCAACTAGATGAAGAAAATTCAGGGCTTGCTTGATAATTTGGTGTGTGTGTGTGTGGGGGGGTGGGGGGGGGTATTTTGTTCATTTTCTTTCTTTCATGTGTGTGTGTGGAAGTGGGAGCTTGTACATCTTTCTTCCCACTCACTTCCCCCAAACCCAGTCTGAGCTGTGCAGTCAGTCTGCATAGCAACCAGACAGCTCAGCACTGTTGCTTTTGTATATTGTATGTACTTAGTTTTTTAAAGATACATTTTAGTAATTTTTTAGAATTGTACTATTTTCTATAAAGAAAAGATTGCAACCATCTCTATAGCTGGGTGAAACAAATCTTTCTGAACAATTGTAATCAAATTTTCAGGAGGGTAAGTGGCATATTTTGAAGTTGTTTTTTTTCTTGAAAAATTGAAATTTTGAAGTATTTCAACCAGCTCCATTTGTACTCTAGAATAGCAGTATAATAGTGATATTGAATTTCACATTTGATTCATTGCACTTGTTGAGAGACATTTTACATTAAGATTTGTAGCTGAGCCCTGGATGTTTGTGCTAAACAAGATAAGTAAATAGGTCAGTAGGCTTTAAAAAAAACTCAGGTTGTCTGAGCCAGCTAAGATCAGCGGGCGAATACTCAGGGGATCATTTACTAATGGACAAGATAAGGTAGAAATGCAGAGATGAGGTAAAAACAAGGTCAAACATGGACAGACTGTGCTGCCCAGGGATTGGTTCCTGCAAAGTAACCTAACCAATCCTGAAACATGTGATGCAATGCAATATGTAAATGTATATAAAGGAAGAGGTTCTGTGTAACTTTGGATGTGTGGTACACCCTATACCCACCTGCTATGCTTGCGTCTGATCAACTCAGTGTAGCTTTGCCGTATGCCAAATAAAGGAACTTGAGTGATGAAATCTGGACTTGATCTGAGTGTTTTGGATCCCAGAGAACTGGATGAAGTGTCCTCCCAGGACTGGACAAGGTGATCTGGGTAAACCGAGTGGAAAAGGGGGTGGAGGGAATCCCAAGAAAATTCTGGCTTTAACTCTGTGGGTGAAATCCTGATTCCATTGAAATCCAATGACACAACTGCCTTTGATTTCAGTGGAGCAGGATTTCACCACAGGGCTTACAAGTTTCTGGAACAGCCTTAGTTTCCCTGATCAAGGCCCATCACTAGGTCTTCAATGGAGTATGTTCAATGTGGTGCGATGGTGTAATCAAGTGAAGCTAAGACTAGGAGAATTACTAAAACTCTACACCTCGGTACAAATGCTTAATGAAATGAATATGAGAGAGAGAGAGAGAATGCATGCCAAATTCCATCAGCCTCAGGTTCCCATTCCTCAACAGCATTGCAGGACTTAAGTGTTTGAGGCTGATTTTTTTTGGGGGGGGGGGCGGGAGGAGGAGAGGATTCCAACTGTCTTTCTAAGGTTTTGTGATTCATCATAATAAAAAAACTACTTTTCTTATACCTGAAATGCGTACTCAACCCTAGCCGATGGGCTAACTGTATTTCCCAAGTAACAATCTTTCACTGCACCTGCGTGCTATGGAGTCAAACATACCCTTCAAAGCTGAGAGGAACCTTGCATCTTCTCTGTTTACTGCATACAGGGTTGCCAGTAATTCTTGAAATGAAGCATCTTGCCTATCTATATGCACTGCTTTATGAGGTGAGCCAGTAACTGACTTTTAAGCAGGTGTTTGTGCCTTAAAAATAAACAGCTTATCCATGATTATCTTCTCTTTGAGCATTGGCACTGTAATAGGGCCACAGAATATACTCAGCAACCAATTATACCTTCTCTAAACTTCCAAAGGTACAATGCTAACACAGAACTGGCAAATTAACACAGTAGGGTTCCAAGTCTGTAGCTACATTCAGAACTGCCTTCCTCATGGTTATTTTTATTTTGTTTGATTTTCATCTAAGTACATTTGGGTAAATATTTAATCTTACTCCAACATCACTGAATACAAAAATTGCTTGTTCTTATTCCTTAACAAGGCTAGGTATGTGATCTGTATTTTTTATCCTCAAAATTTCTGTATATCTGCAGTCACTATTGAATCATCACAAATTATTTTATTGAATTTTACTCACTAGTATTGATGCCTATTTTATGACTTTGCTAAAATATGAAATATAAATAACTTGACAAATAGTATTCTGAGACTGTATAAAAGGTCACTTAATCTTGGATTCTGATTATGCACCAATTGAACTATTAATCTGCAGTCTATGAAGCTACCATGACATTTGGATACAATTGTAATTTTAACACTTAAAAAACGAGGCACGCTAAAATAGTAACTGCACTACAATCCAGTGTTTCAATGTGTGTTCAGAATGCAACTGTCTGTTAGCATGTGTCTGGGAATTCATGGTTAACATTGTCTTAGGAAAGGTGTTAAGGATACTTAATGATAAGTGGTCAGGAGTTTGGGCCCAATCCTGAAACCAATAATGTACACACGTAACTACTCGGAGTTTAGATCAATGGGGCTACTCAAATAGGAAAATCTCATGTTTATAGAGCCATATCTGCTTTTGATTGTATGTTTTGTCTGAAACACTGCACCGCCAGCAGCACCACACTAGTGCACTCATAAGAATAGATTCAGTGGGTATGTCTACACTGCAATTAACCCATGCCAGCCGACTTGAGCTCTCAGGGCTTAGGCTAAGGGACTATTTAATTGCCATGTAGAAATGTGGGTTTGAGCTGCAGCCTGAGTTCTGGGACCCTTCCACCTCACAGGGTCCTAGAGCCTGGACTCCAGCCAAAGTCTGGACATCTACACTGAAATTAAACAGCCCCTTAGTCTGAGCCCAAGTCAGTTGGCATGGGCCAGACAGGGTTTTTAAATTGCTGTTTAAACATACCGAGTGAGAACAATGCCACCTACTGAATCACCTAGCAACACTTCCTGCAGCATTACCTAAATTATCTAATCCATATACAGGCTTCACTGGATACTGCCTCATTTATGAAATCTCACAGGATCACAGCGCAAACCAGAATGACTATGGTGTGATGTTGAGGACTGTGCCTTTAAGGGCTAAGCTTCCAAGAGAGTCTAAGTGAGGCACTATGAAGCCCTTTTTGATGTTCTGCAGTCACCTTCAGCACCGAATACTACAATTAAGTCTTATACATTCCTCTCCACTCAATTACTGTTTCCAACCAATCGCAGTCAGTGCATAGACTAAAATTTTGTTGACTAATGTGTGTTAAATGGTTTGTTACATTTATTTTGAAGTCAGTCACTGTAAATAAGGTAAAAGAAGTATATTGTTTCAGTTGAAAAACTAATCAGACACTTCTCTTTGAAGAAGTCCTATATTGGTATAAAAGTGAATGTACATTACAAACAGTTATACCACCACTTAATAAACAGAAATTATCATCAAATTGTATTAAACTTTTCTCAGTTTTATCATACCAAATGAGTACACTGTGAATATTAATTAGTACAGTGGCAGATTTAGGGTTAGTGGGGCCCTGTGCACAGCTTCATTTTTTGGGGGCCCCCTTGGGACCCAGTCAAGAAAAAGAACATTCTCTCATCTCCCCCCTGTTTTTCATTCTTTCTTTCCTTCCTCCTCCTCCTATATTATAAGTAATAGGAAGTAAATGAAAATAAAGTGAGGTACCTTGATTGGGGCAGGGGGTTGGGCTCTGAGAGGGAGTTTGGGTGTGGGGTGCAGGCTCTGGGCTGTGCAGGGGATTGGGGTGTTGGAGGGGGTGAGGGGTGCAGTCTCTGGGAGGAGGTTTGTGTGCGGCCTCTGGGCTGGGGCAAGGGTTTGGTGTGCAGGAGGAGTCAGGGGCTGGGATGGCTCCCAAAGCGACCAGCACACCCCTCTGGCAGCGATTCCTTGGCAGGGGGTCTCTATGCGCTGCTGCCTGCAGGTGCCACCACCCCAGCTCCCATTGGCCGCAGTTCCCGGCCAATGGGATCTGCGGAGTTGGTGCTTGGGGTGGGGGCAATGCGTAGAGCCACCCCAACTAGGGGCACGCAGAGATGTGCCAGGCAGGCAGCGCCGGCTCCAGGGTTTTTGCTGCCCCAGGCAGCAAAAAAAAAAAAAAAAGCCGCGATTGCGATCTGCGGCGGCAATTCGGCGGGAGGTCCTTCGCTCCGAGCGGGAGTGAGGGACCCTCCGCCGAATTGCCGCCGAATAGCTGGACGTGCCGCCCCTCTCCCGAGTGGCCGCCCCAAGCACCTGCTTGTTCAGCTGGTGCCTGGAGCCGGCCCTGGTGCCAGGAGCCAGCCACTTCTGGGAGTGGCGTGCGGCCGCCAGCCACGGAATGCAGGCAGCCTGCCTGAGCCCTGTTGTGCCGCTGGCTGGGACTCGGGGGCAGGTTGTCAGATGATTTGTCCTGCATTTTGTGGGCCCCCCGTCATTGGTGGCCCCGTGCCACCGCATTGTTTGTTTCATGGTAAATCCTTCATAGTAATTCAGAGGCGAATTATACAGCCAGTGTGCATGCAAGCACCATTTACTACAATTAGTTCATCCTTTGCCTCTTTTGCCAATGTGTTCCTGGGTGCTACTCTTGGGGAGGAAAAAAATTGCACAATGTTAATTTATGCAAAAATATATATAGTCTCACTCTATAGCTTCTATAGTGTATACAATTCCCATTTCCCCCACAAAAGCCAAAACACAAACAATGGCCAAAATTCATTGCAGCCCCAAGTGAATGCAACTCTGTGGACATTGAGACCCCCCCTACATGCCAGAAAAGGATTTGGCCCAGTATTCCCTGTTTGTGCTTGAACAATTTAAAAAAACAAACAAACACTCTCTTCCATTGCTGTACTTTACAACACAAAGGGTTTTATTCACCACTGAGTTGCTCCATTGAAAGGAACAGGATTATACCAGTGTAAAACTTGAGTGGCAGTGGCTTAAATCTGAAGGGATAGCTATATCATTTTTAAAAAAAAACTTGTTTATAATTACAAAAATATATTTGAAATATTATTGCTTCTGTAAAGAAAAGCATTGTATTTCCAACTAAAAGTTTTTCTCCTACGAAAAGTATGATTTTAAACTAAGAACAGTTTAGAGCAGATAGTTGTATATAAGGAGGTAATAAGTTGTTGGGTTGTACCTTTATGGGGATTTTATATACCACTTTAAAAAAACAAGTGAGAGCATCTGATCCAGTAGAAAAATAGATATTGTCCCAAAGAAGTAAAAGGCACCAAACAATATCTTAGAAACAAAAGAGTGGTGTTAGACCAAAACAACAAGACAAACAGATGCACATGCACACACACAAGTTCTCAAGAAAAGTTGAGGAAGTTGTAGGTTATGTTCACTCTATAAGCAAACTGAATAGTCTATTGAAAGTGTTGGGGATTAGTTATAAAAATATATCCCGATAGCAACTCATGCATCTGATGAAGTGAGCTGTAGCCCACGAAAGCTTATGCTACAATAAATTTGTTAGTCTCTAAGGTGCCACAAGTACTCCTATTCATTTTTTCAAGAAATCAAATTACTTTGAAGTCAAAATTAACTTCAACAAATCGCCTCCTCTTGTTCGCAAGTGTAGGTAGCAAATCCACCAAAGGATTGGAATCCCATATCCTATTAAAGGTAGTTAGCTTAACTCTTTATCTTTTTTTTTTTTTTTTGCATGAACTCTCTCATAGATATGTATTCATGGTTAAAATATGAACACCCGCCTAATCTTTTGAGAACTGAAGACATTTCCAAAGCATGGTCAATCCCATCACAGTTTGTTTCTATTACTTAAAGAACTGTAGACTTCTTTTTTTTTTTTTCTATTTTGACATAAGGACTAGTGCAGGGGTAGGCAATTTATGGCATGTGTGCCAAAGGCAGCACATGAGCTGATTTTCAGTGGCACTCACACTGCCCGGGTCCTGGCCACCGGTCCGGGGGGCTCTGCATTTTAATTTAATTTTAAATGAAGCTTCTTAAACATTTTAAAACCTTATTTACTTTACATACAACAATAGTTTAGACTTATAGAAAGAGACCTTCTAAAAACGTTAAAATGTATTACTGGCACGCGAAACCTTAAATTAGAGTGAATAAATGAAGACTCGGCACACCACTTCTGAAAGGTTGCCGACCCCTGGACTAGTGTTTTGTGAACTGCTGAGTGCTTAGCACTTCTGAAACTGAGGCTGCATATGTAGGTGCCTAAATATAGGTGTAGGATCCTAACTTTAGGCAAGGTAGGATTAGTTAGCTTGAAAGCTTAATCTTGGCATTTATCCCTGGGAGTGCCTGCTGTAAATGCTGTGTTTTGCATGTACTCACTTGGGTGTGAAGGGCTTAACATTCCAGGAATAGACACTTCACTTGTACCAGACTGTATAAAGAGCAAAATGCAATGAAGAGGAACAAAATCCAATAGTAAGGAAAACAGGCTCCCAGAGTCTGCACGTGGTAATAGAGGGGTTTAAAGCAAAGGGACCACAGGGAAAAGGAATATAAAACCTCATTTTGTAACTGAAAAAGATGGTGTATACCACATCCGCATTGCTAGGATCTGCAGAGACAGAACACAATAGAGCTATCAGCAAACAAATAGCATTCAAAACTGAACATGGCACAGACATCTTGCAGAATTTTTTGTTGTTTTTTACACAGGGCATGTATAGGCAAGATGTGAGAGCCTGACTCAATTCTACTTTTTGGTATGGGAAGGAAAGGTGGCATATAAAACACTATTCCCTAGAGGCTTCTTAACCCAATGGAGAAATTTGCCTAAGATGAGGCAAAGGGAGTAAGGGGAAGGTGTAAGCAATACAATTGGCAGTCAGTTCTTGCCAGATTGTTCCCTACACTGGCAGAGGTATGACTAAGATCTGGCAAGTCTACTCCCCTCAGAAGATCTTCTTTTAGAGCAAGATTCAATAGTGACCTAACTAGTTACTCAGTGCTATAGCCAACATTCTGCTCAGGTAGTGCCTCTCTCCTGGCCAAACTGGCATTGACGGGATGGAGAGAACATGGAACCTGCCCACTGCTATCTCTCCCTGACCTTTTAGATGCTAGGAACTCACACCCAAAGTTCAAGGTCAAAGATCAAAAGAATAGTCATAGAATTTGTGGTGGGGTGGGAGCAGGAGCAACCTAGCCCTTGGAGACGTCTGAAACCTGCAGGCACAAGGGATAGAGTTTGCCCATAAGGACTGCTAAAAGTGAAGCATTGTCTGGGGTTGCAGGAGGGGTCACAGAACTGCCTCGGGGAGACTGATGGAGGGCACTGCCAGGCTTGGTAGCAATGGAACAACTAACTATTTCTAGTGGACTGATAGACTGTGGACAGTGCAAATGTGTCTAGCTGCAGTCCTGGCACTAATTAGTAAAAGTTGGGTGGGCTGAGAAGTTAGAAACCCCTTCTAGCATAGCCAAGTGGAAGCCCCAGAATGGATGGATGGGGTGGCATAAGGAATGTTCATGTCTCCTTGCACAAGACATGCTTAGACAAGCCTAGCCTACTATATCCACCTCAGGCAAAGAGAAAGGAAAAGAGGAGGGGGTGGGAGAATCCCTCTGTTCAGATGTGCATAATGTGGGGCAAATGGAAGAGAAGACAACTCTTTTGTGCTGGGATGGATTTCACCCAAAATGCTTTACAGACAGAATTAGTCATAAGCTAGAGGAAAAATAGAAAGCATGAGGAACTTTGAAGAGCAGAAGTGAGTTATTGGTTGGGAAGGGGGAAGAAAGAAGAGACCTAGTTATACTGGGGAACATAAATGGAAGAGTGGGTGGCTGTCGGGTAATTCAACACTTGTAAAATGCAGTATAGCATTTGATTACAGTAATTGAATTGTAGGGGATGTGGTGTGAATTTATTGTTGATGATGCGAGGCTGACTGATATTGATAAAGAAAGAAGACTTCTCTGTCCTTAATACTGCCTGTAGCAAATGCAGTGATAGTGTGGACCTCCACACATACTGTTTACCCAGTTTATAGCTTGGTTCTGATCAAAGCTGTTTAAAAACAATTGGCACAGCAGAGTGAAAAATGACCAAATGAGGATACCTGTCAATAGTTTTTGGGTTTTTTTTTTAAAGGAGGGGGGAGGAGGCTGCTAAGGTGCCAAATAATCTGAAGTAAAAACTATTCTTAATTATGTTTAATCACAGAGATCAGATATTAATAGAGAGAGACTTAACTGCTACATTTGTGAAATTCCTCAGCCATCAACCATCTAAAAGATAGTAAAGTTGGATGTAACACTGGGGGAAAGATAAACAGATGGATATTTGAAGTTGAAAACAAATATGTCGCACTCTAATACTTATCAAGTGAAGCTTCTTAGTAAGTTGTTAGCTTTTAATCACTTGTAGTTAATAAATGACTAGAAGAGGAAATGCCTTTGAAACAACTTACTGCTCATCAAGTCATAAATGAATAACTTATAACATCTCTAAATGATATGAAAGATGTTAAATGAATGGAGTGAGGTGATTTTCACTGGTCATTAAGTGCTAATCTGACAAACAGGCTCCTACAGTAAGTTGTGTGCGGTTGTGCTCTCTCAATCAGGTATGAGATAACTACACGTACAATTAAATATTTGAACTTGTGATCATATAGGCCATGTGAGGAAGTGGAAGACATTCCACTGGCCCCACTGATTTTTTTAATTGGCTCAAACCTAGATTGCATTGGGTCAATGTAATCACCTATCTGAGAAATTGTGACCCTAAATGTAGGGTGACCATATATCCGAAAGGGAAAACAGGATACTGCCTGGGGCTAGCCCAAGCTACTACCCCATCACTACTCGCTCGAGCCCTGCGTGCCCCCTGCCTGAGCCCTGCCTCTCCCCTGTGCAGGCTGGCATCGCCACTCGCCCCCTGTGCATGTTCCTCCACAGCCTACTTTTTTGACAAAAGTGGGCATTTGTCCCATTTGCTCTTGCCAACTGATCAAGTTGGCAGAGCAAATGGGACAAATGTCCACTTCTGCCAAAAAAAAGTCAGGACGTCCAGGACAGGGCTTAAAAAAGGGACTGTCCCAGCCAAAAAGGGACATATGGTCACCATAACTAAATGAGGGGGAAAGCTACATATAATAGGGAAAAATGCGAGAAAGTAGCTTTCAAGGCCTTCTAATAATAAAGGAAGAAGAAAATTCACCATCAGGATTAGGAAATCACAAATAAGGGCCTCTGGTTATTATCATGTAAAGAAAATAAGAATGCTTCCACCTCATCGTCTGATATTGTCAATGTCAGTACGGTACTTCTAATGCCTTGGGCAACAGTACATAATTCCAAGTAAAAACACCATAAAACAAAGTATAAGGGGGGGTGGGAAGAAATAAATTGGTAAAAAACCTATAACTATTTTTTACAAAGTGTTGCATAAATGATCAGAATACTATATTCAGGATTGATGAGTGACCTTTTTAACACATGGCTGTGTTCTTATGCATGGTATCATATCAGTGAAAATCAGAATACAGATCATTCATCTGAGAGAATTTTGCAGTGTTATTTCACCTGTGGATTGAAACATGACCTACTATTTTATTAACTTTTCAAAGAAATCTAAATGGGCGGGATGAGAATTTTTTTTTATTTGAACTAATTTAAAAACTCCAGTTTAGGCCCTGATCCTACAAACATACTACTACCAAGAACGAGACACAGTGAAGTCTATTGCACAGGTCATGTTAGTAAGCAATATGTTGAGCAGCATGTGTGTGGAGTGTCATACCCTTGATTTTTACACTGATATTGCTCACTAATTATTGTGTGTCTTTGAACTAGGTTTAGATAAACCAGTTCTGACATAACAGTTGATAGAACTTCTATCCAAACCATCGGGGGGGGGCGGGGAGGGGTTAAGAACAGGTTGGTCCTGCCACAGTGTAGGGGCTGGACTTGATAACAAGACCCTTTCTCTGATTTTGAGAGAACATGAAGATTGTAAAGCTTGCTGCCTGCCCAATCCATTGGAAAGCCTACTGAGACTTTATTAAATGTTGGTGACACAGAGATTATACAAATCATAGGAAGAAAGAACAACAGGTAGGCAGGAAATAGGCACACAAGTGCCAGATTACAAGCCTTGAAGTGGGTTGGAAAATTAGAAACTGGATTTGTAATATGCACAATATCAAAAAAAGCCTCTTCCCAAGGACTGTCTGCTTTAATGATTTCCTGCTCTCTACTAGCTCTCCTAATGCAGGCTTTCCCGTTCATCAGAACTTTGGCCTAGACCCTGAAATGTATTCGGACACCTAACTCCCATTGAGATCAAGCCTTTCCCCCAGCATACTTTTCTGAGCTGGCCCTTTAAATTTGGCAAATTCAAGCAGTTGCAACCTTGGTGTCCATTTTGGAACAGGTAACTGCTAGACTACATTTCCTCTTCCAGCCACTAAGTACTTGTTTGGGTTTTTTTGCACTGTGTTTTTCCCTTTTTTTCATTACTGATGTGGCACATTATCTGTATTATGTGTACCTGGGGATAGAGAGTAGTGGTGATTGTTTGGGGAAGGGAAGGAGAAAGTGGAGTGGCCTGCGAAAGAAAGCCAAAGAGGCCTGGGTAGGTAGGTGGAATCAGTGGAAAAGATCTCAAAGTTCAGAAAAGTGTCTGAATATTCCAGGGTTTATTCAGGCTGGGTCCTGGACCTTTTTGAGGTTCACCCATGTGAGAACAGTCTTATTTTATTAATGTAGAAAATGGCATTTGAACTTCTTTCAGCTTCCACCCTGAGCTTTACATAACTGCATTGCCTCAATAGAGGATCAAATAAAATGAAAAGCTTCCAAGTGTAAAATTCCAGAGAGGTGCAAGAAAGCTCACTTTAGGCTCAAATAGGCCAATATTACCTATGGTTCATATTTTCTAAAAGCCAGGCATTAACGCATCAGTGTCTTCAGTCACTGCATGAATTTCATTTGCATGTATATGTGTATCTAATTTAACATTACAAAAAAAAATTTTTAGATTAAATGCACATGCTATAAGGGTGCTTCCCCACTGATTATGCAAGCCACACTCTCTTATAGAGAAACAAACTTTCTGCAAAAATTAAGCAGTTTCTATTCCATGTTTTTATACTGCTAAATAATGCAGTGGTTTCTAAAGGGATAAAAAGGTCCATTTTTAAACAAAGGCAGTCAAAGTTAGTCAGGAAATAGTTTTATAGCTATTAAATAGCCTATAGCAGGTATCAATTTGTAATCCTTTAAGCCATCATTTGTGGCTAGCCTGGTTTTTTTTGGTTTTTTTCCTAGAGGCATAGGTAAGTATGTTTCCATAGTGCTCTGATGCAGGCAGGACATATAATCCCCAGATATAGATATAGGAAAGCTAAGTTTTATTGATAGAAAACACCAGGGAGCAGTGTACATATCTGTTGATGCATTTCTCCTTCATTAGCCCAAACTCTCTTCCAATAAACACTTTTGAAATGATCAGCCTGGGGATAATGATTATCTGCTATAAATATCTCTTCCCTGAAAATATATTCTAGCTACCAATAGTCCAATCCAGCTTCTATTGGAGTTTGACCATTAAGTTCAATGGGAACAAGTTTGGGCCCTAAATGTGCTTGTTAAGCATATATGAAGAACTCTACATTATAAGTGGGATTCCTGTTGGAGACTGGGGGAGAGGGGAAGGAGGAATTAATTATCACACTAAAGGGCCTCATGCTGCAGGATTCAGCCATGAAGTACAATAAACTTGCATGTAAAACTCTTTCTACGTGTGAAGAAATTTTCTCATCGGTGCATCAGCATGAGGATGATACATCACTTAAATCCAACTGAAGTTCTACTTCAAGAGCTTTAATGGTGTATAGACCCTGGGCTGGTTCTCTGTGCAGTAGTTAACTTCACCCCATGAGAATTAACTAATTATTCTCAAACTTCTTGAGCCTGGAGCCCCATTAATATTATTTTCCTCTGCGATGTGCTCTGGCTTAGTCATAGAATTTAAGGCCAGAGGGGACCACCATATCATCTAGTCTGACCTCCTGTACATCACAGGACACCAACACCACCCACCACCTGCACATTAAAACCAATACAATGTATCCTCCCTACCCATTCCCCCCCCACCCCACCATATTCACCTTTCATCTTTCTGATCTCCAGTTGTTAGAAGATAACATTGTTCTGAATAATAGCTTATGACTACAGCTGGTCAGAAATTTTCCCCACCAGGAAAATTTGAAAAGTCGAAATCTGAAATTTTGACTAACTGAAATGTTGCTGCTGCTCTAGCAATTCATGGGAATGACCATTGGTATGCATCATGCGCCCATTCTCCTCACTAGGCGAGGCTCACTGGTCAGACTACATTTTTTTTCTTGGTGAGGGGATCCAATGTGTCATGGGAGATTAGTCTGACTGGGGAGACTGGCCCATGGAGGAGAATATGAGCATGAGGTACCCAAATGACAGCTTCCATGGCTGCAATTCAATATTTCATGTTTCAGACAAAAATTGAAATTCTTTGATTTTCAGGCATTCAATGAAAAACTTTCCCACAGAAAGCAAACACTTTTCACACAATATTTAATTTAGTCAAACCCAATTATCTGTGTGAATTTTGTTTGTGGTTTGTTTTAAAACAGTTTTGCTGGAAATTTTTTGACCAGGCTCACTTATGATGGGCTTACAAAATGATAACTAGTTTGTTGTGGGGGAGAGAAATCCTGAGGAAGAGGTTTCAGGAGTATTCTCCCCCTGTGTTTGTTTTAAATCTGTACCCAAGGTGACAGATTTAAAACAATGTAGTGCAATCCAAAGTTTTAAAAATATTACTTCTGGGAATAATAGTACCCTCAAAAGGTTGGACTGACCAAGAGCAAGGACAACATACTCTTTCCCCAAACACACAGTTTGAATGTGAGTGAGAACATACGTGTGTGTGTTTGTATATACATGTATAACACTTTCCCAATCATCAAATACTTTTTAATGTTCAGCTTTGTATGGCTCAGTTGCTTTTGCTCATAATTATTCCCCTCTTTCTTACAACACTCCATTACAGGGATCGGCAACCTTTGGCACGTGGCCCGCCAGGGTAAGCCCCCTGGTGGAGGGATGTGCTGGCTGCTGCTTCCTGCAGCCCCCATTGGCCTGGAGCGGCAAATCGCGGCCAGTGGGAGCCGCGATCGGCCGAACCTGCGGACGCGGCAGGTAAACAAACCCGCCCGGCCCACCAGGGGGCTTACCCTGGCGGGCCGCATGTCAAAGGTTGCCAATCCCTGCTCCATTGTTTCTTTCTATGTATTTCTATTTCTGTCATTTTGTCATTCTCTGTTTCCATCTTTCTCCCCTCATCTTGTGCTGCCCCTTAATGGAAGAGGAGGTTGCTGAGTAGGGTCGAAGTGACCTTATTTGACCTTCCCCTTCCCTCACCCAGTTCTTCAAATGGAGAGAGCAGGAAGGTGCAGAGAGATGGTGCAAGTCTTTGCTCAACATAAGCAGCCAGCGGCCATGCATATAGGTTCCCAGAGCTCTGCTGAGCACAGTCTTGAGACTACTTAAGTAGCTATGATTTTGTGGGAATCCTAGGTTGTCTTGGAACCCAGAGGTAGAGCTGAGTGAATATATTCTATTTTTTGTGGCTTACCCAAAAAAAATGAAGACAAAAATTGGTCAGTTTCAAACCAAACCTGATTTTTTTTTTCTTGCTGAAATGAAGAAAAAAATGGCTCAAACAAAATAACTTGTGTGTTTCATTACATTTTCGGGGGTCTTTTTACACTTTTAATATTTTTTTAAACAAATCCTTTTGAAAAGCAATGAAAAGTTTGTTTTAGTTTCTTTACTCTTTGACCCAGGTTAACAAATAGTCTTGTTCTACCTGAAATGGCCTTTTTGACAAATTTACTGTTTAATTGAAATTTTGCCCACCTCTGTTAAGGGAATCCTGAAGCACACTGGGTCCAGTCCAGGGCCTACTTGATTGTCTTTCCATTGATTTCGGTGGGTGTTGGATATGTCCAGTTTGAGATCCTGTAGACAACTGGGATTCACTTACGTGCATCCTATCAGCTTCCTCTGAGTGAAACATTAAAAAGTTATGTTTCTGAGGTCATGTGGATGAGCAAGTGAAAGATCTTAAGCAGGCTTTTTTTGTGTACATTGTATGTCTAACTTGTTTTCACATTTTTTCTAAGTTTCTACGCCACTAGGTAGATAATTTGACTTTTTTCATTCTGCACCTTTACTATTCCTTTTACGAATCTAATATATTGGCTTTTTGACCAAAAGTAACAATATTAAATTATCTCTGAAATCAGAGTAACAACCATTGACAATTTTATTTTACATTTCAGAACCACTGATTAAGCACAGCATACACCATATTAACAGAAAAATCTAAAGGTATTGTTTGAGACTGAGCTGCCAAGCTGTTTACATAACAGGTATTTTGTTTGTGTGGAAAAGTTTATAATAAAGTTACTTAGGTGGCATTAATGCCTGAGGTCTTCAGTAGGCCCTGTATACATTTGGGATTTTGTTTTTGTTTTGCTTTGTTCTTAATAGAAAGAGGTCCAAGGCAGTAATCAAGCCTGAATAAGCACAAATGGAGCAAGCAAGTTTGTTCATTTTTTCGTTCATGGGCATTTCACAGAACTCATTTTTTTAATAATAGAAATAAGTATACAGGTAACAGAGTTTATCTTGGGAAACCCCAAATACCTGAAAAATGGGTTCATGAAAATGTGAACTCTGAATTCCTCCACCCCTACTTATTATTCTAATTTTTAAGACAGGAAAACTGTGGCAAGCTAGTTAAGTCCACAGAGAAAGTATTAGAACTAGGTCTAGTAATCAGAGTTACCTGTGTCCTATTCCTCTGTTCAGAGCAGTATGCATTATTCTCTGTTAACTAAAGAAACCATTGTTCTCTAGAAATACACTTCAGGATACTTTTATTAGCCTTTTGGGAATTTTGGGCCAAAGCTGATATTAGTGGAGTTGTGCCAGCAGAGTTTAGCCTTTTTAAATATCATCTTTCTGTGTTTTTTTTTTCTTTTTCTAGAAAACTATGAAACAACTTCTGTACAACAGGATCATTTCTTTCCCTTTTCCCAGAGATTGGATTTTTCCAGAGATGGAAGTTATATTACCAGAAATTAGGGAAGTCTATTTTTTTCCAGTGCTACATACAGTGCCATAGACTTTTCTGACTTCTGTGAAATTATCAAGTCTACCATTTCATAGTGAATGGATTTGGAGTGGAACACATCTTTTTCATATATGGTAACTATACATTAAAGGAACAGTTTTTAATAGAATTTGAACAGAAATACTTAAACTCTTAGCCATATTTTTAGCACTTTAGATAAGAAATAAGCTTCCTCACATTAAGAAACTTGAATGGGAAAACTGTTCTTCCAAATGTAGAAGTTGTCTTTTAAACTTTTATTAAAGTTGATTTTTTCCAATTTCCACTTTTCAGAGCTCAATTTCAGAAGTTCAAAGCTTTCTTCAGAGCTAGTAAAAAGCCTGTCAGAAAACTCTTGTTGTCTCTAGTAAGCCTGGGGCTAAGGGTGTAATTAAAAGAATGATTTGCTTCAATTTCCCAGATTTTCAGTTCTCACCTAGTCATGTATCACAAATCAGTTTGATTCGGGGGAGCTGTCATGATCTCTGGACAAAACAACCCGTCACCCCAAAAATACATTATTGATTTAAAATATATATTTTATAATCTGATCTAGTAGTTAGCTTTCAATCATTAATAGTGATATATTTCATTTAATTAAAATATATATAATAAGAGGATCCAGAGTTAAATAAGGACTACATAAAACCAAGGAGTTTTGAAGAGCTATAACCTTCACAATGCAAGCTGTAAACTAACCTCTCTGTAATCAGTAAGAAAGAAACTTTCCCTGTGAGCAGGTTATTCCATAATTGTCTGCTACAGGCTCTCTTGGACCTTCCTGTGAAGCAGTTGGTGTTGGAGAGGATCAGCAAAGGGAAATTCGATGGAATATTGATCAGATCTTCTAGGGCCACTATAACACTATGTTAACTGAAATACCAAAGCATCCCTCAAATATTGTTTTGCTGCAAATGTTGAGCTCCTTACTGTAAGGCTGGTCTGCCTACCCCAACTCGCTCCGAAGCATGGACTGTTAAGTTTTGATTTGGGACGCTGCCTTTGGATCTATCATTATGCAGATTCAAAAGCTTCCAATTCTCCTATAAAGGGTGCATAGAGGGACTGTAGCTGCTATCTAGGGCTGGCCAGAAAACAAATTCCATTTTGCAAAATATTTTGAGATTTTTTGAAGCTTGTTTTCGTGTCAAAGCAGAATGAAGCCTTTTTCATAATGACAATGACTGATCCTTTGACTTATACGGTGCACCTATCCCATGTTCCAAACACACATAAAGACAAGATCTATTAAAATCAGACAAAAATGTAAAACCAATTCATAATCCTGGTCATCACAACTAATAACTCTTCTCGCCACAAACTCACACAGTCCTCAAAAGCCTGAAAGAATAGGAGTTTGGGTTATATCCTTCAGTGATACCACAAACACTTTATTTTTCTTAGTGGTGGATTGTTCAGTCAAAAACTCCTATGATCTCATCACTGGAAGATGGAGCTCCTGCACCAGTAGCATTGTGGGGGAGGATTTAGCTACTCAACTCACATTAATGTCAATGGGACTTGGCTAGCTAACACCTGCTGTGATGATTTGAAAGTTTAGAGGCAAATGTTTAATTTATGTGGGTAAAATGTTTTCCTAAAATAAATCATCTGGGAAATCTCAGTTCAGTATTTTAAAAACCCTAAATATATCACACAATTAGCAAAGAGTAATGTGTTTTGTAACTAGATTATTTGAATGTACGTGTTTCTAATTGTTTTTCTTCATAAAGGGTTGCCATTTAGAGGTAATCCCATTATGATGTGTAGCTTCTTATACAGGACAGAAACTGAAGTAAATTCCCTGAATTCAAATGACTCAGACTAAATATTTGTGAAGGGATTAAAACTCTTTTGATAAAAGACATTTCCAGGAGCAGGTACTAACATCCCATATAATCAAAACAATAACTTCTTCCAGCAGACAGTATTACCTGGGGAGTGCAGTGAAGGAAATGCTTAAATGTAGCCACTAAAATGCATGTATTTAAATATGCTACAATATTATGAAAGGCATTCTAAAGAGATATTGTATTTGATAACACTTGGCCAGACACTAGAGCAGACTTTACCAATTAGCAAAGAATCCCATCCAGTAGTTGGACTGTGTATGTTTCATCCTGCATATTTGAACAGTTGAAATTCAAAACACTTGGAGGCCAGCGGGTTACAGATGTTACTGTGAAGTCAAAAGGGAGCCACATTTTGGCCAAGTTAGTAGAAGTTTAGCTGAACTTGTCTCAGTTAGAAAGTTTTCAGTTCAGTTTAGATTTTTTTTCTACCTCTCCTGGCATGCCAGCTCTGCCCTCTTCTTCAGTTTTCGGTGAACTGGTAGCTGGCTACCATTAGATTAGGTTTATCAGTTTAGAGGAGCTCCCAAATATATTCTAATAGGCCAAATGTTTCCAACACTCTTATATACCCATAACAGTGTATTTATGTGTTCTATTCCTGTAGATTCCATTTTGAAATTCCTTTCTAATACACTCTATCTGAATAACAAACTAGCACCTAGTTATTCACTCCTAATATATATATATATATTCTTTTGGTAAACAACAACAGCAATACAAAGCAATTCTTTAATTTTCACTTTAAGGCATCCATTTCCAAACCGCAGCACTTAAGAGAATGTCTTGACTTGAATTACATCAGTGTAAGAAGCTTTTGGTGCTTTACTAAGAAAGTTCTAAACTAACTAATGCCAACTCTCAAAAGAAAACTACACAAAATAAAAATGAAAGTTGAGAAATTACTGGTCTAAAATGATTAATAATACCATCAGATGATGGTGCAAAAATAGTCATTAATGAATAGATCATAAGAAGAACCTTGAACAGTTGAACAAATGCTTGTAAATCAGAGCCAGAACTTGACCCATAACGTCAGCTGCAAATGAGCTGCACAGATTGATAAGAATGATTAAACTTAATTTATAATGAAGAGTGAGTAGACTGCTATGAGTGAGTGCAGTGTTTGAGATGAAATATAATTAAATAGAATAAAGCTTTATCATGAAATTCGGGTTCTACTTAGGCAACAGTCTATACAGGGCCAGCCCACAACATTTTGCCACCTGAGGCGGAGAGCTCAAATGAAGCCCCCATACCCGTTGCTTGGGCCAAAACTTTGAAAGGTCTCAATTCTGCCTTCTTCCTGTTCTACTCCTCTCATGGTACTGCTCTGCTACTTACCCCAATAAAGGAGAACTGACAATTTAAAATGCCTTGTTCAAAAATTTTAAGTAACACTTAACTTTCAAATGCCTGAACAGCAAATGTAACTTTTCTTGTCTGCATAGTAAACACTGGCATTTTTATCTGTTTGAATAATTAAAGTGGTGCTTTCCATGCCTTCTTGGTTGCAAAGATTTGAACTGCTTCCTGAAGGTTCACAGTCTGGGCCAGCTCATGCTCTATTGAGATGGTTGCAAGGCCAACCAGGCTCTCCTGTGTCATTGTGGAGCGTAGATGTGTTTTTATTAACTTCAGCTTGGAGAAGCTGCGTTCTCCACTGGCAACTGTTACAGGAAGTGTTAGAAGTATGAGCAGCGCAACAAAAGCATTTGGAAAGAGGGTGGTCATTTTATTTGAGCACATAAGTTCCAGAACAGCCTTTGGAGTTGATCCTGCTGAAATGTATCTTGCAAGGGCTTTCAGTTCATCACCTAAATCAGTCGCATCAATATCGCGCATGTCATCATTTGTCAACACTGTCTCTAGTGCCCTGCATTGCTGGTGTAGGTCTTTTTCAGGTATAGTGAGGAGTTTTGGAATATCATACAACATCCCAAATATATTGCTGTGTTCCTTGAGCTGCATGGAATGTTCTTCAACTTACTGTATTGCACAATCTAGCACCTGGTTAAAGAATTCAACTTTGAATTGTTGTTTGGGGTCCTCTTATGGGATTATCCGATGCCTCGTAATCAAAATGTCTTCTTCTTCGGTGACTCTTGTATTCTTGCATGGGTGGGAAAATAGCTTCAGTGTGAACTTCCTCTGGCAACTTCTGTGCACTCTTCAGAATGTTTTGAAATCCCTCATTTGACCACTAACACTGTAGGTATGACTTTGCTTTGTCCAGTTGTTCCATTGCTCCAGATATATCAAGGTCAACACCTTGGAGTCTCTTGCTTACAACATTTATTTCAAACAGTATGTCATGTCACAACACTAAGCCACACAGAAATTTGAAGTTATGTATGTTTCTGGTGATTCCATTTCCCTCTGCCACTGTTCTCCCATGAATAGTTCCTGTTATAGCATTATCCTCCATAATGGCAACTATGGCATCATCTAACTTCCCAATTTGGTGATTGAAAGGCTTTATCGCCTCCACTCGACTTTCCCATCATGTGACACTCAGTGGTTTCAGTGTCAGAGAGGATGTTCCCAGATGTTGCTTCAAAATTTGCCATCGATGAGTTGATGCAGAGAAAAATACATAGATGCTTTGAATTACATTAAAAAATTCAGCGGCCTCACTAGAAGCTGACGCTGCATCACTGACCACCAAGTTCAATGAATGAGAACTGCATGGGACCAAAAAAGCTCGAGGATTTAACTCTCGGATCTGTGTCTGCACCGCTCTGTTCTTTCATTCATGTTGGCACCATTATCGTAGCCCTGACCTCTCATGTCAGCTATCGCAATTCCCATATCTTCCAGTTTTTTAAGAAGCACGTTTGTCATACCAGCTCCTGTAGTATCATCAATGTCAAAAAATTCTAGAAAATGCTCTCTGACAGTCACCATTGCAGGGACATTTTCACTAGGTTCTGTTGTTGTTACAAAACACACCATTAAAGTCATTTGTTCCATATGGCTGATGTCAGGTGTGCAGTCCAGAATAACAGAGTAATACTGTGCTGACTTCAGATCTGCCACAATCTTCTGTTTGACTTTTTTTGCCAGTAACTGTATGATCTAATTTTGAATTGTTTTTCCAAGGTAGTGGTGTGTGTACATTTCTTAGGTGGTGGCTCTTCTTAGATGCTGCTGGAGTACAGCATCAAACTCAGCCATCAGCTCCACAATTTTAAGGAAGTTTCCATTGTTTGGCACATCAGCTGATCTGAAGTGCCATGCAGTGCTAGGTTTTGGGTAGCAAGCATTCTCACAATGGCAATGAGCCTTTTCAGAACATTTTGCCAGTAAAGAGACTCTGATGCAATCTTCTCTTGTTGCCAATCATCTCTGGTGGCCTTTAATCTTAGTCTCATCTCAAGCTCTTTCCACCTATGGAATGCTCTCTGGTGATTTGCTGCCATCTCATGGCATGCCAGATTTCTAGCCAGATTTTTCCAGTCCTTTGTTCCTGTAGAACCCGATGTGGCTGGAACATTAGACTGGAAGAGTTTGCAACAAAAACAGTGTGCAGCATGTGGGTTTTTGAGTACATAAGACATGGCCTCTCCACTTTGTCACCATTGGGGATTTCTCGCCAGTAATGTGTTGGATGGAAACTTCTATTTTAATTGTCTTTGGGGAACATGAAGTTTTTCACTTGCTGTGGTCCATGCAGTACAAGGAAGTCCCTCAGGCTACTGCTCAAGTCGGTCCACAGTCCTGGATTCTAGACTTAAAGAACTAAACTCAGCAGCAGCTGTTTCTTGCACCTCCACCACACTCTTCTCTGATCTACACTTTTCTTCAGGAATGTGCATGGTTACATCCATTTGAGATGGAGATATGGATGCTGCAGTAGCTGCCAGGTCACCTGCACTCTGACTAACTGGAAGATCAGACATTTCCTCACCACTCACATCCTCACTGGGGCCAGAAGGCTCACCATGAACATTTGTGTCTATGTATCTCAGGAGAGCTCCTTCCTGCTTAGATAGAAAAGCTTCCTTTGCTTTCTTTCTTTTTTCTAAATGCTGCCCCAGAGGGGTGTTTTCTTCTTTCACTCATGACTGCTGTTCTGTGCCAGCTATAGCGGCTCTCAACACTCAATTTAAGGGGACAAATAAGCAGGCTGGTAGCAGGGCCTGAGTGAGGGAAGATATCAGCGTCTTAAGGGCCTAACTGGCTCATACTACTTCAGTTAACTGCCTGTTCTCCTCAAGTGGGTTCAAGGAAGCAGCAGGAAACAGGAAGCTCCTTGAGAAGCTGGTGTTAATCAGTTCAGGCTCCTGGGGGTGCTAGAGAGGTACATAAGAGGCTCCTCCTCCTCTCTCCCTGCAGCTCCTGCTGCTTTCTGTTATTCCCTCTCACCTTTTCTCCTGCCTGCCTGTTATGTCTCTTGTGCCCTCCTTCCTCCACCACAACCCTCCACCATGTCTGTGCATCTAGAGCAGAGAGAATACATATGCACCAGCAGCAGACACAATTTTCTATACTCTGGGTCCTAGTGGTGCCCCCCCACAGTCTGGCACCTGATGCAGCCGCCTCAGTTCGCCTCACGGTAAGGCCAGCCCTGAGTCTATACAAACACAAATACCCCAGTTACCACCCATCTATCAGTCTTGATAATTAGAAGAATTCCATCATTGTAGTATCTGAGCACTTTATTAGAGTTTATTAGCTAATCCACACATACAACACAAGGAATAGAATTTTTAACCTTTATGTTCCAAAATCAAGGTGTCACTTTTTTTTTCTTTTTTTTTTTTAAGATCAAGTAACTCCGGTATCTGTCAGCCATAGAGATGTACACAAACCTAAATCTCATATTGCAAACTCTAGACAAGTTCAGATCTACATCCAGACTTCATGGCAATCTCTCTTTATAGAGCCATACCAAATGCATCCTCTTTCTAGGCTAGCTATAGTTCTTGAGAATAAGCCAATGATGAACGCATAAATTCTTAATTTAGTACCACATTCTGGTAACCTGATTACTCATGCTGAAGAGCACACCATCAGAATCTGACGCTTAAAAACATAAGGATGGCCATATTGGGTCAGACCAATAGTCCATATAGCCAGTGGCCTATGGCAGATGCATCAGAGGGAATGACCAGAACAAGGAAATTACTGAGTGATCCATATCCCATCATTGAGTCCCAGCTTCTGGTAGTCAGACTTTTAGGGACACCCAGAGCATAGGGTTGTCTTCCTGACCATCTTGGCTAAGGGCTATTCACAGATGTATCATCCATGAAATTATCTAATTTTGTTTGAACTCAGTTATGCTTTTGGCCTTCAACATTCCTTGGCAATGAGTTCCACAGCTTGACTGTGAATTGTGTGAAGAAGTATTTCCTTATGTTTATTTTTAAACCTGCTGCCTATTAATTTCATTGGGTGAACCCTGGTTCATGTGTTATGGGAAGGGGTAAATAACACCTTTTCGCCACACTATTCATGATTTTATAGACCTCTATCCTATCCCCACTTAGTCGTGGCTCTTCTAAGCTGAACAGTCCCAGTTTTTTAATCTCTCCTCATACAAAGCTGTTCCATAACCCTAATCATTTTGTTGCCCTTCTCTGTACCAAATCTCTCTCTTTTTTTTTTTTTTTTTTTGATGGGGCAACCACAACTGCATTCAGAATTCCTGCTGTGGGCATACCATCAATTTATATAGTAGCATTATGATATATTCTGTCTTATTATCTACCCCGTTCCTAACATTCCTTTAGCTTTTTTGAGTGCTACTGCACACTGAGCAGATGTTTTCATTACTCCAAGATCTCTTGTGTGGTAACAGCTAATATAGACTTTATGAATTTTCATGTATAGCTGGGGCTATGTTTTCCTATGTGTATTACATTGTACTTATCAACTTTGAATTTTATCTGCCATTTTGTTTCCCAGTCAGCCAGTTTTGGGGATCCCTTTGTAACTCTTCCCAGTCAGGTTTGGACTTATCTATATTGAGTAATTTTGTGTTCTCTTCAAACTTTGCCACTTCACTGTTAACATCTTTTCCATGTAATTTATGAATATGTTGAACAGCACAGATCACCAGAGGACCCCACTATTTACCTGTCTCCACCATGAAAACCGATCTTTCTTCCTACTTTTTGTTGCCTATGTTTTAACAAATTGAGAGGACCTTCCCTCTTATGCCATGACTGCTTTTGTTGCTTAAAAGCCTTTGGTCAAACATTTTCTAAAAGTCCAAATGCACTATATTGACTGGATCACCCTTGTCCACATGCTTGTTGATCCCCTCAACGAATTCTAATAGATTGGTGAGGCATGATTTCCATTTACAAAAGCCATGTTGACTCTTCCATAACAAATCATGTTCATCGATGTGTCTGATAATTCTTTTCTTTACTATAGTTTCAACCAATTTGCTTGGTTCACTGTCATGAAAGGTATGTGGGTGACTTAGTGGTCAGAGTAGGAGTTGTGAGTCAGACTGGATCCAATAGCAGGAGGGCAGAGTCCAAGACAGGCCCAAGGGCAAACCAGAGATCTGGTGTCAGGAGGCAGGGTCCAGTTACCAGGAGATTAGCAGCAGGTTGTAGGAGCAGGTATCACAGGGGAAGCATTCCCAAGCAGGGGACAAAAACAGTTGTATGGACAACTTCCTGTTCATGTGATTGAGTTAAATAAGGGCTGTGGAGCAATTGGGACCACAGGATCCCACCAATCAGATCCCAGGACTGGAGTCCTCTGTTAGAGTTGAGCTGCTATTCTAGCAGCTATAGGCAGGTCACAGCATGGCATGTTGGGCCTGCCTAGGTATTAAGAGTGCTGTAGTCCAGGGTGCAAGACTCATGGTCCTTCATATACTTGAATTAGCTTTACCAGCCTGTAATTGCCAGGGTTGCCTCTGAAGCCTTTTTCAAAAACCAGCATTACACTAGCTACCTTCTAGTTGTCTGGTGCAGAGACTGATTTAAGTGGATAGGTTACATACCACAGTTAGTGGTTATGCAATTTTCATATTTGAGTTCCTTCAGAACTCTTGGGTAAATACCATCTGGTCCTGGTGACTTATTGCTATTTAATTTTATCAGTTTGTTTCCAAACCTCCTCTATTGATACCTCAAACTGGGACAGTTCCTCAGATTTGTCTCTGAACAAGAATGGCTCAGGTATGAGACTCTCTCTCACATTATCTGCAGTGAAGACTGGGGCAAAGAATTCATTTAACTTCTCCACAATGGTCTTATCTTCCTTGAGTGCTCCTTCAGGACCTACATCATCTAGTGACCTTTCTTTAGTAGGGAGAAAAGGTTTAAATATAAAGACCAGTAGATATAAATCTCTCTTTCTGGGCATATGGGTTAGCATTTATTTAGAATTAGGTGGTTCCCCACACCCCATTTCTGTAGCTGTCTTTTGACTGTGACTCTTTGTGTTTGCTAAAGTAAAATGATGAAAAAGGGCTGAAAAGATTGGATCAGGTAAGGGGATCCTTCCAGACTGTGTGGAATTTGGAGACTGAGGGGGGGAAATAAAGTTACATTCCCACTAAAGTAACATTTCTATCTAGAACATATGTCCTTTAAAATAGCTGAGTCATGTTGTCTACATATCAGTAGCTAACCTATTCCAAATCAAATATATTGTACTTTATAAAAAAACATGCTGTTCCCTAATGTGCAACCAGATGGTTCTTTAAATATAATCATCACTATTAACTATAAAGCCATAATACAAAATAAAGCTACCAATCACAGCAGTAAATCCAATTTTAACTTGGTCCCATGTTTCATGTTTGTTTGTTTTTTGTTCCTGAGTATTTTCATTATAAAAGTCATAGTGAAATGCATCAAAATGCTTCATTCATATCCTTTTGTGGAGAAGAATCATTGGCTGCTGTTCAGTTGTCCTTGGGGCTGTCAAATACTAAAATTATCTCCTTGCAGGGTTAATCAGGATGTTCTGTTTTCAGTGGATCAATCTCTAACTTCACTGAAAATGTTCCCAAGCAAAAGCTGAAACAGAAATAAAACTTTTAAAAGGACACCCGCAATTTAAAAATCACACTTCTATTAGGAAAAAAAATTGTACCTACTATTGGTACAAGTAGCATCTCAGATATTGACATCTAAAAGAAAGTAGAGACAAAGATGTCTGATTGTTGTTTTCTTTGTGCATGTCATGGTATGGGGTGTATCACTGTTTTCCCTGTATTGTCAGTTAGGACTTAATCATGAGTTACATGAGTAACTTTACATGAGCAAGTAGTCTCACTGAAGTCTTTGCATAGTTCTGCGTTCTTTATGCAGATCTTTCATACAAGTGAGAAAAACATTTTTAAAAATAAAAAAAATTGAGATGGTAAAACCACAAACATTAGCAGGTGGAGTCAGCAGCAGGTGTAGTAACTGAAACACTAACTACATTTTTACAACTGACTAGATTTCAAATTGACAGTGTCCCCTTAATCAGAGAATTGTTGGGTTTGGAAGCAGTGGTCGAATCTGAATTTTTCTGATCCCATTTTCCAGTTACATCCTTTTCTGTTCAACTTGTTTGTTTATTTCAATTTATCCAATACTTATCCCAAGCTCTAGACAGTTACATCATGTGAAGTCTTCACTGAAATAATTTAATTCCTAAACGTTTTAGATTTCTTAATTCATTACTGGTTATTGCCATACCTGCCGCACATTTGCTAGCTGTACAACTGGACACCAGTAGCCGGATTTTCACAAGTGCTCACTACTCAGCTGCTCCCATTAACACATATTTGTCACTTTCAGAAAAAAAAATAGGCTATAGAGCCTATCCAAAGCCTGTTAAAGTAAATGGGAGTGCTCAGCATCTAGCAGCTCTTATTAATAATTGGAGTTGTTGGCTTCTGAGCACTTGTTAAAATATGGCCACAAAAATGTAGTGGGATTGTCAGCCAAACAATATGGGCTTGATACACAATCCACTGAAGTCCATAAATGTAGTCTCAATAAGTTCAGTGGGTTTTTTTTGGATCAGCCCCTGTAGAACTTTGACTTTACGGGCTTGGCGTCACTTAACAAAGCTATACCTCATATGTTCTTGTTAACCCAACCCCAGTTTTCCCATCCAAATAGAGACACCTATCATTCATGTCGTTTTGGTAGTAACGTGTGTTGGGTGATATGACTGAGGTATGGCAGACCTCATGATAGATTAATACATTGTAGGGCCAGAATTGACCCTTGTGTACTTTTGGCTGAAACTTTTGTCTCAGAATCAGAGAAAATGGGAAGGTGCTGTCAATACATTTACATACCTATTACAGTATTCACCACATAGCTAAAGCTGAGCAAAAAGTATCCTATATAAAGCAATACTCAAAAGCTTTTGAGAAGGGGGAGAAAGGAATCACTCCTTTTGTAGAGAGAAAGAAGGGCTTTCTAATCTTGGGAATGGCTTACAAACAGTCCATACATACACATCCTGTAGGGGATATACAAGTAAAACAATGCCTCTGAGTCTGAGCTTTATTAGAATTTTTTCATTCCATTTTTTTTTTTTTTTTTTTTTTTGGTGCACTCTTGGCAACTCTATGAACCAAGCATTTTAAAAACTACACGGAAAACAGCTATTAACACATTCATTTAAAAAATGAGATTTCCTGGGGGGTTTTTTGGGTTTTTTTTAAAGAAATTTAACTTGCCCATTTAAGAGAGTTACCAGACTAGGTGGTAGCAGCTCTTCACTGGGCAGTGACATCACAAGGACAAATAATCTGTAAATTTGGGCGTCATACCTTATGGCTAGAGAATTGCTAATATAGTTCCTATTTTTAAGAAAGGGGAAAAAAATGTGATCTGGAAAACTACAGGCCTGTAAGTTTGACCTCAATTGCATGCAAAGTCTTGGAACACATTCTAAAGAGAAAGTAGTTAAGGACACAGAGGTAAATGGAAATTGAGATAAAATACAACAGTTGTTATCCTGCATTTTCATTTAAATTACACTACAGATGACCAAACAGCAAAATAAAAGTGGAAGTCAAAACTGCTCAGCATTTTCACCTATCTAGGCTATACATTTTTGCTAATCATTGTCCTGAATTTCAGTACAATCCAATATTTTCATTTAAATTATTGTACAGAAAACAAAGAGCTTTCAAGTTTTTCACACTTAGTGATTTCTTCTGGCTGAAAGGATCGAATTGTACAGTGAAAAACTTCTCTGTGAATCTGCAGAGTTTGAGACCCCGTTTACTCAATTCAAGGCCAGTTTAGTGATATTTGGAATTATCTCTTTCACTGAAAGCCAAAACACTTGGAGGTCTACAAAAACAACTTGACCTTGAATAGGTTCAGGCACAATCTTTTCCCTGTACAGTTTTAGCTCCTGTTCAGGTATCTCAGAAAAACCAGGTATAGCTTGAAAATACTCAGTGTTCTGGCAGGATATAAACATGATGAGGATCAAATAACCTACAAGCCTTCAGAAAATTCAGACCTGGTTGTCCAAATGACACACATTTTGTCAAGCTTTTCAGAAACTTCATGGAATGCCTCTTTAAAGAGATCTAGACAGGCAAGTCTTTTAACAGGAGATGCATTTTCTGCCCCCCTAAATTTGAAAAACTGTGAAGGGAGCTTTAGATGTGAATTGAAATATATCTGCAGTTCTTCCAGAAGGTCAAATGCTTTAACCGTGCAAGGTTGCCTTCTCTCAAACACCAGATGTAAACAGAATTTATTCACATTTCTTTGCTAGAAAAGTGATCTGTTCTTTCAACAATGCAAACTGAGTTGAGTCATTCAGCATTTTCCGAATAGTTTGCACAGAAATTGGGGAACTGCTGTTGCACTGTTCATTAAAGAACTCTTTGTAGAACTGAAAGTTCTTAGTGATGAACTAAGCATGGAATCACCTAGGCTACACCTGAACAGCATGGAATCACCTAGGCTACTAGGCATGGATGCTTTGGCATCTGGAGACTCCTCTTGTAGTTTTTGGTTCCTGAAAGAGAGGTAACTCACTTTCCTACTACCAGAGTCGTAAAATATGTTTTTGAAGCACCTTACAAATGTATCAACCATCTGAAAAGGCTTTCTGAATGATTCACCAATTAAGTTAACAATATGTGCCAAACAGGTGATATGCACAGAATTTGGAAACAGTGTAGAACTGTGGTGGGCAACCTGTAGCCCACGGGCCGCACGCAGCCCATCAGGGTAATCCACTGGTGGGCCGCGAGACAGTTTGTTTATACTGACCATCCATGGCTGCCCGCAGCTCCTAGTGGCTGCAGTTTGCCATTCTTGGCCAATGGGAGCTGCGGGAAGCAGCATGGGCTGCAGGGACGCGCTGGCCACCGCTTCTCACAGCTCCCATTGGCCGGGAACGACAAACCGCAGCCACTGGGAGGTGCAGGCAGCTGTGCCAATGTAAACAAACTGTCTCGCGGCCCACCAGTGGATTACCCTGACAGGCCGCAGGTTGCCCACCACAGTTCTACACTGTTTGTAGAATGTAGAAAACAGAATCAGATGTCTTTTATTTTTCATGTAACTAGCATTGTCAGTATCAATTACTAGAATATTTTCATAATCACTCTGGTACTTATTTACTGCTTTGACTACAGCCTGTGAACCAGCTGAGTGATTAACAACATCTAAAAATTCTGTATCAACAAAAAAAGAGTTAACATGCCCAAGGCAATCAGGTTCTAATGGTGCAAACAGTACATTCAGAACTGATCCTTGTGTTCTTATTTTGCCTCATCATCACAACATTCATCAAAGATAACAGTGATTTTTCTTGTCTTTAAGCTTCAGTTTTAAGTTTTCCTTTTCTTCGAGATACACTTCAGGTAAGTATGCCTCAGTCAGTTGTGTCCTACCAGGAATCGCACCACCATTCCGACCCTGCTGTCAAGAAATTCTCTCACAGGTGAGTGTTCACCCTTTGACAAGGGCAAGTTGGCACCTGTTATTGTCTTCACCCAGGCTGTACAAATCTGAAAGTAGAAGAAGTTTTAGAGAAGTCTTGAGTGAGCACAAATGTTTACTATCCATATAACATCCTTAATCTTATATTAGTACCTTTATTCATGTTATTTTTAATTTTAATTTAGATTTATAGCAAATGATAATGGGTGTGTGTATATGTATATTTAGCAGTATTTAGATATTTGGCTTATGCCTCTATCCAAGGAGACACTCACAGAATAACAAAACTGCATTATTAAATTATAATCAACTGTAAAACATCATGTGAAGTTGCAAAAGTTACATAATATAGAGAGTATTATTATTATAGTAACAGAAAACTGACCACAGTCACCACTCTACAAAAAGCTTTAAAACTGAGCTGTCTATTCAAGACCTCAGAGCAAGTAAAGAGACCTCATTGCTATGCCTCTTCTAAACCACTTACATTATTTCTGTATTATAAAATTTTCTTATTTCCACTCACCTCCACATGTTCTTTCTCCACCCCTGTATTGCTTTTCAGTGTGCTTGTAATGGTCTTCTGACATTTGTTTCTCTCATCTTCTTGAGCCATGCGTTCCTTCAGTTTGTGGGGGATTTTTATGCAAAAATGATCCACAATTACAGACCACCGGTCATGACTGAGAACAACATTGCAGGATGTGCAAATTAATTGTTCCCATCCACATGCAGTTTTGCAGGGAATTCTCTAGCACGAGAAACTGGTGTAACCAATTTTGATGCATGATATGAAGGCCATTCACATTGTGCAAAAGAATTAATATCCCTTTGCTCTTTGGTAACTTCATCTGGACCTGGCTGGCTACTTTGGGAAATATTTTGTCCTGACATTTTATCAACTGCTTTATAAACATGTCATGACCAACTTAATTTAATAGTACACCATAAGGTTTTTATGTTGAGCCTCACGTCTCACACAGCAGGAGTTCTGATGTGCACACAGACATCAAAAGACTCAGAAATAAGACCGCCCCCTAAAGATCTTCAACTTCCTCCTTCAAATGGTGCATATGTGCAGGGGTCAGAGAATTTGTTACTATCAAACAAATCTGCACTTAAAATTCTCAGTTCTTCCTGCAAAAAATGATGTACACAAAGCATGTTAGTGCACTTTATATGAAGTAAAGTGGGAAAAGATCAAAGTTAGTTCATGTTAATAGTTCTAACATTTTATTTGCCCTCAAAATCTTTTTTTTTTTAATGGGTCCATAAAATAGATCCTGAGCTGTAATCTAGCCCATTTGTGCCATTCTGACACAGGGAAAAAAAGCCAGAAAGCACATAGATCTTCCTAGCTGAGGATTCCCTTGATGTGTAAGAGTCCTGAGTACTCTACAGGCAGTTCCTATGCCAATCCCTACACAGGAAACAAGGAGGGGAAAGGGGCATGGTCAGAGCATGCTACTGTGTTGATGATGGTGACCCACCAGCTGACATATTTTGGAGTAATAGAGAGGCTGCTCTAGAGTATACTGGGGACCAGGCCAAGATAGAATAGGCCCCAGATTCAGGGAGCTGCATCCAGCTGCATGGTGGTGGTTCTTCTGAGCTGCATACAGTGGAAGCCAGTTACTATAGAGAATTTAATCTAACTGAGCACAGAGCCAACAAGCTCCTTTTTACGCTGACACAGTGCAAGGGCTGGGCCTCCCCAGATACACCCTGGAGACCTGCCCCTCCCTGCTGGGTGCCCCATGATAGTGAGCGAGAGGGATAGTCTTGCATGCACACCCAGCCCTGCCCCCCTCTCCCCCCGAGGCAGTGACTTATGTCTCTTCTGGCAACTCTTGAGGCCTAAACTGGGGACCCCGCTTCCCAGGAGCGGCATGAGACCATTCTCGCGGCTTCCCTTTACCACCCCTTAAGAATCAATTATTCTGCGTGGGGGGGGGGGGGGGGAGACAATCAATCTGTGGGGGACATTAATTCCGCAGAATTCCTCCAGGTGTATAATGTTGACACAAGAACAAATGGCTATAAATTAGCCATCAACAAGTTTAGGCTTGAAATTAGACAAAGGTTTCTAACCATCAGAGGGGTTAAGCTCTGGAACAGCCTACCAAGGGAAGCAGTGGTGGCAAGAAAACTAACTGGCTTCAATAGCGAGTTTGACAAGGGATGGCCAATCTGCAACTGCTAGCAGCAAATATCTCCATCAGCCAGTGATGGGACAATAGATGGGGATGGTTCTGAGTTACTACAGAGAATTCTTTTCTGGGTGTCTGGCTGGTGGATCTTGCCCACATGCTCAGTGTCTAACTTATCACCATATTTGGTGTCAGGAAGGAATTTTCTGCTGGGTGAGACTGGCAGAGACCCTGAGTTTGTTTGTTTGGGGTTTTTTGCCTTCCTCTGCAGCATGGGACATGGGTCTCTTGCAGGTTTGAACTAGAGTAAATGATGGATTTTATGTAAGTTGAAGTCTTTACATCAAGATTGGAGGACTTCAGTAACTCAGGCAGAGATTATGGGTCTATTACAGGAGTGGGTGGGTGAGGTTCTATGGCCTGTGATGTGCAGGAGGTCAGACTACATGATCATGTATGGTCCCACTGGCCTTAAATCTATGAGTCCTGCGCATGAGGCAGTGCATGTAGAGGCCTCACTACAGTACAGTCTCACTCTTTTCACACTGAATACAGTAGCATCCCCTCCATGACACCATTGCCCTCTGGGAATGCCCTTCTAGAGCACTACCACACAAATGAACTTTTGTAGACTTCAGTGGGCAGAGCTGTGGATGGGAGTTTGAGGAGCAGAGGTGATTGGTGCTAGATATTCCTCTGCTGTACTAGGGACATTCAGTTGAATATTCCTTTCTTGTTTAGAAAAAAACAAACTTGCTTTTTGTTGGGGGTGTTGGAACTCTGTCAGGAGCAAAGCTGGCTCCCTGTCTGGTTTCTAGGCAAACCAGCAAAGCTCAACCTAACGAGCCTTCTCCACGTGGTTGTGCTTCCTGTTTTGGCCAGGAGACTCTGTGGCCTTGCCTTGGCCTCAGCAGCACAGCAGCTGCTCAACATGTACCATGCCTGTTGCTGCATTTTCCCTGCTTCTAATCCTAGCTCCAGCCTGGTTGCAGCCCTGCCCTGGCTTGCCTCCAGCCATTCCTCTAGCTTTGTTCTAGTCCTGTTCCAGACTTGATTCCTATCTACTCCAGTCTAGTCTAGTCTTTGCTTCCCTGACCAGCTCTCAATCTTGGCTCCAGTTCTGACCTATGGCTTGACTTCTTGACATTTAGGCTTGATGTCCCAGTTCTGACTTCTGGCTTGGCTCCTCAACCCTGACTGTGGCTTCACCCTCAGTCTGGTACCTGACTCCTGGAGCTTCACTTGCCGCAACACAGAACTGCCAGCACAACCATCAGACAAGGTCCTGTTCCATCCACTATGTTGGCCACCCATAGTTCATAGTTTGAGCAGCCCACAAAGACCAGATGCAGGGAGGGTGCAGGCTTAACAACATGGAAAGCCCTCCTGGAATTACAACAGCAGGAACCCCGTTCACCCTTGTAGACTTGGTTGGGGCCATACAGGAACTGAAAGTCTAGGTTGCTGCACTGAAAGACAGTACTGCTGCCCTCCAGGCCCAGGTGCAAACCCAGTGGTGACTGGGGACACCCCCCTAAACCTCACACCTACTGTCCCCACACCCAACATCCCCCTACCTGACAAGTTCACTGGGGACCATGACAAATTCCAGGAATTCTTGAAACAGTGCTGCCTGCTGTTCGTACTGTGACCACTTTCATATGCCACAGACTGGTTCTGAGTACGACTTGCAATTAGCATACTTACTGGAGAGGCATTGAGGTGAGCTTCCCCACTATTGGAGGGGCCTTACACTCTTCTCAAACTCTTTAAAGAGTTTGTCCAGGCAATGACAGGCATTTTTGATGACCCTAGCAGACAGTGCACTGCAGAAGCTGCACTCCAAGCCCTCAGGCAGGGGTCCCAGCCTGTTGCCTATACACAGCTGCTATTTGATGCGTGGCAGCCGATACCAATTGGAATAAGGCCACACAATGACATAATGTCTGGCAAGGATTCAATATTTCTAATTAAAAATGGATTAACTCGGGTGTAATCCCTTCAGGCCACTGAAGTTACTTTGTATTTTTAGTATGCAACCAGAGCTAGTGCAAGTGTCCCCTTGAGCTGGAAATTACTCCCCAACTTGAAGTACAGACGTACCTTTAGTCTGCATTTTTATTAAGACATATATTGTTCTTGCCCTTATCACTGGGAGGCATTCAGTTTCTATGATGACAGGTGCTAATAGGAGAACCTAGATAGATAGATAAACAACTTCAGTGAAAATCATTGATATGCAAAAGTACACACTGGCAAATAACAGGATTCTGCGGGTATTTTTGCTAAAAGTCAACCCTGTAATTCAGTCCCTATTGTCTAAGCACAATACTTATTTTACCACTCGTCTTTCCAACAAGCATTCATATAGCAATTAACTTTAATGATATTAAAGGGAACATTCCTCTTTTCCCTCCTGAGTATCCCTATAGTAGCTTTCAAGTGTTGTTCACCCCAACTCCCACAGAATGGCTGTGCAACGAATTAAGAATCAAGCTATGTGGAATGAGAATTTTACACTTGCAAGGCATTTGTTTGCTTTTTCCTTTAGGTAATGAACATTTTCTTCTCTCTGAAGACTAGCTGTGATTTTAAAATGTTTTCTGAAATTTCTTGCTGGAAGATTTTTACTATAAGTTGTAAATATCTTCTAGCCTGCTAAGAAAAATAACTCTATTTCATGTCATTCCATTTTATTCTGACATATTAAAGAAGAAAGATCATATTCCTCCAGGAACATCTTCATTACCCAGAAGGATCAAAATTCAGTAATCAAAATGTTGCCTTATTCAGTACATGTGTGTATATACACTTTCATCAATAAACCTTTATATACCTTTCAGGCAGCACAATTTAAATATTGGGAGAAATAAATTGGGAAATGTCAAAGTTAAGATTTTCTATAGAACCTAAACTCTGCTCCATTATCTGTTTATGTTATGATAGCCTTCATTCACACATGCCATACTATTTCTGAAATGTAATACAATAGCAAACAACTTGTGAACAGTGTAGTAATATATTGCAATATTATTTTTGTTTTCTAACTATAATATTTTCATTGACCTATTATACTAGTATATGGAGTTAGCATACCAGCTGATTTATAGCAGCTAAAGTTCAGGGATTTATATAATTTAAAAAAAAAAAACTTCTCTTTCTTCTGAAGGACTGATTGTGCCATTCTTATTCACACTGAGTAGCACCTGACTCCATAAGTGCATTTCAAAGAAATCAGTGGTAGGATTTGTGGAATAATGTTCTAAATCAGTAAAGTTGTAGGGATCAGACTCCTAATTGTGTATTTTAATAACTTTGGATTTGGTTGGGCAACTCTTACACTGATGAGAACTTACTCAAACGAGTAGTTACAAAATGTCCAATTTGTCTCAGTGTGAGTATTCATGAATGCAAGGGTAGCTCTCTAGCACCAGCCATGAATACATGTTGTTCTTTCCCCCCCTGCCTTGTTTTTCACTTTCCCTGCATTGATATGTTTCTTTTAATGTTTAAGATAAGAGATTTGATGTTCAAAAGAAGACCTCAATTTGCCTATCCCTCAGTATCTGCAACAGGGAGAGACCCAACAATTATGTAAGGCCCTGTATGTGGGCCACACAGTAGGGGCATAAGCTCCTGGTGTATTCTCCCTCCTTGCTTGTATAAGGATTTGTTGCAAACTGGCCATTGATATGCTCTGGCCAAGCTAGGCTCTAGAGCAAGTTGTGTTGACTGGCAGGGCATACAATCTAAATTATTTCTGAGTTGATTAATTCTAGCTTAAATCAGGATTCAAATGGCAGACAATTAAAGATTTTAAACTTGATTTAAAATTCAAACCTCAAATAAATGGGTCTGTTGTGCGAACTGCAGTAATTTATCTGGAAAAAAGGTTGATTTTTATGTGCCTCCCTTGCCTGCCATTGATTTAGTTTAAAAACATCCTGTAATTAATGTGTTTTTCTAAATTAAAGAACAATGTGGTGTAGGTCAGAAAATGTCCTCAATCCAGAAACAATAATAGTGATGAGGTTCAACAAGGAAAATTGCAGAGCCCTGCACTTAGGATGGAAGAATCCCATGCACCGCTACAGGCTGGGGACCGACTGGCTAAGTGGTAGTTCTGCAGAAAAGGACCTGGGGGGATTACAGTGGATGAGAAGCTGGATATGAGTGAACAGTGTGCCCTTGTAGCCAAGAAGGCTAATGGCAAATTGGGCTGCATTAGTAGGAGCGTTGCCAGCAGACCGAGGGAAGTGATTATTCCCCTCTATTCAGCACTGGTGAGGCCACATTTGGAGTATTGTGTTCAGTTTTGGGCCCCCCACTACAGAAAGGATGTGGACAAATTGGAGAGAGTCCAGTGGAGGGCAAAGCCCTGGCTGGAATGATTTAGTTGGGATTGGACCTGCTTTGAGCAGGGGGTTGGACTAGATGACCTCCTGAGGTCTCTTCCAACCCTGATATTCTATGATTCTATCATGTAAACTCTCTAAGAGTATTGGGGACATTACATGGCCCAAAGCTAGAAATATAACTGCTTACTTGCATATTTGGTATAATCAATTCCTTAAAACAATTTCTGCTAGAGAATATCACCCTTTTAGATATTGGATTTGTCATTTTGTTAAGGGGGCAGATATTGTGTGGTTGTTAAACTTTAACAAATATTTCTAGAGATAAGTAATATATAAATGTGCTGTAAAGAAGACTAGAAAAAAATAGAAGATATTTCTGTAGGACCAGAGATCTAATAACTATACTGTGGTGGGGATGATCACTAGTAGAGAAACTAAGAGCTAGGATGGCAGTGCAACAAAATTTGAAAAATGAAAACTAACTAAGCACATGATATTTTGTTAAATAAAATATAAAATATATGGAGATATACCTATCTCATAGAGCTGGAAGGGACCCTGAAGGGTCATCGAGTCCAGCCCCCTGCAGGACTAGCAGGACCAATTTTGCCCCAGATCCCTAAGTGGCCCCCTCAAGTTTTGAACTCACAACCCTGGGTTTAGCAGGCCAATGCTCAAACCACTGAGCTATCCCTGGTTCTCATTTTTCTATAACTGAAAACTCTGGAATATTAGAAGTAAACAAATATTATCTGCTCTCTGACAGCTGGCAACAGGCCTAACTAAACTTTATGAATGCAAACATATTGTATTCAAAGAACTGCCACATTCCTTGAAGAAGTTACTTGCAACAAACAGTTACACTAGCTCTAATAATATGTCTAATAATGTTTCTGTCCATGAGGTTATTTAGGGACAAACTTTGTTCTTAGAGTTGCACAAATTCCATAGCTTCAGTGGGAGTTGTTTAGGCACTAAACTTTGTTCTTAGAATGTAAAGTCTTCAAGGTGAAGTATCTCTTAGAAAAACAATTTTGCCCTTCAGTCAAGGGTAAGGACTACATCTCTGTGTGAAATTATGTAGGAAGACTTTTATGCAACCACAATTCTGATCTGAGTTTGTTGTTTTTATTTTTTAATTGCAGTGTCATGGTCTTCTTTACATAGTAATACCACAGTACTCAGAAAATCTGCTTTGTCTAGCAAACAAATCTTTAACTGATTTGCATTCTTTGTAGCTGATGATTGTACAGCATCATGGCTCTTAGACTCCTAGACTTTAAAGTCAGAAGGGACCATCATGTTCATCTAATCTGACCACCTGCACATTTCAGGCCATAGAAAACCTCACCCACCCACTCATGAAATAGACTCATAACCTCTGACTGAGTTCCTGAAGATACCCATGCTCCATGCTGCAGAGGAAGGTGAAATACTCCAGGGTCTCTGCCAATCTGACCCAGCAGAAAATTTCTTCCTGACCCCAAATATGGTAATCAGGCCCTGAGCATGTCGGTGAGACCCACCGGCCAGGCTTCTGCTTTATTTTGACTGAAACAAGCAATAACTTAGTGGAATTGAACCAGGACATTTTTATTTTGCAAATTCACAAAAATATACCTAGTTGTTTTTATATTCCTCCCCCNCTTTTTTTTTTTTTTTTCCCCCCCCCCCCCCCCCCCCCGGCTCCCTCTGGTGTTCTTTAACATGTATTGCATTTACTTCCTTCTACTCTATGTAAGCATTAGTGTAGTTTTTTCATATAACAATTGCATTGCTTAATCATCGAATCCATTGGAATGTTGTTAGCAGCTCATAATTGACCTCAGCCATAGATGGCAGCAAGAGGTTTCTCTTTCTTTTGATAAGACACCAAAAAAATTCTCTTTCCATATTTACTTTTCTGAAGCAGAAACATATAGAAAATGACAAATCCCTGATTTTTTATTATTATTATTATTCAGAAGAAAAGTGCTCCTGCAACCCCCAGAAATCTACATTTCTCTTTTGAGTAGAAAACTTTTCAAATTAGTATGCATGGAGATTAGAATAGCTCGATCAAACTAATGTTGCGGCTTTGAGAGATCAAGAAGGATTGGATTTCTGGATTCAGAGTTTTAGCTGTGTTAGTCTGTATCAGCAAAAAGAATGAGTACTTTTTTTGGATTTCTGGAGTGAGTTAATTCCTTGCTGGAAGGGAAAAAATGGCAACAGCTTCTTACCGAATTAAGGTAATCAATATTGCACTGAAACTGATTCAAGAGTTAAATTGGCACTACCCCTGGTGTGGATACTGGGTGAATTTAGAAACATATTTAATGAAATTTGGTATAATTTCTGGGTGTATACCTAGTCCTAGACTCCTTTGTTTACAATTTGTACATAGTTCAAATATGAACGATGAATAGATAAGATGGCAAAAGCCACTGTAAAAGCTTATACACAAGTAAATACACTTTCAGAACTCCAGCTATCCATAGCTCTGGATTCAAGTTCTCCAATGAAACTGCTTAGTTCTTTTCTCACTAGACATGTTTCCTTAGTTCTGGTATGTGTGAGTGTGGGCATCCCTACTCTATCTCACGAAAGAATGTAACCTGGGTTTTTGGGTTTGTTTTTTTTTGTCGCTTATAGCCTTGTTAATCTATTAAGAAGCCAGACTTTTGTGTTTCTGTTTTTAAACCAGTCTTCTACTTTTGTTGGCACAACTTTACACCGGTATTTCATTGCATCAGCAATTTTTGCACCCACAAAGAACAGTGGCGCAATGAATGGCAGGCATAAAATTATTCCTGTGAAAATGAAATTCCAGTGTGAAAAACTAAGCCACAAAGTGTTTTTCTGGTCTCTCTTTTACTTAGAGAATGTGTGTAACTCAAAGCCACTGGCCCACACGCTGGTGTCCAATCTTACTCAGTGTCCACTTTGAGTTGATTGTGCAGCCAGACAAGAGAGAGGTTTATTCCCACCCCCATACATAAAAAAGTACCACTTCCTCGAGAACTAACAGAACAAGAAGCAATGGTCTCAAGTTGCAGTGGGGGGAGGTCTAGGTTGGATATTAGGAAACTCTATTTCACTAGGAGGGTGGTGAAGCACTAGAATAGGTTACCTAGGGACGTGGTGGAATCTCCATCCTTAGAGGTTTTTAACGCCCGGCTTGCCAAAACATTGGCTGGGATGATTTAGTTGGTGTTGGTCCTGCTTTGAGCAGGGGATTGGACTAGATGACCTCCTGAGGTCTCTTCCAACCCAATATTCTATGATTTTATAATAGGTTTAAATAATGCAATGAATTATAGGTGGAGGTAGCAAACATCTATAGTTAGTGTTACCTAATACGTTTCATAAGCCAAGCATTATAATGCATATATTTTGGCGTGTATATACACACATCTTTTTCTATCACTTCACTATAATACTGCGGAGTTACTGTACAGCATATTTTAACTTTACTCCCTCCTCCCACTAGTGTACTTGAACAAATAAAGTGTTAACTTATTTTACCTAATCCTATGTCTCCCATATTAATTATATAAATTTACCTTGCTTTTGCAAAAAAACCAATTACTTCCATTTTTGTTACATAAAAATTGCTCTTAATTATCTCATCAGTTTCTAAAATGAATAGAACGTTATTGGAAACACTGATTCATAAGAAAACTTTTTTATAATTGTATAGACAGGTGAACTCCATAATATACATAGCTATTTGAAAATTTTCACAAATATGCAGAGCTTGAATCCTGTCAATCACCAACAATATAACAAAGCTACTGCACATTCTGAATGTCGTTCAGAATATTTTTGCAACATTTCTTTAATAAGCCACAATTTTTCCTTCCATGAAAGTTGCCACACTATTGAAGACCTGAGCATTTATACAGATTAGAAAGGAAACATACTACATATCCAAAATGTAGGGGTGTTTTGACTGAACCGATATCAAACCCTGGGGCTCTGGTCAACCTCTAGTTTAAAAACAAAGGCAATTTCAGAGAGGATTTGAACTCTTTTTTCTTGTTTTTCCTTTGACTTTTCCCTCTGTTTTCTGGGTTTGTTGTCCCTTTGATCTCTACATTTTGGTTTGTTGGGTTGGGAGGGGAAGAGGAGGAATTGCCTTTAAAAATATTGGCAAAATGTTGCTGAACAAATCTGGAAGAAAAATGTATGTTCATTTATTTGTATCTGAATGACAGTAGCCTAATGGACTTCTGAAAGTTTTGTAGTGCCATTTCCTATATTGTCCATGCAAGAGCCTAGCAATAAAGCAAACATACAGAAAGTAAATTTAATCCAGTGCTAGTGAGTGCATGTGTTGTTTGAGGGGATTCATTTACAGCACTGAATAGCAATGACTTGAGAGTCTTGTGACAATTGCCTGAAAAATGATGCTATTAGGAATGTGTGGGTAGTTCTACACCTAAGTAGAAGGGTAAGGATGTAATGGTCCACTTTTGTGTCAACAATTTAATAGGCAGCAACAATTCTTACTGTAATTTGGTCAGATCTTTCTATTACATTAATTCTTGCCCAAGAACATAACAATTCATTGTTTCACATATCAGATAACGTATAGAACTTCTCTGCTTAATTTCTACTTAGTTTACTTCTTGTATCCAATTTTCTATTATATCCTGATGCACTACACATTTTTCAAAAAAAAGAGAGCTTTGTCTTGCAAGTAGCTGAGCACTCTGTACCCCTACTGAAATTAACAGGTGTTGGGGCCCAAAGTTATAATGATAAAATCCTACACTATGGTGATGCTATAAGATGGCATAGAGGTGTGAAAGTCACCAAGCGATTTCCCTTCCCTGAGAAACCCCTATGGCAATCCGTATTAGTGGCCATTAGAGGGAAGCAGAAGCCTCACATACACAGCACCCTGAACTTTTGAACTGTCTTTTCTCTCCTGCCTTGATGCAGAGGATACTAGCTCCAAACCAGTTTTCACTGACCATATAGTAGAAGCACAGGGTCTGGAACCACCAATCAAGTGTTAACATGGCAAGGGTCTCTATCTGAATGTGTATAAAGGATCTGTGAAACTTGTGGAAGTCAGAGTCTTTGTACCAAGGTGCAAAACTCTCCTTTCTTCTGCAGAATAAAGCAATCTTTCCTGATCTCTGTCTGGCTGTTTCTGGCTCTCAGCTAGGCGGACCCGATATTTCGGTAACAGAGGCCATTAAACATAAAGTTCTTCTGATACTAATATTGGCCCTCTCCCTAGCAGTAGCAGATTGCCCTGGCCTTACAGGTCAACTTCCTAGTGAAGGAGAAATCATTGAAGCAGAGTCTGATGCAAATCGAGGGACGTGATCATTCCCCTCTATTAGACATTGGTGAGGCCTCATCTGGAGTACTGTGTCCAGTTTTGGGCCCCACACTACAAGGAGGATGTGGAAAAATTGGAAAGAGTCCAGCGTAGGGCAACAAAAATTATTAGGGGGCTGGAACATATGACTTATGAGGAGAGGCTGAGGGAACTGGGATTGTTTAGTCTGCAGAAGAGAAGAATGAGGGGGGATTTGATAGCTGCTTTCAACTACCTGAAAGGGGGTTCCAAAGAGGATGGATCTAGACTGTTCTCAGTGGTACCAGATGACAGAACAAGGAATAATGGTCTCAAGTTGCAGTGGGGGAGGTTTAGGTTGGATATTAGGAAAAACTTTTTCACTAGGAGGGTGGTGAAGCACTGGAATGGGTTACCTAGGGAGGTGGTAGAATCTCCTTCCTTAGAGGTTTTTAAGGTCAGGCTTGACAAAGCCCTGGCTGGTATGATTTAGTTGAGAATTGGTCCTGCTTTGAGCAGGGGGTTGGACTAGATGACCTCCTGAGGTCCCTTCCAACCCTGATATTCTATGATTCTATGATTATATTCTAAACTGAATTTGCTTTACTTACGCTGCCAGTGCTTGAACAGACCTCTTCCAGGAAGCTCAGCCCACACACCACTGCCCAGTTCTCAGGAAACTACTCTGCTCCAAGTACTGCCTGCAAATACAGAAAATAAGGAAGAGAACTTTTTGCTATCTGCAAAGAACCACTACTCTAGTTCAGGAATAGGGAAATGTCCCTTTAAGCCATTTGTGTGTACTCTAGTGGAGCTCACTATGCTTTGGTTTGGAAGCCATCAGAAACCATTTAAAGGAACAATATGTATATATTTAGGCCTTGCATGTTTGTGTATAGTTGGTTAAAGACTGTTATCTGGGACTAAGTTGATCTGGTGTGATTTCTTCAGATCTTTGATGTGTAATAAGCAAAAGACAACAGTAGCCAGAATAACACTACAGCATTTCTTCAAAGACTAAAAACTAGTTTACATGAGGAGGAGGTGTGCAATCCTCCAGATTTTACATACTATATGATGGGTTTCTAGTACAGTAACTCCTCATTTAATGTTGTAGTTATGCTCTTGAAAAATGCGACTTTAAGAGAAACGATGTTAAGTGAATCCAGTTTCCCCATAAGAATTAATGTAAATGGGGGGGTTAGGTTCCAGGGACATTTTTTTTTGCCAGACAAAAGGCATCATATACATTTTAAACAAGCAATTTAATATAGGTATAAGTTTTAAACAATTTTTAAAGAAACAATTTAATACTACAATCATCATTGCTGAGTATGAAGCTTGGTTGAGGTGGGGGAGTCAGAGAGTGGAAGAGGGTGGATTGTCCGGCTGTTCCTCTTACTGAACTTTCTGAACTCGAAAAAACACATCTAGAGATTGTTTTGCTTTCCTTTTTTTTTCTTGGTAATTTTTTTATAGCAAGTTATTAGATGACCAACTCCCCTAATCACTTTGGAGCTCCGGTCCCTGTCAAGATCATCATCACTCAGGATTTGCAAGCCAGCTTCAATCATTTGGAAAGCTTCAGAAAGACATTTGGCAGTCAGATTTTGATGGGTTGGTTCTTCTTCTACTTCTTGGACCTCTTCTTCCATTGCTCTCATCACCTCTAGTTGTATCAGATCTTCACTGGTTAGCTCTTCTCCGTGTGATTGCAGAAGTTGTGTAACGTCGGCTTCTTCCACCTCATCAAAACCTGCTTTCTTGGCCAAGACGAGGATATCTTTCTTCATAGCGGGGACAATATCTTTAAATTCTTTTAAGTCATTCGCAAATTCAGGCCACAACTTCCTCCCCCTCCCCCCATTCATGCATGCCTGAGTAACTTCAGCCCAGGACTCACCAACGTTATTGATGCACTTCAGGATGTTGTAGTCACACCAAAATTGCCGAATCATAGGTTTGCTTTACCCATCGGTGCCTCTGATGAGCTGGTTGAAAACACAGCATAAGTAATACGCCTTAAATGCAGCGATGGCTCCTTGGTCCATGGGTTGGATGAGTGATGTTGTGTTAGGTGGCAGAAACACAACTTTGACATTTTTGCACAGGTCGTCCAGGTTGATTGGACGAGCCGGTGCATTATCAATAAGCAATACAATCCTGAAATCAAGATTTTCCTTGGCACAGTATTCCTTCCATGCAGGGATAGTATAGAGAGTCAGCCATTCTGAAAAAATAGTTCCAGTTATCCATGCCTTCTTATTGGATCTCCAAATGACCGAAAGGTGTTACTTTGAAAATCCCTTAAGAGCGCGTGGTGTTTCAGATTGGTACACTGTCAGTGGTTTCATCTTCATGTCTCCAGCAGTATTACCACCTAGAAGCAAGGTTAGACGGTCTTTAGCTGCTTTAAATCCGGGTGCTGTCTTCTTCTCTCGGGAAATGTAAGTCCGCTCAGGCATCCTCTTCCAGTACAGGCCCGTTTCATCGACATTGAAGACTTGTTTAGGGGAGTGGTTCCCAAACTTGTTCCGCCACTTGTGCAGGGAAAGCCCCTGGCGGGCCGGGCAAGTTTGTTTACCTGCCGCGTCCGCAGGTTCGGCCGATCGCAGTTCCCAGCGGCCGCGGTTCGCTGCTACAGGCCAATGGGAGCTGCTGGAAACGGCGGCCAGTACGTCCCTCGGCCCGCGCCACTTCCAGCAGCTCCCATTGGCCTGGAGCATTGAACCGCGGCCGCTGGGAGCCGCAATTGGCTGAACCTGCGGACGCGGCCGATAAACAAACTGGCCTGGCCTGCCAGGGGTTTTCCCTGCACAAGCGACGGAACAAGTTTGGGAACCACTGGTTTAGGGGAATAGCCACCTTACTCAATTATTTTCTTGAGATAGTCGGGGAATTTTTTAGTTGCTGCAGTATCAGCACTAGCCGCCTCACTGGATATCTTGATGTTATGCAGGTGGAAGCGCCTCTTGAACCTATCAAACCATCCCCAACTTGCTGTGAAAGTCTCTGTCTGTGATCCTTCACCTTAGTCTCTCTTCATATTGTCATACAAACTTTTTGCCTTAGCTTGTATCACTAGCAAACTTAGAGGTATGTTCCGCTGGTTTTCATCCTCTGTCCACAGTGAGAGAAGACGCTCCATGTTTTCCAGCAAACTACTTCTTGATCGACTTTTTGTAGTAGCACTAAGCGGTGTTACACACCGAGCACTAGCCCTGATCTTGTCGGCATTATTCCGAATTGTTCTCACAGTGGTCGGAGTAAGACCTAGAGTGATGCCAATGTCTACTGCATGCTCACCTGCATCAAAAGGCTTTAAAATGTCTAATTTAGTACCCAAAGTAATGGCTTTCCTGGTTTTCTTACTGCTAGTGGTACTACTACTGCTAGGCACTCCACTATCACTTGCTGGACGTTTTTGACTCATGATACTGGATGATGCTCCTCCGGACGCGCATGCATGTGCTACTTTTCACTCCCTTCAGCCTGGAGTGGGTGGGGTCATGCAGCATCAATCAACTATGTCATTCTCCATGGTAATCTGCTCCCCTACTGGGAGCCCTGTGGGTTTAGGCTAGGACTAGTTATGGAGGTTCTTACTTTCTTGCAGGTTCTTACTTTCACAGGAGTCCTGCTGGAGGACCAAAGGCCTCTTGCCCTGGAAAACTGGCCCTGCTGTATCTCCCCTAGTAACCATGCACTTAGCACCCACTCAGCACCCATTGCAACCAATATAGTAAGAGGAGGAAAATAACATTTGCTGCAGGGCTGTGCCCCTCTCTGCTGTGTGCATGCAGGGGCAGAGAGATGCAGCTGGCATTAAAGTGAATGGCAAAGCTCCCGTGGATTTCACAGACTTTCATGGGAGCAGGGCCAGGTTCTGTGCATCTCTACGCCGCTTCTCCCCTTGCTACAGCGAAGCAGGCGCTGGAACGCCATTCCTGTAACTTGCTTTGGGCGGGCTGCTGCCCCCTGTGTTCTTACCTCCCTCCAGCGAACGGGGGCGTGAGCAGATAAAACATTGTTTATTCTGTTGCAAGACAGGAAGGCAGGGCCTCTGCTGTGCACCACCAGCAGCTGCTTTGCAGGCAGCTGGTGGCCTTGCAAGCACTTGGTGTAGAGCCCTATTCCCGAGCAGGGCTGTTGGGCCATAAAGCAACAGTGAAATGCTGGGGATGGGAGGGGGTAGTGTGCACGTGCTGTGTGTTTACAAACATACTGTACATACACTACAGTACTATAGTTGGGAGATTCCCCTGCCTTACCCCACACAGGCACAGCCCACTGGCACTGCAGACGATGAGGCAGGCAAGGAGGCTGAAGGTGCCGTAGGCTAGGAGAAGCACATTGCACAGCAGTAGCGGCAGCTTCCCCTACTGTGCAAGCACCAGGGGCTGGGGGCTCAACACTCGGGCCGCCCACTCCACCCCTTCCCCCAAACCCCCACCCTTAACCCGCCTCTTCTCCCCCCATGTCCTCCCCTTTACTCTGCACGCTGCATCCTCGCTCCTCCCCCCTCCCTCCCCTGCCTCCTGCCTGTGGCAATCAGCTGGTTTGTGGCATTCAGGAGGCAGGGGAGGGACAGGGAGCCTGCGCACCGAGTCCTCACTCCTCCCCCATCCCTCCTGCCTCCTGAATGCCACAAACCAGCTGATTGCCGCGGGCAGGAGGCGGGGGAAGCAGGGGGAAGGCGCTGATCCGCAGGGTCCACCAGTNGGGGGGGGGGGGGGGGGGGGGGGGGGGGGGGGGGGGGGGGGGGGGGGGGGGGCGTAGGGAGCTGATAGGCAGGCGCACAACTTTAAATGAGCATGTTCTGTAACGGAGCAGGGACGTAAGGTCGAAACAACATTAAGCGAGAGGACATTAAGTGGGGAGTTACTGTATATTTACTAACAGAGGCCCTGATCCAGCACTTTGGGCAGATTGCTGCTTCTGTGTAAATCCCCTTTAACTGCAGTGGAGCTCTGCTCCAGGATCTAGACCAGAGGTGAGCAAACTATGGCCTGTGGACCACGTCCGGCCCATGAGGCCTTTTAATCCAGCCCTCGAGCTCCTGCCGGGTAGCAGGGTCAGGGGCTTTACCTGCTCCGGTGCCCCATCTGGGTAGCGGGGTCAGGGGATTACTGCATGGCTCCCAGAAGCAGTGGCATGTCCCCCCTCCAGCTCCTATGCGTAGGGGCAGCCAGGGGGCCCTCCACATGCTGCCTCCACCCTCTGAAGCTCCCTTTGGCCGGAAACCAGCCAATGGGAGCTACAGTGGCGGCGCCTGCGAATGGGGCTGCGCACAGCGCTGCCTGGCTGCACTTCCGTGTAGCAGCTGGATGGGGGGACATGCCGCTGCTTCCAGGAGCTGCTTGAGGTAAGCACTGACTGGAGCCTGCAACTCTGAGTCCCCCCTCTGCGGCCCAACCCCCTGCCCCAGCCCTGATCCCCCTCCTGCCCTCTGAACCCCTCATTCCCAGCCCGGGACACCCTCCTGCACCCCAAACCCCTCATCCCCAGCCCCACCCCAGAGCCTGCACCCCCAGCCAGAACCCCCCATGCCCCAGCCCGGAGCCCCCTCCCACACCCCGAACTCGTGATTTCTGGCTCCATCTCAGAGCCTGCACCCCCAGCCGGAGACCTCACCCCTTCCCACACCCCAACCCCCAATTTTGTGAGCATTCATGGCCCACCATACAATTTTTATACCCAGATGTGGCCCTCAGGCCAAACTTTCCCCACCCCTGATCTAGACCCAACTTAATGCTGCATAAAATGAATTTCAAACTCTAAAATAACTTTTAGATACAAATAATTGGCTTTTTTTGAACACCATAGAGCAATGGATGAGCTATATTCCTGAATTCTTTTTGTTCTGGAAATAAACAGGAATTGAAAATTGTAACAACTTTCTATCTTTGTGCATTTTTAGTGCACCAATTGCAATTGTGTCTAAGTACCACAGTATATTTTCCTACAGTACACAAAGCCATAAAATGGACAAAGTCATGAGATGTCCTAAGTACTTATTGCCTAGATTCTGTTGTTAATGGCACTATATAAATAACTTACATATACAGTAGAACCTCTAAGTTATGAACACCAGAGTTACGAACTGACCAGTCAACCACACACCTCATTTGGAACCAGAAGTAGACAATCAGGCAGTGCATGTGTGCACGCGTGCGCACACACACACACACTACTGTGTTAAATGTGTTAAATGTAAACTACTAAAAAAAGGGAAAGCAGCATTTTTCTTCTGCATAGTAAAGTTTTAAAGCTGTATTAAGTCAATGTTCAGTTGTAAACTTTTGAAAGAACAATCATAACATTTTGTTAAGAGTTATGAACATACAGGAGTGGGTGGGTGAGATTCTGTAGCCTGCATTGTGCAGGAGGTCAGACTAGATGATCATAATGGTCCCTTCTGACCTTAAAGTCTATGATTCAGAGTTACAAAGAACCTCCATTCCCAAGGTGTTCATATTGCTGAGGTTCTAGTGTATGTTAATGCCATTAATACACAAAATAGAAAATACAAACAATGACGCTCAAATTTGATATTTTTTCCTATCTAACTCTTTAAAGAAGAATTGAAGAGTCAGTGGGTTTACTAATGATATAAATGTTTTTTATATATTTTATAAATGTTTTATATATTTAAAATAAATGACAAAGCTTCTAATTTCTTGACAAACTAGAAAGGCAAAAATCCTTGTTTGAAAAGCATTTACTAAAATGACAGAAAATAATTGCTTCTGAGAACGCTGACCTCAGATGAGGATATTTTTCTTTGCCACTCTTACTGCAGTGTGGAAACCATATTCCATATTATGACACACGGTCCACTTTGGCTTTCCTGAAAAAGTTCAAATCTTATTTATGATGCCTGTCAGAGGGTGACTGGCCCTTTAAGGGGAAGACAGATGGATCCAGCCTCATCTGTAACACACCTAGCTCACCTCTTCAGGTGGAGAAATGAGCAAAATCATGTGAAGGGCAGCTCGTGGCTCAATGAGGCCTTCTTTGGGCAGAGTGTGGGAGAGAAAAGACAAGAGCCTCTGGAGAGCGAGAACAGGGAGACTGCATGTAGGAAGCCCTGGGAGTCAGTGTTTGGTGAAGGCTAGGAGAGATTGAAGAGTGTTTGAAGTTTGAAGAGAAGACAGACCCTAAGGAAAGAGGGGCTCTGCCCAGCTTGAGACTGGGTGGAAGATTCTTTTGTTTGTTTTTGAACTTGGATACTCCAGAAGGGGTTGACTTTTTCTTTGTTGACTTCGGTAGAGAGCCAAGCAAGTCTCTGCAGCAACCAAACAAAGTTAGGTCAAGAGATTCAAGTTGTGTGAGAGGAAACTGATGCAGTGGCTAGCTCAGAGCCAGACCAGGTAGGTGGCACTGCTGTATTTTCATGTTACTATACAATTTTAAAACTGTAAAGGTGTCAGTCTCAGGAAGGAACATAACTCAGGAGTTTCGCCTAGGCTTTCTGCACAGTTGACTCCTAATGCAGGTTACCTACAGACAGCTTTAACTTAAATGAATTGGGGGAGAAAATTGAAATAACCAGCATTCAAGGACATATAAATGGACATTTTAGTATACTTCATTCACCACTATCTATTTTGGTTTTGACTCCATTGGCATCATTATTAAACCCTGTAACACTTTGGTCAAGATAGATGATGATTATTCACAGAATGGAAATCCTTATGCCTGACCCCCATTCATCTGACGTTAAATATAACTGCACACAATTACATTAAAATAACATTATTATGGTTGCAAAGTCAAGCACTCAAAAGTTAGGACAGTCAGAATTAATGCTGTCAGTGCAACCTTAATTTGCCCCCCATGTATGTGTGTATTATGAGACCGTCATTAATTCGATGATCACGTACTACTTTGCTTCATTGACAGGATGGAGGGTGCTCAATTAATGAGCAGCTATTCAACATTTTGTTTTATACTCACTCTTCAATATATGGCTTTGTCCAGCCAGTCTTAGCCCCCGTGGGGCTTTCTATCAGTGTCACTCTTCCCTCCCCCCAACTCTCCCATTCTTTCCTTCTTCCCACACCTTGTTCCAGTCTCCTGGCCCATCCAGTCCTAGCTCCTCATCCAATTTCTCTCTCCCCTACCCTGCCCCCCCACCCCAAGCTTTCTCATCCAATCTGTCTTTCCCCCCATCCCTTTCCTGGCTCATTGTCCCAGTGTTTTTGCTCAGTCAGTGCCAGTTCTCCCCCAAAACCTGAGCTCTTTGTCAGATCTGCCTCCCCTCGCTGTTGCCCCTATTCACTCATTGATCCCACAAACACACACACTGGTTCCTAATCCCAGTCTCCCCCACCAAATCCCATTCTATGCTGCACCTCTAGTCCCAGTCTCACCAGGCTCCTTATCCCAATATCCTCCTTTCCATCCCCCATCTGGCTTTTGTCCCTTTTGCATTCAAATCAGACAGCTGCCTGCGTGATAGCAAGGAGTCATTGAAAGCACAGGAGACTAGGTTCCCTGCTCCCATTTCTGTTGCCTGGCCCGGACCTAGCCTGGAGCATTTGGGAGCAGAAATTGCAATGAAAGACCTTCTGAGCCCCGGTAGAGAGCATGTTCTGTTCCTTTTTAGGGATGGCATGTGCACAGTATGCTCAGCACTAGGAACTGTGAAAGGCTCAGGCATGCTCAGTGAGGGCAGAATCTTTGACAAAACAGCTAAAATCTACTGACCATGTGTGACGGGTTGGTTCACAGAAACCCCCTTGGGAGCTGCCAGCTGATGTGCAAAGGCTACCTCTGTTTCAATTCTCCCCTGCCAGCTACAGGTAGTTCCAGCACAATGGCCTTGCTGATAGCCAGACACACCTATCTGCTCCAGACACAGACCAGCGTCTGAACCACCTATCCCAAAGCTGCAGGGTTACTTGAGAACAGCTCACAGAAGTCTGCTTGCCTTTAACACTCAGATGCCCAATTCCCAATGGGGTCTAAACCCAAATAAATCCGTTTTACCCTGTATAAGCTTTATACAGAGTAAACTCATAAATTGTTCGCCCTCTATAACACTGATAGAGAGATATGCACAGCTGTTTGCTCCCCCAGGTATTAATACATACTCTGAGTTAATTAATAAGTAGAAAGTGATTTTATTAAATACAGATAGTAGGATTTAAGTGATTTCAAGTAGTAACAGACAGAACAAAATAAGTTACCAAGCAAAATAAAATAAAATACGCAAATCTATGTCTAATCAAACACTGAATACAGATAATCTCACCCTCAGAGATGCTTCAGTAAGTTTCTTCTCAGACTGGACACCTTCCAGGCCTGGGCACAATTCTTTCCCCTGGTACAGCTCTTGTTCCAGCTCAGGTGATAGCTAGGGGATTTTTCATGATGGCTTCTCCCCCCTCTGTTCTCTTCCACCCCTTTATATATCTTTTGCATAAGGCGGGAATCCTTTGTCCCTCTGGGTTCCCCCACCCCTCACTGGAAAAGCACCAGGTTAAAGATGGATTCCAGTTCAGGTGACATGATCACATGTCACTGCAAGGCTGCATTATTCACTTGCCAGCACACACATATACAGGAAGACTCACAGGTAAATACAGCCATCTGCAGACAATGGCTCTGGTTAATGGGAGTCATCAAGATTCCAAACCACCATCAATGGCCCACACTTTGCATAATTACAATAGGCCCTCAGAGTTATATTTTATATTTCTAGTTTTAGATACAAGAGTGGTACATTTATACAAATAGGATGATCACTCTCAGTAGATTATAAGCTTTGTGATGATACCTTTTGCATGAAGCATATTTCAGTTACATTAAACTCACTTATGTTTTTATAAAACTATTCCAATTACATTATATTCACTTATCATGTTTTTACAAAATCATATAGACTGCACAACGTCACACCATGTATGAATAGCATTTTTTTCCAAAGTCTTATAATTTGGACAAATTTGGATGGAGTTTTACAGGAATGGGGAAAGGCATATACCTGACACAACACCCATCTCCTTGCCAAATGTCAAGTTCCTACTCCAAAGCATGGGAGTGCTAGAGTATTTCAAAGAAAAGGTCTCAAGAAAAAAATATGGAGGAAAAAATATTTCCCCCTTCCTTGTTCTCAGAATCAGTTGAACCATTTTAGCTGAAATTTTCCAAAATTATATATTAGCTTGAGGCAGGCACCCCGCATGGAAAATTGCTGTCTGAATGGCTAAAGTTTTGCAAAGTTATAAGCAACTGAAAAAGAGGGTCTTATGGGAAGCGTTGAGACACTGTAAAAATAGATGTTGGTGCCTGCCTTTAAGAGTCCAATATTTAGACACCCAATTTTAATAATATAGCTCACGATTTTCAGACATATTGTGTTTAAATATGTTCACTTATCCAGAGCTGTGCATGTTCTAGCCACTTCATTCCTCTTTGTTTCAACGCAGCGTGTGATGGGGCAGAGAGACCCTACACCAGCAGCGAAGGGGTTATGGAGAGCCTATGAGCCCAGCTAGCCCCACCCTGCTAGCCTTGCAGCCAATGCCAAGCCTGGAGGAGGGAATAAAAGGAGAGAAGCTAGCTCAGTTCAGGGCTGACTGGCCAGGAAGGCGGTCAGAGCTCTGCCTCAAGGGAGCTTTGCCTGCAGAGTTGCAGAGCGATAGGTCTATTACCTGAAGCAGCCACTGGGGAGGAGCATTTAGATTTCAAGGAGCAAGCAACACACCACTAAGACTGTTTGGGAACCAAGTCCAAAGGAAAAAAAAGGAGGAATGTCCCATAGGAAGACTGGTGAACAACATAGTAGTGTGTTGGGTTTGCTTTTTTGTTTTAGAACATTTTGAGGCTAAGCCCCTCCACCCACTGCCACTACCCTGAAAAGAATAACACTGAAGGGACTACTAGCCAAGTGGCAGGAGACTGCTTTAGTGGCCACTGCAGGCTAAGACTTCTTCCCTCCGGGGAGACCCACTTGAAAAATCCACAAGGGGATGCTGCTCCAGCCATTTGATTATGATAGTTTTAAGCTCTTTACATATGCCTAGAGGCTAACTGTGAGGGGGGCTTATTATAAACTTGAACAACAAGTAAAATTAAGTTTCCAGTTTTCTCATTAGGACACAGTTATGGTCGACCTTGTTATGGCTGTGTAAAAGATGGTCTCCACCGACCATTGCCAAGTTTACAATGTACTTTTACAAGGCACAGCTATAATTAGACTTGTTGTCAGAGGCAGATACAAGCCAGCTGTGGAGGGGTATATTTAGCCAAGATATTGGCTAACTAAACAGATCTGGAGTTGAAAGGTAAATGCCTCTTGCTTCTTGAGAAGCTCACTGACTATATTCATGCCTATAGGTACTTTCAGAATTTACGCCAATCCACTAAAAGGTCCAGCTGTTCCATAGGTGAATTTTTATTGAGCTCCAAAAAAGAAAAGATTCCCTTTTCTGCAGGGGAGACAATATGAAGTGGACTGGACCCCATTTGTGATGGAATGGCTGGTGTAATGAGTGATGGCACCAGGGAGGAAAAGAAATCTGCAAAATCCACTTTTCTAAATAGAATGAAAGTTTGTGTTGATCAGTACTAAAACAAAAAGGCTTGAGCTTCCTCCAGTTTTCAGTTCCCAAATGAAGTTTATTAAGGAGTACATCACTCTGGCTTCCTACAACTTCAATCAAGAACTACCCAGTTCTCCTCCTGCTGGGTTTATGTTCCTGATCTTGGGGAACACAGCTACATGCTGGCAATTGCCTTTGCTGCAGCAGCAGAGGGTTGGGGGGAGTCTGACAAGAACTAATTGCCAGAAGTGGTGAGGCCTCCTGCTGCCTGAAACTGTCACAATATCGCTAAGATTTTCTTTTTCTTCCATTTGAAAGGATACGTCTTGTTCTTCTAAACTTCTCATTAAAACTCTAATTTATAGCTGGACTCCAAAGGTGTCAATAGAATCATATCATAACTTTTAAAAAAATTACCTACGGGCTCAGTATGCAATGGACAATTTAGAGTCCAAATCTCTTATCCAAAACTCATAACTAACTCGGTTTAGTTATATAGTGTTGCTGGGGGAAAATCCCACTGAATTTTTGATCCTTAATCACACTATTTGCAGATAGCCATATGCAAGAAAAATGTCTTGTCAGATAAGCCTAAAATTTATTTAACAGATTACAATCTTTTCCACTGTAGTGTATGTTAAATGCCAAACGTGGAATGGTTATTATGAGCAAAAAGTAATACCAGACTAATGTGATAAGATAAAATAAACAGAACCATTTTTCATGTTGCACTCAGAGAAACATTGGATAAGAAATTAGAGGTAAATATTTCGGGCTAGTCCTTTCTCTTTGGGATTCATAACATAAATGAAAGGTACATTTCTCCTTCTTTCTTTTGCTCTCCTTAGATAAATGCTTGTTTTATATTGTATTATATAGACTACTCATGGTAGGCCAGCTGGAGCAATGGCTGAAAGAATAAAGGAATCTGCACAGATGTTTTTTTTCTTCAGACTCCACAGAGGCATTTTTAATTCAATAACTGATCATAAGAGATAAATTCCCTCAGCTACAGTATGTGTGTGTGATAGAGAAGAACACCTGTCTGTTCTGCTCAAACCTCCAGACTCCCTGAGCTGTGTTCCTGCTGCTATCTCCAAAGGGAACCAGGTGGGTTCCTGCTGCCAACTAACCTTAGCACCATTCCTCCTGGATTTTTTGATGATCAATTAGGCCTTGCTACTGGGTTCCATACAGACATCTGACAGCCCCCCTGACAATCCAAACAGTCTGGGGAATTTGCCTGTGTAGGAAAGTGTTTTAACTGAGTGGAATGGAAATGCATGCTGTAGTATGTCTCTGATTTTTCTGCTATATTGACTGATCTCCAGAAAAATCTGTTTCCATGCGGTAGAGAAAGCTGCTGGTAGAGAAAGCATGTAGGTGTTGATGGCTTAGTAATGAAACATGGGGAAGTGCCAATCTCACAATAAAGTACTTAAGCATTATTGAAAAGATAGAAAGAAACTGGCACCACCAGTGCCCCGTTGTGGAATCCAAATAGAGTGGAGTGGGACAGTGACACTCAAGTAATACAAACTCCCCCCAAATCCCATGTAAAATGTGCATGTGAGTGAAACCACTAGAATGAGATCTCTTCGTTTTCTCACAGAATTTGTTTGATGTGAAATTGATAGCAGTGTTTTTCTTCTAACCTAGGCTGATTAGTTAAAATAATGGTGGTTTTGCATGTTAAATTGTTAATACACTGTATTTTAATCTTTGAAGCTATGGGGTCTAATTCACCTTTATATGCTGTTCCACGTATACCATTTTGGCATTGTAACAGATCCTTAAAGTGGGCACCATAGCACTGTAAACGGGCCATGGTGTCCATTCTGCAGAATGTGGAGGACAAGTCAGTTTAAGCATGATATAGAGTGAGCTGACCTCTCCTTGTTACATCTGCACTACTTAAATGCATATGTGCTAAGGATGAATCTAGGAAGGAGCTATGCACTGAAATGCTGGTGCCACAATTCTTGGTGTGTACTTGAAGCTTGTTCTTCTTTCCAATAATCTGAACACAGAATGAAGTAGTGACATGATCAAATTAGCCTTCTTGAATGAAGGCATAACATTTAAAACTTTCATGAGTCTCATTAGTGGAAATCAATTGTACTCTTTAATTACAGAAGCAGTTCTTATGTGCTAATACCTCCCTCTCCTTGTACTGTTGATCTTTGTCACTTGATAATGTACAGAGACCGTAATGCCTGTGCTGAAATCATTTTTTGTTCAATAGCTCATTCCCCCGCCCCCCGCCCCCCCTCCTCCCCAGTGTTTTGGACTGAAAAATCGTGTTAGATAGTGATAAAACAGAATATGTGCAGTACTCTAATAGCATGCTATCTCTCTCCTCCACATCTCAGTTGGGTCACTATCAGTACTGAGGCCCATAATGAGTGATATGAACTACACATGTCATATACAAAGGAGGAGACTACATAATACAATGCAATTATAAACAGCTGTTTAGTAACAGTCTGTAGTTTTCCAGAAGAATGCGGACTCTGAAACAGGTCTGATATTCAGTATAAAAGCAATGCATCACACGAGAGACCTACAAGTCTATACACAAGACAAACCCCCATGACATGTCATTAGAGTAGGAGGTAAGTAGCAGCCCGTGTCAAACTCACAATGTAGCCTGGCTCAGAAGAACCTGTTTAGACAGAAGATATTCCACTATATTTCATCAGTCACACACAAAAATAGCTCTATTGCTCACTTTTCCAATAGTGGACCCTATACATGTGGTGTAATACATGGAGCAGATTAAGAACACAATTGTCAAATCTATTTTTTTTTCAAATCTTTTCTAATTTTCATTTCTCTGAACATGATATGAATGGCAATAAAGAGCTGCTTGTCCTTAAAGCTATAAAAGGTGGTGATACTTTCCACGTTCATTGTGAATAAATTAAAAACATCTATCAGGCACCGAACGAACTGCTTAATTTTATTATTTATGAAAATGAGATCTCTACACTTTATAATATGAAATTAAAATCAATATAAAATACAATGTTTAGTAACTACTTCTAGGAAATGTTTGTCAATGTACATTCTAGAAGAGAATGAGTAAGAGAGAGTGATTATTTTTGCTACCCTCAGGAGCAGGGCAGGATCTGAATTGCACACACAATCATAGTTTGGTCCCTGCCTGAGAGCTCTGTGACAAAAGCAATCTGTGCCATATAATGGGCTGGTGCAGATTGCTTCCCCCTTTGCATTGGCTCAACCACATTGGCTGAAGCAAAGTACAGGTGGTCAGCAATGACATTTCACCCACCACCCCAGTATTGTAACCCTCAAATTTGACCTGTGCAGAGTAATAAGGAGGCACCTTACTCCCCCTTACATCCCTGTATGGGTGCATAGGATAACAACTGATCCCCTAGAGACGTTAAAAATATTAAAGAAATACCAATAATCAACAGTGATTATAAAAAGGTCCACTTGAATGTAGCTTTGAATTATTAATCATGTTTGTTACAGTACAAATATTTATGGTATGGAGACTCTATGGCCTGTTCTGGTCCACTTGCTGTAGTTTGTGAGTGGTGGTGGTCTGATAAATTATTAATCAATGCACTTGAACAGTTCTGGAAGCTGGGAATCACAAAGATGCAAGTGAAGGGTAGCTAGGTAACGTACTGTGTAGTTATTTTTCTCTGAAAGAATGAGGATTGTGGTTAGAGATAAGGATGGTCGGGGCCAGTTCACTTAATGCTGCCAATCTGCAGCTTCTAGAAGCTCCATCCCAGCAGGGGCTGGTTAAAATACTAGCATGGTATTTTCTACTCAGCTTCAGTGTCACCTGGTTTGGAGTACAAGTTAATGGTTGGATACTCTGTGGAGATAATGAGGATTCTGGGTAGATTGCACACATGCCAGTACTATACATAATTCCTAATAAACCTCACTCTAAAGAACTAAAACCTGTCCCATATGGCATGGCAGTGCTGTTTTAGGTAGACTGTGGAGCAGAGGGATTCTGCGGTGTCCAAACTACCTTTTGTATCGTTCACTATTTTGTATACCTGTTACATATCCCCTCATATTCGTCTCCTTTTTAAAGTAATGAGTCCCAAGCTTTTCAATCTCTCATCATATGGAAGGTTTTCCTTGCTTGCAATCTTTCAGTTCACCTACTCTATTTCTCTCTGAAAAAAGATATAGTAAGCTGACTAGAACTAGAGGAAGGATTGTTCAGTGGTTAGGACACGAACCTAGGCCATGGAAGACCTGGGTTTAAGTCCCTGCTTCCCCCACAAATTAATGTGTGACCTTGGGCAAATCACCTATTCTTTCTTTCACTCCATTCACCATCTGTAAAACAGAGCTAATAGCACTTTTTCTTTGAGTATTTGCCCACACAGATCCCACTCTAGGTGCATGTGCACATAACATCAGATTCTTTTCGCCAACAGTGACCGTTGGAGCTCTGCATATACTCTGCATCCTCAAGCTCCTCACCTGCTTGGTAAGGTGGGCTCATTTGAATAATGTGTGTGTTAACACAGTCAAATGCAAGGTCATGCATTCAGGAACAAAGAACATAAGTCACACTTTGAAAGGTCTGGACCTTTTAAGAGAAAGAAGAACATTTCTTCTGTATAATTAACCGTATGTTATCTGTAATAATGTAGCATGCTAGAAATATTTTGAAGGCACAATCATTTATAAGAAATCATTGTGCCTTTTAATATACTTATCTGCAGCTATGAAATTCTTGGCATAATTTTCCACCTACACATGGTCTTAACAGATATATATTCAGAAAGAGGCACAAACTCACTGCTTATGAATCATTGGCAGGAGAAAAAACAACAACTCATTTTCATGACCATTCATCCTATGTTGTTTCACTGGAATTTATTTATTTACATGTTTGTTTTTCATTGTATAAAATTAAAGGAACCTTTCACTATGTGCCAGGGTTTATTATGCATAATTTAAAACACCCACAACGTTCATTTAAATAACACAGTCTCCCAAAAAACAAAGCCAGCCATTAACTAAGAATATATTACTACTGCTCCATAAGTCAAAATATGCACAACTAAGGGAGCTTTGTGCTGTCTTGATTTGTCAACAGATTCTCTGTCAGATCAAGGGGGCAAGAAAATTCCAGCGGCTCTGGTATTGAAAAATCCCCTGACAGAAGCCCTTAGACAATTAACGTTTATATGGACTGTTACCTCAAGGACCTCATATGCCTTCACTTCTGTGGATGGCATAGGTGCTGGAACTAGGTGTCCTGGGGGTGCTGCAACACCCCCTGGTGTGAAGTGGTTTCCATCAGGTACAGGGTTTACAGTTTGGTTCAATGGCTTTCAGCACCCCCCACTATACAAAAAGTTCCAGCACCACTGGTGGATGGGCATGGAAAGAGCGAGAGATGGCTACTGAGATAGCTAGGGATTAATATCAGCACTTTGAATAGTACCTGGTGTAAAATATTACTAGTGACAAGTGTTTATTCAGCCACCACTGCTAAGCCAGCACAGTCTGTTCTACCTGCAACTTCAGAGCAAACTTCAAGATTAGCCGCATCTAGGGTCTGGTTCTCTCTTATTTAAGTCAATGGCAAATCTCCTCTTGGCTTAAATGGTGCAGGGCCAGGCACACAAAGTTCACTACAATAATACAAGGCATGGGGTGACTGACAAGGTGGGATGGGGAGGGGAGGAAACACTTCTGGGCACTGCTGCCATATGGGAATCCAGCAACGATCAGGAATCCAGAAAATTCTGTTGTTGTTGTTTTTTTAAACAATGGGCACATTTCAAAAGTGGGTACCCTCATGTGGCTGCCCAAATCAACTAGCATCACAACCATATTAATAAGCGACAAAGAGTCCTGTGGCACCTTATAGACTAACAGATGTATTGGAGCATAAGCTTTCGTGGGTGAATACTCACTTCGTCAGATGCATGTAGTGGAAATTTCCAAAGGCAGGTATAAATATGCAGGCAAGAATCAGTATAGAGATAACGAGGTTGGTTCAATCAGGGATGATGATGCCCTCTTCTAGCAGTTGAGGTGTGAACACCAAAGGAGGAGAAACTGCATTTGTAGTTGGCTAGCCATTCATAGTCTTTGTTTAATCTTGAGCTGATGGTGTCAAATTTGCAAATGAACTGAAGCTGAGCAGTTTCTCTTTGAAGTCTGGTCCTGAAGTTTTTTTTGCTGCAGGATGGCTACCTTTAAATCTGCTATTGTGTGTCCAGGGAGATTGAAGTGTTCTCCTACAGGTTTTTGTATATTGCCATTCCTAATATCTGACTTATGTCCATTTATCCTTTTACGTAGGGACTGTCCAGTTTGGCCGATGTACATAGCAGAGGGGCATTGCTGGCACATGATGGCGTATATTACATTGGTGGACGTGCAGGTGAATGAACCGGTGATGTTGTGGCTGATCTGGTTAGGTCCTGTGATGGTGTTGCTGGTGTAGATATGTGGGCAGAGTTGGCAACCATATTAATGTACTGAGCGGTAACCAGTACATGCAGCCTTAATTCTGTCCCCATCAAATATTGTACTAGATAGACTGAACTGCCAGCAGCTGGTAATGACTTTCCCCACTATGTTCTTAGCTGGGTTTGAAGCAGTGGTCTAGAGCTCAGATTCCATTGCTCATTACCAGTCATCTGAACCATCCATTCATCCAAAAGCACAGCTATATATGCTTGATCTTGCTGAGCGCTATTAGCAGCCAGCATCTCGGCTACTGTTTTGAATAAATAGTGATGGCTGAGATACAAGTCTCATGTTGTGCCTGGCTGATTTAAGCAGGAGTTTTATATGAGTAAGGGCTGAAGAATTTGGCTTAAGGTGTCACACAGTGAAAGAGGACGTTGATAAGGAGGCACAGATCTGAATAACAAAGATCCTTTACAAAAGAGGTTCAATAAGTAATGCAGTCCCTCAGCCATCAATACCCAGGAAAACCTACATTTGGATAAACAGAGCTCTTTGTTATCCATCCACTCCCCCGGAAATTGTGTAGCATACTTTGACTTCATAAAAGCTATTGTTTATCATCTGAAGTATAAACTGGGGGAAAACTATAGGTTTCCTCCATATTTTTTAAAAAAAGAGACTTGTTTATATTCTTTATTTTTATAAAGAAATGTAGTGTGAGATTTTTAGAGGCTTTATGCATTGGAGAGTGAACAGAAACTAAAGGAAAGCTCTTATTTGATTAGCTTTTAAAACGTGATGAGTTCTGGAGGGTTTTCTCAAATTGCCCTTTTTGCTAGCTGAGTTAAAGAGGCTTAAGACCTTTGAGTACCCCATCATTCTTTAGAGTTTCAGTATGTCTGTTAGCAACTATTCGAACTGGCTTAAAGTCAACAGCAGATGCACAAACCATATTAATGAGTTTATTTTCCAACCTTTTATGCCTCCAACTTTTCTTCCTACTTTTTTAGTCAATATTTTTTTTTAAAAGTGCTTAAAATAAAGGAAAACTATAAAAAGAGAAATGCAAAAGTTTAGGTCTGCTTGAATGAATTGGTAACAGTGCCCTGTCCCCTCAGACATTGTAAGGCCTATCCTACTGGCCTAAACTCGGGCTGCAGCCCAAATCCTAAGGTGTCATTAATTGGTGTAGCTCCCTTTAAAGTAACCAGATCTATGCTGATTTATACCAGCCAAAGATCAAGCCAAAATAATGTAATACCCATACTACCTGCAGCTAAAAGTTCAAATGTCAGTAGAGTCAACTCAGAGCTCCATCTTTCTGAAGCTGATAAATTTAATATCCTTCAGGGATGAGGGTTACTAACCCTCAGCTGAGACAATAAAATGGATGTTCTCTTTTATTATTGAATGTAAAACATCCATGGCGAGTGTTCTCGGCCAACATTTTCCTTCTCAACTACTGTGCTGTGTGCTGATAGGCTGACTCCCTCCATCACTGAGGTGACTGCATTTCAATGATGCTGTTAGTGGACCACATTGGTGTCCTAGTTCAGGGCAACTGCACCTGTATTCCCCCTCCATGAGTCTTCAGGGGAACCCACTCTAGGCTGCCAGCCCTTCAACTGTCACTTCTCTTGCGGTGGAGACCCATGCTTTTCTTGCTTCTGGCCAAGGTTTTTCCAGGCTTCACAGTCCCCTGCCTACACCGCATTCCCAACAAGCCAGACTTCCTAAACAGTCCAGCATCTGCACTTTGCTTTCTCTTCAAAGACTATTAACAAGTAAAATTGTCAGCAGTTACAAATTAGCACACAGCTCTTTATAAGCAAGCAAGTTTATTCACAAGGTGAAAGCATTGAAGTTAGAGTCATACAGTTTAAGGTGAGAAGGGACGGATAGATAATCTAATCTGGTCCCTTGTATATCACAGGCCACCAACCCCACCCAGCACTTTCACACTAAACCCAACAACTGAAATGAGATTACAACAAACAGAAGACTAGACTATTATGTTCCACAAGTAGAGACTAGAAGGGACTGAGGTGCACTATCTGAGTATCATTTACATAAATGACATAATAAATAAGGTTAAATACAAAGATAAACTGTCCAAGAGGGAGGGGAAAAAGTAGGTAAAATGTAAACCTTTATTTATAGATATGTAAAGTGGGATTAGAATGCTTAGTGTTGGTCTAATCCTAGAAAACTATTTGGGGGTTGTGGTGGATAATCTGCTGAACATGAGCTCCCAGTGCAACAAGGTGGCCAAAAAGAGTTAATGCAATCCTGGGCTTCATAAACAGGGGAAACTTGCATAGGAGTAGAGACATTATTTGACCTCTGCATTTGGCACTGGTGCAACAATTACTGCCTACTGTGTCCAGTTCTGGTGCCCACAATTAAAGAAGGAAGTTGATAAACTGGAGAGGGTTCAGAGAAGACCCACGCGAATGATTAGAGAAGATGCTCTATAGTGATAGACTCAAGGATCTGAATCTATTTATCTTAATAAAGAGAAGATTAAGAAGTAATTTAATTAGTCTACAAGTATCTGTGCAGGAAACAAATATTTAATAATGAGCTATTCAGTCTAGCAGAGAAAGGCACAACATAATCCAATGGCTGGACGTTAAACTTGTATAATTGATTTCACTATAAATATATCAAAGTGCCATGTGTTAAGTAGAAGGGTGATCAGAGGGGTGGCTGGTAAACTGGGCATGCTGTTTCTTTGGAAGCAACAAGTCTGTCAGTACTGCTCATGTCCAGTGGGATCAGGGATTGGACATTCTTGAAGTGCTCAAGGGTCAGAGTGTGCATATTATGAACTTGTAGGGTGATAATGGGACCTGCGAGGCCTGGAGTGGAGTGTTTGTGTTGCCCGTAACAGTGGACTTGGGGAGCTTACCTTTGGTAAGCATAGATAATACTTTGTAATGCTAAGGACAGGTGGTGTGAGGGTGAGTCCACAGCAAGTGTCATAACATGTTCAGAACAAGCCTGCTCCTCACAAAAGCCAGCAGAGGAGGAAATGTCCCACTCCTTCCTTTATACCTAATAGTTCAGTTGTTACAAAATTCACTTGGGAGGTGGAAGATCCAGGTTCAAATCCCCATTCTGCCTTATTTGGCACAGGGAATTCTTGAACGCAGGTCTCCCACCTGAGTGCCCTAACCACTGGGCTGTTGGGATACCCTGGGTGGGTTTCTCCTGTTGAAGTTGTTCCACTTTGACTCAGTGAATATTATTTTATACAGAGAAGAGAGTGAGAATGACTATAGCCTGGAGGTAGGGCACTCACTGGGGGCCAGAGTGTGTGTCCAGTCTCTGCTCTGAATCAGGCAGAGGGGGGAATGAACCTTGGTCTCCCAGATCCCTGGTGAGTGCTCTAACCACTGGGCTATTCAGCATAAGGAGACTACCTAGCTACCTTTTGATGGGTGGGGCTTAGGCTACATCCCTCTCCTTCACAGTTTCTTCTCACTAGCTTACATGGCTCCCCACTCAGCATACTGACCACTGTGACTCCCTTTTTAGGTGCCTAACTCTCCCATGTATCGTATAGGGAGCTTGGGTGTCTAACTTGGGGTTGTGAGTTCCACTAGGTGGCAGGGCACCTAAAAGTTAGGCACTGCAACACTGAGGTTTGCAACACCTATGTCCCCTTGTGAATTTATCCCAAAGTCTTCAGCTTCGTTATCATAAATCTTTTGATTTATTTGACATAGAGTCCTTACACCGGTATTTTCTGTAATCTATAGTGGAATAAGTATTGTCTGCTGTTTTATGTTGGATTGTACTAAACCACTTACAGAAAAGTTGCTACTGTACAAAATAAAGTTGCATTGAATTTTCATGTATAATTGAAGGCAAGGAAAAATAAAGTTTTCTCCAGAAGGAGAAGCCAGCACAAAGGGCTCATTAGCATCTTAACCCAGGCTTTAATGACAACTCAGAATTATCAGCACGGAATGCCTATAGAGCTCATCTAGCAGCCAGAGATCGCTACTGAAAGAATACATTTGATAATTTAGTATAATGACCTGCTGTTTTCCTTATGTGCCACATTATTTTGTGGTGGATGTGCACTGACTTTAAGTAAGGCTAAGATTTTGTCATGGTTATTTTTAATAAAAGTCACAGACAGGTCACAGGGAATAAACAAAAATTCACGGAAGCCATGACCTGTTTGTGACTTTTGCTGCTGCGGCTCCATGGTTTCCCCCACCACCCTGTGGGGTTCCCCCTCTGTCTGCAGCAGCTGAAAGCTGCAGGGTGACCATATTTCCCAAAGAGAAAACGGGACACCCCAAGCCACTCGCCCAAGGCGTCCACCTCCCCCGTACCCTGTGAGGTCACCCGTCACTGGAACCTTGCAGCGGGCCCCCTGTCATCTGTCACGGCTGTCGCCTGTCACTGGAATCCTGCCAGGGCCCCGCTGGCTGCCAGCTCCAGAGTCCTGCAGCCCCAGGGGCTGAAGTAGAGAATGTCAGGGCGGTGTCTGGAAGTCAGGGATTCCATAACTTCCATGACCTCTGTGACATAAACATAGCCTTAACTTTAAATCCTTGAGAGCCCGAGTTCAAAATCAACCCTCAGTGTCAAAGCATTGTCTACAGAGGTGTTGTAGAGTGTTAGTGTAAGCCCCACTAGAACAAGTCTGTGGCCCTGTACTAGAAGGCTTATTCCCCAATGCAGTGTAGACATGATTATTATGGACCTAGTTTTATGGCTGAATATTTGCTGGATCAGAAATTTAAAAAAATATTTTGATCAGAATATATCTATTTTGATTTATCTATGACCACATCCTTAATTGTAGTGTATAATGTCTTACTGCACAAATGGACTCACTTATTTCAAAAGGATTACTCATGGAGTAAGGCAAGCAGAATTTGATAACGTCTGTCCTCTTGCTTTTGAAATGCAGTGCAGAAAAAGACCTTTAGTTTAGAAGTTTCAAAAGATTGGTTGTTTTTCTATTCACAATAGAGTTTCTTTGTGGTTGTAGCTCCTATCTTGCTGTATTCATTCTAGAGATTTGTTTGCCTGAGTGTCTTTTGTAATCTTGTTTTTTCTAGCTTCCTCCATGTATTGAACCATAAAGAAATTCTAAATCTTTGATTTTGCTGTCAGCTATTCTATATATCATAATAACTTGTTTTACCACATCTTTATGCTCCTGTGTTACTGCTATCATTTACAATGCCTTCCTTTTAGCATTGACAGGGATAAGTTATACCACTGGCCTCAATTACATGCTCTTCTTCACAATTAATATAATTCTGAACACTATTAAAATGCTGTACCTTCATGAATTGTAACTTGCTGTTCAGAAGAAAATATGTATGTATTTAAATTTTTCTCTGTGTGTGTGTGTGTACTATACCCTGTTTGCATTGTGCTTCCTATAGCTAGACCAGGACACCTACACTTTGCAGTCATCTAATAACTTCTAATGATACACTGATGAAGACTCAATTACCTGCATACAGTTGCTGCTGCTTAACAGTTTCAAGCTGTAATTACTTGGAACCTAAATTACATTGCAGTGTTTGTTTCTTACCAAAAGTGACATAATGGTTATTGATTGGGCTATTGTCTTTGCCTTGCTCAGTAGCTATTCAAAATATTCATCCCAAGAGTGAGAGAGGAAATGTAACTTACCATCCCTAGACTATTAATATCAACAATATAAATATTGCTTGCAATCACATATTAGATACCAGCTATGAAAATATCTTGACTTTGTTTTTATTTTCTCAGAGAAAATGGATTCTTATTTTCCCACTGAATACACTCGAGGAATTGATTAATAACAATTCCTAAGGTGTGTGCCTATTACTATAATGCCATTTGTATGTGCTACAGCAATATTTGTGCCACTATTTACATTCTAAACTTAAGATGAGATTTTTTTTGAGCACTTATATGTTACGGGAGTTGGGCACCTAATGGCTTTCAGTGGGAAATATGTGCCTATCTCCCCTACATGCGTCTGAAAATCCCACCCTAGTTTTCTTTAGAGATTAGATAAATATATGCCCAGGGATGGATGGATCGATGGAGCTAACTTTAACACATTTTAGGAAGTTTCTTCCTATCTCCCCAGATGCAGGAACCAGAAGACAGACAATATCAGAGGAGGAGGCAAAAAACAACTCCAGGACCAATTAAAATGTTAAATCCAAGAAACACCATAGCCAGAGATTGACTAGGTTAGTCTCCCATTAGGCCCATAACTTGGAGAAGAAAATAAACAGAAAAGGAAACAAAGTACGGATGGGGGAAAAAATGAAACAATTAACAAAATGTGAAAATGAGATTTCTTCCCCATCTCCCCTTCCAGGTTACTCTGGGTTTTATATTTCCTCAGTCCATAAAAAACTACCAGGCTGTTCAAAACCGTCTCTTACAAAACTTTGCAGAAGATCCCCTCCCTTCCCCCCACCCTCGATGTTCAATTCAGACAAACTTAATGCAGAAAAAAGGAACCATGGGTAGCTCAGACTGATCAACAAGTATCCAGTTCTTAGAATGCAGGTTCTCTTTAATGTGACTCTATCTAAATGATGGTAGGCCTTTCTAAAAGTTCCAAAGTAATAATCCATAGTCTGTAAACCTGCTACCATCTCTCTCCAGGTGGGAGGCCTGTCAGTTGGTCTCATTGTCCCAACAGCCCCTCTCTTGCTTTCCAAGAAGCATTTGGTTCAAGTGCCTTTACTGACTGCAATTGTGGCAGTTGTACCATGGGGAGAGGGAAATGGCCATGCTGGAAAGAAGGTCCCAGCCCATTTAAGACTTTGTCACATGAAAGGGATGATTCCTATCTTACCAACAGGACACAGAGTGCTAGTGTCTAGTCCAGGACTGTAATAACAGCTGGTTTCAGTATATACTGTAGGAATCCATGGGCTCATCTGCAAAATGGTGTGAATAAAGATAGCTATTTTAGTAGTGTTATTCAGTGCTTCAGCTTCAGTTCTTCCCGTTCCAGTCTCTTCATATCACTTCAGAGTTGCAAGACTGTACATGAATTATTTTGTAGTGATTAAGTACTCCATAACTTTAAAGAATGACTTTCAACCATCCCTTGCAGGAGATGATGTAGTTAGAAGGAGTTGTGTGGACATACTTCAATTAAAGCTACATACACTATATATTCTGCATATAATGGTGCCTCTGAGAAGTAAAAGTTACCATATCATTAATCTCCAGTCAAGTAATGACTTTTATGAGAATTTCCATTGTCCAGTCCAGGTAACCTTTAAAGACTTTCATTTCCAACTATGTATAGCACCAGGAATGGGAATTGGCTTCTCAGAGACCCTATTATCCCAGACCGGCAGGTGAACAGCAGATTTAGCTCTTTATGTAGTGCTTTTCATACATCCTTTATGAAAGAAGGTAAATATAATTCTCCTCACATTATATATGGGGAAACTGAAGAACAGAGAGGTGAAGTGACTTCATTGTAGTGGGTAGTTGCAAAGGTAGCTCCTCAATCAGCACAGTGCAGAAACTGCAACTTTAGTTGGTCGACTGACAGCTGATCAATAGGTTTGTCAGTCTGGAATTTATCATCTTCCATTATAACTATTTTGATTCTCATTATAGTTGTTGGGGAACTACAATATACAGACCTAGCAAATGTTTGGTTGAATACTGCTTGTTAAAGAGATGAGTTATGTGGGATTGCAAGGTTTGGACTTTTCTCTATTATTCTTTTTACACACAGGGACAGCACCATGATTTATAAAATTGCTCCAGGAAATAACATCAGACATGCTCATTTATTGGAGCTTTTACATCATTTCTGTAGTGAATGGTATAGAACAGCTTATTTATGAGAAGAGATTAATAAAATTGGGACTTTTCAGCTTGGAAAAGAGATGACTAAGGGAAGATATAATAGAGGTCTATAAAATCATGACTGGTGTGAAGAAAGTAAATAAGGAAGTATTATTTAATACTCCTCATAACACAAGAACTAGGGGTAACCAAATGAAATTAATAGGCAGCAGGTTTAAAACAAACAAAAGGAAATATTTCTTCACACAACGCACAGTCAAACCTCTGGAACTCTTTGCAAGAGGATGTTGTGGAAGCCAAGAATATGACAGCGTTAAAAAAAGAACCAGATAAGTTCATGGAGGATATGTCCATCAACGGCTATTAGCCAGGATGGGCAGGGATGGTGCTCCAAGCCTCTGTTTGCCAGAAGCTGTGAATGGGTGACAGGGGATGGATCACTTGATGATTACCTGTTCTGTTCATTTCCTCTAGTGCACAAAACATTGGCCACTGTCAGAAGACAGGATACTAGGCTAGATGGACCTTTGGTCTTACCCAGTATGGTTGTTCTTATGTTCTATGAATGCCTTTCAGTGAGAGGACTCTGAAGAATGATTTCACAGGATTTCTGCTTGGAAGAGTCTCTGGGTCGCTGGTGTTCTAATACTTACTCATTTCTAATTCTTTGTTGATTGTAACTAAAAATGTATGCCACCTTGAAATTGCATACAGCTAGAGAAATGAGGGCTGCAAACTTTTTTTTTCTAATCACAGCTATAACTAGCCCCCCCAAAATGAGTATTTTCTATGATAGATATTCATCATAAAGTTGCATAAACTATTTCCTTATGGGGGAAAAAAAGCTGTTGCTTATTTTCTTCCAAATTAAAACTGAAATCCCATTTTGGAAATGTTTTAATGCATCCATTTGTTCAAAGTTAGTGAAACAATTTAATTGCTATGGCAACAGGATTCAATAAGTTAACTGTTTTTTTTTGTTTTTGTTTTTTTGTATAAGCCACAATGCAGAACAATTTTAAGTAATCAGATAAAGAATAATTATTCAAGAAGAAGTTTTAAGCAATTTACTCAGCAGGAATAGCATTGTGGCGTTTACCAGCTTGCCTTTCAAGCTCACAAACCATTTAGCATTAGGTTCCTAACTTGCTAGTCCAGGTGTTCTGCATTGTACCTGTCACTATGGGTACCACTATGCTTCTTGAGGGATCACATTGTCAGGCCATGTCTCTGTACCAAGAGAGATTGATTTTTCTCATTGAGTCCCAATAATGTAATCATTATTGAAAAAAAATGGATATGTATATTTGATGTATATTATTAATTCCACCTAAGAAATGCCTTAGGCTAATCTTACTTTAATGAACCAGGAAAGTGCAAGAAACATAATTAATATTCTAAAAGTCAAGTATATTTTCTCTTACAACTATACAGTTTAATTAAAGGAAATGGACTGAAAAAACAAAGATATTAAAATATGTTGAACAACTAAAGTCTTAGTTTATCAAAAGCTAATACCAGTGCTCTGGTTATTTTACTAAAATGTAGCTGCTTCTTTTAAGGGAATGAAGGATCAATCTTTGAAACACTGTTTTGTGAAAATAAAGAATTGTTTGAACAATGATTTTCTTTCTACAATTCTGACTTGTTTAACTTAAAGGATTAGAAGATTATTTTTTAGTAGTGGTGTTTAGAAACATAACTTATTTTAGAACCACTCCATGTTTAATGAGGGATTAGAAGTGATTAAATCTAATGATCTCATTAAGTTGCATAAGATATTCCTAACAGCTTGTTCTGGGCCAAATTCTGATCTCTCACTATGGTAATTGCAAAATAATTCTCTTGACTTCAGTGCAATTACTCTGGGTTTATCCAGGAGTAAACAGGAGTGGAATCCGGCACTCTGAGTTTTAGGTACTCAACACCTAGTTTTAGGTACTCAGTACATCCACTGATATAAACTGGTTATAATGGCATATAAACCAGTAGAGTTACAACAGTTTACAAATGGCATGTGTAGTGTCGAGTCCTACTTGTACTGTCAAATTTATAACTAAAGCATTGTTCCTGTTCTATCCAGTTACCTGCTGTTGCAGTAAAAATACCATAGGTATTCAGTGAAGTACCTGTCTGGTGCTCTCCATTTATGTCATTCATTTAATGGTGGGGGAGGGACTCAGGGGCTGGTGTATGCTTGTTACTAGTCTCAACTGAAAGTGAGGTCTGTGGAGACCTGGAGAGAAAAGCTTGTGTTGCCAGAGACTGTTGATTTTAGGGAGCTCAGTTACAGCAGGCACAGACAAGACTGCTTCACGCTAAAGGCAACTAATGGTGAGTTGCCTCACAACCCTGTGTACCGCTGGGGAGCATCACAAAGGGCTCTCTTATAGAAGCTAAAATTGTCCTCTCAGTGGTAACTCTGAAACATGGTAACTGGGAGTTATGCTATCTGTCTTTCCTTGGGTGATTTCCCCATAAGGGACAGTGGACCAGTAAAATACAGTGTGCATCTCTCTGAACTAGCACAAGTGAATGTGCCCCTCTGACTGTAGTTCATATAGAAATGTGTCAAGTAATTTATGTAAACAAGATAATTGAAGCAAATTGTCAAAGCAGTGCATGAGAGTTAGCCATACAACTGTCATTAGCATCTGAGTTGCACAATAAAATACTGTGTGACACTTCTGTAATGCATGGGCACATGTTTAACTTATGATCTTAGTTAATGTAAAAAAATAACTACATAGGGAATTTCATTCACATACTGTAAAACTGAGACAAGAGGCCTTTAATCTTTTTAATACACTGTATTAATTTGTATGCCAAAGCTCATCAGTCCTTTTAGGTGCATGCAGCCTGGAACCAGTTAGTATTAGTAGAAATAGGAACCAGTATTTTTAGCAATAGCCAGCAGCATGGCTAGTTAACTCCATTGCATACCCTAAAATGGCCACCACTAAAACTTAGGGAAACACTTTTCTGTAGAACCCAATTGTCATTTAGGGTTGTTTGCTGAATTTCCAGTAGAAGAGGGACTTGAAGTCAGAGTTGCAGGGAGATTGAATGTAACACAAACGGTATTTGTCAATTCAATGAGGCTTTTACAGCTTTCCATCTTGTCCTCTCATCCTTCTCCACCACGTCAAAACAGTAAGACTAAGATTTATGCTACTGTTTTAACTCTTGTATGTCTAAAAGGACTCCAAATTGATGTTGTAGAGCACAGAAAGGAAAAGGCATTATGATGGCAATTTGTTGACCTGCCAGTCTCCTTAACATTAATTAATCTGTTATAAACCTAGAAAATAAATCTGATTACTTCAATGAAATGATGGTGTACCGAGAAAATGTAGTTGTAAAGAGCATTCCCTTAAACCTGTTGTAAAGCTTCTATCACCTCAGGAAATGGAATCCAATTTTGTTTTGTTTTTAAACTTATATTTCCACTACTAATCAGCAACTTTACCCTTTCAAGAGATGGATTTGCTTGTTAGATGCCATTGGTCGAGATTAAGTACTTTGGCAGCTGTTACTGCTTCCAAATGCACCTACAATCTAATTGCATTACAGAACTTTATTGCACATACAGAAACTTCTCCTTGTACTCCTAAGCTTTCCTGAGCAGGGCTCTCTTCTCTTCTGGACTTTGCTTTGGGCTTCTTTGATTGCCCAGCACTTTACTCAGTAAAGGAGGAAAAGTGGTACAGCCATGTTGAAGAGCCCAGTCATCTTTTCAGACCCTATCCCCTGTGTCTCCCACTTTTCTCCTTAGTTTTCAACTGGAAGGCAGTCTCAAGGAGTTGAGAAGAGTCCCCTGAAATGCTTCACTTCCATCCATTATATTTTGGGGAAGGTACCTCCATATTCAAGATGCTCTTCTCCCTTCTACACTATAAATTGTGAGCTGAGTTTCCTTGCCCATCATTGTTACCATATGTTTGTAAGCAGAGTCAGGATGAGCTCTACCCTGACATCTGGTGGTGAATTATGGGGAGTGTGGAAAAGAACTTCAGGGGCTGATCTCATTTGCATAGGCACACCCACCCCGCCTAGCGTGAGCCCCAGCAGCCCAAAATGGTCACTTTGGCGGCTGTGGGATCCCCAGTTTCTCTGTTATTGGGGCAGGAGGAATAAAGTGTTGTTACCCTGAGTTACCATGGCTATGTGAATCAAGGCCAGTGGAACTGTTTGATGACAGAGGGACTCACCATCAACTAAGTAGCACTTGCTAGACAAGGGACATGGGTTCCAAAACCCAGTGAAGGAAGAGAGGTTGGGGATGGGTATTTGTACCTGATGGGATGGGCCCCCTTTGAGGGCCTGATACACCAATTACACCTCCTTCTCTCTCCACTGTTGAATGTCAGAGCTAACTTTGATCCCATTAGGAATCTAGTTACAGACTGCTGAGCTGAATTTGCTTTGGGCCAATGGTGTACCAGCACTACGGCTCCCCTACTACAAGCTGAAATCACTAAGAGTTGAGCTCACTGAGTGCTATGTTAACTAGTGGGGGAGCCTGAAGCTATATTGCTAAGCCGCTGGTGGAGTGGAGCAGTTTACGGAGCGGCTAATGGAGCAGTTTGTGGGACGGTTGGCGTGGCCCACGGAATGGTGAGCGGAGCAGTTTACGAAGCGGCTGGCAGAGAGGAGCAGTTTGCGGGACAGTTGGCGTGGCCCACGGAACGGCGAGCGGAGCAGTTTGCGGGATGGTTGGCGCTGCCTGTGGGACAGCGAGCGGAGCAGAGCAGTTCGTGGGACGGCTGGTGCAGCTCACGGGGACGGATAGTGGAGTGGAGTGGAGCGGAGTGGCTCATGGTGAAGGCGGCAGCAGAACCCCACGGAGAAGCGGGGCAGTTGGCCTTGGACCATGTAAGGTGCCCCTTAATACCCTGCGTACCCTTTCTTCCCCCCCCTCCACCTAGGCTGTGGGGTGGGGTGGGGCAAAAACTCTGCAGCTCTGGGGCTGCATTGACCAAGGACAGAGACTCTTGGGTTGTTGGACTCAAGAGACTTTAGAGGTGTTGGACTTTTGGGACTTTGGGGTGATCTTTTGGGTTGTTGGACTTAAGACCCTGAGGGGAAAAGGACACTGCCAACCTTACTTGGGGGTGGGTCTTTTGCTCATGGTTTGTATTATGAATCCTGTTTGTGGTGTTTCCCCAATATAATGCCGCATTGTTTCCCTCCTTTATTAAAAGGATTTTGCTACACTCAGACTCCGTGCTTGCGAGAGGGGAAGTATTGCCTCTTAGAGGCGCCCGGGGGGTGGTATGAAATTGTCCCAGGTCACTGGGTGGGGGCTCGAGCCGGTTTTGCTTTGTGGTATTGAAACGGAACCCCTAGATACTGAACCCGGCCCTTGTTGCTGCCAACTCAGATGGGCAGAAGGGTTACATGTTTATCACAGATCTTTCCAGGGCACAAAACTGCTTGGAGATTTCCATTTATAATATATTTTCCCACTTGCTGCTCTTTCCCAAATCAATTTCATACACCCTCCTCAGCTGTTATCTGAAGGGAAAACTGGATTCTGAAAGTCAAGGACCACCTGAAGAATCAAATGAAAAATTGATTTTAATTGGGGCAGGATTTTACCTACAGTGTTGAATTTTGTGCCACCATCAGGTTTTATCTGGGTCCAAAGGCCTCCAGTCCTTAGTTTCCTAGTTAACTATTGGGGATTTAAAAGCCAGAATGCAAATGCTCATTGGAGACAACCCTGTTGCTGGCTTGGATCTCTCTATTTTAGGATTTTATAATGCAGCCAGCTCTGGAAAGGTAGGACTAGATAATGGAGAATTGGCGGTGGAATGAGATTCAGGAAAGTGCACCAGTGCAAGAACCTCCTATGGATTCTTCATTTTTCCATATCAATTTATTTTTCTTTAACTGATAACACATATAATTGACTTGATGTGGGTTATTGTTGCTGCTGCCACTTTTGTTGAATGAGGCCTATATTTATTCTGCAAAAGTCTAAGAATAAGAATGGATGATCATCACATTTTTAACATTCTGTGTTTCTTTTGTGTGTAATATTTATTGCCAAAAGTAGGGGAATCAGAACAATAGCTTTCTGGAAGACCTCATACCACTCTCTAGGTAGCAAAATATATTCGATATAGATGCACTGATTGTTATTAAAAAGTCAGAATTTATCCCCCATTCCAAGCTCCCCGTAGGATTGAGTCTGAGCTACAACCTCCACACTGCTACTTTTAGCATGCTAGCTTGTGTCCCGCTAGCACAAATCTGACTACCCAGGCTGGGAGTATCACTCCTAGTTGCAGTGTAGAAGGTACCCTCAAGGGCTGTACTGGGGTGGAGGGGTCAAGGGCTCTACTGGAGGCAGTGATAGACAGAATTCAGATTAAAATGAAAATGACTGAATATAGTATCTACTACTACTGAATTATTTACTGGGTGAGATGTGATAAAAATATATATATATATGGAGATATACCTATCTCATAGAACTGGAAGTGACCCCAAAAGGTGATTGAGTCCAGCCCCCTTCCTTCAGTAGCAGGACCAAGTACTGATTTTGCCCCAGATTCCTAAGTGGCCCCCTCAAGGATTGAACTCACAACCCTGGGTTTAGCAGGCTAATACTCAAACCACTAAGCTATGATAGGAATAGTATTGTCTGTTATGGCTCTTAGTCTAGCACAGAGGTTCTCACAACATATTTTTTGGTGGCCTCAGCGTGTGGCCACCAACTCTTGCTGGTGGCCGCTCTGAGAATTTTTCCTAAAATACTTAATTAACTTTAGGAAAAACAAATAAATATGCACATATTCATATCAGATCATTGTAGTTTATTTATGTAGGGGTTTTTTTTGCAGACTCAATAATACAAATAATGTACAGTTGTCTCTATTCTTTATTGGACCTAAACAGAATAGAAACAAAATTAAGGTGCTTTGCATGTTTTGATTTTTTAATTTAGATTGCTAGTTAGTAAGTCTGCTACTCTGAAAAGTGATATTTGTAAATTTGCTAATATCACTTTTCACAGCAGACGTACTCAGCCCTGGCATGCTGGGGGACAAATTAAGCCCCAGATGAGGAAGTGGGTAATGAGTCAGGGGGGCCAGGGGCAATGGGGGTCAAGGTGATGGCGGGGGGTGAGTCCAAAACCCTGCGGCTGGGGACAGAGCCTTCTGCTGCTTGGCCAGAGCCTGCCACCCACCACCCCAGGGCGGAAGCCTGAAGCCCGAGCCCCACCGCCCCTTTTAGGTGCTGGGCCAGATTCTGTGGTCACAATGCATGAGCAAACAAAGTGTAAGGGTTGGCGCTATGCTGCACCAAATCCCATCATGTTTGCCTACTGTTGTCCATTTTCTTTGGTTGTGGTGCCATTGTTAACAATCATGCTTTGCTTAGTAAAAAGAGTCAACAATGCCAACTGTTGTGAAACATGCAGAGGTCTGCCATTTTTGATGCTGAAGTATTTGCTGATTTTAATATTTCATCTCAAATGTTCTACCAGGGCTTAGAAGACGACTTCTCTGTGGCTTGGATATGGTTCATAATGCAGCAATTTGTTTGTTCATTGGCTTGAGCTCATTGTATATACTTTGCATTGCCTAACTATACAGAGGCGAGTGTGTTTTAGCTGGCTCTGTTAACTCTTTAAAACTTGTAATGATGTAGGTCCTTTTTATATCTGAGACTTCCTTCTTGAGCTTTGACCCAATGAGTATCTGTGTGCAGTCGTCAATCATTGTTTAAGGAACCTCCATTATATCGTAAGCCTATATGTTATTGAGCCTCTGCTGTCATGGTCCTAGAATGAGGATCCATCTTCTCCTTGACATTTAATTTCAATTGATTTCTCCCTTCTATTTAACCTAAGCCGCTATTACAGTTTGAACACAGTTGACCTCATGCGAATTACATCCTCCTCCCTTTCCTGCTGTCATTTCTTCAGTTATGGACCTCTTGATTGTTTCTTTTCTTTAACTTTATGTTTGCTATGTTTTATATTTTGATACACGGTAGTCTCCTAGTGTAACGATTTAAAATAGTTTCTATTTTAACATGCCCAGAGACCTTCAGCAAGGGGACTATAAGTGCAAGAGAGGGGAAAAAAGTCTTAATTTCAAAATCGAGTATTGCACAAGAGGATTTTGCACAAGACCTAATCAAATTTTGTGTTTGAGTCTTCAGCCTGGTGAACTGGTGTTCAAGCAAAAAGAGAAACTAGAGCAATGTCATTCATACAAGTTGCTGCGCTGTGCAGTTACCTTCTGGGAGGTGTTTCTACTGATAATTCAGTGAAAGACACAGAAACTTGATCTGATAAAGCCCATATACAATTTTTAAAATGCCTTGGCCATTAATGTGATATCAGAAATAAAACCAGAAAATCAGTAATGGCCATAGGTATACATACGTCAGCAGTTTCATTTTGCAAGTTTTCATGCCAACACTTTCCTTAACTTCAGTCTGCGTGAAAGAGTTCAAATATTTTTTTATCAGTTATTTTGTTTTGTAGCATCCTAAAGTGTGTTGTGGTAACTGGGCCTATAAATTTACCCTAGCTGTAAACTCCTCTGTAAAAAAGTGAGTGAAAGGTAATAACAATGACCTGCTACATAAAATTGTTTAAGAAAAGATGTAAGAAGAAGAGAGAATAAATTAATTTAAACAGAAGGGGTTTTATTGATACCACTCAAGGACTGAGTTAAGAATACTACTAGCAAACAAGAGAAGAGGACTGGCAATCAATGAACCAAAATTGGTGTGTTGGAAATTAGGCCTATTTGTGAACAAAATAATGAGAATGGATTATTCTCCTTTTTTGGGGCTTTGCAAGGAAGCACATTTAAACACAAACAATTTTAATTTCCATGGTTTATGTAAATGTACAGCTTTAATTGTGTAAGCAGGAGGAGGGGCAGTGGTATGCATCTTTACCCATTCTGTAGTGATAAGAGCTGGTTTGTTTTTAAACATCTTACAAACATATAACAGGAGCAGTTTTGAGCTTTATTTTAGTTACAAATTAAATGAGTTATAAGTTCTTAATACCGAGATCAAAGAAGGGCAGACTCTCTCTGAAAATGTTTACAATCTCAGTTTTAGACATCATTACAGATGAGGGTGAAAAAAGCAGGGAGGAGATGGCACAGGGAAGGAAGTTTCAGGTTTGTGTTTCAGATTTATAATGAAACCATGATCATTGTTATTTAGAATCTGTCCCACCTCTTCATTGCCAATCACATTTCCTGTTATTCAAAACTGAGACTGAAAATAATTTATTTTCTAATTGCCTCCTAGATAACATTGAATCTATACAAATATTGCTTGATTTATTAGGCGTACTCACTATGCCCCAATTAATGCCTAAACAGTTGACATATTTCATTAGTTATATTACTAGTTTCCATACACCCCAAACTGGTCTGATCTGATCTATTATCTCATTTATTATTCAGCTGCTCATTCTGATCCTGGGATAGCTGGGAGGGATAGCTCAGTGGTTTGAGCATTAGCCTGCTAAACCCAGGGTTGGGAGTTCAATCCTTGAGGGGGCCACTTAGGATGTGGGGCAAAATTGGTCCTGCTAGTGAAGGCAGGGGGCTGAACTCGATGACCCTTTGGGGTCCCTTCCAGCTCTATGAGATAGGTATATCTCCATATTATATACAGTGTATAGCAAACACTCTCTTCATTATCTTTAAATCTGATCAATGATGACTAAGGATGTATATTTATCATGGCTGTCATTAGAAAGCAATACATTGAGTTAATTTCATTTTTTAAGTGTACATCTTTATGTCTCACCAAAAAAAAAAAATCATGCCTTTTAGCTACAACAATTTTAATGGGTTCATACAATAATAACATAAAATAAAAAAATAATCTGGCTAGTAAAGTGAGAGGGGCTGCAATGGGTAGACAAACCCCACTGGGCCAGAAGGAGTTAAAGGCCAGTACTGTACCCAGGTAGCCCTGCCCCTCCAGCCCTAAACAGCATCCTCCAGCTGGAGAAGGGGTTGAAAAGGGAGCAACACAGCTCAGAAGGAGGCTGCGGAGGAGGACAGCCCTACCATGAAGGCTCCTGACAAGGATGCCAGAGAAGCCTCCCTGAGTGAACAACAGTGTATGCTGAGCCTGGTTGGGGCTCACGGTTTGGTCAACTTTTGTTTTCCTTTTCATCGTATTTTGGACTGGAAGCTGGGAGAGAAAAGGAGCAGTAGAAAGTGACCCAGGGAGGGTAAGTCAGAGAGTAAATTTGGGGCCCAGACACTGTTGACCCTCCTAGGGCCATGGGTTGGAGCCTGGTGGAGTGGGCAGGCCTAGGCTCCCCTACCACTTCCCCCACTTCAGGAGGGAACCAAACCACCTGCCCAGCTCTCCGCACCTCTGATTAAAGGAGGACCAGGTCTACAAGACTTACCCATTGTGAGTGGGCAGTAGGTGCGCTAACCATTAGGCCATCTAACCACCCTGTTACTGGGTCCCTTAGGAATCAGTACTTTAGTTACTACCAAATGAGTGCCTGATTTCTAGTAAGTTACCCTGACTGCTGTTTCATGTGCCACTTGCTGGGTAATAATATAAGAAGACTCCATATATCTAAAAATAAACTGGTTCTTTATTAAGAGGACAATTTACAGATGTGCTGCAATTGTAGCTGGCATTCTAATCATGTAGACACAGACTGACTTCCTGGTGCCTCCTCCAAACTTTTCCTTCCTCTATTCCTCCCTTCAAGTTCTATGAAGGTTGCTATGATATCTTAGTGACTTTTCCCAGAACTGACCATGCTATCATATCCCATGTTCCTTTACATGTGAAGCTACTCCTTAGCCCTTTCTTTTCCTTTATTTACTTTTCAGTACTTTCCCCTTAAGTTTTCACCCAAATTAAGGGCCAGTTTCTGCCCACCTAACTCATGTACAGTAGTATCTTATTCCACCCATACTCCCTTTGATTTCAATGGAGTAAGATAGTACTCATCTTGAAGTAAAAGTGACACAATCTGATCCTAAATTATTATAAACTTTCTGGAATTCTTTCCTGTTAAAATAACATCTGTTGACATCTATACCCAGGTTTCTTATTCTCCTTGTACTCTTTCATGCATTTGTGTAGAGAAGCTTTTCCCCCTATTTTGTGATTTTATTTTTATATGAACATTTTCTCCTGGTTTTCCCCTCTGTGCTTTATGCAATATGAGATACATGTGACAGTATTAGAATAGAGTTGAGTCACATGTGGGTTACGGTAGAACCAGTGTCCTTAGGAGAAAATGATACTCTGGATTAAAGGTATAACACACCGAATCAGCCTTTGACAGAAATAGACTTGTTATAAAGTATCTCAGAAAGGTGTTTAAAAGAAACTTTCTAATCATTACTCCATATCACATGTGAGTAGAAGGAGGAAATATGGAGGATGCACAGCTTTTTGAAAAATAGCATATTCATGTACTTTATTATATTGGAATAATTTGTAAAGAAATTCAATTATCCTTAAAATCCTTCCCTGCTGTCACAAGCTGACAGGGTACAAATGAAAATTGGAACACTGTTTGTTCATTCATTTTCCCCTGAGAAAGAAATGCCCTGAAGGGGAAGAAATTGATCTGTAAGAGTCTGAAACCACTATAACAACAGAGCAATCTATATGAAAAAGAAATAATTACTACAGGAGAAAGGTACTGTATTTAAAATGACTAGAAATAGAGAATATTAAATATATAATGGTTATTTTAACAGTCTTTTAAAGGAATTACTGAGCTGAAAAGCTGAGAGTTATTGTTGTAGCTATTCACTACAGAAGTCATTAAAATTAACACCAAAATGTGATGTATGATTTGTGGAAATTGGAAGAAATCTGAACACAGTGACTGACCATAACAAACTTGTACATGTGTGCAGAGAGCTTCCAAATCACTTTGCAGCTGGACATGACCTAGTGGGTCATACAGATTGAAAGGAGACCGCCAAACAGATTTTATCCTGCTCCTTGCTCTATAGACTAGTATGAATGAAGTAAGTTCTGGTATATTTTTGCCCTCTCACGCTAAGACGTACCCTAGACAGATGCTGCAAACTGATGTCATCAGCCAATATAACAGTTAGTGCAGCCCTACTCTATTAGATGATATTTTGAGAGGTTGGGCCTTGACTGATTCTATGGATAATCAACCCTGAGTATAGGAACACCTTTATATAATGTCCTTGTGTACAATAGGGAGAAAACCAATATAAAGGAATAATTTACATGAGCATAATTATCTCATTGCCTAATAAAGAACAAGATAATCTTATGGGCTACTTAGACATTAAGTTTGAGGCTAATATCTGATTGACCACCAGAAAGATGCACTCCTAGTTACTCTGTGCTCTCATTGCTATAATGGGGAAAAGACAATTTTGCTAATTTCCCCCTACACCTGGTTAGTGAATGATACTCAGGCAAGCTCCGGCCCACCGGCTAATTGTTTCTTCATTCTTATCCCTTTCTCGGGGATTAGGTGGGATCAGCCCTGAAATGTGCTACAACAAAAAGCAAACCTAACTCAATATTGGGCTGTCCCCCAGTCTTCCAGTTCCTGCCTTTTCCTCTGGGCTTCATTCTCAAACTGTCTCTGATTTGTGTTCTTCCCCAGTGGTTGCTCCTGTTATCAAGCCCATTTCTCTGCAAGTAAAGCTCCCTTCAGGCAGAGGGCCATCCTCCTTCCTGCCCAGACAGGCTCTCTCCTTTTATTCCCTCTTCAGGCTTGGCATTGGCTGCAGGTGTAGCAGGGTGGAGCTACCTGGGCCCATAGGCTCTCCTTATGCCCTGCTTTGCTGGTGTGGGGCCTCTCTGCCCCACTGCAATCTATTTTCCCCATATTTTTACATCATTTTTTTTGTTTTAGTTTAGTAGAAAATCTCTTGCTGAACCAAATATTCAAATATAATATTAAATTACTTGTAATTATCTAAAACTTGAACTTTAAATCTATGTAAGATTGTGACATAAAAAGTACATACAGCCATACTGGAAGCACATCAGCCAAATGTTTCCAGTTCACTTATCAAATATATCAGTACCATCAGTGGCATGTATGGCTTAAATCTTCCACAGTGTACATGCACAAACACTATGCAGGCAACCTATGATGGACACGTCATACTTGGATTCATTTGAATGCATATATTCTGAGTTGTAACTGTGTTTTAGATCTTTTCAAAATGCTTGTGCACATGTGGAAAATGTGGTTCTTTTTAGGCTTCAGCATTGTAATATATGGAAGAAATAAACACTGTTCTGAATGCTATTTGGTAGTGATTGTGGTCATAGATACATGGACAGAGTTAAGGTTATTTGAATAACCATAAATGTTTATTTCCATATGCTCTAATGTTTGTTTTTCCCCTTTAAGTATAACATTAACTCTGAATTTCCTAACACTATAATATTTGTGCTTTTTTTTTTTTCAAAACTAACATTCACTAAAATAATATTTCCATAAGTAACTGTTAGATGTTCACAGCCTCAATTCAAAGTTAACATAGACTTGCCTAGGAATCACATGTTCTCTCCATTGCTGCAAGGTTGCAGGTCCTTGGCAGAAGTAAACCCTCCTGAACTGATGGTGTACAGTACAACAATAAGCAGTCACTAACAAGGAGGGACTGGAGCTATCAGGAACAGTGTGAAAAGTGGACAGGGCTGGTCCAGCATGGGAGAAAGTCAGGGGAAGGCCAGAAATATGGATTAAGTGTCACTCCTTAGTAACATCCATCTCCACTGTCCCCGGTACTGCCAATCACAAGCATTCAGAAATTGAGCTATGCCTCCAAAATCACAAGATTTTTTTTTTTTTAATCATAATTTTTAAGCCAATTTTTTTATTCTTTTTATTTGCCCTCAGGTTTTCCAGCCTTTAAGGCTCACATTTCCAAATGTTTCTCAGCAAGCACCAGGACTAGCCACTGACTTTTAATTAAATGAAGGCTGAGATTCTTATGACTCCAGTAGCTGGGACTTTAAGAAAAACACCAAACACCACCAAACTTGTGATTGGGATGAAATTCAATAAGGACAAATGCAAAGTACTCCACTTAGGAAGGAACAATCAGTTGCACACATACAACATGGGAAATGACTGCCTAGGAAGGAATTCTGCAGAGAGGGATCTGGAGATCATAGTGGATCACAAGCTAAATATGAGTGAACAGTGTAATACTATTTAAAAAACAAACAAACATCATTCTAGGATGTATTAGCAGCAATGTTGTAAGCAAGACATGAGAAGTAAATCTTCTGCTCTACTCCATGCTGATTAGGCCTCAGCTAGAGTGTTGTGTCCAGTTCTGGGCGCCACATTTCAGGAAAGATGCAGGGAAATTAGTGAAAGTCCAGAGAAGGGCAACAAAAATGATTAAAGGTCTAGAAAACATGACCTACAAGGGAAGATTACAAAAAAAAAAAAAAAAAAGGTTTGTTTAGTCTGCAGACGAGAAGACTGAGGGGGGACATGATAACAGTTTTCAAGTACATAAAAGATTGTTACAAGGAGGAGGGAGAAAAATTGTTCTTCTTATCCTCTGAGGATAGGACAAGAAGCAATGGGTTTAAATTGAAGAAAGGGGGGTTTAAGTTGGACATTAGGTAAAGCTTCTGTGACAGCGTACCCCATAAGGCTTTATGGGGGGGGTGCTTATTAATGTATGTATGATATAACTGGAATAGGGTTTTGCTACATATGCCATGTAACATATCTATGTAAAGGTTATGATCTACTGGTTATGTTCATCCTAGTTGTATGCAGGCACCATTCATGTGTTCAAAGTTATGTATACTTGCTTGATTTCTAAGTAAGCTTTGTGAGGCATTTGGTCAGCTTCTTTAGGAAGGAATTTGCAAGGTTAAGTACCCGATCGGGAAGCATTTGGGGAACAATGCATATTGGAATGCTCCAATCCACATAAGAAGTCTTCCTGGAGACATACAAGATACCATGTGGACAATGGCTTCTGCCTGTAAAGACTGAGTCATGCATGGACATGTGACTTGCCCAGGTGACTCCAGAACTCCATCTTGGAGCTGGACTTTGCATAGGAGTGAGGAGGGGGGTCTCCACCCACAAGAGAAAGTCTATTTAAAACCATGGGAGACCCCTCCATTTTGTCTTCAGCTGGCTAAAGAAGGAGCCTCTCCACCCCCCACCCCCCCAGGATACTTAAAGAAAACTGAAACCAAGGACAGTAACTACAGGGGGTGTGAGTGATTGCTGGACCCAGACTAAAAGAAGATTAGCCTGTGAAAGGGAACATTCTGGAACTGGTGAGGATTTTATCTGTATTTGGTTTAATTAGGCATAGATTTGCGCATTTTATTTTATTTTGCTGGGTAACTTACTTTGTTCTGTCTGTTACTACTTGGAATCACTTAAATCCTACTTTCTGTATTTAATAAAATCACTTTCTACTTATTAATTAACTCAGAGTATGTATTAATACCTGGGGGAGCAAACAACTGTGCATATCTCTCTATCAGTGTTATAGAGGGCGAACAATTTATGAGTTTACCCTGTATAAGCTTTATACAGGGTAAAACGGATTTATTTGGGTTTAGACCCCATTGGGAGTTGGGCATCTGAGTGCTAAAGGCAAGCACACTTCTGTGAGCTGTTTTCAGGTAAACCTGCAGCTTTGGGGCAGGTAATTCAGACCCTGGGTCTGTGTTGGAGCAGACGGGTGTGTCTGGCTTCAGCAAGACAGGGTGCTGGAGTCTTGAGCTGGCAGGGAAAACAGGAACAGAAGTAGCCTTTGCACATCAGTTGGCAGCTCCCAAGGGGGTTTCTGTGATCCAACCCATCACAGCTTCCTTTCAGGGTGATTAGGTACTGGAATAAATTGCCCAGGGAGGTTGTGGAATCTCCATCATTGGAGATCTTTAAGAGCAGGTTAGACAAACACTGTCAGGGATGGTCTAGATAATACTTAGTCCTTCCGTGAATGGAGGGGGCTGAATTAGATGACCTCTCGAGGTCCCTTCCAGTCCTATGTTTCTATGATTCTATTATTAAAATCATGAGAGTTGGCAACATAGTGTTCCTGTGAACCAGATAATAATGTTGCCTTCCATCTGTAGAACCAGTGAATGACCACAGGTGCAAAGTGTTCACTTGCTCCAGTTGGACTGAGATTGGCCCAATATATAATTTACATATTGTGAAAGGAAATTAAACTGTAAGAGAAAATTGTTAAAATTATGGCAGAGGAATATATGAGACATATGTTTTATTGGCTAACTCTTTCATGCAGAAAATCCATTTAGAAACTATCAAACAGATGTCCTGATTTCGAACATGTATTGAATGAGCTGTATCAGGCTATTGGATACAGAGTATGGAAACCGCCTGCATATATTCCAGACACACATTCATCAATTCTATTAGGGAGCTTGGAGTAGCCACAAAAAAGAGAATGTACTTATATAGATCCAATGTATTTGATACTGGCTTGTACTTCAGAAGGGCTTGAACAAAGAAGAATGGCATAAGAACAACGTGGTACACTTGTGAGGAAAGAAGGATCCTCCTGGTTAGCCAGGCATTACAAATTTAAGGGAGATCCAGAAACCTGGAGAGGTTTGCAGAAAGAGATTTCAGTTAAATACTGCCACAGAGATAAGTGCATAGGCAGGTGGACTCCTATTTTGGACAAAGATACAAGCTTTAGTCCAATACTGTGTTGGGAGTTTTGAGCGCTACGCAATTTAAATGATTGAGCCCTAAGCTATAAAGAGAGGATCTCTGATGTGGTTTTTCACTCATCAGCTTCTCATGTTTTAGACTCTGATCTCTCCATGAGTAGCAGGGTGTCTTTAAATGCGTGGGGCAGATCCTCAGCTGCTGTAAATAGTCTCTCATAGCTCTACAATGGAGCTACAGCTATTTACAGCAGTTGAGGCTCAGAACGTTCATTTTGAATTTTGCAACTATCACATATGGAGGAGAAGACAAAGTGCTTCCCATTATGCATATGTGATAGCCAGAGATAGTGATTTAAAAGTGCAGCTGGATATCTAATGTACATACCAATGCACAATTACAAAGGGCCAAGTTTTCAAAACCTTCCCCATGTTGGTGAGCACTTACATCAGTAGTTGTGTTTATTCTTGTTCTGTTAAATATATGAGAACTAATGGGAGTAAGGGTTCCACAACTGGGCTCATAGTTTGGAAACACTAAGGGATGATAATAGTGTAGACAGTGCATTCACATTCAAAAGAAAACTTGAAAGTCCTTTGAATGCACAGAGTTTATTCAGAAGTTTTTGAATATACAAGTCAAGGTATTTTTGGCACTGTGGATATATTTGTTTCACAATATCCCATCTCGCATCTCTGAATTCCACTTGGGAGAAGAAAATAAATATTGTGCTTCTTGTTAACAACATTTATAGAGATCATTTTAAAAGGCCCTTACACGTTATATTACAGTAACTGAGAATAAATTTGTAATGACCTTGCCCTGTAAATCCGGGGTTTGGATATAAAAAGGTGTGACCACAATTATTTTATCTAAACAGGAAGGAGGCTCATCATAAAATATGACTCAGCATACATAGCTGTGCTAAATATGTATTTAATACAGTTACTTTCTTGCCACCAAACAAGAAAGACAACCCTGATATGCCAAATTCCTCAGCAAAAAGTGGCAGTACTCCATTTAATGCAATGGGGTTGCAGCCATCAATGTCACTGTTGAATATGGTCTATAATTTACAGTGATATTAACAAATACATCATATTTCTAAATATTAAGTTAAATGTATTTACAATTTGAGGGGGAAAAAAATCAACTTTTTTAAATTAAAAAAGTGTCCAAATTAGAGATACCTATATTAGTGACTGGCAAACTTGACTATATTCAGAGGTTGGTTTTGGCATAGATAAAAATCCAAACGTTTAGAATTTTATCAAAGCTCCTCCAAGTTTCCTGTTTCTTCAAAGTTGCTTTGGAATTCTTGCAGATTTTCTAGCACTTCAGCTTCACCAAGGGCAGATATACCACAAACAGAACCAATTATGTGTTACTGGTGGGATTTTCAAAAGCACTCAACACAGGTCTAACTGTTGTTCCATTTAAGCCAATGGGTGTTTTGCCACTGATTTCAATGGGCTCATAGGTAGGATTTTTAAAAGTCCCCAAATCAATCCATCCACTTTTAGGTATTTGCAGATCAGCCATTACTACTAAGATTCATAGATTATAGGACCATTGTGATCATCTAGTCTGACCTCCTGTATTACACATGCAATAGAACTTCCCCAAAATAATCCTGCTTGAACTAGAACATATCTTCTAGGAAAACATAAAAGTTTGATTTAAAAAAAAATGGCCAGTGATGGAGAATCTATCACAGCCCTTACTAAGTCTTCCAGTGGCTAATTGCCCTCACTATTAAAAATTTGCTCTTTCTTTCCAGTCTGAACTTGTCTAGCTTCAACTTCCAGCCTTTGGATCTTGTCTGTCTGCTAGATTGAAGAGTTTATTATCAATTTGTGGGGCCCCATGTAGATTCTTATAGACTGTGATCTAGTCACCACTTAATACTTTCTCTTCATTAAGATAAGATCTCCTAAAAGTACTGCAATTTATGTTTCAGATGTAGCCAGAAGAAGGAAAATTAGAAACATATCCCAACATTTCAGATCTTTACAAAAGGTCTAGTTAGTGACTGGTTAAAAAACTGGGCAAAGGTTGTTTATGAACTAGTTCTCCTGTCCCTGCTAAATGTGCAGTTTTACTAGCTAATTTAACACCATCTTAATCCAGAGGCCTTTCATTTGAAGTATTTGGAGTGAAGTTCTCACCTCTTAAGCAGTCAGCAAAGAACCTGGATCTACAACATATATGAATGCAGCAGTAAACTTAAAGTAATTTCATTTACCAACTAGATTTGGTGGCATATGGTATAGTTTGACTAAGAAGAAAGCAAGTAATTATGAATAGAGAGATCTTCTACAAAGCAACTTTTTTTACCCCCACGCAGATCCAAAAAGTATTTCTGTAGCCTTACAGATTTTCACCACTTTAAAGCAAATATCAGTATTTGTTGTTTTACGTAGATTGTATCCCACGTGAACTGGCCTCTTTAGACTTAATGCAGCCCTAATGTGCATACTTTCATTTGGAAATAGAAGGTAAGGTTGTCTCAAAAGAAACTACTTTATGATGCCTGAGTATTAATATCATGTTGTGGTAGAGGCAAGAATAAGCCGCATGAGGTATGTGTTGCTATGGAGGTTTATTAGTAAAATTCTGGTTGTTAACAAAGTTCCCTGAGAACAATGATAACTCTTCAAGCACCTTCCAGCACAATTGAAAGGGAGTTCTCTACAAATAAATTGATTTTCAGTAAGAAACTTTATAATTGTATCTGTATACTTAGGGCCAAACTCTCCCATCCAGTGCATTGCCTGCCTGGATGTTAGATCTTTTCATAAGGGGCTGTGGGGTGGTTTTAAGTCTTCTAAACTTAAAACCACCCCAAAAGCACCTCCTACTCCACAGCCATCCACTCCCTTCTGAAGTAGAATCACACTAATTCCCCCTCTGGGGACATCTCTGCACCCTCAGAAGGAGAGGCAAGATTTTTTCCCCCTACCATCCACACATGACTAGTCAAGATATTTTTGTACTGGAATTAGAAGTTTCACCTTCTCAGAGAACTGAATGCTACCTGTCATTCAAGCAAACATTTTAACTACAATGGTTTTGCAGTTTCAGGAGAATTTTCTGCTCACACTGTTCCTTAGTCTTTAAGTAGGCTTCTGTTAGCAGTAAAATGTAAGCCCTCGAGACACATTCTAGATTTGTCTTCCATAGTGTAAATCAATAAATTAATACTAGAACAGCAGCTTTAGACTTAATCCTATCACACAAGAGACATCTGTTAATTTGACTCTGCTATAAGGCCGGGTCATTGCTACAAAAGTTTCCTACATCAAGAAGCAAGGCTGCCAAGGAGTATGAATACTCTAATTCACATGTTTAGATTCATGAGTTTAAGCTGCTTTCTGCTCTTATATTTAGTTAATTTCAAGCAAATATCAATAGATATTAATCCCTTACTACTGTATGTAACTTATAAATGTTCCAAATATTAGAGCTTTTATAGAACTTTTTACTAACTTTTTGTCTTACCACTGTTGCAAAAAGGACCATTCTAAGTCTTTGGGAAACTGTTGTTAGTGACAAAACCCTGGCATGCATTATAATATAAATTATTCTGTGCAGAAAGACTATGCATGTACAACTACTGGTCTAGTATGTGATCATGTCTCCCTCTAGCAACCATACAACCTGCTACTGCCTGACAGCTAGTGGACCTCTCCTTTAGCTAAAGTGGTAGGGGCTTGTGCTTTTGCTGTTCAGAGTCCCAGTTTTAAGTCCTGCTGATGACCATAGTGTGTGTGTACACACATTACTATAACTGCACTGAAAAATGATATCATAACATAAGCTTATTATACCAAGAAGAGATTATATAGCTCTGTATACACAGAGCGTACTGACATTTCTGATTGCAAGAGATTTTCAAACAGATAATGTATGGTAAAATATTAGACTTGGTTACATTCTCAATTATTTTATGTATTTAGAATACTGTACAATTATTGTCTAGAACCATAGAATATTGAGAGTGAGAAAAGTTACAGCGTAGAGGACAGAGGCCGTGCTCCTGCAAACACTTATGCACCTGCTCAACTTTACTCACATGTGCAGTCCTATTGAAGTAATTAGTCAATTTTACTTCATTCATAAAGTCACATGCATGCTGAAGTCTTTGCAGGATTGGGGCCCAAATCACTACAGAAAGACCAAAACTGCAAAATTCTGATTTTGAACCCTCTCAAGTTGGGGATGTATGATCTAAGGTTTCAGTTTTGGCCCATATTTGCTAGTAACACATTAAGCTATTGACTGACTAGTCCTGGGGCAACATCAGAAAAAAGGGTCAGAAAAGAGAGAGAAAATATATATTACAGATATTTATTTTTTTCCATTTGAAAAATGGGTCTGGTTTAGCTCTCACCCTCAAACTGATTAAAGCTTTGTCAAAGAAGTCTGCACTGATAGTCACAAGCCTTTTGCAGGGGAGAAAAATGCAGAAAAAAGCAGTATTGGATGAAATCTCGTCTTCATGCTCCTGGTAAGGAGGACAAACTCAGTTTGCAATTGTAATGATGCCCATTGAGGGGTTATCTGTGTGGACTGAATCTGGGAATTCTGGATCCAAAAACATGAGAGATCCATCAGCTCGAAGGCATTAATGGATTCCTAAAGCCCTGTGGTTTGGACACTAGATGGGAACAGAAAGATGCACCATGTTAACATGGGTTGCATGCTCCCTTTGGCTGGGGAAACTCAATTTTGAGTTTCAGACATCAAATGACTGCGTGCACCACCAACTGAAAAAATGCCATGGATGAGTAATTGGAAGTGGGGTCTGAACATGCTGCATCTGCATAGGTTACACAAGTAATATGGAAGACTATAGCATACACAAGTATTTTAGTTTATGGAAAAAATTGCTGGAGTTACTACAGTGAGAAGTTTAAGCTGCTAAATTTGAGTGCTCCTCCACTTACTTTGTCAATCTAGTCAATTGTTCTGAAAACCAGACTATTGCAAAGTCTACCAAATAGTCTTTTAAATTAAGCATTAATAACCAGGAATTAGCAGAGGAGCAAGTTTGAATCTTTTTTTTTCTCTTGTAGGTCTTTTTAATACATTAAATCACTTGACTCATTCGAATAAGTAATTCTCTCTTTAACAAACCAAACTCTGGTATAATTTAATTCCCAGATTAATTAATTTTACTTAATGTGTAAGGAAATATTTCTACAGCTTTTCTCTTGACTTGATTTTAAAAAATGAAATCCCCTAATTTTGATACACTATCTTGTGTTGAATTATTACTCCAAATTATCTTAGACAAATGTCACAACCAGTCAAAGCATCTGAAATGGAAAAGGCATTTATAGGATCAGATATCAAGGATGTGACCTATTTCTGCAAACCACAAGGTATTCATTCAGTCAACAGTTTGTGCTAGTTCATTAGGAACAGGCTTGTAATGAAATAAGAAGTTCCTTCCCCACTAACTGTTTTTAGAATCATACCACTGTATTGTATGTTATTAGCAACAGAACCTTTTCAATCTGTATTTTACTGTCTAGTTCTTTCTGTCTCAAGGTATTGCTTTGTACAACATAGGGCTTGTCTTCACTTCATTGTTACCTCAAAGTATAATTTGAGTGTCACCTCTAACCTGACTCCTGACCACACCACAAAATTTCTAGCTCAGTGTAACTGGGGCTTTAAGCTCAAATTAGATAGCCCATCAGCAATGATGGATTGGAGCTTGAGTGCTGCTGAAGCTTGAGCTACTAATGGAGTGGGAACTCAGCTGTAAAGCATAGATTGTGCCCATGTCCCAAGGGGGAATAAGTCCCTCACTTTGTTACCCAGAGTTTTTTGAACCCAAAGCAGTGGTAACTTAACTGTTTTTTTAGGTGGTGTCAGGAATACATCAATGGGGACACAGCTGATAAATAATTGATATAAACCGGAGTACTTTTACTTAAAACTACTTTATTAGGTGTCAAGCACACACACACACACACATTTACTATAGCAATAGGTTCAGAGCACCCTAAACATTATATCAGAGGGGTAGCTGTGTTAGTCTGTATTCACAAAAGCAACGAGGAGTCTGGTGGCACCTTAAAGACTAACAGATTTATTTGGACATAAGCTTTCGTGGGTAAAAAACCCCACTTACCCACGAAAACTTATGCCCAAATAAAACTCATTGTTTTTCGAAACATTATAGTTACCCTAAGTCTGAGATGGCTTTGAGTGATCACCAGCTGGGCTTCTGGGGGCCCTCCTTCTATCCAGCTGATGGGGAGTTTAGGTGTCAGCTCCTTGCCCAAAGAAAAGCTTCCTCTGACTGTTCCTAAGAGTATTCCTTTGCTTAATTTTTATAGCTAATGTAAACAAAGCACATAACTCATAGTGACTCCTAGTGGGTCACCAATTCTTTTAATTTCAGCAAATTACTTATTTTTATTATTAAAGTATTGTTAGTATTTCTAGTCATAACAATAAAACTCATATATCAGGGCACTTAAAACCAAGGTTGGCTGCCCAAACATTCATTCCATTTTCATGGTACATTAACTCTTTGTCCCATCCTCCCATTCTGATTAGCAAAACTGCAAACATGCAGCTATTTGGCCATGCTTCTCAGAGCCCTAATGATTATTTCTAACTGTGTGGTATTTGGTTTTCAGACAGCAGTGGCTGACTACAGTTTGGCAAGTTCTGCGGTTACACCTTCCCCATGTGGCCCCATAGGACCTATCTACATCACGGCTCAGAGTATGGGGAGAGGGAGGAAAGAACAGTCTGTGTTGATACTAGCCTTATGAGCAAATGGGCAAAAGAGGCAAGATGTAGAGAGACCTGTGAGCACAGAAGCAAGGGAGTATGCTGAGTCTCGTAATTGGCTGACACAATATAGGAAAAGTGAAGTACCAGAGGAATTGTGTGTCAGAAGGGTGTTTGAGGCACAATGTCATCCCATGCTGCTTCTGGGGCACGGTTTAGGTCTCTGTGCCCAATGACTTGACCTAGTGCAAAGTAATTTTTATAATCCAACTGGCAAAGTAATACAACATTGGCATTAAAAAAGCTGGCTGGATCATGCCTACCACCACTTGAGTACTGAAGTTGCAGGAGAGGGCCCATGGAGCCTGATTTTAAAATGTATTAGGCACCTAAATTTGAAAATCATACTAGGCACCTAGCTTCAGTGGAATCAATATGGGAAATATGGCTGAAGAGTTGTGAGGGCATAGCCAGCCAAAGTAGAGTGTCACAGGATCCATTCTGAGTGAGAGGATATGAGGACAGCACATTTCAATGTAATTATTAAAACTCGATGAAACTTCCTGTCAACGAGGTTAGAAATAAACTTTGGCAAGCAAATTATATATAATGTATTTGCCGTAAATGTTTGTATTCTGTTCCTGGAAAATATACTGTTATTTATAGTATAGCATTGCATTCAGCTCCTCAATTTTTGAAGTGGGGATCTAATAGTGGTGGTCCTGTCCTCTGGGATGCATTGTAAAGACTGACTGTCATTTGGTGTAATCGAGTGCATTCCAAAGGTAAAATAGGAGGTAGTGGAACTGCCTCATCCATTTCTGCCTATTACAATATTGTTTATGCATGGACTTCCCAGAGCTAACAAAGAGGCTGGCCAGTCATGAAAACTAAAAATGGTATGCAGGTTCTCACAACAGACATAGGCATCCCTTTCAACCAGTCCAAAGTGATATTACCCAGCCCTTTTTACTGCTCTTATGACTCCCACTTATTCTACATTTTTCCCAGTGGCCCCCGCAGGCCTGCAATTTTGCATCATCCACTGAGCTACCGTGAGAGTTAAATCCTGTTCAGCCATATTTATATTCCATATTTATTATTTCTGGAGATAATTAGGGACTAGAAAAATGCCTTCAGTCTGTCCACTGGGGTAAATCAGTGGAGCTCTGTTGATGTTGGTGGACCTACACTAAATTACACCAGCTAGGAATCTGGCCCAGAATATCCAGAAAACCCAATTTTGGTGATGTTTTTGTTTGTTTTTATAAAGCTCCATAAAAGCTGACTTTTCATAAGCAGCTGGAATTATTTTGCTAGAGGAATTAATTTCCCTCCTCCTGTGTCCAAATCTTTCAGTTTATCAAAGCTTTCTCCCCACTGGTAGACTGACATGCTCCAAACACTCCAGGAATTTCACTGTTCAATTATATGATAATTTAGAGTTATGTGTAATTTCATCTAGTCAATCTTATCATTACATTTCTTATACTTCCTACTTCCACCCAGCCAAGTACTGGAATGAAATGTTAAACTGTATTAAACCGTTCAGCCACAAGGTGGCACTGTGTGTAAAATACCTTACTGAAAGCTATCCTTAGCTATACCAGGTAGAACATTAAAGGATCTTATTATGAACATGTCTGGTGTGTATAAGCAATCTCTGTAGCCAGTTCATATCCAGTACAGGGACATGACATGGTGTCAGGAGTAGACTAAGAACAGAAACAGAAGGAAAACAGTAAAAAGTTGCAGACTGAAGGAACAGCAACAAAAGTTGCAGGGTCTCATCAACATGCCACTCTTCAGTGCCCCAGAGAACTTCAGCTTTGACAAACCTTCACAATGGACATCCTGGAAACAGTATTTTGCAATATTTTTAATTACAACCAAATCCACAAAGAAATCAGAGATATACAATATACAGGTATCTTCTTTAATGATTGCTCTGGGGAAGCAGGAAGAGCATATCTTTGGATCCTTGTGACTTTACTGAAGTTAGTCAAAAAGATGACTATGAAAGGCTTCTGACTATGTTTGCAGCATACTTTACACCTCAGAGAAATGTGGTTTGTGAAAGAGCATGTTTTCACCAGAGTATTCAAGAACAAGGGGGAAATGCTGAATGTTTTAAAAGAGCTCTGCATGCATTGGCTGAAAAGTGTCATTTTTTTGGAATGGAACAGAGGAAAATATGAGAGACAAACTGGTTATTGGGTTAACAGATTTGGAAAAAAATATCTTTCACGGCAACTACAATTGAAGAGAGATTTAATCCTAGCCAGAGCTATTAAAATAGCAAAGCAGTCTGAGCTAGTGAAACAGCAAAACCAAGAACAACTTGCCAAACTTGGAAAAACAAGACACTAGTTTATAATCTGTTAAGACATGCAACATGAGTGCTTAAATCCATTACCATAAGACTCCTGAGGGAAGGTGAGAGAACTCTCAGGCTAACAGGGACAAATTCCAATTTACGTGCACCAGGTGTGAAAAAGTCATATCCCAAGAGATGATGCATGTCCAAGCAGAGGCACACTGTGTTATAAATGCATGAAATATGGACATTTTCCAGCTGTTTGCTGCACCAAAGCAGTCAGGGAGTTGGCTTATATTACAGACAATCAAGACTCATTTGTTTATGGGATCAGTCACTTGTGATGACATAGTGCCTGCCTGGCAAGTGACATTGAATATTCATGTCAAGGCTATTGACTTTGAAAGCGACTCAGGACCTGATGTCACAGTCATCTCAAAAGGCACTTATAATTTCCTTCAACCTGTCCTAGCGCTAAAGTTACCTGACACAGCTCTGACTAGCCCTGGAGGTATTTTGAACTGCCTGGGCCATTTCATCACAGAAACAACTTATCAAGACAAAATATTTGCATTCAGAACGTATGTAATCAAAGGATCATAGACCAACAACTTTGGCCCTAGTGGCAAAGGTGGAAGAACTCAATGAAATGTTTGGTGATATTGGACTTTTGAAACAAGATCCAGTACAGAATAACCTTAAGAGACAATTCTGAACTATATAGTTTACATACAACTCACATGATTTCTATCCCATTACTTCATAAAGTGGAAATTGAGTTAAAGAGAATGGAGTGTATTGGCATAATCAAGAAAATCACTGAGCCAACACCATGGTGTGCACCAGTGGTACCAGTTAAAAATAAAAATGGAAAAATATGAACTTAAAAGACTTAATAAAGCAGTTAAGCGAGAAAAATATATCCTCCCAACACTGGATGACCCAAAGTGAAAGGGGCTACAATATTCTCCAAGCTGGGTGCCTTGTGCAGATTCTGGAAAATTTCTTTCACCAAACAAAGGGCTAAAATTGACTGCGTTTAGTATACCCTTTGAGAGATTTTGCTTTCAAACATTATTTTGGGGATTACCAATGCACCTGAAATTTTCCAAAGAAACATGGCAGAATTGTTCACAAACACAAATGGAGTTGTAGTTTTCATAGACATTCTGATATATGGAACTTCAATGGAAGGACACAACAAAACCCTCAAAAAAGTCCTAAGTCTACTCAGTCAGTCTGGACTGAAACAAAGGCTTTCTCTACACTGGCAAGTGAAAGACAAAACTTTTGTCATTCAGAGGTGTTAAAAAACACACCCCCCCGAAAAACAAAAGTTTTGCCGATGACAAGCGCCGGTGCGAACAGCGCTTTGTCAGCAGCAGCGCTCTCCTGCCAACAATATTAATGCTGCTCATTGGGGGTGGAAGTTTTTTGTCAGCAGGAGAACTGTCTCCTGCTGACAAACAGCGGCGACACTGCGTGCCTTTTAGCAGCACAGCTGTAGTGGCACAGCCATGTCACTAAAAGCTGCGTAGTGCCGAAATAGCCTAAATAAGGAAAACATGCACTTTCCACTTATGCCAAATCGAGTTTTTGGAACATACAGTAAACAAAGATGAAATCAGTCATAGCCCTGAGAAAGTAAAAGCAATTTGAGAATTGAATGCACCATACAAGAACATATGCTGGCAATGGTAAATTGTCTGGGTCAATATCTAGAAGTGACAAAACCACTGAATTAAGTGGTTATGGGGGCCAAATCAAGAAATTACCTTCAAAAGGTAAAATAAGAACTGGAGCTGCTAGATAATTTATGTACTATGATGTGAACGAACCCACAATGATCAGTGTGTATGCAAGTGGCTATGGCCTAGGTTGTGTATTGTTGAAACAACATGGGTCTGAGTGGAAGCCAAATGCATTTTGCTCTCACACACTTACAGAAGCAGAAAAATGATCTGCACAGATTGAAAAGGAGTGCCTGGCAAGCATATGGGCATGTGAGAACTTTTACAGATATCTCTGTGGACAGGATTCATTCACACTGATAACAGACCATAAACCTTGCTTGCAATCCTCATCACCAGAAAACACCTGAATCAAGCACTGCTGAGATGTGAACATTTATTGCTAAGGTAAGTGTGACTTAACCCAATTGCTAATTATGTTCCTGGGAACAATCTGATAGTAGCAGACCGTTATGGAGCCCAGGATTGCACTCACCTACCCGTGAGCTAGATGACAATATAAAGGCATATGTGGATGCTGTGGACACATACAGAGCAGTGTCAGAAAAGAGACTAATCCAGCTACAGAAAGCAACCTTGACAGACACAAGACTTCAGGAAGTTGTAAGTTACATTAGTGGTGGCTGGCCCAATTAGCTAACAGACACTAAGGAAGTGACAAGAGACTAAATGAATCAAATGGATTATGATTAAAGGCAATGATATCATAATTCCAAATGAAAAGAGGAAAAATTCTAAACTGCTCCCTCCATGTGCACTTCAAGAGGCACATTGCCCCAAATTGGATGGGAAGTCACAAGGAGGAAACGCGGCCCATTGCCCTTCTGTAACAACTCCTAAAGTGGTCCTGTGCACAAGAAAGCTCAAGAAGAGATCAGGGCTGGCTCTACCATTTTTGCCGCCCCAAGCAAAAAAAAAANTGGACTCTGCCGCCCCAAGAATGGACGGAATGCCGCCCCTTAGCATGTGCCGCCCCAGGCAGGTGCTTGCTCCGCTGGTGCCTGGAGCTGGCCCTGGAAGGGATTGTACCTCACTGAAGAACAACTCTTTCTCAAGCTCCAGTTGAGAGAATGCAGCACCTCAAACTCAAGGTTGTGGTTAAGTGTCATGGACTACCTAGCCCTACTGTATTCTCAGGCAGACGTGCTTCCTTTTCCAAGTCATCTGGACTGAAGCTCAAAATGTAACTACTGTACTTCTCTAGATCCTTCTCTTTTTACTTCCATCAACTCTGAGTAGGGTCCCATGCTATGGGCTGTGACGTTTTGTGGTTGTGAAATTTGCCTATAGTGCAAACTGCTTTCCTGTGCTGCAAGCCTCCCTGTGCCAAATCCTCTAGCTACCCCTCCACCCCAGCAACTGCTAAAATCCAGCTATGTGTTGCCTGTATCAAATTCAGTTTCAAATAACTGTTAAATAAATGGAAAATCATGTATTAAAATATTAATAGTAAGAACGCTATCAATATTATCAGTAGTGCTGATCTGTTCTTAAATGTGTGCTTCCATCCTCTATGTAGTAATTCAATGTATCAATTTGTCACAGATTCCCTGGAGATATCTAAAAATATTTCTATAGAATTTAGGTCCATCATATTGCAGTACAAACCAGGCCCTGGACATAGGAGACTGTGAAACCATTAGTTTTCTCTAAGTACTATCAGCAACTCCAGACAGGGAGAAGTGTTTAAAAGAACAGAAAACCACCTAAATAATGGAAGCATAGTTTTATTTGTTGCTCTATTTTTTTTTAAACTGCCTTTCCACCAACTGTACAGTCCACCAGTAGGACTGTAAAGAATGTCTTGAAAAATGAGATGAAATTGTGCATCATGTAGACATAAAAATCCACTTAATTTTTGCCATCAAATTTAAATCCTAGTAAATTAAAACTATCTGGGTGTAATTGTAACTTTTTTTAAAAAAACAGAGGCTACTCTATATCTGTCTGCCACAAATGTACCATTAAGATTATTAATTATTTCTATCATGGAAATGAGGGAAGGATAAAATAGACAAAACAGCAAGGAACCTTCAGTATGTAATTATTAGCTGATTCTCTTCCTGAATAGGACAAATTATATAAAAACCTAAACTCCCTCAGAGTCTGTGTGGGGGACCATGACCAGGGGGTTATTTTGAATGCTATATTAATCTTGCAAACCTCCCTAAGCTCGGTTTAACTGCTTTTTCAGCATTAATAGTACCCTAACTTCTTTTTACATATAATTAGCTGTAGATTCCTTTTTGAGGCGCAAGTAGTAAAATTAGCAACAAATGTGGGACCAAGCCCTTACTCATTCCGTGGGAATTTACTTGAGTGAGAGCCTCAGGTTTCAGTCCATTAGGAGTTCTGTTGGCCTAGCGACAGGAGTCAATTGTGTCATTTAGAATCAGTCCTGCATTGTGGTGGGGGTCAAGGCAGAATCACACTTACCTAGAAGGTGCCCCGGGAGGCATTTTGGTGGTATGCCTACACTACTACACCCCTTCATGGGGTTCTGAATACTCCTGGACAGGGCAGATCTGATGAGAGATCCACTGAGTGTAAGAGCGAGTTCTGCCCAGCCCTGATGTGGACCATGTAAGGGCAGGGGTAGATTGGGGGATGGCTCTTCACCACCCCATGGCACATCTGTATAACTACTAGGCAGAATGTGGCCCTAAATAAGGATTCAAAGACTTTGCTTGCTTTGAATTAAGGTTCTAAACCAGCCCAATCCAGGAAGAGTATCATTTACTAATTCCAAACAGCTTCTGAAACCTAAACCTGATTGTTTTTAAAATGTTTCATATCTGTTCCATCCCTACACATCCTAAATGCTTCTATTCACATTTTAATACCTTTGTGTAGTGCTGTCAGCTGTACATCCATAGTCAAGTACCCTTCTAATTCCACACTTGTGAAACCATGCCATGCAAAGATGGTAAAGAATCACAGAAACGGTCACTTTAGTCTAACACTGAACAAAAAACTCTATTTAAAATAAGGCAAACAGTATAATCCCTAAATTACTCTGCCTCCCTCTGCTTTGCTGTAGAGCTTTTCCCTAGAATCTTCTCCTGCTCCTTTTGGCCTGGCTTTCTACTACACTCTTGAAGAAATACTAGACATATCATAAAAGTGTACAGTACCTTAGGAGTAGGAATTTGCACAGAGGAAATTTGTATTACACAATCAGAATATATGCATTAAAACAGATTTGCTAGCAGAGCATCTAAACATGCACACCAGTAACTTCCAGCATGACAATGCAATTGGGATCTTTAAATTATACTAAAGGTACCTTCTGATTTAGTCACAGGCAATTGGAAGGATGTGTATTTTCAGGTAAACTTTTCTCCTCTCCATCAGTTTGACCCAGATTGAATTGTCACATTAGTCTCTGTTTGACTAGATCAACCAGTTGTTTCCAACAGAGATGTGGAAACCAGCTGAGACTCATGATGAAGTCTTCTGATTGAAAATACTGTCATGATTGTAGACAGATTGCCAGAAGAGATTTTGTTTGTACAACAGGCAATCAGTCAATCAAACTACTGGATAATTAATCTTACAAACTGAAATGATTATCTTTACCATAGCCAGAACATACACCTTTTTGATGGGTCTGGTCTTCAACTCTCTCCCTGAATCTCCTGCCTCTTCACATCATTTTCTATCCTACAGCTGGAGGGAACAAACTGTAGTGTTTAAAGGGAGACCAACTGTGCAACACACCTTTTCCTTACCTTAGAAAGATCTGGTAAGGCTACATTTCTTATCTCCCGGTGGCCATGGTAAAGTCTGTATGGATGTGGTCATCTCTCTCAGCTGTGGGAAATATTAATATATCATAGCTCTAAGAGCAGATTAAGCCTAGGTTTCTGCCAGAGCAATATGGGGCTGGAAGGCACGGGGGAGGGGGAAGGAGACAACTACATAGCTGATCCTTGGCCCCTTCTACCTACCACTTTCTATTTAGACTAGGTGTGCTATTCTGCTATGTGGAAGGTGGCATCCCAAAGATGGCTCATCCCATACTGCATCCCAGCATGACAACACACTAATTTCAAACAGAAGGGTGGCTGACAGAGATGCAGGTGGACCATGCATGCAGTGAGCCCAGCAGTCTGACAGCTGGACCTTCCCAGGGTTAAGATGTTGTAGGAGTGTCCCTCAGAACAGAGAATCCTTCTGGAAACCAGCATTGTGTGGACATATGCATGCATACTCTGACTCCAATGAAGTTACACCACATAAAACTGAAGTAAAGAAGTGGAGAATTGGGTCCTACTTACTTTGGGGATATATCATGAGACAAAAGCAGGATGGAGAGAATGAATTATGAAGAAGGATAAAGATAGAGAAAGAAATGGAGGAATATGATAAAGGTAGATCAAGGGATCAATGGAGAGAGAAATTAATCTGAGGAAAAAAACCAAACAAACAGGAAAAGGAAGGAGGAAAGAGAGTCTGAACTAAGGGTATGTCGACACTACAAAATTAGGTCAAATTTATAGAAGTCGGTTTTATAGAAATTGTTTTTATACAGTTGATTGTGTGTGTCCCCACACAAAATGCTCTAAGTGCATTAAGTCGGCGGACTTTGTCCACAGTACCGAGGCTAGCGTCGACTTCTGGAGCGTTGCACTGTGGGTAGCTATCCCACAGTTCCTGCAGTGTCCGCCGCCCATTGGAATTCTGGGTTGAGATCCCAATGCCTGATGGGGCAAAAACAGTGTCGCGGGTGATTCTGGGTACATGTCGTCAGGCCCCCACTCCCTCCCTCCCTCCCTCCGTGAAAGCAACAGCAGACAATCGTTTCGCGCCTTTTTTCTGCCCAGACGCCATAGCACTGGGATCATGGAGCCCGCTCAGATCACCGCGGCAATTATGAGCACTATGACCACCACGCGCATTATCCTGGAGTATATGCAGAGCCGGAACCTGGCAAAGCAAAACCAGGCGAGGAGGCAACAGCAGCGCGGTGACGAGAGTGATGAGGAAATAGACATGGACATAGACTTCTCACAAAGTACGGGCCCCAGCAATGTGCAAATCATGGTGGTAATGGGGCAGGTTCATGCCGTGGAACGCCGATTCTGGGCCCGGGAAACAAGCACAGACTGGTGGGACCGCATAGTGTTGCAGGTGTGGGACGATTCCCAGTGGCTGCGAAACTTTCGCATGCGTAAGGGCACTTTCATGGAACTTTGTGACTTGCTTTCCCCTGCCCTGAAGCGCCAGAATACCAAGATGAGAGCAGCCCTCACAGTTGAGAAGCGAGTGGCCATAGCCCTGTGGAAGCTTGCAACGCCAGACAGCTACCGGTCAGTCGGACATCAATTTGGAGTGGGCAAATCTACTGTGGGGGCTGCTGTGATTCAAGTAGCCCACGCAATCAAAGACCTGCTGATATCAAGGGTAGTGACTCTGGGAAATGTGCAGGTCATAGTGGATGGCTTTGCTGCAATGGGATTCCCTAACTGTGGTGGGGCGATAGATGGAACCCATATCCCTATCTTGGCACCGGAGCACCAAGCCAGCGAGTACATAAACCGAAAGGGGTACTTTTCAATGCTGCTGCAAGCACTGGTGGATCACAAGGGACGTTTCACCAACATCAACGTGGGATGGCCAGGAAAGGTACATGACGCTCGCGTCTTCAGGAACTCTGGTCTGTTTCAAAAGCTGCAGGAAGGGACTTTCTTCCCAGACCAGAAAATAACCGTTGGGGATGTTGAAATGCCTATAGTTATCCTTGGGGACCCAGCCTACCCCTTAATGCCATGGCTCATGAAGCCATACACAGGCAGCCTGGACAGTAGTCAGGACCTGTTCAACTACAGGCTGAGCAAGTGCAGAATGGTGGTAGAATGTGCATTTGGACGTTTAAAAGCGCGCTGGCGCAGTTTACTGACTCGGTTAGACCTCAGCGAAAACAATATTCCCATTGTTATTACTGCTTGTTGTGCGCTCCACAATATCTGTGAGAGTAAGGGGGAGACGTTTATGGCGGGGTGGGAGGCTGAGGCAAATCGCCTGGCCGCTAATTACGCGCAGCCAGACACCAGGGCGATTAGAAGAGTACAGCAGGGTGCGGTGCGCATCAGAGAAGCTTTGAAAACCAGTTTCATGACTGGCCAGGCTACGGTGTGAAAGTTCTGTTTGTTTCTCCTTGATGAACCTCCCCCCCGCCCCCGCCCGGTTCACTCTACTTCACTGTAAGCTAGACACCCTCCCCTCCCCCCTTCGATCACCGCTTGCAGAGGCAATAAAGTCATTGTTACTTCAAATTCATGCATTCTTTATTAATTCACACAAATAGGAGGATAACTGCCAAGGTAGCCCAGGAGGGATGGGGGAGGAGGGAAGCGCTGGGTGGGGTGGGGGAGGAGGGAAGGACAAGGACACCGTGCACTATAAAACTTTAAAACTTTAAAAATTAGAAACTTCAAAACTTATTGAAGGCCAGCCTTCTGCTGCTTGAGCAATCCTCTGGGGTGGAGTGGCTGGGTGGCCGGAGGCCCCCCCACCGCGTTCTTGGGCGTCTGGGTGAGGACGCCATGGAACTTGGGGAGGAGGGCTGTTGGTTACACAGGGGCTGTAGTGGCGGTCTGTGCTCCTGCTGCCTTTCTTGCAGCTCAACCATACGCTGGAGCATCTCACTTTGATGCTCCAGCAGTCGGAGCATGGACTCCTGCCTTCTGTTCTCAATCTGACGCCACCTCTCAGATTCAGCCCGCGATTCAGCACGCAACCTCTCCGATTCAGCACGCGATTCAGCCCGCCACCTCTCCTCGCGTTCAAACTGTGCTTTTCTGCAGTCAGACATTGTCTGCCTCCAAGCATTCTGCTGAACCCTGTCAGCGTGGGAGGCCGTCTGGAGCTCCGAGAACATTTCATCCCGAGTTCTCTTCTTCCTCCTTCTAATCTTCACTAGCCTCTGCGAAGGAGAAACATTTGCAGCTGGTGGGGGAAAAGGGAGATAGGTAGTTAAAAAGACACATTTTAGAGAACAATAGGATCACTCTTTCCCGTTAAACCTTGCTGTTCACATTACATAGCACAAATGCTTTCGTTACAAGGTCGTATTTTGCCTCTATTTATATTGAGGGTCTGCCGATTTGGTGTGAGAGATCACTCACGCAGGGCCAGGCAACAGAATTCGGCTTGCAGGCAGCCATGGTAAGCCACAGTCTTTTGGCTTCTTTAACCTTAATAACATGTGGGAATGGTTTCAAACAGCAGCACCCTCATTTTCCATACCAAGCAGCCGTTGGGTTGGCCATTTAAAATGGTATGGCAATTTAAAAGGAGGGAGGGATGCGGTTGCCGGGTTAACGTGCAGCACAAACCCAACTAACCCCCCCCCCCCCCCCCACACACACCCAATTCCCTGGGATGATCACTTCACCCCTCCCCCCACCGCGTGGCTAACAGTGGGGAACATTTCTGTTCAGCCGAGCAGGAACGGGCACTCTGAATGTCCCCTTAATAAAAGCACCCTATTTCAACCAGGTGACCATGAATGATATCACTCTCCTGAGGATAACACAGAGAGATAAGGAATGGATGTTGTCTGAATGCCAGCAAACACCGGGACCATACGCTGCCATGCTTTGCTATGCAATGATTCCAGACTACGTGCTACTGGCCTGGCGTGGTAAAGTGTCCTACCATGGCGGACGGAATAAGGCAGCCCTCCCCAGAAACCTTTTGCAAAGGCTTTGGGAGTACATCCAGGAGAGCTTTCTGGAGATGTCCCTGGAGGATTTCCGCTCCATCCCCATACACGTTAACAGACTTTTCCAGTAGCTGTCCTGGCCGTGAATGCCAGGGCAAATTAATCATTAAACACGCTTGCTTTTAAACCATGTGTAATATTTACAAAGGTACACTCACCAGAGGTCCCTTCTCCGGGGTCTGCGAGCACGCTTTGGGATTCGGTGGGTTCGGGGTTTACTGGCTCCAGGTCCAGGGTGATAAACAGATCCTGGCTGTTGGGGAAAACGGTTTCTCTGCCTCCTTGCTGTGAGCCATCTCCCGTCTGTTCATCATCATCGTCTTCCTCGTCCCCAGAACCCGCTTCTGTGTTGCGTGAGTCTCCATTGACGGAGTCATAGCACAGGGTTGGGATAGTGGTGGCTGCACCCCCTAGCATGGCATGCAGCTCGGCGTAGAAGCGGCATGTCTGCGGCTGTGCCCCGGACCTTCCGTTTGCCTCTCTGGTTTTCTGGTAGGCTTGCCTTAGCTCCTTAATTTTCACGCGGCACTGCTGTGCATCCCTGTTATGGCCTCTGTCCTTCATGCCCTTTGATACTTTTTCAAATGTTTTTGCATTTCTTTTACTGCTACGGAGTTCCGCTAGCACGGATTCGTCTCCCCATATGGCGATCAGATCCCGTACCTCCCGTTCGGTCCATGCTGGAGCTCTTCTGCGATCCTGGGACTCCATCATGGTTACCTGTGCTGATGAGCTCTGCGTGGTCACCTGTGCTCTCCACGCTGGGCAAACAGGAAATGAAATTCAAACGTTCGCGGGGCTTTTCCTGTCTACCTGGCCAGTGCATCCGAGTTCAGATTGATGTCCAGAGCGGTCACAATGGTGCACTGTGGGATAGTTCCCGAAGGCCAATACCATCGAATTGCAGCCACACTAACCCAAATTCAAAATGGCAAAACCGATTTCAGCGCTAATCCCCTCGTCGGAGGTGGTTTAAAGAAACCAATTTAAAGAGCCCTTTAAGTCGGAAATAAGGGCTTCGTCGTGTGGACGGGTCCAGGCTTAAATCGAGGTAACGCTGCTAAATTCGACCTAAAATCGTAGTGTAGACCAGGCCTAAGGCATGTAAAGGGAAATAAAGAAGAGAGAAATAATGTGCCAAATGCATCCAAAATGTCATCATTGAGTTAACAGCATACATCACACCTGAGATGAAATCCTGGCCCTGCTCATGTTAATGGGAGTTTTGTCATTGATTTCAGTAGAGCAAGGATTTCACCAACAGTTTTATATGAGAACTGCAAAGGCCTAGATTCTGCCACCCTTACTCTGCAACCAGTCCCACGGGTTTCAGTGGAACTACATGCTGAATAAGATTCTACTCAGCATGGCTAAAGGGGGTAGAAAGCAGTCCAAAACTTGAAAGAAAAAATAAAAAGAAATATGTCAATTTACAAGGCCAAAAATGCCTATGCTAAAATCATATGGAAAATAATGTATGCAGTATATGCTAAGTGTACAAAGTGGAAAGTTAAGTTTGTGCTTACTCAAGCACATGTATTGTATATACTGTACAATATGCATAACCACAGTACAAGGGCCATTTATTGAAAGAACCCTGTGAATAAATATATCTGACTTTAAACTCAGTTTATTGAGCCCACTGCTCTCCGAAGTGGAACATTGCTGATGCACTAAAAAAATCCAAAACAAAACAAAACCCCAACACTCTATTGTTATACCTATTGTCAAGAGTATTAAACTCTTGAAAGTCTGAACATGTATGTGACATTGGCTCAGATGCTAAGTAACAGAATACAAACATTTTCACCTCACTGGTTTAAATATTACTCAGGTGTAGTCTGCCAGGCAGAGCTTAGAATTGGGAGTCATCAGGACCTTTCTTTCTATAGCAACCTCTGCCATTAATATATATGTTATAATTTTGGGCAAGTCACTTGACATCAGTCTAGCCATTCATAGAATTGGTGCAATGATACTTACCCACCTCACAAGTGCTTGAGTTTTAACTGGTGATTGTAAAAGTACTTTGGGATGCTAGCCTGAAAGGTGCAATAAGAGTGCAAGGCATTAATTTTCAGTAGCGTTGCTGGTCTCAGTTCATCTCCTAGAAGACAACTGTCCATCATAATAGTTACTGGTAACAGTTGCCTGTTTTATGAACCTTATTAGGGAGGATGAAGACTGAATGGAGACAGAGACCGGCTTACCTGCCTATTCCTAGATGTACTCCCTCTAGGTCAGAACTGAGGCACGATTGTGTGACAGTGTGGGATGCATGAAATGCATTTTAACATTTTTTATGAATCAGGTGTGACACATTTCCAGATTCTTCTAACAGAACACATAAAAGTCCTAGGACTAGTACCCACCCTTATTCATGCATGTAGCCTCATTGCTCCCAGTAGGACTACTGGTTATGATAGGGGCCGCAAGACCAGTCCCTATTGAGCAGCAAACCTGGGAGTCTTCACTTTAAAACCCAAAGATGGCAACCATTTCTCCCTCCACCCACACCCATAGCATCCCATGCTTCTTCCATCTACACAATTTAAAAAATAATCCATACCAAAATGCTGGGGCTAAGCGAACACTATACACATTCCTTCTATGGCTCAACTATACTTTTACGTCTAAAATGTATGAGGAATTATTGTCCGATTTACCAAATAACTTTTTCAGAAGAGTGTTTTTGCGAAGCAGAATTATTTTTGAGCAAAAATAAAGGGTGAGGGGTGGGGAAGGAGTAGATTGTGTGCCTCAAAGGAGTGTTCTGTGAACGGGAGGGGAGGGGGAATGAAAGAAACGAAGATTAGACATGAGGTTCTTTAATGTGAAATGAATACTGAAATTAAAAGAAGTGGAAGTCTCTTAAAAAAGCTTCAGTTACCAAAAAAAAAAAAAAATCATGTAAAGCTACCACCACATGTTCACTAAAATAAGCCAGAAAATGTAAATGTGTCTATGCAAACATCCTCAATTTAAAAAAAAATAAAAAATCAACGGGCTGAGGGAATTATTATGGCTGTATTGCTTACACTGTGTCTAGGACAAAGCCCATATTCTCCCATAAGGCCATGTCTTCAATGCAGCATTAACTCAAATGACTGACACCTGGGTTAGTCTACTAGTTACTGTGTCCCCATTGGTGCTGCACTCCCCTTTTTGTGTACTGCTCAGACCATCCCTTGGTTTTGTGGGGTCTCATGTCAACCACTCTATGGCCATGTCTACAATACAGACATATGGTGGTGTAACTATGCTGCCCCGGAGTGAGGTAATTATATCAACCTAACCTCTGGTGTTGATAGCATTATTGCAACGGGAGAGCTTCTTCTGCAACATAGCTACCACCTCTCAGCGAGGTCGATTAACTCTGCAGATGGGAGAAGTTCTCTCGTCGGTGCAGTAGCATCTTCACTAAAGTGCTACACAGGTGTATCTGCACCAGTGCTGCTGTAGCGCCATATGTGAAGACAAGCCCTATGACTCTTTCACTCTGAGTTGTGATGGAACTTGTCTGTCCTTCTGGGTACATGGGGAATTGTGGGAAGTCACTGGAGGACTATCAGCATGAACAATTTAGCTTGCATCCCAACTGCAAAGTGGGTGAGTTGGAAATGGATCTCGGGCTCTAAACCTTTACTCCCAGCTAGCCTGGTTTGAAAGCATTACTAAATTCAGGTGAGAAGGTTTAGTACGTGAACAGGAGGAGGGGTTAGGAGCAACACCCTGGTAAGAGCTCAGGCTAACTCTACAGTGAAGATTAAATGGATTATTCCTACATAGCAGAAAAGAAATGACAAATGGATTATTCCTACATAGCAGAAAAGAAATGACAAATTTCCTGTTTCAGGATTTCCCTAGAATTCTCCCACCAGTGAGGAGGATTGGATTTGTCACAGCAAGTATAGCAGGAGAAGGTTCAGCCCACATGATCCATGGAAACCAAAAGGCCAGGGCCATCTAGAATCCTGGTGGCTCCCAGGAGGTTTTACCAGCCCTACTAGGTTCCTCACTGGCTGCTGACCTGGAGCCTCCTCTGTCAATTTTACATCATACAGAGAAAGCCTACCAATGTTAACGTTGACACACAGCTGACAGCACTATTTTAAGAAGTGGATACTTCAGTCTGCCCCATGCAAATCATTGGTCCTGATCATGGGACCCAGACAAGCATGAGAAAGATGCAAGGGAAGAGTCACTCTCCACTCTCCTCCACCTGTGGTTGGACCTACCAGATTTCTCACAGAAGCAGATATGGACAATCTAACCCTAGTTAGGCATCATTGGAATTTAGTACTCAGTAAGATTTTGGGGTTCAGCTTAATTCCTCTTCCTGAAAGTCAACTGAGAAACAAATTAGGTTTGATTTTGAAGGTAAACAAAGAAAGTTGTACATTGCAGGGCAGTGGATCAAGAGACTAGCCTTTCATTTCTGGATACTAGGGGTATGTTTACACCATCCATGGAAGCAAGGCTTCCAGCATGGCATGATACACTTGTGCCAGCAGGCCCCAAACTAGCACTCTAAAAATAGCTGTACAGACATCACTTTGGTGTTGCGCCTCAGGCTGGTGCTCAGGATCCAAAGCTCATCCTCCCTCCCTAGGCTTCAATTTCAAAATGCTGTCTTTACGGTTATTTTTATTTAGAGAGCTAGTGTGAGCCCTACTAGCTCAAGTCTATTGACCCGGGCTGGGAGGTTCACTTCCATAGACTGTGTGGACATATCATTGTATTCCAGTCAGAATTAAGTGGCAGCAAAACGAGGGCAGTGGTCTCAACCTAGTTTTTAGTAGACATGAATCAAGCTTACTAAACTGCATGATTGGCCATCTCTATTAAGTACCAGATTAGGTATGTCAGGTGTAGTGAGGCGGTGTGGCTCCCCGCCACCCCAGAGAGGGACGAGCCCATACGGAGGCCGGAGTGGGCAGAGCTAGGGAGCTCTGAGCCCGCCCCTCAGAGGGTCAGGCGGCGACCCGGAAGTATAAAGGCTCGCCCTCAGAGCTTACTGGAGGGCCAGCCGCCTGGGAGGCCAGACGTCTCTAGCCTAGCCCACGACTAGGAAAACCCCGCAGCCCAAGGTGCAGGCCAGGACTGGCCTGACTTGCCCTGCGCTCGCAACCCGGAGGAGTTGCTGGACCTGCCGCTCGCCCACTACCCTGAGGAACCCATGATGCTGGACCCCCCAGAGGACAACACCCTGACCCAGGTACTACCCGAGGGGGAGTCTGTAAGTAGCCTGGGGGCAGCCGACCTTAGTCTGGCTGTAGCACTAACCCTAACCCATGTCAGTGTCTTGAGGCCAGGATCCCCACTGATACAGCAGTGGGTCTTCTACTGCTGCTAGGGCCCCGGGCTGGGACACAGTGGAGTGGGAGGGCCTGTGTCCCCCCTGCCACCCAACTCGTGGGTGGCCGTCTCCCCCTCTCCCAGTCCTTTTGGAGACTTGGGCCTACTGTCATTGCTCAGCCCTGCCTGAACTCCTGACTCATTACTGTTTGTACTGTTACTGCTCAGCCCTGCCTGAGGGCCTGAGCTCCTGACTCATCATTATTGCCCCGCCCTGCCCCAGGGCCTGGGCTTATTGCTACTGTTTATACTGTCACTGCTCAGCCCTGCCTGAGCTCCTGACTCATTGTTGCCCTGCCCTGAGGGGTACGTCTACACTACCCGCCGAAATCGGTGGGTAGCCATCGAACTATCGGGGATCGAATTATCGCGTCTTGTCTGGACGCGATAAATCGATCCCTGAACGCGCTACTTTGAACTCCGGTACTCCTGCAGCGCGAGCGGAGTTACCAGAGTCGACGTGGGAGCCGCGAACGTCGATCGCGCGCCGCGCGGACGTGAGGTAAGCGCGCCAAATTCGAACTAAGATACTTCGACTTCAGCTACGCTATTCGCGTAGCTGAAGTCGCGTATCTTAGTTCGATCCCTGCCCCTAGTGTGGACCAGCCCTTAGGGTCTGGACTCCCTACTGTTTATACTGCCACTGTTCAGCTCCTGCCAGAGGGCCCGAGCACCTGACTCATTGTTGCCCCGCCCTGACCCAGGGCCTGAGCTTACGGTGCTTATTCCAGTTACCCCAAGGGCTGCCAAGGGAGACTCCCACGGCCGGACTAATTCCCCCGAACATCAACTGTGTGTAGTGAGCCGGTGTGGCTCCCCGCCACCCCAGAGAGGGTCAAGCCCTGGCTAACCTCTTTACACAGGTAAGAACCAGAGTTCAGTCACTTAAATATGTGCAGAGTAGGCAGGTTACCAGCCTGAGTATTCAGCATGTTTAAGCAAGTTAATAAACGTCACCTAAACTTAAGCATATAAGTAAACCCATTTGTTTATTAAATATTTTGCTGGATTGGAGCCTTTTTATAGAAGCAGACAGTCACTACTTTTTGAGGAGCAACAGATTAACACAAAACAATATAAAACAGGCAAAAAGACATAACATAGATAGTTGGGGACCAATCCTGCAGGACTGATATCACTGGAAGTTTTCAAGTGACTTCAGCAGGAGCAAGATCAGATCCTTTGGGATCAGCAAACATTGGGTGTTCTGAGAAATATTGTTCTCAGGATGAAAGGGGCAGGTACAGTCCATGATATTTTGTGGTGGAATTTCTGTTACAAAAGAATGTCACACGCACAAGATATTTGAAGGACGGAAAAAGAAGAAATATAATGCCAGGTGATACTGTATCAAAGCAAGGGAGGGTGCACGGTACAAGGATACATTTCATCCTAAATCATTCTGGAGTTTTAATGAATGCTCATGTTAACCTTCATTTTAAGCTAAATAAATCCTCTCCGAATTTGCCGCAAATCTCAGCTGCTTTTAAAAATTACTCTTCTTTGACAGTCACATTAACTTATAGCTCTGCATAAAGGATTTGCTTTCAATACTCACAATGTAATATTGGGTTATATATTTAAAAAGAAGAGAAGAAAGGATCCAAAAATATAATCTTCTTCTTGTAATCCTGTATTAATCCATTCTCTAGTTGTTAGGTTTTTGACTTGAGTTTGGAGCTCACAAAGATTCTGGCAGAGGAAAAATAAAGACTTCAGTATTTAAATCCCTAGAGCCATACCTATAACGAATTTTGCAATCTGCAAAGAAAGAAACAGGCCAAGGAACTAATCTCTTATTGCAGGGATTTCTGTCCTTCTGTCATGACCATGACTCTCCCACATCCCCAATAAGCATCTATCATCATAACACTCATGAATTCTGAATGTGGCTCCTTTATAACTCTGGAACCTTAATTGTGTCAGGAACTATGAGCTGCTCTGCAGCACTGTATTTCTTTGCGTACATCTACACTGGAGCTGGAAGGTGTAATTTCCAGCTAGGGTAGACATACACATGCTTGCTTTGATTGAACTAGTGCACAAAAAGTAAAAGCATGCCCATGATGTCAGTGAGAGTGGTGGGACAGACTAGCAGTCCTGTGTATGATTCCATTTGAAACCCTAGGTAAATACCGAAGGTGGCTAACCCTTCACACGTCTGTAGCTACATTTCCATTTTTTAGCACATTAGTTTGCTCAGAATCTATTTGAGCTGGAAATTATGTTTCCAGCTCCAGTGTAGGCTTGCTTATCCTAAGACTTAAGTTTAAGTATCATTAAAGGTCTTCTACATTTACAAGGCTATACCTTGTTTGCATGCCAGGTGTCAGCTGGATTGCTGGTTTTCAATGGTCTATCTGTAGATTCTTCTCACAAGTATTCCCTGAGGCAACTCTTTCACACACATATGGCAGGCACTTCATAATTCTTCCCTTGTCTGAAACATGCCCAGGCATTTCATGGGCCTCTCTTCCAATCAAAGGTTCTCTGCTTTACAATGTCTCCCTCTGGTCATGTGTTTTCCAAAGGAGTTGTGACGTTGCACTCCATATTTTTATGGAAATATCCTTATGAGTGTGAATATAATGTGACTGAAATATGCTTTATGCAAAAGATCTCTTGTAAGGTATCATTACAAAGCTTATAATCTACTGGGTGTGTTCATCCTATTTGTATGTATGTATCATTCTTGTATCTAAAACTACAAATAGGAAGTATTACTCTGAAGTCCTATTGTAATTATGCAAAGTGTGGGCCATTAATGGTGGTTTAGAATCTTGATGGCTCCCATTGACTAGGACAATTGGTTGTAAACGGCTCTGTTTTCTTGCAAGCCTTCCTGTATTCCTGTGAGTCAGGCCATGAAGAATGGAGGCTTGGAGTCTCACAGGACATGTGACCAAGTCACCTGGTACTGGAATCCATCTTAAACCTGGTGCTTTTCCATTTAGAAGGAGGGGTGGGGACCCAGAGAGAGACAAAGGATTCCCGCCTTGTGCCAAAACAATAAAAGGGGATGGAACAGAACAAAGGGAGTGGCCAGTTACCACCTGAGCTGGAACTAACAAGGACTGTACCAGGGGAAAGGATCAGGCCCAGACTAGGAAGGAGTCTAGTCTGTGAAAGAAGCTTATTAGAACATCTCTGATTGTGAGATATTACCTGTATCAGTTTCTTAATGTATTAGGCTCAGACTTGCATGTTTTTGCTTTATTTTGCTTGGTGACTTACTTTGTTTTGTCTGTTATTACTTGAAACCACTTAAATCCTACTTTATACACTTAATAATATCACTGTTGTTTATTATTAAACCCAGAGTAAGTGATTAATACCTGGGGAAGCAAACAGCTGTGAATATCTCTGTATCAGCGTTATAGAGGGCGGACAGTTTATGAGTTTACCCTGTATAAGCTTTATATAGGGTAAAATGGATTTATTTGGGGTTTGGATCCCATTTGGAGCTCAGTGTCTGGGTGCTGGAGATAGGTAACCTGCTGAGTAGTTTTCAGTTAAACTTGCAGCTTTAGGGACATGGTTCAGACCTGGGTCTGTGTTGCAGCAGGCTAGCGTGTCTGGCTCAACAAGGCAGGGTTCTGGAGTCCCAAGCCATCAGGGAAAACAGGCTCAGAGATAATTTCAGCACATCAGGTGACAGTCCCAAGGGGGGTCTCTGTGCCCGAACCTGTCACAGGAGTCACCACCTAGGAATCCCTTCCCATAGCTCACATGAACTTTCGTTAAGAGCAGCTCTCTCCCCATTTATTGCTATTAGTCCTTAAAGAAAGAGAAAGCACTTAACATACTCAGCTTACAGAGTTACCAGGTAAATGCCCTGTTTTGCCTCTTCTCTTCTCTAACCCATCTATTAGCCCTGATGAGTTCAGGAAATTGCCTTTCCTTTTCACTATCATGAACTGCTGTGTATTTGCCACTAACCAGTCCCCTAGGAGCCCACTATTTCACACATTATATTCTACCAGAAACTTCAATTTTAAAAGACGTTTTTGTTAAAGCTTGTTTTTAAAATATTTAACAATTTTGGATTTGCTTCCTTCTCTACTCTTGCTGGTAGAGCTTTATGTAAATGTTTTGTGACTTTGTTGATGTACTCTATCATTAAGATGCTATTCCAGTTTCTGTGTATTCTAGCCAAATGCTCCTTTTGATGTTAGATTAAGAGGTGTGTTTCATATTATTCCACTAGTATTGTGGTAGGAGACTTTTGTGGAATCTTCATCCAGTTGATAATGTGCTTCCCTAAGACAAAACAGTCTTTTCTTTTCTAAGATCCTAGTCCCTAATAATTCTCTCTATTTCAGGGTTTCATTTTTACAGGGACATTTTTCCCAGCATGCCTTTCTGAGGCTGGTCCTTAAAATTTGGGAGAGCAAACTAGCTGAAGCCCCAAAGTGGCCATTTTTGAAATTTGCTGTTGGTTGCATCTGTCTCTCCCAAATGGTAAGTCACTTTCATGTTTCCTTCTCGTTTTACCTTTCTTGTTAAAGTACTTGAACTGTATTTCCTTATGTTTAGTCTAGGACCAAGTTTTTTATTCTTTTTTTTTTCTCAGTCACTTGGCTTTAACTGAGAAAGGACCTCAGCATTTGCCCCATAATGAATAAGTCCTTACTGACTTTACTGAGTATATTAGTGTAAGTAAGGATTAATCTAGTAAGGTTTTCTGGGTTTGGATCCTTGAAGAGCAGAATTAGCTCCCGTACAGTAAGAGGCAGTGAAACATGTAGCCCCATTATAGTATAGAGGCCCTATCCTGTAACCCTTACTTACATCAAAAAAGCCTCATTCATGTAAGTAGCCACTGGAATCATTAGTCTCTTGATGACTCAGGTAGCAAGATGTGGCTTTATGGCTGTTGCTGACCATCTGGCTCTGAACAAAGGGGATATTTTCATATTTAATTCTGTAAAAGCAGAAATGTACATATCTGTAGATGGAATGAAGTTGATTCTCTAATTAATTAATTCTGACTTTTTTAATTAGCTACATTATTTCCAAGACAACATAAAGTACACTTTTAATTAACCTGAGTTGGTTAAATATTAATAAAATGAAACAGTCCTCTATAAATTTCCTACTTCTAGTCTCTTACATGTATATGTAGATCTCAGAGGCCATGTTTTCAACAACTTGTTTAAAAATTGCTAGGTATATATTTCTGTATCTAATCTCTATATAGTACTTTTTCGTTTTAAAATTATTTTAAAATATTGATTGAAAAATGTAATACAATGAAAGAGAAATATGTTTCATTAAAAAGTTTGGTTTCATTCGGTTTCTGTTCTTCATCCACAACAATGTCTTTATTAAAACAATGACTTTACATAAAAGGAGAGAAATAGGCATTTGAACAGATGAGTTTAATACAAATAGTTAAACACTACTACTATAGTAGCACCAAAATATGACTTAGAATAAAGAACTTCCAAATGGCTTGTGCTCACAGTGAAGTGTTAGATTAAAGATAAAGGTTATAATGTATATCTATATACTGCACATAGATCAAAAGAATACATACCCTGCAACATGAATAATCACTCTCCTTCCAGACTAATAAAACTACAAGTATATACTGTAGTGAGAGTGCAGTGGGGTCAGCACTATGGGTTTACATAACGCCACTCCCAGTTGAGCTACAGTCTGTGGTTTGTTCCAAAACATAATGTAAAAGTAAATGATCTAAAATGTTCACCCAAACCAGTTATTAAAGCTTTAAATTTTCACAAGCTTCTTTTAAGGCTCTTTGTCTGCATAAGATCTAGAGGGAGGGATTTCTAACCTTTCATTCTCTGCTGTGGGCTATTGTCTCCCAATAACCCAGAGAAAAGTTGACAGAAGTTTCCATAAAGGCAGATGTCTAAGGGGAAAGCATTCATGTAAGTGGGTATTCAGTAAAAAGTCAAATGAATTAAACATATTTTTAGTAACCCACAAAAACAGTGTGACGATACTTGCCATTAGAATTAAAGTAGTAAAGCTTCATATTGTATAAAAGCTAGTGAAGGGGAAGCATCAAAAGGTTTAGAATTTGGTTCAGCTATTCATTCAACCATTTGGATGTGTGTCTGAAGCTTCCCCCTTCACAGACCTTTGTGGTCAGACAGTTAGGGTAGAAATATCATGAGATTAGATTCTCCTGCGAGACTTCCAGATCTTCTTGGTTTGTGGCCATCCAGAATTACTGCAAAAACAGCCACTTTCAGGGCATGTGGTTAAATCAGCTTCCAGTACCAGAAAGTGTAAAGGCACATGGAAATGGTGAAAAGCATAACATGATTTAACCAAAAGACAGACTCAGTTTCTCTGGTATAGTGAAATGTATAGTGGAGTTAGAGGAGCTGATTTTCCATTCTGCCCCTTGAAAGTACTCTGACAGCATAAAGGGCCAAAAACTGCCCCTAATCAGACCCACCTGTGTGTGTGGCCTTTCGCCAGCTCTCAGAACCAGAGAGGCAAACTGCCGCTCTAGGTCAGAGCAACAGACATGCTGCTTCTATGATGAGCTGCATGCCATTCTAGGGGGTGCCCCTACAACTACCCCACCCCTGTCCTTCCCTCCTCCCCCACCCCTCCCGAGCCACCCTGGCAGTTATCCCCCCATTTTTGTGACGAATTAATAAAGAATGCATGAATTTGAAACAACAAGGACTTTATTGCCTCTGCAAGCGGAGATCAAAGGGGGGAGGGGAGGGCGGTTGGGTTACAGGGAAGTAGAGTGAACCAAGGGGGCAGGTTTTCATCAAGGAAATACAAACAGAACTTTCACACCATAGCCTGACCATTCATGAAACTGGTTTTCAAAGCTTCTCTGATGCACAGTGCACCCTGCTGTGCTCTTCTAACCGCCCTGGTGTCTGGCTGCGCGTAATCAGCGGTCAGGCGATTTGCCTCAACCTCCCACCCCGCCATAAACGTCTCCCCCTTCCTCTCACAGATATTGTGGAGCACACAGCAAGCAGTAATAACGATGGGAATATTGATTTCACTGAGGTCTAACCGAGTCAGTAAACTGAGCCAGCGAGCTTTTAAATGTCCAAAGGCACATTCTACCACCATTCTGCACTTGCTCACCCTATAGTTGAACTGCTCCTTACTACTGTCCAGGCTTCATGAGCCATGGGAGCAAGGGGTAGGCTGGGGTATGTGTGACCGCGCGGTGCTGCCGACTGGGAGAGCAGCCTGAGGCAGAAGCCTCCAGCTGGCATGATATTCCAGGCAAGACTGAATCTCCATTAGATGAAACTTAAAGAAGAGAATGACCGGGAGTCACTACCATTTTTGTCCAGGCGCCCCCTACCGACGTTACCAAGGCCGGCCAGGAGCACCCATGTCTGCCCAGGAGCCCCCGACCAACCTAACCGAGGTCGGCCAGGAGCACCCACGGGACGTTGACGACGGCTAGCAGTCGTATTGTACTGTCTGCTGTCCGCAAGGCAAGGCAAGGCAAGGCAAGGGGATGCTGCTGTGTAGCACTGCAGTACCGCGTCTGCCAGCAGCACCGAGGAGACGTACAGTGACAGTGAGCTGAGCGGGCTCCATGCTTGCCGTGGTATGTCGTCTGCATGGGTAACACAGGAGAAAAGGCGAGAAATGATTTTTTGCCGTTGCTTTCATGGAGGGAGGGAGGGAAGGGGGCCTGATGACATGTACCCAGAACCACCCGCGACAATGTTTTTGCCCCATCAGGCATTGGGAGCTCAACCCAGAATTCCAATGGGCGGCAGAGACTGCGGGAACTGTGGGATAGCTACCACAGTGCGACGCTCCAAAAGTCGACGCTAGCCTCGGTACTGTGGACGCACACCACCGACTTAATGCGCTTAGTGGGGACACACACAATCGACTGTATCAAATCGATTTCTAAAAAATCGACTTCTATTAAATCAATCTAATTTTGTAGTGTAAACATACCCTGAATCCTATGGCCTTGGGAAGCCAGGTATAATTTAGAGTAACCATGAGGCCACGCAGGCCCCCAATAGCCGCAGAATATGAAGAGTAAAATATCACCCCAAGCTGTCTTTATCATCTTTCCCCCATTCCTATGCTGAGCACAGGGAAAAGGGAACAAGAATCAAGGTCAAGATTTGCAGCTACCGTCCATTGAAAAATCCTGATTTAGTAGCACTATAATGTTGGCTTGAAAAATACATTGGTCCTGGAAATGGGTTCATTTACTCTAAAGGAAAAGGACAATATTTCTGTCAAGTTGAAAGAAAATGTATCTTTTTTTTAAGCTACAGACTATACAATAATTACTCTAATTTGAAATGTCAATTTGTGCCTAAGATTTCTGTGTTTCCCACTTGCTCAAATCAGCTTATTACTTCACCTTCAAAATGCTGACAATGTTAAATCTCCTTAAAAACTTGTGTGCAGGGACTATTAGAATAAAACAGGTTGTAATCAAAGTTACTGGTGATTTTTTTGCTGTGGTAAGCTTTTGGATTAATTCCTCTTCCTGTTATTTTATGGTCCTTTTATTTAGGAGCCTACACTGATTTAGGAGACTAATTTTTAGGCATCCAGGTTTGAAATTTTTTTAGCCAATGTGTTTATAATGTGGGAAGTGTATGACCTGTTACTTCCTTAATTATTGGTTTTCTATTATTTTGAAGTGCTTGGAATTATGTAAGTGATGTGATGGATAACTACACATTGTCACCTGAGCAACCTTAATTTCTTTTGAAATTATTTGTGTGTATGTGTATTAAATATTTGTAAGGCTTTGTTGTTTTATGTATACTGAAACTTTAAATCTCTGAGATTTGCTGTCTGCAGAGACAGGCAACAACTTTTGCCTCAGAGAAGATAGACATACACATACATATGCTGTGTTCTGTCCTTAGAAACCCCTCATCCCCCACCTTCCAAAGACCACAGTCACAGCTAGAGGGCTTGAATTCCTTGTTTATAAAATGGCTGGTCTCACACCAAAATGACCTGCATTAAAAATAGTTTTTAGTCAGCATATGCCTAAATATGTAAGCAGGAACAGAGCTGTTTATTAATGGTATCCTCTACTAGCTATGAAAAGCCCGAAAGGAGAACTGGGAGTCTGTCTGTCTGCTCTTCATGCAAAATAAGAACCTGAGAAGGCAGATTCTTGTTGTGTGTTTAGTACAATACCTTAAAGAAAAATGCACTGTATGCTTCTGACATTCTGAGTTTATTTTAAAAAAATGAGAGTACTTGTGGCACCTTAGAGACTAACGCATTTATTTGGGCATAAGCTTTCGTGGCCAAAACCCACTTCATTGGATGCATGCAGTGGAAAATACAGTAGGAAGATATATATACACAGAGAACATGAAAAAATGGGTGTTGCCATACCAATTTAAGTTTCTGGTCTCTGGCTGTTGTGTGCTATCAGAGAATGAATTCCACTCACCCACAGTGACCTTGAGGTTGTACAGGTAAATACCTACCAAGATGCATACTATCAAAATTCCCCCGTTCCCAAACTTAAGTCATTGCATCCATCATAAAAGTGCTTGTCACGTCACACTAATGGCTGTTTGATTAGCAGCAAATTGAAATTGTCTGGTTGAATTGTCAATGGCACCACTTTAGACCTGGATCAGAGTTATCACCAGGGTGAGAGACAAAGGAGATGCAGCATAACAGCTGTAGCTTTAGAGCTTGAAGAATTAGGGGAAGGCATAAGAGCGCATTTTGTTTTTCCAACTCTCCAATAGTTTTATTGCAATGTGGCATGGAGCCAGAATAATCAGTTAAAGGGCTGTCACCATTTTGGGATGCAGCATGCTAAATCTGACAATAGTCATTAAGAATTAAACAGCTAGTCTGGTTGCCTTGATTCTCCTATGAGGCTTTTTTATTTGAACTGCTGTGCAAGAAACAATGCAATTAAAGATGCAAATGTTCTCATACTCTTCATTCAATGAATATTCCTGAGTGATGATACAGTATGTTACTGAAAAGAAGGCAACAAGAAAAAGGACAATATATTTATAAATAAAACATGTAGGAAGTGACAGCTTGTCTTCTCCAAACACGAAATATTCTATTTCATCAGACATAAAAATAAATATCTTTAAGACAACAGGCTTTCCAAGAAAAAAGAATTCATTCCTCCATTCCTAAGACATTAGTTTTTATTTTATTTTCCCTTTCAGCTAATGTCTATCCTGTATATCTGAAGCAGATTTTATGGTGACATTTATTTAGTTCAAGGGCAGGGACGTAATTTGTATTCAATCTGCATGCTAAAAGAACTATATGTATTTATTTGCATAATACAAAAGCACAACAAACAAAGCCTAAATGCTATTATAAACAAAATAAGATGGTGAATCTATTAGTAATGGGTGAACACAGCACCAAAGGAGGTGAATACATTTTATAGAGTGGGGATTACTAGATACTTGAATGTAGCTGAATAGAATGACAGAGGGTAATTTCCCTGGAAACCATGTCGCAATATTCCTTTGTAGCCAACAACATCACTGGGATCCTGGAGCTGAGAAGGCACTCAGCTCTTCTATGCCTTTCTGTCGCACCTTGGGGGTCTCCTTTAGGAAGCCCCTTCAATTCCATATATTAGAAAGTCCACATCGGAGAGTCCTCTTTCCTGTGAACCTTAGGAGATCCTTAGCTGAGGAAGACACTTTGCACCATCACCTGCTATGGAGCTTCAAAGGGACGTTATATCAATGCTCTCCACTTTTTACCTTTAAGGAGTTTTCCTGAAGATTTTGTAAACACTTTGATATCTTATCAGGGCCACAGGGGTCTTTCGCTCAGTCCCTGTGCTTATAAGTTGCATAGGAGACCATCTTTGACCCCTTCACAATATACAAGATGCATGAATGTAATTATAGTATTGTAACACCGAGATTTTTCTATTCATTATTTTAATTGTAGCTTACCACACTTCCATTTGTTATTGTTTTTCCTTTCTTCATTTTCTGAACCCTACTTCCTCTCTTGTATATCTTATGGATCTCAACCTCTTCTTTTCTTCATAGTTCTTCCCTTTTTCATTCTTTTTCTTTCTCCCCACATCTCTCTGCCTCACTTTCATTACATTGACCTCTTTTCTTTCTTCTCAATCTCTCTCTGTCATCTTGCCATTCCAACCATCTCTCCCTCCTTCCCAAATTCCATTGGCCTATTATTTCTACCAGTACTTCATTTTTTGTTAAACTATCTCATCAGTCTCTCTTTGGACACCAGATCTATTCACCCCTCACCCAATTCATACACTCATCTACTCTAGATACCCCTTACATATTTATCTGCACATGCACTTGCCATTCAATATCAGACATACTCTCCCAGTCACCCACCCACTGTTACCTGGGGGAGTGTGCCCAGAGAACCAAGGAGGGTCACCTTCATTAAGCTGGTGCTGAGAAGAACCAAAATCCTGAAAGGGAAGACAATATCAGTGTAGGCCTTTGGACAAAGGGGTGCATTTCCTGCAGGCAACAGGAGTCCAGGCTGGACTCAAACTATTTATTTGTCCCAGTCTAAACCAATGGGAAGCTGAAAGGGAAAATATTTCAGAAGGGGAGACATTTTTCATAACACTTAAGCCTAAAAGTTAGATACTAAGACGAATAGGTAAACAACACAGCCCTGTAACCTCACTGAAATCAACACTCTTGCACAAGTGTAACTCAGAGTGTGCCCTACAGGCCAAATTCTACCCTGGGATGTATGTCCCTCATGTTGACGTCAGTGTAGGCTGTGTTCCTTACTTCCAAGGTACAATATAGCCGTTATTTTTTTTCAAAACTTAAATGACATCAGAGTTCCTTTATGCAATGTGAACTGATTGGTTTATTCCCATCCACTTCTAAACCAGAGTAACTTGCCATGTTTGCCCGACAAGGTAAATCATAAGGCACTGGCAGCATCAGTGGGAATTACAAGCTTTTAAGGGCTCAGCATCTTAGAACTGTATAAAAAACTGCTATGTTCTGTTTTATGAAAATTACAGACAGACACAACTGAGAATTTTCACTGAAAAATGCTCATTCATAGATTCCAAGGCCAGAAGGGACCATTATGATCATCTAGTCTGACCTCCTATATAAAAGAGGCCATAAAAACTCCCCAGAATAATTCCTAGAGCATATTTTTAAACAAAACATCCAATCTTGATTTAAAAAATTGCTAGTGAATTTTCCAAATCCCTTAATCAAGTCTATCCTCTTCTCATGAACTATTTATCAGCAATTATTTTTAAAAATCTATTAATCTTATTTATAAGTAGATTTTATTACTAATTGTTATCTGTATTGCAGTAGCACCTAGAGCAGCATTTCTTCAATGTGGCTAACATGGCTGCATGCGGCCACCAGGGGCTTTTCTTGTGGCCACAGCCTCCTGGGCTGTGATTGGGAGGAGGATGGACCTGTAAAGCAGCAGCTCCTCCCCTGGGGTTGCGTGCAGGGGTGGGTCCCTTCTCCCTTCTGGAGCCAGGAACACTGTAGGAGCAAGCAACCAGTGTGAGTTCCCCACCTTCCCAGGACAGTGGGGCTTGGGCTTCAGGCTTCCACCCTGGAATGGTGGGCAGCAGTCTCTGGCCATGTGGCAGTGGGCTCTATCCCCCAGCCACAGGGTTTTGGGCTCCATACCTGGACTCACCCCCCACCATCACATCAACCCCTGCTGCCTCCTCCAGAACCCCATTACCCCTGCTCCCCCTGCCTCCTTATCACTTCCTCATCCATGGATGAGGACGGCTCTTAAGGGCAAGCTGCACTTGCTTGCTGCTTAAAACCCCAGGTATTCCTTTCACAGGCTAGAAATCCTTCTAGGCTGGGTCGAGCCCTTCTAACCAGTTCAGTCCTTGTTTCTCAGGTGTTTCCAAGAGTCTCCTTTGGGCAGGGAGTCAGTGAAGAACCATGATGATGTCACTCCCCTGCCTTAAATAGCTTTTGCATATGGCTGAAACCCTTTGTCTCCCAGTTTAGTTCCCACACTTTTCATGGGAAAAACCTGGTCACATGTCCCTGTACGGCTATAGCAGCCATGACTTGGAGGGTGTTTGTAGCATCCTCAGGAATGCTCCCAGGTGGGAGATTAGCATCTTGTGAGACGTATTGTTCTCCCTAATGGTCCTTCCCAGCCAGCCATCTAGACTGATTGAATTCTGCCTAGTGGGTGTTCCCCAGTTGTAAACACATTTGTAATAGATGTATAGACAATATTACTAACTTCAGATACCAAAATGATACATGCATATAAATAGGATAATCCTATTCAGTGAATCATAACCTTTTAAATGATATCTTATATGACCTATCTTGCATAAAATACATATAATCATAATATTACTATGAAGAATATGGGGTGTAGTGTCACAGATAGTCCTTCCCCAAACACCTTACAATTTAAGTATAAGATGAGGGAGAATGGATGGGCTCAAGAAATGACAGAGGGTGGAACACAAGGTAACAGAGATGATTGAGATCTATATGATAAGAACAAATCACAATATACCAGCTGCCTAATCTTTATTGAGTTTTTTGTAGATATTGTAGCAGAGATGAGTTTTAAGGAGTGAATTTAAAAAGGACAATGAGGTGGCTTTGCAGATTTTTACAGATCTCTCTTTCCATGCATAAGGGGAGATATGGGAGAAAGTGCAAAGGTGCTTCCTCGAAAATTGACAATTAGGCAATGAAGGCTGAGGCTGGTGATGAGGTGGATGTTGACATTTCAATACCATATATATGCTGATAGGATGTGTATAAGCTATGAAGGGCTTCAAAGGTGAAGATGTGGTTTATGCTGAAGGTTTCTCTGAAAGGATCTTTCTGCCATCAGCATAAAATGGTTTGAAGTATTCAAAGAATAACTGTTATAACAAAAAACACTCCTTTAGAGATTATTGACTTCATGCTATTTTGAGAACAGGAAGTGTTGGCATTTTTGGTAAAGTGGTCAAAACCATCAGTTATTTCAATAGATACATGTTAGAGGATGATATATCACATTCTCTCTTGCCTTCTAAATAGTTTTACTGAGTCTTGTTTGACTTAGGAACACAACACGAATCCACTTGTTTGGTTCCCAAGACCTTGAGTTTAATTATCTTAAACAAGGGGAGCTAAGTGGTATTAAACTAATTAAGTATTTATTCAGTCCACCCCATTAATCTATACCACCTTGTGTGAAAAGTCTAAAGCATATGGAATTAAGTAGGACATTTACTAATCTATTGATTGCTTTAGAGAGCTTACAGAGTGTGCCAGATTTTGAAGGCACTGGTTCTGAGTGCATTGTGAAAGGGCATCACTTTATTTGAAGAAATGGTTACATAAATGAATGTTACTGAATTTATATTCTATGAAAAGAAGAAGACTTTTTACATGCAAGATGCAGAGGGACATTTTGCTTGAATATATGGCTGTTAGAACAAAGCCTCTATGGTATTTCTAATGCCTTGATGTTACAATGCATGGAAATAGGCAGGAGACCTCAAGAATTAAGCATCGCTTTTTCATCTTCAGCTGAATCCTCACTTCTGCACGAAGGTGTTATTTGTATATGTCCTGCTGAGGACAAGAAAAAGCTACATACACATAAGATGTGCATGGAGAGGTTATCTGTCTGCAAGCAGACATTGATATTACAATTGCTTTTGCTTACCTTGGTTTTGTAGTGAGATCTATATAAAATACCTTCTCGTCAAAGAAAGGAACAAAAAAGTCAGAAAGAAGGCAAAATATTAAACCCTGAGAGAAAAGCTGTCTCCCTTTGAAGGTTATCAAGACAAGAATTTCAGGAGCTCTGTAGCTTCCAGTTTTAAAGGACAGTAATTAATGATAAGGGGGAAGAACAAATATTACAAAAAAGTGTTGTTAGATGGCTATTATAGAACACATTTTGCTTATATTTTATGAGCATTTCTGAACAATCTGACATCTAAAGAAAAGGCACACATTACAGAGGCACAGTTTAAAAACTCCATAGTTAAAGTGTTGACTTCCTTTCCATCAAACACCCAGAGTCAAACTCCTAGCCCCAACTTTCTTCAAATTAAAAAAACAAAACAAAAAAACAAAACAAAACAAAACAAAACCACCCACCTCTTTTCCTCCTGAAATTGAACATTGTGGCCTATCAGAGAAGGAGGAATTTGGAGATTATGAGAGAGGTAGAGTGTGAGAAGGTGTTTCTAACTTTTTGAATAGACTTCTGAAGAGGGATGGGGATGAGGGCATAATGTGTTGCATTCCTTAAAGGGGTGTAAAGGAACATTGGAACTGTGCCTCTCTCCAGTGTAAAACTATTTTAGATTAGATTCCAGTGTTTTAGGAGATACATATTCTGAATAATATTGCGATGATACAAAGAAACTGGTGTTTTCTAATCAATCTGAGTTTTGGAGAGTGGATTGGGTAGATTGAGCATTTCAAATATTGGATAGTAGCTATGAGATAAATGAGAAGCTGGTGTTCCCTGCTGCCAATAGGTGTTAAAATAAGAGTCTGTGTTCAGGTTGGGGGCCTGCATATGAGGGAATGGTAGCTTGTATATCTGTTATGTATCTGTATTATTGTTTTTGAAGTTCTGTCCACTATTGATCAGAGCCCAAATCATGAAACTCCAACAAGGAAGTAATTCCAATAGCTCTATTTTTTCATGTTTTTATTGTAATCTTTACAGTATGGCTTTGATGGTTTGTGGACAGTATTGAAACTATGGATGAGATATGGGGTAACATTTTCCTAAGTAAGTGACTTAGGAGCCTATGGCAAAATTTTCAAAGTTGTCAGTGGGACTTAGGCTCCTAAGTGCATTTGAAAATCTTACCCAGGACTGCTTAGTGTATAAAGAATACTGGTGGATCTTCAGACTGTAGACTTAGATAAGAGATAAGAGTGAAGATTCTTTGTGGAACTTTATCTAATTTAGAATTTCCTGACTTTATTTTTATTTATTTTTATTTATCTTTGAATTTCTAGGCTTTCGAGCTTAAAAAAACCTCCTTGTATTCTAATAATGCAGTTTTAATTGTGTTTTTTTTTGTGTGTGTGTGTATATGTATATATATATATATATATTTTGCGGGCCCAGTAATATACATTCAGAAAGTCTGAACTAATCTAGAAAAAATGTATGTTTCTCTGAGTAAGTCTGGGATGTTTGGAAAATCTATACATAAAATAACATACATAAAATAAGTAAATGAAGTAAATACATGAAGTAAGTTGTAGTCAATAGAATACAGGTTTTAACCTCACTGCTGACTGAAAGAGGCTGTAACCCTCCATATGACTGAGTTTTATACCATGCATATGATAAATTTGGGGTAACAGTGGGTATGGTAATGAGATTATTATGGATATACACAGTTATTTTTAGTATCCCCAGTTGTGATCACTCCCTTTGTTGTGATATCCATTTTAACCTGACTCCAGCAGATCGATGGGAGAATTAATTTCATAAGTCTTTGCTGCTCAGTTCTTAGATTTCCCAGCCCAACTACAATACTGCAGGGTGTTCATTCCAAACAAGCAGTCAGGAAAATAAAATATTAAAATTACCATTGCTCACCCCAGAGAATACTTGCCATGTAGTCACAAGAGAAATGTTTTTCACAATTACAGATGGTTATAGTAACAAATAATACTGAAGGTAGTTTATAATATCCTGATAAATGCCTTGCTTGCTTGCTTCAGCTTTGGGTATTTTCCATATCACAGTCTCATAATTAGTCTGTAGCTGTAGACTGCTTGAATTTCCCATCAACAAATAAGAGCCCCGCCATTTTTCCCCTTGTCCTCAGTGAAATCAAGCTCATATTAAAAAACCCTACAATTGCTCACATTCATGTGAGACTGTTGAACAACATTCACAATTTGTTAATATAGATTTTATTAAGCATGACGGTAAACTACATCCTATTGCTACTGTTGAGATTCCCTCCGAGACCTTTCCACTCAACTTATCCAGAACACCTTGTACAGTTCGGGTAGAACACTTCATCCAGTTCTCTGGGATCCAACAAACTCAGTTCAACTCCAGATTGTCACTCAGGTTATTTTATTAGGCATGTAACAGTGCTTTGCCCATGCTGCCCAGGTGCAGACACAGTAGGGTTAGGTACCAGGTGATACAACAATTCCAATTCACATCAAACACCACACAGTTTATATACATAATTCCTAGCTATTAACATCTGGACTGCTTGAATGTAAAGACCAATCACTTTGCAGATTGCGTAAGGCAAGCTTATGAGTCCAGGGTGTTTCTGCCTATTTTGTCTACTATAAACATACCCACAATAATTAGTTTAGTTAATTTCTGCCTCCATTATTTACTATAAAATATTCACAGTAGTTAGTTGTTTCAGCAATTACCTGTTTGGGTTGGTCTTAACTTGGGTGGCCCACGTCAGCTATAAGTATTCCCTCGGGTACAGATTGTGAGTCAGGTTATGTCTACACTGCAATCTGAGGTGCAATTGAAGCTTGGGTAGACATACCTGGACTAGCATGACTAAAAACAGGAGTGCAGATGCGGCAGTGTGGGCTGTACAAGTATGCTAGAGAACCTGCACCTACTCAAATTGCAAACTTCAGCTGATGCCTGTGCCTTCACAACTGCACTGCTATTTTTAGCCATGCTGGCATGTGGAAAAGCTAGTCAGGGCGTGGGTACCCAAGCTGCAATTGCATCTTGGACTGCAGTTTAGACACACACTAAGTAAATCCTTGGTTGACTGGCTGTTGTTGTTGTTTCCATAGCACAAGTCAATTGATTACAGAAATACTTCAGAATACTAGTACATCCATTACCTGGATACTTTTATGGACTTTTTAGTCCTTCATAATCTAAAATACCACTCTTACATTTAAAAAAAAAATTAATCAAATAAAGTACAAGAAATCCTCTATTTTACAGGTAAAATAAAATTTGAGTATTCACCAGTGTAATGATAAAAATTCGGACGAGTATATTTAAAATGTATGGTTCAATTAGCCAAAGTTGGGCAGCTTTTGGGGTATAATTTAGGACACATCTGGTTAGGCAGCCCTTTTGAATGAATTAATGTTTGAATGGTAGTATGGAGAGATCTGAACTAAAGCAGTAGTGGTTGTTAATATCATTTTTATTTTAAATTATTTGACCTCCTTATGTGGGAAGGCATAGCATTATCTAGTTAACTGCAATGTGCAGTGAGAGACACTCTTCGAGGCAAATATAAATATTTATATTAAAGAAATGTGCATAACTCACATTTTTAAAATGTAAGTTCCTTTCAGACCACATCAAGAAATGTGACTAACAAATATGGATGCTATTCCTCATAAATACTCCTTTCATTTCTATGCAATCTAAAGGAGATGCAAAATCATTCACTTTTTTCAGAGTAATCTAGTTTAATAGTTCTTCAACTGTGGCCTTTCTACACCTAATAGGTCATATGGCACTGTCTTCTCCCTGCCTCTAGTTGCTAATATGGATGCTAATCCCCTTTGTTAAAATGAGGAGCCTCAATATCTGTAAAAGCATCCAGCAACAAAGATAATGTTGTCCACCTGCTCCCAGTTGGGGCTTCTCCTGCTGCATAGGAGAGGGAGGCAGGAAAAGAAAAGCCATTCACCGAGGCTGGTGCCACCAGCAGAAATGGTGCCTCCAGCCAATAGTTAGAACTGCAGCTGGAGAGAAACTAGGAGGTTCCAAAGGGGGAAAAAAAAGAATGAGCAGGGGTGAAGGGAACCAGGCAGCATGCTAAGGGAGCAAAAGGAGAGGAAGAGTACATTTCTGGGCTGCATCCCAGGAGAGCAGGAAATCTGGTGGCCAACCAGGGGGAGAAAGAGGCAGAGAAGCACTTACAGGGGAGTGGAGGAGAAGGAGCCTAGATGGCAGAGAAGCAATGTGCTCAGGAACAGTGGGCTGGTGGAACCAAACACTTGGAAAGGGTTGATGAAAGGAACGAGAGTGAACATGTTGACTAACTTTTTTTCAAAAAGGACAAAGCATTCATCATATGTGTGACAGGTTCGGGGATTGTCACTTGATGGGCTGAAATTACCTCTGAGCCCGTTTTCCCTGCCAGCTTGGGACTTCCAGAACCCTCGCTTGTTGAGCCAGACACGCTAGCCTGCTGCAACACAGACTCAGGGCCTGTTCCACGCCCCCAAAGCTGCAGACTTAACTGAAAACACCTCAGCAGGTTACCTGCCTCCAGCACCCAGACACTGAGCTCCCAATGGGATCCAAACCCCAAATAAATCCGTTTTACTCTGTATAAAGCTTTTATAGGATAAACTCATAAATTATCTACCCTCTATAACACTGATAGAGAGATATGCACAGCTGTTTGCTCCCCCAGGTATTAATCACTTACTCTGGGTTTAATAATAACCAAAAGTGATGTTATTAAGTGTATAAAGTAGGATTTAAGTGGTTTCAAGTAATAACAGACAGAACAAAGTAAGTCACCAAGCAAAATAAAGCAAAACCAAGCAAGTCTAAGCCTAATACATTAAGAAACGGAATACAGGTAAATTTCACCCTCAGAGATGTTCCAATAAGCTTCTTTCACAGACTAGACTCCTTCCTAGTCTGGGCCCAATCCTTTCCCCTAGTACAGTCCTTGTTAGTTCCAGCAGACATCTCAGGTGGTGAGCAGGGGCTTTCTCATGACTGGCAGCCCTCCTTGTCCTGCTCCACCCCCTTTATAGCTTTGGCACAAGGCAGGAATCTTTTGTCTCTCTGGGTCCCCACCCCTCCTTCTAAATGGAAAAGTACCAGATTTAAGATGGATTCCAGCATCATGTGACATGGTCACATGTCCTGTGAGACCCCCAGCCTCCATTTTTCCTTGGCTGGCCCACAGGTATACAGGAAGGTTTGAAAGTTAACAGAACCATTTACAGTTCATTGTTTCTGAAGCACCCTTAATGGCGTCCACTTAATATGTTTACATTAGTAATACAAGTTTATATCTTATTCTCCTAACTCCAGACATAGAAATAATACATGCAGCAAATAGGATGAACACACTCAGTAGATTATAAACTTTGCAATGATACCTTACAAGAGACCTTTTGCATAAAGCATATTCCAGTTACATCATATTCACATTTACAAGCATATTTTCATAAAGCATATGGAGTGCAACGTCACAATATGAAACACAACAAAAACCACCAAAATACTTTCTTGGTATTAACTTTCCATGTACAGGTATAATGCATGGCTTCATATGGAAGGGAAGTGATCCATGCAATTGCAAATGACAGCTAGGTGTCTGTGAGGCAATCAAGATGTGATCCATGCTGTGGGCAAAATCTGACAAACCCTGTCTTAACTGGCTGATACACCAGCATTTTTGCACTGGGTTTGGTTTGTCTAACTCTGTTTCCTGCTAGGGTCTCTCAGTAGTTTAGACAGGGTTGTCCGCAAAACATTCGAAAGCGATTTTATGTACATTTACATTGTATTTTAGCCATTTCATTACAATATTTACCTCCAGTATTTTCCTGAAAAAGGTGATCAAGCACTGACCTACCATGTGGTCATTTTGAATGGCTTAGAAAAAGAGCAGCCCAAGCAAATTGAAGTGATAAAGCACAAGTTAAATATTGATTTTCAAAATCTACTGTATACTGGGCACTATTGCTTTCAGTATTCTGAGACTGCTTATTGACTCCAATTCCTGTTTACCCCATATGGTATAGCATATTCCTTAGTCTGCAGCATGATAGTGTGTTTGTCTGTATATGTATAAAAGCTGTTTTGAAAAGACACTCTGAAGGAATCTTTGCAGGGTTGTGCACAGAAGCGCAGAATAAGGTGATGTGAGCTAAAGTGATATATTCAGTAGTATTGAAGAAAGTGAGCCAAATTCTGCTCTGTTACATGGGTGTAATCCTAGAATTTGCCCAATAGTATTTAATAACTCTGCAGAGAGTTTGTATATAAGAGTTAGAAGACAGAGATACAGATTATTCTGACCAGTGCCAATGAAGGACATTGAAATTATGATGTTGGTGCCTTTGATGGAGATACAATCAATTAGGCTATAAAGATGGTGACAGATTACACTGCCTCACTTTGAAAAGTATTAGAACTTTCCTATCTGAAATACTGAAAATATGTTCTGGGAACATCTTTGTTTGCTGTAGAAACTTCAATTATATCCCTAGTGACTTCATTAGGAAGGCTGAGAGTTTGTGAAAACCCACCTGGTGAGTGTGTTGTCTTTAAAAGGACACTGTCAAATTGACAATCAGGTGCTAGCCACATTGGCTGTTTCTCTGTGCAGTCTCACCATGCGTATCCATCCATGCAATTGATTCTCTTTTATGGTTTTGTTCACCTGTACAAGAAGGATTGAGATGGGGGAGGCGTGGCTCCTTGTTGGTTAAAGTAGATCAAGAGAAAAAATCTACCTTCTGCCGTAAATCTGATGACTTGCGATATATCCCTTCTTTCTGCCACCCTAAATTATTCCCCATTATTCTTGACTTGAAGCCAGTGGAGTTACTCTAGATACACACCAGAATATCTGAGAACAGCCCACTGGTGTTTACTTTTAAGAATGTCAGTTGTTCAAGGAACCCCAACCTGTCTTATCCAACACAACATTGCTTTCAACTCGTGCAACACACTGAAGCTACATTCTTTGAACATTTATAATGTGGCTTTTGGAGTTGAAATAGACAGATCCCATACTTTTAGAATTCATACTAACCTGACTTTCTTGAATAAAATGCAGCATTATCCCATAAGCAAACTTAGGTAATGCTTTGAAAATGAATTGTATAGGGGTATGTCACTATAAATCTTAGTGCCTGGTGTTCTGCACCATAGAGGATGGCAGCATTCATTAATTACAGGTGGCTGCTGAGTGATTATGTTTTCATTCTAGGTATGTTTGCTGTATTTCTTTATTGCCAACTTTGCAGGTGGTGATGCAGTGAACTATTTCTCTGATTTTCTTAGCACTAAGGGTATTAGATGAATGCTGACATAAAACTTTATCTCCTACCCCTACAACTCCTGGCAGTGATGGTGGTTCAAACCAAAATGCTGGATGCAAACACCTTCCCACATGAGGTGTTCAATATCCAAGCCTGGATCAGCTGTGTTTTCAGCTTGAACCCCTATCTTCTTAACAATCCTCACAGTAGCAGGATGTGAATCTCTTGAGGCAATTCCAACCAACACAATTTTAAATAAACTATTTGTGGCTATTATAGTTTCAGATGCTTCAAGGCTCCTGGCATGCATTAGTTTGAATTACTTTTATGTAGCAATTAAACTAATTGTGTGCTTATTAAACCAGGTGTAAACACATGCACCTTTACTAGATAGAATCAGTACTGGTCATCTATGTGTTAGAGGCTCAGAACTGCCAAACAATTTTCCTACAGGCTGTACTTCTGGGGCAGAAGTATCTGAGTTCTGTCCCAGCTATTGCTCTCACACGCCAAGTAGCCATGATGTGCGACATCATAAGAACCATGAAGTTCCAGGGCCACCCAGAGGATTCAGGGGGCCTGGGGCAAAGCAATTTCGGGGGCCCCTTCCATAAAAAAAAGTTGCAATACTATAGAATACTATATTCTCGTGGCGCCAAATTGCCCCACTTGCCCCCCCTCCCCTTCCAGGCGGCCCTGGGAAAAATAAACATTTAAAAACCTTCCGCATCTCGGCACAAACCCAGTTTTGAGAAAACTTCTTTTCAAGTCACCTTTACAAGGTATCACTGGTTCTCAGCATTAGCTAGTGCTAAAAGGCACTAAAGCTCATTAAAAGGGTTGGACAAATATTTTCCGTTAAAACTTTTTTTGGATCGAAAACTAGGGGTTTTTAAAAAGCAGAAAAAATCACGGACAATGTCTGCTTTCCTTCAAAATTTGTTGTGGTTTTTTTAATTGAAAAGCTGAAATTAGTCTGCCAAAACCTGAACATGGTTTGCGGTTTCAGAAGAAGTCGCCAAATATTTGCTGCTTGCTGTGTTTGATTGTTTAAAGAAACAATAAAAAAATTCTGCTTAAAAAAAATCCAAAACTTTTGAACCACCTCAGCTTGTGACCAAACGCCTGAGCCTATCCAGTCAGAGATTTTTCCAGGTTTCTGATACTCTGCTGGCTTCCTTGACTCATATCTGTCTCCATAACTTTGGGTTCATTTAGGTTAGAACATAAGAACATAAGAATGGCCATACTGGGTCAGACCAAAGGTCCATCCAGCCCAGTATCCTGTCTGCCGACAGTGGCCAATGCCAAGTGCCCCAGAGGGAGTGAACCTAACAGGTAATGATCAAGTGATCTCTCTCCTGCCATCCATCTCCACCCTCTGACAAACAGAGGCTAGGGACACCATTCCTTACCCATCCTGGCTAATAGCCATTAATGGACGTAGATAAATTCATGGAGGTTGTTTCCTAGAGACTGGCTCCATGGGGTCCCTCACAAACTGAAGACGGTTACTGTGGGTTTGTCTTTAGTATAGCTTATGTACCTACTCCACGAACTGAGCATTTGAGCTTGTTCCAGAATCTGGGATGAGCCTATGTTGTGAAAACTGAAATGCTCAAAATAGCACATGCATGTGGATGGACACAGGGTGCTAAAATTAAATTAACCCAGGGGTTCTCAAACTGGAGGTTGGGACCCCTCAGGGGTCACGAGGTTATTACTGGGGGTCGCGAGCTGTCAGCCTCCACCTCAAACTCCGCTTTGCCTCCAGCATTTATAATAGTGTTAAATATATAAAAAAGTGTTTTTAATTTATAAGGGGGGGTCACACTCAGAGGTTTGCTATGTGAAAGGGGTCACCAGTACAAAAGTTTGAGAACCACTGAATTATCTCCTCTGGAGCCTCGGGGAATGCAGGGGAGGGTGGTCTCCCTTGGTAGGGTTGGGAAGGAGGTAGGTGGTGTAGGATATTGCTCTTCTCATGTGATCCCTCCCCCATGGCTCTCTTGGCTCTATCACTGTTAATCTAAAGTGGCTAATTTTAAATGAAGCTACCCTCCCCTGACATGAATCTCCCTATGGCACTGACATTAAATGCAGACTATAATTTGGCATTTGAGAAGTGAAAGGGATGGTAGCCCTAAGGGAAAAGATAACAGCTTGGCTCATTGTGTTAAATAGCTGTCTGCAAGCCTCAAACTGCTGAATGAGCTTTAGGGTAGGGAAGGCTGTGCCTCCCCAAACAGCCTGGCCCTGCCCCCATCCGACCCCCACCCACTTCCTGCCCCCCGACAGCTCCCCTCCGAATCCCTGACCTATCCTGCTTCTTGTCCCCTCACTGCCCCCCCCAACCACCAGCCCGGGACCCCACCCCCCACCAACTCCCCCTGCTCCCTGTCCCCTGACTGCCCCAACCCCTATCCATCCCCGCGCCGAATCCTGACAGACCCCCGGAAGGCCCACGATCCAACCCCCCGTTCCCTGTCTCCTGACTACCGCCCCCCCCCCGCAGCGCTGTCCAGGGCCGCTCCTGGGTTACCCCCGCCTCTCCCCTCTCTCAGAGCTTCAGCGTGCCACATCCAGGAGCTGCCCTAGCCCCTGGACAGCACTGCAGCGGCGTGGCTCCGGCGGGACCGGCGCTCACAGCCCCGCCCCCTTACCAGGCGGCTCTGACTCAGTGGGAGGAGCTCAGGCCCCGCCGGAGCCATGCCGCTCCCCCCCCCGGGCGGCCCTGGAAGTTCATATGTGGTCATAGATTTGTAACAGCACTTTCCTCATTAGATGTTAGAAGTGTGTCATCTTAGTAGTACATGCTTCTCATGTGTCTGAGTTTCTCATCTGATGCAGAAATTGCCCTGAACTACAGAGTTCAGGCATATTTACTTACTGATTTTGATTCAACCTATACTAGCACTAGAAGCTAGTGATTCACTTTAGTACCCCTATTTGAGTTCAACAGTGTTTGGATACAGGGTTTGGCTAGGGCTAATCTCAGCCTTCTCTTTTGTGTAGTTCTAACTTGGGTATAGAAGCATTACTTCTACTATTGTATTATTATGTACTTCCTATACTTTATTAAGTTCTGCTGAATCACAGGCTAGAGATTTATCAAGAACTTTTCAGACAGAGCTACACAGAGTCCAATTTAAGGATATTGTATTTAATCTTGAACTTTTATACTAGCTCCTGGTCACTTTCAAGAATGTCACATGCTACAAGTACTATATATTAATTTAATACCAATAATAAATAGAAACACTTGTTCTTATGTATTTTAACAGCACTTACATAACTTTTAAATAAAGACTGTAGGGAAATTATTAAAGTGTCCTTTCTGTCTAGACTTTCTGAAGACTTTTCTTTCTGCCTATATATATTCATATGATTTTTATAGATTATAAAGGCAGAAGAGACCATGATGATAATCTACTCTGACCTCCTGTATAGCACAAAGTATTTATAACTACTGTGTACCAGCTCCTATGTCTCCACATTCACCCTCCTTTATTTCAGCATACACATTCATATCCTTTCTTCTCGTCTTCAGAGATATTTCTTGAATTGCCTGAGCAGAATTGGAATGAAAACTGCAGTGTTTCTCAGTCCATACACAAATGTTTCTGTATCTTTGCACCAACAAGAAACATCTTGCCTCTGAACCCTCTTGTTAGCAGCCATCCTCTCAGCTGGTCCCTAGTTTCGCCAGATGAGGAAATATTAGCTGTAGAGGGGAAGGCAGTGAGACTTGGCATATAAAGCAATAGATTCCTTAGATTTGCACACTACTCCCAGAAATCTAGGCTGAACTGGATCACGATTGTATAGATCCTTTCTAACTGATCTCTGCCTCTGGTTTTCCCTCATTAGCTAAGACAGATTTCCAAATTAAAGTAACTAGCTAACAGTTTCATGGGGCTTTTACAGCTAATGTAGGGATAACCGAAGCTCCGCTCCCAATGCTCTCTACTGGATTATAAAATACAGCAAAGAGGGTCACTTAAAGAGCTAGATTCAGAGTTGATGAAAAGCTGTGCTGCTCCATTGAAGTTAACAGAAAAAATCAGTATCCTGAAAGGATGACAAGCTGAGAGAATGTTGTTAATGTTAGGGAGGGTTTCCTAGCTGATATCCATTAGGCAAATACTTGTAAACATTTTGGGCCAGATTTGCAGCTGGTGTAAATTAGTGGTTACATTGACTTAAATGCCCGTAGAAGGCCTCTATTTCCTGAGCTTTCTTTGACTCAGTTCCAGGGGTTTGTAGTTTGAGGGTCAGGAGTGCATGCCAAGATGCTTGCCCTAAAAGTTGCTTGCCATACCAAAAGAGTGCACATATAGTTTCAGCCCGAATGTCTTGTTTTTAATTAAAGGGGAGGGAAGAGAAGAAAAGTTTGAGAGCAAAGCTTGTATCTCCTTTTTAACGGGCTGCATCTGCACAAAACAGCTGCTTCCAGCAGAGTTAGACTTCTAGAAACGTATAGGTGCATGTTATGGGGCAAAGAGGCCCAACACCACTAGACTCCAGGCCTGCAGAGCTACCAGGCGACTGACATCTCCAGGCTGCCACCCAGCAACAACTGTAACCAGGCTGCGCTCCACTTCCCATGACCCTCTGTGGACACAGACCATGGGAAATTCTGCCTCAAGGGTTTGACAGACAGCAACCTCATAGATGCTGATTGGCTCCCTGCCCCATCTAAACCCAAGGGGCATTCCAGGAATTGTCCTGGCAACAGCATGGATCTCTTGTAGCTGCCATGACCATTCATGTTCTTTGATCCTGAATTCCTGGCTGAACCTAGGCTTGATTTGTACTTCAACTCCTGACTCAGACTCTGAGCCTTGGTATAGACCCTTGCCTGGAACCCGATTGCAGATTCCTCTGCTACTCCCAGTCTCAGGTTTGGCCATGGGCCTGACTGCCTTTGTTGGGATCCTGACAAGGGGCTAAGGAGAGCCTATGGGCCCACCTAGCCCTGCCCTACTATTCCTGCAACCAATGCCAAGCCTGGAGGGAGAATAAAAGGAAAGTGCCTGGTTCAGTTCATGGGGACTTCTTATGGGAGTAGGTTGGTGGGCAGAGGGAGTTAATACTTCATTTCTTCCATCCTTTGTCTTCGCCAAGCTTGTAAGCTCTTTGGGCCACTATTGCACTACACCTTTCCCCAGTCTAAGTTGGGGCAATTTAGGCACTACTGGCGGATAAATATTTTTGTTTTGTTTTGTTTTTCAGAATTCTAATATAAAATGTGTTTGACATCATATCAAATTTAGTGAAATCAAATGGTCTCCCTGCAGTTTATGTGAGGGTTGATCAGTTTAAACAGTCATAGACTTTTATATTCCAAAGCCCAAAATGGCTTCTTCTGCAGCTCTACTTGAGGAGATCCAATAAAAATAAAGCAGTGGTTAAAATAGAGCTGAAATCAGCTGGCCAGAGATCAATGCAACTCTCTCCAGTTAAGTTCCACCAACTGAATGAGATGGTTGAGATAAAGATAAGGACTCACCTTATTGATGTCATAGACTATTAAAGATTTACAGCTTTATATTTGTGGAAAACTATAAATTAAAACCACGTTGTGACTCTGGCCTCCTGAAGGGGAAAAAGAGAGCTGATCTTGTGGCATTTATAGACATTTTTTGAATCTACATTATTGAAATTTTCTCACAATGTCCCTTTGAGGGGGAATCTCTCATACATCGAACTCCACTCAAAACGTCCTCCCAGTGCCAATGTTTTTAAGTCCCAAGTAACTTGTGTAAGGGCTTTTATTTCAGAAGAAACTAGTACATTGATAGAGCAAGTAGTTGGCTGGGAAGTTTCAGGTAGCTTCAGAATAAAAATGATTAGTACGCCCTAGATAGGATACAATATTTTCAAAGATGGCTACCTAGTGTTAGACTTAATTAGGTGGCTGAATATAGATTTAGGAAGTCATTTTTTGAAATCTTGGCTAGGATTTTGAGAAGAGAAAGTATATACAGTAAGAGCCCATTTTAACATAATTATTTTTTACCTAAAGAGTGTGTCTCATCTCACTTTTTGCATGTGTGACTGATGGCCACCTGCCTATAATTTATACTGTGCAAGTGAACTGGAGATGTTGGTATCTAAAAAGGGAGGCAAAGTCAAAATGGCAGCCGAGAGAAAGAGGAGGAAAAGGTATGTTTTGACACAAATGAGGAAGTTACTTTGAAAATTAAGATTTGGTTACACAAATTAAAATTCAGTGTAGGTGAAAAAAGTTGCAGGGACAACAATCAAAGTTGACACTGGCCTTGGAATCATTAGAGGGTAACATTTAAATAAGGATCAAGGTATTCTTGAATGTGGTAGACACAAATAGGATTTTGACAATGTGAAGTTTAACCCTTCTCAAGGACAGCAGCTAAGGGGTGGGTTTCCTCTCAGATGGGAAGGCCCCCTCTGAGAAATTATTTGGTGTATCTGTTCCTCCTGCCTCTGATAAAGGAAAATCGTTTGGTAACAGCATTACCAGCAGCAGAAAGGATTGAGGCATTCCAACCATAACTGCATGTCGAGGCAATACTGCCCAACTGTCACAGGGCAACAGGAGACTGGAAAGCAATGTTTACTCAATTACTCTTTCATGCTAACATTTCCAGTCCTTCACAGGCCTTTCAAGGTATCTCCTCTGCAGTCATTAGCAGAGGTTCTTTCAATCCCTCTGCCAAGGACTTCTCTAGTAATGGCACAAAGATTATGGTGAAACCCTGCTTCCACTGAAGTCAATATCAAAAACTCACCAATTTCAATGGAAGCTGGAACAGGGTAAAGATACACTTCTACTCCACTTTAAGATACTCCACCTTCACAAATACATCTAAACTGACAGCTCTCAAAGAGGAAGTAATCATCCATTATGAACATATATAGCATACACAATGATGGCTACATGTTGATTTACTAACCAAACAATCCTGTGACTCAGTAGAATGGACTCATTTGCTGGTGCACTGGAGTATTTGCTAAATGAGTGTCCTGGGACTGGGATTTGTGCATTTGCAAAATAAATATACGTTTGTATATTCATGTTTATGGTCACATTTTTCTGTTTTGGTAAATCTCTTAGCAAGCTAGGATTTTAGTTTCAATATTTGCAGCAGATGTCCCTTAGAGTCTCAGCCAGGGAAATGGAGAATATGGGCTGAAGTGAGAATTTCTGTTATCCAGAAATTTTATGAGGTACCATAAAATGATTACTGTACAGCTGCCAGTGTGTTGCTGTCCAAAGGGAAGAAGGGATTTTTTAAAAGGGGGTTATTGTTTGTAATAAATTATATGATCAGTCTTCTCAATGATGCATGTGATAGGATGCAATGTCACTATCATGAAATATTTCCTGTTCAACCATCAGCCTTAGGTGGCTGAATAGAAGGAAAAACCAGTACTATGACAAATGTTTGACATAAATAACTATAGCACAAACAATAAGCGGTTAAAACATAACTGCATTGCAATGTTTGTGCCTTTTCCTGCACCAGTTACAGGTAGAGCTGGTGGTAGCATCACTGGTACTTCCGACTGCCCAATACTTCTCATTGTAAGCTCCTATTTTCAATTGTATAGAACTTTGCCAGACATTACCTTTATGGTCTGAAATGTTCCATTCCCATTGCCTCAGCCTGAATTGTTTTTAAAAGTTTGAGCTTGAATGGTCCCATGAAGGAGCTTTCCAAGAAGAGATTAGAAAAGAAGAATGAAAATTGAAAAAACAAAAAAAACAAAAACAAAAACATTCTAGCAACATGTGACAGGGTGCCTCTCCAGAGTATGCCTCCTTAGGGCAAAGAATGGTCCTGCAGGTACCCTGCCCCTCAGTTCTTTCCTAGTTGTCCCAACAACTTAGTCACAACCCAGAGTATTGAAGGTATCATTCCCGTTTGGGGACTAATATAAGTCTTTATGAAGTAGTCTTCTTTCGGCCTTCAGGCCCAAACCTGACCCTTTTAGGTTTCAATTGTCCCTTGTTCCAAGGCTTTGGGTTCCTAGTTCCCTCTGAGCAAAGGAGTTCTGCCAGTTCCACTTTATTAATCTGTATCTTCCCCCTCACTGCCCCACCCCATAATGCCCATGAAAGCAAGGCTTCACCCTGCGCCAGCACCTCGCATGTAAGGGACTAGGGTGCATTAGACATAAGGAAATGAAGCTTCAAATGTCCCCTGGGAGGAGCCTCTCAGGAATTCTTTTTATATGTGCAGTGTTCTCTCTCCTCAGCATAGTCACTCCTACCTTGTCACTCATTCTTTGTGGCAACTACTTTTGTTCTCATCCTTCCTCTCCTTCATGTGATCCATTGAGGACCTTCTACCATGCAGCCCTTTGTGGCACTTACCTTGTCTCTCTCTCTTTCTCTGCCATTCCTCTCTTCTCTCTCCCCATAAGAGCCTCTGATGACCTCCCCAATGCAGTTGTTGAATGAACTTACAGCAGCTTTCCCCATACTCACCTGCCTCTGTTGTTCTTTGAGGTCAAAATGCTATGCAAAGTGAGGCAACGATCAGGCATAAACTGCTGACATTCGAGCATTGTTGCAGATCACCTGTGATGAACTGCATCAGGGACACAGGAAGGTCACAGCGGTTCTTTAACATATATTGTTTCTTTCATAGTCCCACTGTCTCAGCTCATGCATAGGATGGATGGGGTTCTGTACATGAGGCTAATATGAGTTAAGTGCCCAGCAAGTGTCCAACTGAACATTTTAGTTTAAACAACTTGTCTAGCATCCGACAGGAACTCTGTAGCAGGGGAATAATCCAATTGTCCAGGGCAGCATTCAGCTGCCTTAACCATGAAACCCTCCTTTCTCTTTCTGCAATCCCAACCTCATTCACAACACACCATTCAAATGAGGCCGGGTCCTACAGACAATAGCCTCATTTCAATAGTCAGCCCTCATTAATTCCTTGAGCACCATCTGTCCTGTGCAGTGATTGAGACAGCGGTCCTCTGGAAAAAATAGTATATGATCATGTGACTAGACAGTATCACAATGCATACTCAGAAGGCAGCTGAATTAAAGTTACACAGGCAAGCTTAATTCTGGCATTTTCTAATTTAGACTGTCATTTTGCAACCTTAGTTTTCTTTTCAAATTAGTTTTTGTGTGTGTAATTTATAAATAAAGTAATAATACTTTATTCTTCTTTAATAACCCAGCAGCATTTATTACAGCTGCAAGACCAATATTGCAAGAGCCTATTTGCTTTTTAATTCATTCTGGCTATATAAAAATTACAAAGTCAAATTCAGGCCATGTGCACAGGGATGTAATATCACTTGCTTCCATGTAGTTTTAGCCTCTTAACTGAAGGTCTGAATCTCACCTGTGCATTTAGAGACTTTAATACATTAAGATGATCATTACACTTTGCATCTACCTCATTAGAATGATCACCATAGAACACTTCTCCATCTAAATACTGCTTTAGACAATATGTGCTTTATGGTGATAGTGATAAAACATAGTTTAATTACCTGATCATTTAAAAGTACAGCTCCTTTATATTCAAGTTCTTTCTTTGTTCACAAAAAAAAAACCCATCTTTCATTGTGTATTTATTTTAACACATTCCTGGGAAATTTTCCAGATTGTAATTTTTAGTGTTACATTAATGGGATTATGTATATTGTGTTCTCAAATAGAGGGGCAGATTCTTATGTTTTGAACAAATAATCAGCAAATACAGATTCCAATTGACAAAGCAATTTGGTAAGGTGCTTTTTAACAATATGTAAGTTGCTAATTATAATCAATCATTCTTTCCACAGACACCCAACCCCCAAATGTGGTGTTCTTGCAAGACCTTTAAAGATCTTATTTACATAAACTGTAAGCTTAGGTCTCAGGTGCTTAGTGCAGCCTTGAAAAATTGTGTAATGCCTGTCATAGAGTTTACGGCGAGAAGGGGGCCACTAGATCATCTAGTCTCATGTCTGTATGTCACAAGCCACCAGCACCATCAGCACCCACAGACTAAACGCTACAAGGAAATTAAACCAAAGTATTACAGCCCACGGTAGACTAGTCTATTCTGTGCCACAAGCAGAGAATAGGAGGGTCTGAGGTGTCCAAGGCCCCTGCAATGGCAGGGAAATGAGTAAGTAAAATATGCCCAGATAATCCTGGCAAATGACCTGCACCCACATGCTGCAGAGAATGGGAGTGAATTTAGGGAATTTTGCCTATCTGACCCGAGGGGAAATTCCTTCCTGACACAACTACGGTGATCAGTTAGACCATGAGCAAGTGAGCAAGAACCAGACACCCAAGCACTTGAGAGAAAGAATGTGCAGTGCCACCTCAGAGCCCTAGTCCTCCCCTCCAATGTCCCATCTGCAGCCATGGCTATCCTTGATGTTTCAAAGGAAAGAGATAAAAAAAAACAAAAAACCCATCACAGAATATAAAGGGGGCGGGGTGGTGGTGGGTGGGGAGATATCTCTTCCTGATCCCTGTTGGTGGCTGGCTGAAACCCTGAGCTTTAGGAACATAAAACATAAACTGGATGTGAGCCCCAGGGTTGTTGAGCCCTGCTCCCTACAGTCACAGGTCATAGATTTGTGCTCATAAATTTTTCCAGCTCTCTCTTCAAACTAATTAAGTCATTTGCCCTCACAACTCCTACTGAGAGGCTGTTCCAGAACCTCACCCTCTAATGGCTAGAAACTTTCTTCTAATCTCCAGCCTGGAATTTTTTCATGGCCAATTTATAGCCATTTGTAGTTGAGCCAACACTGTGCTTTAGCTTAAATATAGCTCGTCACCCTTTCTTGTATATTTCCCCCTTAATGTATTTATAGATAGCAATTATATCCCCTCTCAGCTTTCTTTTTGCTAGACTAAACAAGTCAAGCTCTTCCAGTTGCCTCTCATAAGATAGGCCCTCCATTCCTCTCATCATCCTAGGTCTTCTCTGTACCTGTTCCAGTTTAAATTAATCTTTCTTAAACATGAGTGACCAGTGTACACAGTATTCCAGATGAGGTCTCACCAGTGCCTTGTATAATAGTAATAATGTTTCCCTATCTCTACTGGAAATGCCTCACCGCTCCATCACCAAGTTTTATTTCCCAACATTTAACCATATGCTTAGTGGTTAAAAATATTTGAATCATCCATTTAGAAAAAAATTACTTGCTGTGAAAATTTGCAAGGGTGATTTTGTATTACAGAAAGGGGGGAGAGTGATGGTGTGCCATAGTGGTTCTTGTGCTTTGAAAGCTGAAGACAATGTACCACCTCTGTATCCTTTTCAAGCAGTCCTTCACCTTTGAGGAGTGGAATGGTGGAGATGAGCAAGCAATACAGGAGCACTAATGCGTGGAACAGCTTTTGTTTGTCGTCTTCTCCTGCATTTACCAAGCAGGAGAAAACACTTATTTATTTCCTCTAGATACAATGAGGGACTCTAAACACCAGCCCTTCAAAAGAGAGAGAGCTATTAGCATCCAGTGACCGAAGAGCTAGATTTCACCTGAATATCACAAGGATATAATCCTAGATAAGAAATAGGATAATCTCCACTGCACATAAAATGGGCAGAATCTTCTGGCTCTTGCAATCTACCAGTAGTCTGGGGAAAAGGACCCACTGAAGAGAGGGAACCATACATACGTGGCCAGAGTACCCTGTAGAACAGTTGTGTAGCTTTGTTCTGATCTCACTGCTTGGTTTGGAGCTTCCTCTCCCTAGAGAGTAGCTGGGCAAGGAAAAGCTGAACAGATGACTGTACAGAAAGCATGATCCTTGTCTCTAGCCACCTATTATTGTCTCTTTATTTATCCTCCTCCATTGATCTGTCTGTATCCATCTGTTGTTTCTTGTCTTATACTTAAATTGTAAACTCTGGAGTAGGGACTGTCTTTTTATTCTGTTACTGTACAGTGCCTAGCACAGTGGGGTCCTGGTCCACAGTTAGGGCTCCTATGTGCTATGGTAATACAAATAACAATAACAATAAAGCTCAAAGTGCTTTACAAAGAAGTTAAACATCATCATCCCAATTTTACAGATGGAGAAACTGAGGCACAGGTCAGTTGAAGTGACTTGTCCAAGGTCACCCAGTAGCCAAACCAGGAATAGAACCTAGGTCTCCTGAGGCCCAATCCAGTAAGCTCCACTGCCTGCACCAATATCAGCAAAGGAGTGATGATGGAGAGCAAATGTGCAAGGATTTGTCCCCCGTTTGGATTTAACTTTTCTGTCACATGTGTCTTGTGCATATTGATTTTTTTTTTTACAAGTCTTCCTACAGTCAAATATACAAATATATAGTTGTGTTTATGCAGAGAAAAAGGATTGTATCCATATAAGGAACATAGAGTAAGGTTCCATTTATACAGTAAGCACACTGGGAAATCTTCAGAATAAAACAGCCCAGTAGAGTTTAGGGGAGCCTGATGTATGCATTGTTTTACGGAAAAACCTACAGATAGCAACAGACAAACACAGGTCAGATGGGGCCAGTTTATATCAGCTTGGTTAGCTTGGTTAGCCAGTGCTAATTGGCTGTGTTAATTTCTCCCAGTTATCTGAGATGCTTAACTCTGAAGTATAATGATGATAACCTAATTATGAACTAATATATTACCAATCAAAGCACACAACACAGAGGATTATTAGAGCTGGTCAAAAATGCCAATTATTTTTCACTGAATTAAAAAAAATGGTTACCAACCTTCCATAACTTGTTCTTTGATATGTGTTGAACATGTCCATTCCAATGTAGGTGTGTGCATGCCCCGAGCACAGTCACTGGAATTTTTTCCCTCAGGGGTATCTGTTGGGCCACTTCTGGTGCCCACTGGTGCTGAATGCTCATAGTGCTGGTATAAAGAGGCTGGCCAACCCCATGCCCTCTCAGTTCCTTCTTTCTAGCCAACTTCAATAAGAGGGCTAGGAGGGCAGGTTTTAGAATGGACATGTGCAACATATCTCGAAAAACCTAAGGAAGGTTAGTGACCATTTTTATTTGAGCAATTGCACATGTCCATTCCAATGTAGGTGACTCCCAAGCAGTTGAATAGGTGGTGGGCTCAGAGTTCAGACATGCTCACTGCAACACAGCTCAACAAAATCTGGCATCGTCCCTCGCCTGCTGGGTGATGAAATGATGAGACAAGAATGTACACACCAACAACCATGTTGTAGCTTTGTAAATGTCCTGAATAGGAATCTGAGCTAGAAATGCCACTGAGGATACCTGTGCCCTTGTGGAGTGAGCGGTTCAGATAGGCGAGGGTCGAACGCCTGCTAGTTCATGATACGATACACGAGGAAATTCTCTGAGAAGACACAGGAAGACCTTTCATCCTGTATGCTATCCCTGTAAGGATAAGGCCTTTGTCTGAAGCCATATTGTGAGGCCTAAAGCCTATAGCCTTCATCTGCAGTCAGATTAAAAGAGCAGCCGAGCAGCAGCTATTAGCTGAGTAGCAGGAAGTCACATCCTCACATTCCATCTAAATTACATTAAAACAATGTAATATCAGGTTGTTAAGAAGGAGACCCTGTCCTAATGGCACACACTATCACCAGATAAAGAAACAGATCCTAAGTTGGCTAAAGAAAACTTAGTTTGATAGCATTCTTTCTGTCAAGAAATCACTTATGAATGGTTGTGGTTGTGAAATCCTCATTTCTTTCTTGTTTTGTCATTATGGTCCCCATTTCCCTATTGTTTATCTGTATGGTCTCTGTCTGGTTCTTTAATTGTTTCTGTCTGTTACATAATTATTTTTGCTATGTGTAAATTAATTAAGGTGGTGGGATATAATTGATTAAAGAATTTTGTTACACTATGTTAGGTTTGGCTAGTGAAATTTTAGTATAATGATTGGTTAAGGTACAGCTAAAACAGGACTCAAATTTCACTATATAAACTGGGTTCCAAAAGGAAGTTCTTTGGGAACCAACTCCAGGACACAGCCACAAAGATCAGAGCTGCCAGACCTCAACACTCTGCCAATGACACTGTGCAGAAACTGGAGTCCCCCAGACAGACCTGATCCTGACTGCCATCAAGAAAAGTTCATCTGTCTTATTGGGAGTGGTGAGCGCTGTATGTGTAGCATGTGCATTCGGGTTTTTGTGATTGTTAATAAATGATGATGATGGGCGATTACACCTTACCGAGTATGATCATCTTCCATGGGAGTTATGGGTCCTCAGGTGGCTAATAAGGCCAATCCTTGAACCACAAGTTCTATTACAATGAGGGCAGATGTTTTCATGCTCAGCAGGAGACTGTTGACCATGACTGCAGAACAGTCTCTCCTTCCTCCTGCACCTCTTGTCCTCTTTGGCTTGTCGGCGAGCAAGTTCAAAATGCAAGGGACCATCATGTAGGACTTCACTCCATTTTAAGCGATCCTGGGCAATTTTCTCTCAGGTATCAATGTCAATATTACATTTTTTTAGGTTGTTCTTCAGCAAGTCCTTATAACGCTTTCGTTGTCCACCCACGTTTTGGTACCCTTCTTTCAGCTGAGAGAACAGGACCTGTTTATGGAGGCGATGGTTTGGCATCCGGACAACGTGACCAGTCCAGCAGAATTGCTGACGGATGATCATTGCCTCGATACTGGTGATCTTTGCCTCTTCCAGAACACTAATATTGGTGCACCTGTCTTCCCATTTGATCTTCAGAATCTTACAAAGGCAGAGTTGATGGTGCCTCTCAAGGAGTTTCAAGTGGTGTCTATAGGTTGTCCAAGTTTCGGACCCATACAATGGTGTTGGGAGAATAATGGCTTGATAAACAAGAAGCTTGATGTCCATTCAAATGTCGTGATCTTCAAAGACCCTGTGCCGTAAACGAGAAAAAGCTCCACTGGCACAGCTCAGGCGATGTTGAATTTCTGCATCAATATCTGCCTTGGATGAAAGATGAGTTCCAAGGTAGAGGAAATGATCGACATTCTCCAGTGCCAATCCATTGATTTTGATAGATGGGGCATGTAATACCTCATTTGGAGAGGGCTGATAGAGCACTTTAGTCTTCTTGATATTAAGAGTGAGACCAAGACATGCGTAAGCATTGGCAAACACATTCAAGATAGTTTGAAAATCTTTCTCAGAGTGGGAAAAGATTGCGTTGTCATCAGCATACTGAAGTTCCACAATAGATGTTGTGGAAATCTTACTCTTGGCTTTCAGCCTGCTAAGCCTGAAAAGCTTTCCATCCATTCTGTAAGTGATTTCAATGCCAGCTGTAAACATCCCAGCAATTAGGTAAAGAATAACAGCAATAAAAACCGCAAACATGGTTGAAGCAATGATACAGCCCTGTTTGACTCCTGTTTGTACTTTGAAAGGTTCACTCTGGGAGCCAGTGCCGCTCAGAACAGTTGCTTTCATGTTATCATGAAGCAATTTTAGGACATTGATGTATTTATCAGGACATCCAATCTTAGAAAGTACAGTCCAGAGGGCACCGCGATTCACTGAGTCAAAGGCTTTAGTTAGATCAATAAAAGCCATATACAGTGGTCAGTTTTGCTCTCAACACTTTTCTTGCAGCTGCCGTGCTGTGAAGATAATATCCGCAGTTCCACGACATGGTCGGAAACCACTCTGTGACTCTGGTAAAATTTCTTCTGACGGGGCAGAAGGCAGTTGCAACGATCCGTGCCAGAACTTTGCCTGCAGTGGCTAGGAGGGAGATACCATGATAATTTCCACAATCCACTTTATCCCCTTTCTTGAAGAGGGTGACAATCAAGGCATCCCTCATTTCACTGGGTATCTCCTCCTTTATACCGATTTTAAGGATAAGCAGGTAAAGCTGCCAAATTAGTTTTGGTCCATCATTTTTGAAGATTTCAGTGGGGATCCCATCTAGACCTGCTGCCTTGTTGTTCTTCATCTGCACAGTGACATTGTGCACCTCATACAAATTGGGAGGGTCTCCGAGCTCATCCCTAAATGGTCGTTGAGGGATTTGCTCAAGGACTTCATCTACAACCATAGAATTACGGTTAAGGAGATCTTCAAAATGTTATTTCCAGTGAGAATTGATGGCTTCGTTGTCCTTCAGAAGTGTGGTTCCGTCCTTAGAGCAAAGAGGATTCATACCATGACAAATTGGCCCATAAACAGCCTTGGTGGCACTAAAGAAACCACATGTATTGTGGATGTCCACGAGATGTTGGAGTTCTTGCGCTTTCTCAGTCCACCATTTGTTCTTAAGTTCTTTAGTTTTACGTTTACTTCCTCCCTCGCCTTGGCATGGGCTTCTCTCTTTATATTAAAATTTATGTAATTCTGCCAAGAACAAAATGCCATTCTCTTCTTATTTATGAGTTACTCAATTTCAGCATCATTCTTGTCAAACCAGTCCTGATGTTTTCTGGTGTGGTAGCCTATGGTTTCCTCACAGGCATTCATGATTCCTGCTTTCAACTGGCTCCAATGTTCCTCAATTTCTTCTGGAAACTCTGATGGGAGATTTTCTTCTAAGATTGCTTGGAAGTGGTCATGCTTAATAGGGTCCTTCAAATCTTGAACCTTCAGTTTGCGTCTGATCTGCTTCTTTTGCAGCCTCCATTTGGGAGCGATCTTAATTTTCATTGTGGATCAAATAAAGCGATGATCAGTCCAACGTCATCAGCACTTGTCATTGCTCTTTTGAGATGTACGTCACTACGATCTCGGGTACGAACTATGACGTAGTCGAGGAGATGCCAGTGCTTTGACCGTGGGTGTCTCCAAGATGTTTTGAACTTTTCCTTTTGTCGGACAAGGGTGTTCGTAATAATAAGTTCATGTTCAGCACACCTGGTCAGGAGCAGAATTCCATTTGAATTAGTTTTGACAACTTCTTCTTTCCTGATTGTTCCTTTCCACAGGTCTGAGTCTTGTCCAACATGTGCATTGAAATCCCCCAGAAGGATAATCTTGTCTACTGTAGGGGTCTCCGATAAAATGGTTTCCAACTGAGAATAAAAATCTTCCTTTACATTCTCATTGGCATCCTGTGTTGGTGCATAGGTGCTCACAATAGTTGCCTGTTGATTTTTGTGAGCCTCAGTCGGAGTGTCATAAACCGCTCATTGATGCCAACTGGTACCTCAGAGAGGCACCTTACGAGCTTGTTCTTTATAGCAAAGCCCACTCCATGAAATCGGGGTTCATCTATAGATTTTCCCTTCCAGAAGTAAGTGTATCCTCTTTTCTCCTCCCTCACCTGTCCTTCATCAGCTCTTCTAGTTTCAGACAAAGCAGCAATATTGATGTTAAACTGACTCAATTCACAAGCAATAATGGCTGTACGTCACTTTGTTCGGTTGCTGTTTGAGTTGTCCATCAGGGTACGTATGTTCCAAGTTCCAAAGTTGAAAAGTTTCTTACATTTTCTACCGCTGAGGTGGTGATCCTGCTGGATGCGGCTATCCAGCCACGAGAAACAGAGGCAAGTCTATTTTTAGGGTACCTTTTCTAACCCCCTCCCCATGTGGGATGAGCAGAGTGGCTCCTGAAAAGGACTGCTCAGTCGTGGGTGCAGCTGCTGAGATGCTTGACCCACCTCAATCCTTGAGCAAGATGACTGTATCACACACCCACCGCCTGTGTGTTGGTCTGTGACTAGGAACTTCCGGATTTCACTGTCCTGTTCCCAGCGCCAATCGCCACCGGACTTTTGACTTGTGCAAATGTTATTTTCCCCAAAACTGGAGGACATGGACCTAGCAGCCAAATCAGCTGCATCCAGGGCTGCTTGCAGGGAGGCCCTTCCTGTAGATATCCCCTCTTCTACAAGTGAGGAGAATTCCAGTCTGGTCTCTTGCCAGAAAGAGTCCTTAAAAGTTGACATGGAGTCCCATGTGTTGAAGTCATATCTGTTGCTGTTAACTTACATAAACTTTGTTAAAGAAAGTTTCATACTCTAGTTTGATCAAGTCCATTAGCTGATGGATATCTTGGATGTAGGGTTACACATGCAAATCAATATGGTTCAGCAAATCTTGCAAGCTCAGCTGCACTGAAATAAGGACTATTATCAGTAATGATTTGCTGTGGAATCCCCCATATAAATGATAGATGCTTGCTTGCTGTTTTAATCCTTTTGATAAGATGAGAAACCCTAGGTCTCCCCAAGAACACCACTGGTGGATAGTTAGTTAATAATCCATAATGGCTGAATAGTCTTTACCTGAAGCATAAATAAATCTATACCCAATTTTTCACATGAAGATTCTTCCTTCAGATCCATAAGATCTTTTGATTATTAATTTCTGTAGTGCAAAGAGAAAACAGTTAATTGCCAGCTCTTCAATAACTGTATATATTTTTGACCAATTATGCTACTTGACTTATTCACCATTTGCATTTTTCTATTACTAAATGACTCTCATGCCCATGTATGGATAAGCTTTTTCATCCATGCAAGAGTTACAATTCTTTCATTAGAACTCAATCTCTGATTGTTCTGCATTGCTTATTATGGATGAATGCTTTTCCATCTTTGGAGAGCCAATTGTTAGCAAGGTCTCTGATAGTCTCTTTGGTAACTTCTTGCTGCACAGCTGCAGAAATGGCACACATACATCAATCTGATTAGACAGACCTCAGTTTATGAAGCGGGGGGGGGAAAGCTGTGGGATATGTATTTTGGTCTCATGCTTGGGACCATGTCTCCCTTGAATAACTGATTTCCTTCTGCATATTTTCCAGATAGTATTTCTCACTGTTAACATTATTTGCTTAGACTATTTTGAGATGGCAATGAGAGCTGTTTGAGGTTCCTTGTTGGGGGATGATCTGATGGGCAATAATATAGTTGTGGAAAACATGCATCCATCAGCAATTCCAAAGGTATCTGGGTTTGGATATGTGCATATTTGCATTCCAAAGGTTATCATTGCACTGCATGGATACACACTGGGTTTATCATCTGTCACTAAAATGTTCAAAGTTTATATAAAAAATAATTGGAAAAACCCAAGTTTAGAGACTTGCATCCGAAGAAGTGGGTATTCACCCACGAAAGCTCATGCTGCAAAACGTCTGTTAGTCTATAAGGTGCCACAGGATTCTTTGCTGCTTTTACAAGTTTAGAGAAGCTTCCTGTGCTGATCTGATCCTATAGGGACCCTGCAGGCCTCTCCTACATACAACAACCCCCTTCTCTTTCCCAACAATACTATGGATCCCTCCCAATCTACCATTTTCTTAAGGAATGATTTTCTATGCCCTGCAGTGTGATTGGCGACTGATTTTTCCTCCCCTCTCCCGGTGTCTTCAGGAGGAAGAGGGTAGCCAGTTCACTCCCACAGAATTTTTGTGGATTACCTCATCCTCTCTGAGGTTCCCCCATGTTCAATCACTCCTGCGGTGTCTTCTCCTTTGGCCACCACTGGGGTATCTCACCTGTTGTATATTGTATATTGCCGTTCCTAATATGGACACAAATCAGATATTAGGAATGGCAATATACAAAAACCTGTAGGAGAACACTTCAATCTCCCTGGACACACAATAGCAGATCTTAAGGTGGCCATCCTAAAGCAAAAAACTTCAGGACCAGACTTCAAAGAGAAACTGCTGAGCTTCAGTTCATCTGCAAATTTGACACCATCAGCTCAGGATTAAACAAAGACTGTGAATGGCTTGCCAACTACAGAACCAGTTTCTCCTCCCTTGGTTTTCACACCTCTACTGCTAGAACAGGGCCTCATCCTCCCTGATTGAACTAACCTCGTTATCTCTAGCTTGCTTCTTGCTTGCATATATATACCTGCCCCTGGAGATTTCCACTACTTGCATCCGAAGAAGTGGGTATTCACCCACGAAAGCTCATGCTGCAAAACGTCTGTTAGTCTATAAGGTGCCACAGGATTTTTTGCTGCTTTTACAAGAACAAAAGAAATAGAAAATAATCGAACTGGAGGGAGAAGGGCAGAAAAATAGTGAGATTGGGTAAATTCAGAAGAAGGTACCCCCAGACAAAGCCAAGATGACAATAAAATTAATGAAAATAATATTGTTAGAACATTGTCCATCAAATAAAAAAAAACCTATGTGATGTTTTTCCTCTCCACCTTCATACTTTCACTAATATATCCTAACTGCTAAAAATGCAGCTGCAAAGGCAGACCTTGGTAGTACTGATTTAATTCAGCAATAAAATACAACAGAGCATGCAGTGATACTGATTAAAGTATACCTGAGATGCATACAAGCCTGAGGTGAGTATTTCTAGAGCATCTAAGAAGTGTATTAATCAGTAATCCATGCAGTATTATGTCTCTTAATTGCAATTATAAAATGGACATTTTAACAAAAGAATAATTATATCGAGTTTCTCTTTATTTTTGTACATAAGCCCAATAATGATGAATGAGGCATCTTGTAAATGTAAATCAGAAACAATAAAGAAGCATGCATTCATTTATCATCTTATATAACTCAGTGATTGACAGCTAAGTTGGGCAGCATATTTCCTGTTGTTTATTCAAAAGTTAACCATGTCTTACCAAAGTTTCAGGCTAAATTACATCCACCCTGTCTAGAGACCAGCATGGAAGGCAGGCCATTACAAAACACTTTGGAAATCTTCAACAGGCACAAAAGAAATATCAAAGCTATTCCTGCATACTTGTCACTAGAGTTTTTATTTCTGTGTGCTGTACAAATCTACCATGCACTATCCATTTGTAAACTGGGAAATTCTTTCTAAGTGCAAGACTGAACATAGGAACTGGCATACTGGACTCTAAAGCTGTGGTCCATCTAGTTCAGCATCCTTTCTACTTTAGTGGCCAATGCCAACTTGTAATGCATATGAATTAAATTCAAAGCTTTTTTAAAACCATCCCATCTTACGGTTTCAGTAAGTCTGCTGACCCCGATCTGTTTCTGGTACATATTCTTAAGAGTCTCTGGACTTTCAGGTCCTAGATGATAAGTTAACAGGTGCCTTTCAGTCTTGTAAGGAAACGAAGGTTCCCTAACAAGGGAGGTTGTGGAATTTCCCTCATTGGAGGTTTTTAAGAACAGGTTAGAGAAACACCTGTCCATGATGGGTTAGGTTTAGTCCTCCTGCCTCAGACAGGGGTATGGACTAGATGGCCTCTTGAGGCCCCTTCCAGCCTACATTTCTATGATTCTATCATACTGTTTTGAAAACAAAGTAGAAGAGCTTTATTCCAATTCCAGCGTCCTGATCTAAGGTAGGGGCTTTGCCATACACAAACTTCCCATTATACACAGCCTGAAATCCTTACAATAATCCAGCAACAAATAACTCTGCAGCATGCCCATGTGGATTATTACCAGGGAATTCCTATTTCTGCATCTGCCTAGATAGTGAAAAGTAGCATTCCATGTCACTGCCAATGAATGCTCTTTCTGCGGGCAGCAGATACCTTGGCTTGTGTTAAAAGAGGATCCTAGGTCGTGGTGGTGGTGGTGGTTGTTTTAAGTTGTTCTATCTTGCATTATAACACATTCACGTGTATGGACAACAAGGGGAAGGGACTAGCTTAGCTATTCTTCTAAACCACAGATCTCTACCCACTTGGTCTCAAGACGTATATATATATATATATATATATATATATATATATATATTAACAGCCCCATATCCACACTCCATGGGCTAGTGACTACTAAAGGATGACAATTCCTCACCTATGGACAAAACCAACTTACTGCAATGTGTTTACATGGTTTTTAACTGAATGACAAATCCATATTTTAAAAATCCACCTTAAACATTATGAGATGGCTGGAGACGTCTTTGTTCTCTATAGCAAAAAAAAAAAAAAAAAAAAGATTTAAGACATTTCTTGTAACTTGTAGATGGTGCTTTTTACTTATATGAATCTAGTTGAGTTACAAGTGTAACATGCTTTCATATGCTATCTTCTACTTACCCTATAGTTTGCTTACAACGTTAATGTCTCATATTAGTGCCCATCATTTCTTTACTGCTTTCTGTCTGCCTATCTCACTAGCATGAAAATGTATAGGAGCATGTTACAAGCTTAATTTTTTGTTTAACTGGCTTCTCTTCACTCCCTCCCACCTTGCACATTTTTGGGGGTCGAGGTTAGTTTTGTGGGTTTGGGTTTTGTTAAGGAAAAAGTCAGAACAAACGTATGAGTTTTGCATTTTGTTCTGAAAATGGTAAGATTCTGGGTCATTCTGATGTGTTTTGGGAGACAGTTCCACAGCTGCAAGCCAGCTACAGGGAAAGCTCCATCCCCCACATGCATAAGTCTCACCCTGTAGTTGACTGTTCCAGTGGAATGAAATTGTTGTGGATGCTCATGGTTGTAGTTCATCAGGCCACCTGAGCCTGTCCCAGGAAGGGTTTTGAATAGCAGGACCAAACGCTTGCATTGGATATTGTATGCCATGAGAAACCAGTGCAGATATTTCAGCACCGTGGTGAGCTGCTCTCAGCTGCTTGTTTGGCTTAGCAAGCAAGCTGTGTATCTTAATCTAACTAGAGTTTTATATAGTCAACGTCTTTCAGTCCTAGGTATAATTAACAATCAGCCTAGAGGACATGAATGTGTAGATAGATTATTATAATTAATGTGTAGCTTAAGGGACAGTTCTTCTACAGTATTGTTCTTAAAGAAAAAGTTGCTATACACGTGGAGTTACCAGCTCTGATCCTGAGGCAGCTTCTTGGTCTAGCAAACTGCCAGTGGTGTGCCAGGTAGATTTGTGATAGATTTGACCTATTGGACTGGCACTCCCTCTGGAGACCTCTATGAGGTCCAGGGAAACCTGCAGTGTGAGTGAATGGGGAATAACTAAAGTAAAGTGAGTATCTGCCTGAGGTCTGAATTAGATGCCTGGAGGCTCAACCAGTTGAACAGCTGCAGAACAACTCAGCAGCAGTCAAAAATAAGTGTTAGGAGACAGGTAAGGGATGAGAGAGCAGGTCTCCCTGCTGTTCTCCCTACTCCTGGCACGGTCCTACTCCCTTTTATGATCCCCAGCCCTGAACAGGCCCCACTTCTCAAGTTCAGTTCCAGTCCCTCCACCCTAACCTCCTCTCCACACAGCACAGCTCCAACCGCTATCATCATCTTCTCACCTGACTCACCTCCAGCTCCTCATCTCCCTCTCTCTCTCCACAGGCACAGCTCTGATTCCCACACCTCCACCCTAAAAAAGTCTTACCCCCCTCTCTTCACTCTTCTTCTGCACAGCTCCAATTCTCTACACCAACCAACCTCCTTCTCCTCTTTGGCACGGCTCCATTTTCATAGAATCATAGAGCTGGAAGGGACCTCAAGAGGTCATCTAGTCCAGTCTCCTGCACTCAAGGCAGGACTAAATATTATCCAGACCATCCCTGACAGGTGTTTATCCAACCTGCTCTTAAAAATCCCCAATGATGGAGATTCCACAACCTCCCTAGGCAATTTATTCCAGTGCTTAACTACTCTGAAGTTAGGAAGTTTTTCCTAATGTCCAACCTATACCGCCCTTGCTGCAATTTAAGCCCATTGCTTCTTGTCCTATCCTCAGAGGTTAAGAAGAACAATTTTTCTCCCTCCTCTTTGTAACAACCTTTTATGTACTTGAAAACTGTTATCATGTCCCCTCTCAGTCTGCTCTTTTCCAGACTAAACAAACCCAAGTTTTTCAATCTTCGCTCATAGGTCATGTTTTCTAGACCTTTAATCATTTTTGTTGCTCTTCTCTGGACTTTCTCCAATTTGTGCACATCTTTCCTGAAATGTGGCACCCAGAACTGGACACAATACTCCAGTCGAGGCCTAATCAGTGCAGAGTAGAGCGGAAGAATTACTTCTCATGACTTGCTTACAATACTCCTGCTAATACATCCCAGAATTATGTTTGCTTTGTGATCCGCTATGACCCCCAGATCCCTTTCTGCAATACTCCTTCCTAGGCAGTCATTTCCCATTTTCTATGTGTGTAACTGATTGTTCCGTCCTAAGTAGAGTACTTTGCATTTGTCCTTATTGAATTTCATCCTATTTACTTCAGACCATTTCTCCAGTTTGTCCAGATCATTTTGAATTTTAATCATATCCTCCAAAGCACTTGCAACCCCACCCGGCTTGGTATCATCCGCAAACTTGATAAGTGTACTCTCTATACCATTATCTAAATCATTGATGAAGATATTGAACAGAACTGGACCCAGAACCGATCCCTGCAGGACCCCACTCGTTAGGCCCTTCCAGCATGACTGTGAACCACTGATAACTACTCTCTCTGGGAACGATTTTCAAACTAGTTATGCACCCATCTTATAGTAGCTCCATCTAGGTTGCATTTCCCTAGTTTGTTTATGAGAAGGTCATGCGAGAAAGTATCTAAAGCAGGGGTCCCCAATGCGGTGCCCGCGGGTGCCATTGTGCCCGCCGGGGTGTGTAAGTGTGCCCACGTAGCCCTCGGGGTTTTTTGTTTTTGTTTTTTTTTGCTCCGCCGGCAGTGCTTGGCGCCCGCCGGCAGCGCTCGGGGTGTTTTTTTGTTTTTGTTTTTTTTTGCTCCGCCGGCAGCACTCGGGTTTTCTTTTGTTTTGTTTTTTTTGGCGCCCGCCGGCAGCGCTCGTTTTTTTGTTGTTTTTTTTGTCGCCTGCCAGAAGAAAAAGGTTGGGGACCACTGATCTAAAGCCTTACTAAAGTCAAGATATACCACATCCACCACTTCCCCCCATCCACAAGGCTTGTTACCCTGTCAAAGAAAGCTATCAGGTTGGTTTGACATGATTTGTTCTTGACAAATCCATGCTGACTGTTAGTCATCACCTTATTATCTTCTAGGTGTTTGCAAATTGATTGCTTAATTATTTGCTCCATTATCTTTCCGGGTACAGAAGTTAAGATGCCTGGTCTGTAATTCCCCAGGTTGTCCTTATTTCCCTTGTTATAGATGGGCACTATGTTTGCCCTTTTCCAGTCTTCTGGAATGTCTCCCGTCTTCCATGAGTTTTCAAAGATAATTACTAATGGCTCAGATATCTCCTCAGTCAGCTCCTTGAGTATTCTAGGATGCATTTCATCAGGCCCTGATGATTTGAAAACATCTAACTTGTCTAAGTAATTTTTGACTTGTTCTTTTCCTATTTTAGGCTCTGATCCTACCTCATTTTCACTGGCATTCACTATGTTAGACATCCAATCGCCACTAACCTTCTTGGTGAAAACCGAAACAAAGAAATCATTAAGCACCTCTGCCATTTCCACATTTTCTATTATTGTCTTTCCTCCCCTCATTGAATAACGGGCCTACTCTGTCCTTGGTCTTCCTCTTGCTTCTCATGTATTTGTAGAATGTTTTCTTTTTTCCTTTTATATCTCTAGCTAGTTTGATCTTATTTTGTGCCTTGGCTTTTCTAATTTTGTCCCTATGTACTTGTGTTATTTGTTTATATTCATCCTTTGTAATTTGACCGAGTTTCCATTTTTTGTAGGACTCTTTTTTGAGTTTTAGATCATTGAAGATCTCCTGGTTAAGCCAAGGTGGTCTCTTGCCATACTTCCTATATTTCCTACGCAGTGGGATAGTTTGCTCTTGTGCCCTTAATAATGTCTCTTTGAAAAACTGCCAACTGTCTTCCATTGTTTTTCCCCTTAGACTTGCTTCTCATGGGATTTTACCTACCAACTCCATGAGTTTGCTAAAGTCTGCCTTCTTGAAATCCATTGTCTTTATTATGCTTTTCTCCCTCCTACCATTCCTTAGAATCATGAACTCTACCACTTCATGATTACTTTCACCCAAGGTGCCTTCCACTTTCAAATTCTGAACCAGTTCCTTCCTATTTGTCAAAATCAGATCTAGAACAGCCTCCCCCCTAATAGCTTTCTCCACCTTCTGAAATAAAAAATTGTTTCCAATACATTCCAAGAACTTGTTGGCTAATCTGTGCCCTGCTGTTTTATTTTCCCAACAGATGTCTGAGTAGTTGAAGTCCCCCATCAACACCAAGTCCTGTGCTTTGGATGATTTTGTTAGTTGTTTAAAAAAAGCATCATCCACCTCTTCTTCCTGGTTTGGTGGTCTGTAATAGACCCCTACCATGACATGACCCTTGTTTTTTTACCCCTTTTATCCTTACCCAGAGACTTTCAACAAGTCTGTCTCTTATTTCAATCTCAACCTCAGTCCAAGTGTATAGATTTTTAATATATAAGGCAACACCTCCTCCCTTTTTCCCTGCCTGTCCTTCCTGAGCAAGCTGTATCCTTCTATACCAATATTCCAGTCATGCATATTATCCCACCAAGTCTCCGTGATGCCAACTATGTCATAGTTGTGTTCATTTACTAGCATTTCGAGTTCTTCCTGCTTATTCCCCATACTTCTCCCATTAGTATACAGACATCTATGATACTGATTTGATCCCCACCCCCAGTTCTGTCTTGTCTCTCCCTTATTTCTGCTATGACAGCCCATGCTCCCCCCAGATTCCAACCCTTTTCCCATGTCTCCATGTTTTTGACTTACCTGTGGGCTTTGGTCACTTGCCCCCATCGAACCTAGCTTAAGGCCCTCCTCACTAGGTTAGTCTGTCTGTATGCAAATATGCTCTTCCCCTTCCTTGATAGGTTGAACCCATATCTGCTTAGCAGTCCTTCTTCCTGAAACAGAATCCCGTGTTCAATGAAGCCAAAGCCCTCCTGGTGACACCATCCCCGCAGCCAGGCATTCACCTCCAGAATGCATTTGTCTCTGCAGGGACCCCTAGCCTTGACTGGAAGGACTGAAGAAAACATCACCTGTTCTCCCAACTCCCTTGCCCTTACTCCCAGAGCCCTGTAGTCACTTCTGATCTGCTGAGGGTCATACCTCGCAGTATCGTTAGTGCCCGTATGGATGAGTAGCATGGGGTAGTAGTCAGAGGGCCGGATGATCCTCGACAATCCCTCTGTAACATTATGGATATGGGCCCCTGGCAGGCAGCATACCTCCTGGGATGCCATGTCAAGGCAACAGATGGGTGACTCTGTCCCCCTCAGAAGAGAGTCTCCAACCACCACTACCCTACGTTTCCTCCTGGAAGTGGTGGCTGTGATCCTCCTAGTCGTTGGGGTACATGGCTTCTCCTCTTCAACCTTTGGGGGTAATTCCTCATCACTCGTTGCCAGGGCAGCATAACGGTTCTCCATTATCATGGTGGGTAGGTTGGGAGTAGGGGTGGAGCACTGCATGCTGCCAAAAGTAACCAGCAGCCAGTGTCCTCCCTGTACCAGAGCCATATCCTCCTCCCCCGGTGGCGTGACAGTAGTCCTCTCTAGCTGGATAGCATCCTCAACCTTGGAAGACTCCATATGAATACTGTCAATGAATTCCTCTTATGCATGGATGTGCCTCAGCCTAGCCACCTCCTCCTGTAGCTCTCCCACCTGCTTCCTGAGAGATTACACTAGCAGGCACCTCTCACACTGGATGGTCTCCCCAGCCTGGCTTTCTGTGAGTGGGAAATGCAGGTCACAGTCTCTGCAATTCCACACAAGGATCTGGGTAGAGGCATCCATGGTTAGGTTCTCTGTCTGGATACAGGCGCAGGTGGAGGAGACAGGAGCAGTGTTGGCACTGGCAATGTGGCCCTTCCTAACCATAATGATTATATTATGACTCCCTCCTACAAACTCCCTCTCTCAGACTCCCCTGTTTGTGGTCCCATGTTCACTAGCTCCCCTTGGTCACTTAGCCTCTGGCTTTTTTAAGGCCTTCCCTCCTAGGTCAGCCCTACGCCCTTGTTAATCACACAGGGGGAAGGTGATCAGAAGGCTGAATGAGGCTGATCAAGGATGATCAAGGGAACAAAGGCTCAAACTGTCCCCAAACACACAATCCCAATTGACCCTGTAACTTCCTCCTATCATCTTCCTCCTCCCACCAAAACCAACCACCATGGTTTTCATCCAGAATGAAAATACATATCAGCAAAACCTATTTTACTGTAAGCTCTAATTGATTGTAAACTCTCTGGCTATGTGTACACAGCATTTTGGAGTGAGTGGGAGTGAGCTTCCCGTCCGGATTGGGAGATTCAGGTTTGCAAGCTAGTTCTCTAAAAATATCTCTTTAGACAGCATTTTGAAGTTATAGCTCAGGCTCTGAAATGTACCCCTCTCCGTAGGCCTCAGAGCTCAAGCTCCAGCCCAAGCCAAAACCTAAAATGTTGTCTATGCAGCTATTTTTAGAATGTTAGCATGAGCTACGCTAGCCTGAGTCTATCGACCTGGGACACTTGTTCTCGCTCACTTCAAAATGATGTGTAGACATACCCTTTGGGACAGACTGTCTTCTTGTGTGTGTGTGGATAGTGTCTAACACATAGCTACTACCAGATTACAACTAATAATAAAAAGTAAAGCTAAAGTAGACAGGAAGTGCATGACAACAGGAAAAATCTGGAGTAGTTACAATACTGCTAAAGTTAATTTAATTTTGTGAAAAACTATTTGAGGGGAAAATAATGAAGCTATTGATTCTACAATCGATAGAAATGTACAGGGGAGTTGTTTAAGTGCAGTAAAAAAGGAAGAAGAAAGTAGCACACTCGGGTAAGTATAAAAAGTTGATAAAATCAGCAACCCCGAAACAAATGTTCAGTGTGCAGTAAGTGTAACTGCACCGGCAGAGATTGAAGAGACACTGGGTGAGATGAGGTCTGCTTCAGTTCTAAGGCTAAGTGGGATCAATAATGAATTACCTAAGTCATCTTCCTAAAGTAGGAAGGGGTATGTGAATGATGGCACAGAGTGCATGAAGGAGGTCTATATGTGTGGCAAAAACAAATAGCCTGCACTTTACTATAATTAGAGCTGTTAAAGGGTTACAGGAAATTTAGAATGACTTTGCACTGGGAGCTGCTATTAATCATACTAGCAAAAGACAACATTGCTCTTATTCAGAATAGGCCCGTGATGAAGGCACGGCAGAGCTTCTCTGGCCCAGGGAGAGAGTGGGGTCTTTGTGTCACAGGAAGGCACAAAGAGCTCCCTGATCTGCAAGGGAAGTAAGTCTGCCACCACCTTCTCCTAGGAGGCTGCAGTATGCACTTCCTGCTATGACCAGCCAATGTCCTGTCCCCGGTGGCATGGACAGTGTACTGTTTTAGTGAGGGAATGAGTCAGGTTTTAGGAGAATTTAGTAAACTAAAAAGGAACAATTTATAAAGTCAAAAAAGGTACTGATGCTGCTACAGCATAAGCCATCTGCATTCTCTGTCTCAGGCTCTACAGTTAGTTCTCGCCTCTACATGTGATGAAACATTTTCAAAGGCATTAATGTGAGTTAGATGTCTAACTCCCATTGACTTGCCATGGAGTTTTCCTTGGAGAGTTTTTTTTTCCCAGTGGCTCATTAATTTCCTCAGAATCTTCCCTTTTAAAATAGTTAATTTATACTTTTTCAGTTTTGAAGAAATTCCAAATGATACTCTGCCTACTGCTGTTTTTTTGAGTCTACAAACAGCCTTAAATAATATCCCTGGTGCTGTGAGCTCCTCACGTTGTTTTCAACTGAGTGTTGAGTCTGAAACCTGACAATGGCCATTTTAATAAGAACAAAGTTAACTATAGAATTACTGGAGTACTTGTGGCACCTTAGAGACTAACAAATTTATTTGAGCATAAGCTTTCATGGGCTACAGCCCACTTCTTCGGATGCATAGAATGGAACATACAGTAAGAAGATATTTATACATACAGAGAACATGAAAAGGTGGAAGTACCCATACCAACTGTAAGAGGCTAATTAATTAAGAGAAGCTATTATCAGCAGGGGAGAAAAACTTTTGAAGTGATAATCAAGATGGCCCATTTCGGACAGTTGACATGAAGGTGTGAGGATACTTTAACATGGGGAAATAGATTCAATTAGTGTAATGACCGAGCCATTCCCAGTCTCTGTTCAAACCTAAGTTAATGGTATCTAGTTTGCATATTAATTCAAGTTCAGCAGCTTCTCGTTAGAGTCTGTTTTTGAAGCTTTTCTGTTGCAAAATTGCCACCTTAACATCTGTCACTGAGTGATTAGAGAGGTTGAAGTGTTCTCCTACTGGTTTTTGAATGTTATGATTCCTGATGTCAGATTTGTGTCCGTTTATTCTTTTGCGAAGAGACTGTCCGGTTTGGCCAATGTACATGGCAGAGGGGCATTGCTGGCACATGATGACATATATCTGTTATTTTCTTTGTGGGGCCTGTCCTGTAGTAGGACAGGCCCCACAAAGAAAATAACAGAATGCCACTAGCCATCACCTTCAGCCCCCAACTAGAACCTCTCCAGCGTATCATCAAAGATCTACAACCTATCCTGAAAGATGATCCCTCACTCTCACAGATCTTGGGAGACAGACCTGTCCTCGCTTACAGACAGACCCCCAACCTGAAGCAAATACTCACCAGCAACCACACACCATAAAACAAAAACACTAATCCAGGAACCTATCCTTGCAACAAACCCCGCTGCCAACTCTGTCCACATATCTATTCAAGTGACACCATCATAGGACCTAATCACATCAGCCACGCCATCAGGGGCTCGTTCACCTGCACATCTACCAATGTGATATATGCCATCATGTGCCAGCAATGCCCCTCTGCCATGTACATTGGCCAAACCGGACAGTCACTACGCAGTGTCTACGCTCTGTCTCCTTTCTACACCTCCAGCCTCCTCCTTCTTCCTTTTGGTGAATAATTAGGAACGAGTCCCTTGATTCTCTGACCACAAAGGATTCAGGTATGGCTGTCCCAAATGGATAGAGAAGATTTTTACTCTACTCCAACACAATAGACAGCCATGAACCTATCCCCGAGTTGTTAAGCATTAAAACATTGATTCCACTTTAGAATAAAAAGCGAAACAAATAACAAATGTCTCTAGTAAAGCTAGATTTCTTGGCTCCTTTTGGTGGGGACAGAGGTGGATAGAAGAATGACAGTGTATATCTTTGGCATCTAAGCAGCATTTCATTGCCTTTTATTTTATTCCTGAATACTTAAAATGATATTCAAATGACAGTCTAATACATTTTAATGAATGTCAAATACAGCCCTTTTCACTGTAGTTAGTATTTTAGGGAATGGCACCAGAGAACTGTAGTCCATTTAAATGGGATCATTATTCAAGATGAAACTGGAAGATTTGCATTTAGATGCACTGTAGTTGAAAACATTACAGGTCTGATTCTGCACTTAGTTGCACTGGTGTAAATGCAGAGTGAATTTGCTGAAGTCGTTGGGATTTTTAGCCATTTCAAAATCAGTGCCCGAGTGAGCAGAATCAGGGCAGCCGTGGTTTCTAATGGCAATTTCTTTAAAAGTGAAATAATGCAGTTAGCACCACATTTTCTAATATGGGGGAATGCCACAGTACAGCGTCAGCTGAAATAGCATGCACTTTCTATAGTTAGAATATTTACATTCTGAAGTAATGCCATTGACAACCACTTCATACATTCTTATTCCAGATTTATACATTTCCAAAATGCCAAAGGCACTTTTTATTAGCAGTAATGAAGATTCATATAATATGAGCTTTAGAGATGCAATCAACTAGCTTCAAAATCATTGTTAATTGAAAGGATTTTTTCCTCAGTTTATGTCAGGGGCTTTGTTAATAAGAGATCGGTTAAAAAGAGTACTTAGAAATTATTCAAATAATAATCCCATAAAAGATCTAATTTTGATGTCTTTAAAAGTGTTAATGATTAAGCTAATCTTTACAAATTCATTTAATTCCATCAATATGTCCAGAAGACTTGATGTCTGAAATCAATATTCAAAGAACTGTCATAGCTCTCACTCAATAAGGCTTAAAACTCAATAAAACAAAAAGTAAAGGTAATTTACTGAATATTATCAAACTAATTTTAGTCTTTGAAAACTTTGGCCTACTGCAGTCACAATCTGGCTAACTTTGGTACATGTTCTTTCAGGACTGGGGCAGTAACATTGGCAGCGTCACTCCAGTTTCATTCTGCTTCGGGGAACAATACCACAGTGAACTGGAATCTTGTCAGGCAGCTACCATCCCCATGAATAAACAGTGGACCCGGCTCCTGGTTCTGTAGGGCCGGGGAAGCTTTGGCTGCCCTTTTGTGTAACAAGCATTCATCCACACGTTACAATAACATCACCAAGGCTTTTTTCCCAGTTTTGTCAATTTTAGAATACCTTAAGCACAGCAACACTGAACTGGGTGATGACTGTACATCCGATAATGCAATTGCATGCCTGGACCTGTGCATGGCTGCCTGTGGCACCAGCTTGTTTACTTTGAAGGTGGAAAAGAAGGCCACAGTTAATGCTACCTTAAATAAAAGGGCCTCCATCCCAAAGCTGAATATCCTGGACAAAGCCTTTTAATAACCCTATAAGAGTTTCTATGGTTAGGGAGTTTCTGTCATCCCTCCTGTGCCTGCTGCCTCTGGAACTTCCCTCCTAGAGCTTCCTCACTATGCAATCTCTACAAGGGTCTGGGAAATCTGTTACACCAAAACAACAGGCCAGCTGGTCGACTTGATATAGAGAAAGGAGCTATCCTGTGTGTGGTGCACCAATGATACACACACCTCGCCGTGTGATGCTTAGGGATGGGATGCTGGAACCCTCCTGAGTTCTAAATTCCAGGAACTCAGTAAAGCAGGCCTTATGGCCCCTGATTGTTCTCAGAGCAACTACATTCTTGACTAGTCTTGTGTCAGAAGCCAAAGTTCCACAGTTGGTTGGACATAGCTTACGGTTCTCTGTTAATAAACAGGGAAACCCCTGGAATCTGTTTTCCACTAATCACAAGGTGAATGGTTCCATCCAAGTTCCTGTTCCTGTGCACCAATATCTCCCTGACCCAGACTGCTCCTCAGTCAGGATGGGGGCTCTTTCCTCCAGCTCCACTTCTCCACATTGTTGCCTTGCCAATGGTCTCTGTCCACTCCAAAGTCCTGTGGAAACCAAGAATATTTCTCCCCATGGGGCAGCAATCCTAAATCCATGATTCCCCAGCAAAGCTGCATAAAGGGATCCTCACCCTCTGAGGCCACCACTCAATGTGTCTATGGGTACCAGACTGGAGTCCTCTAGCGTAGGAGAGGGGACACCCCACCTATGTCCCTAGGCTGCTCCTGTGCCCTTTTCCTCCAGTAGCACCAACCCCTGCTGTAGCTTCAGGGGGAGGGGTCTGTTTCAAAGCAAGCAGTCATAGCTGCCTTCTGCCCCAAATTCCCAGATGTCTATGGCTGCCAGAGTAAGACTACTCCTGCTTCCGACCAAGCTCTGCATTAGGACAACGTTGTAAGGAATATGGCAAGTTGAACCATTTTAGTAGCATGGGCAAGAGCAGAAGAAGTCTCAGAAAGATTCAATCAGATTTGTACAAGTGAGGGATGGCACATCAGACAGCAGTGATGACATCATGACTCTTTCCTTGAGTGCAAGTGCATATCAGGTTCAGACTGTCAGAAGAGGAAAGCAAAAAAGGACAGTACTAACCTCCATGCGTGCAACAACGTTAACAAGGAAATGCCCTGTGTCATTTCAGGTGGATAGTGGGGCATTCTGCAGTGTGATTCCTCGTGGTGAATTGGACTTGAACATGCCCATTATGAAAAGCAGATGCAATCTTATAATGTACCATAAGAGCATAACACAGCCTGTAGAAAAATGTGGCCTCATAGTAACTAACCTGAAAAATAACAAACGGTACCAATTGAAGTTTTTGGTGGTTGGTGGTAAGTATGACAGAACCCTCTTGGGGAGTACAGCCATACAACCATTGATCTGATTGGGGTGCATTGTCAGAATTTTAATAACCGAAGTGCAAAAAGCAAATGGGAGAATGAAGATCATTTTAGGGATGTTTTCAAAGGCAATGGGTGCCCTGAAGGAAAGCTGCAACAGGAAGTAGACCCCACTGTGCAACCTGTGCTTACCACAAAGAAAAATGCCATTGGCACTATGTAATCCAGTATTTAAGGCACTCAAAAGTCTGCAGATCAGGAGTATCATAGCTCTTGTAGAGTCCAGGATAGCCCAGGTAAGGAGCATGGTTGTGGTAAAGAAGCCATGAGGCAAATGATGTATCTGCATAGACCCAAAGCCAGTGAACCAGGCATTGAAAAGATGCCAATATCTACTGCCCACAATTAATGACCTCTTGCCAGAACTCTCCAAAGCCAGAATCTTTATGGTCTGTGATGTGAGGAATAAATTTTTGGCACATAAGCCTGAATAAAGAGTCCAGCATGCTTCCAATGTTTGCAACACCAATTGGTCACTACAGATGGCTTCATATGTCAAAGGGCATAAGCTCAGCACAAGAGTCCAGAGAAGACTCACCCATGCTCTGGAATGACTGTCTGGCTTAAAAAATAATTGTGAATTGCATCCTCATTGTAGGTGAAGGGAGCAGTGATATAGAAGCTGAAGAAGATCATGATAGAAAATGACAAGCTTTTCTACAGCAATGCAGGGACAAGAACATAAAAACTGAACCCAGAAAAATTCATCTCAAACACTGTGAGGTGACTTACATTGGCTCACAGCAAAAGGACTGAATTTGAAAGCAGATGCCCACAAAATCAAAACAGGTGGAGACATGCCAACTCCATTGGTGTGAAAAGAGTACATTTTTTATAGGAGTGATAAATTATCTGTCCAAGTTCAATCCACACATGGCTGCAGGAGCAGAGCACATGTCAGTTCACAAGGCAGGATGTTGAGTGGGACTGGGCAAATCCTCAACTGCAAGCATTTTACATGCTAAAACAAATAATGGTTGCCCCTGTCTTGAAGTATTAACAGCCAGGAAAGCCACAGAGACACCAATGTGATGCATCAGAGAAAGTGTAACTCTTTTTCAGGAGCAGTTCGTTGCTTAAGCCAGCAGAACCGTGTTAGAGACTGAAAGGGGGTATGTTCAAATAGAACAAGAGTTTCTGGCTATGGTATTTGGAGTGGAGCAATTTCATTAATACACCTATGCCCATCCAGAAATAATGCAATTCGACCACAACCCCTAGACACAATAATGGCAAATCCCCTTCTTAGTAGTCCAAAGAGATTGCAGCACATGTTGATGCACCTCCAGAACTACCAGGTACAGATCAGATATAGTCTAGGATGATTACTGGTGTTAGCTTGACACAGTGAGCGAGGCACATGTACCCAGCATCTGCAAGTTGGGAGAAGGGAATTGGGACACAGTGCAGCATGTTAATGAATTCAGCATCCCAGTTTCAACAGCCACATTGGTAGGAACCAAAGAAGGTACAGAAAAGGACATCAGACTACAGGCAGTCAAAAGAGTGATATTAGCAGGGTGGCCAGAAGACAAAAGTCAAGTAGCATTAGGAGCAGAACCATATTTGTAAATTAAGGATGAACTGGGTGTGCAGGATGGAATCATATTTTGAGGACAGAGCTGTTGTTCCTGCCTCCTCATATCAGGATATCATGCCTCACATTTGGGCATTGGCAGCTGTCTTAGATGGGCTCGAGAGTGTGTTTACTGGGGAATGAATACACAATTCTGCTTTTTGATAGAAGTGTGTGACACCTACTGGTTGTGTGATCACTGCCAAGCGAGAGAGACTCTGTTACCACACGAGCTGCCACATAACCAGGGGAAAAGGTGGAAATGGACTTATGTAGCTTTAAGGAAAAGCAGTGGACTATTCAATTTTTTGGGAGGTTGATGTCCTGCCTGGTACAAGAAGCAAGTCAGCGATTAATGAACTAAAGGCCCACTTTGTGAGATATGGCATTCCGGACACCGCATTCACTGAAACAGTCCCCAATTGGCCATAGAAAAATTCAAGGAATTTGCATACAAATGGGAAGTTTGATCACCACACCTCCTCCGCAACATACCCATAGAGTAATGGTACAGTGGAATCTGTTTGAAAACAACTAAGAGACTATTCCAGGCTGTTTCTTCTGGCTCAGACCTTTTGGTAGCATTTCAGGCACATAGGAAAACCCCATGCTAGGGATGATAAAATGGTTCAGTGCAGTCACTGATGGGACGAAGGAACAAAACCTTGCTACCATTGGGGGGAGGCCTGTTGCAGCCAGAAGGATAGAGATAGCCAAAAATCATAGACTTTAAGGTCATATGGGACCATCATGATCATCTAGTCCAACCTCCTGCACATTGCAGGCCATAGAAACTTACCCACTTGCTCCTGTAATAGACCCCTAACCTCTGGCTGAGTTACTGAAGTCCTCAAATCATGTTTTAAAGACTTCAAGTAAATCTTCAAGTGACCTGTGCCCCATGCTGCAGAGGAAGGCGAAATGCCACCCCACCCCACCCAGGGTTTCTCCCAATATGACCTAGGGGAAAATTCCTTTCTGACCCCAAATATGGCAGTCTGTTGGAGCCTGAGCATGTCAGTAAGACTAAACAGCCACACACCCGGGAAATAATTCTCTTTAGTAACTCAGAGCCCTACCCATCTAGTGTCCCACCACCGACCGTTGGGGATATATGCTATTAGAGTCGCAGTTTATCTACATGCCATTACAGGCAGTGCCATTATACAATCCCCTCTGTAAATTTATCAAGCTCAGTCTTGAACCTAGTTAGGTTTTTTTGCCCCCACTTCTCCCTTTAAAAGGCTGTTCCAGAAATTCACTCCTCTGATGGTTAGAACCCTTTGTCTAATTTCAAGCCTAAACTTGTTTCTGGCCATTTGTTCTTGTGTCAACATTGGCACTTACCAGAGAGTGAGAGGAGATATCTAAGTTATTTATCCCTCTGATGTATTTATAAAATACAGTCATATATCCCCTCAGCCTTCTTTTGATTAGGCTAAACAAGCCAAGCTCTTTCAGTCTCCTTCATTAAGATAGGTTTTCCATTCCTCTGATCATGCTAGGTAGCAATTCTATGCACCTGTTCCAATTTAAATTTATCTTTTTTAAACATGGGTGACCAGAATTGCACACGGTATTCCAGATGGGGCCTCACCAGTGTCTTGTATAATGGTACTAACACTTCCCTAATCAGAGAAAGCAGGCACTAGAGTTTGGCAGATCAGCCAAGGACCTACTTGTCCTGGAGACAGGCACCCATATAAGTATCCAACCATTACAGAGACACCAGAAGGAGTGGACTTAAGGAGTCATGAGAGGTGCAGTGGCACCCAGGCCAAATGATATGACTACACAAGAGGGACAAGTTATCTGAGGGAACAAGAGATACTTATGAGCCAGCAGACACAACACCTAGAGAGCCTACAGGGGTCAACACAGAATGGAGGGACTATGACTCATCCATAGGCCAACCCCACAGAGGGAAGGAGGAGAATCTACTGAGATAGTTTGGTAGATTTGGAGACAGGAGCCAAGGAATCAGAGAGAGGTGACTCCATGTGTGGTCGCCTGTTGAAGAGACCAAACTATCTCAAAAACATGGAGCCTGCTGAGTCTGTAAAAATGAGACTCCAACTCAGCTATGTGCTAGCAACCTCTGGTCTAAGGGACATGGGGTATGGGGTTTGGCCGCCAATTATTTGTTTTTCATGATTGTAAAACCAGGATGATGAATCATGATCAGTGGAACTGGAATCAGAGGCCTATGTTCTCTGAAGGGATTGTTATTGAGGGGTCACCAATGGATACAGGGAGTGTGGGGAGTTAGGCTGGAAGCAACTCCATCACATGGACAGAACAGCGCCCAAAGTTTAATCAAATTCCACTTGTTCAACTTATCTTGCATTCAGCTTTGCTTTTTTGCTAATGAAACACCCACATTCAAATCCCTACTCTGACTCATTCGAAGTGGAGACTTGAGCCCAGATCTCCAAGCTCTTTGGAGACTACTCTAACTGAAAAGGCCTGGTGGTTAGGGCTCTCACCAGAGAGATGGGTGACCTGGGTTCAAGTCACTGTTCCAAATCAGACAGCGGTGGGATTTGAATCAGATTCTGCCACCTCCCAGGTGAGTGCTCTAACCACTTGACCATGTGGTATAATTGAGTGGGTATCTGACTTTTTGTGAGAAAGGACTGATCTGGAATAGGTACCTAACTTCAGGAGAAATTTCACTGATGAAAATCCCAGGCAGAGTTAGGCCTGTCAGTCAAGTGCCTGAGACCCAGACCAATAGGAATTAAGCCTTTAAGTACTTTGGTGAATGTCAGCCATAAGCCTTGCCCCCTTTCTTCTGCATTTCACTCTTGGCTAGTTTAGGTGCCTCCCTGCTCAGCATGCTGACTTCTGAGAGTCTCTTTGCCAGGCACCTAGCTCTCCCCATGCATTTTACAGAAAGGCTGGGCACTGAACTCAGGGCTGAATGTTCCACTAGGCAGCAGGATGCCTAGGAGTTCAGATTTATAACAGTCAGCATTACAATGCCTAAGTGCCTTTGTGGATCTAGTCCTTATTCTTTCTTCTCCATTACTCAAAGAATTGAATCTCACAATCTGTTGAAATATCTTGCTGGCATTTTAGATATTTTGTCATATTGCACCACCCATCCACCTCTTCTTCCCTTCCCCCCCCCCCCCCCCCCCCCTATATACAATCATATCTCTCTATTTTGACATTTCAGTTATGACATTTTTCCCATCAAGAAGATTATACAGACATTTTGGTATATTAATACTCCCTAGGCACCAACCATGCAGTGGGAACTATGAAGGTGTACCTCTGTGCTCCACAGAGCCGCAAGGACTGCTGCTTGTGTGGTTCTCAGTTCAGTATCTGAGACTTAGTGTTTTTCTTTTAAATGCATTGGGTTCAAGAATGTAGTACTAATAATATGGGACTTCCACGAGAAATCACAAAACATGTAAAGAAGTTCACAGAGGAGAAGAGAAAAGGGGAAAACCAGGCAGCAGCTGAGCTTGATAATGACCACAAATAACAGGAAGCATCTACTTCAGAATGGTCTGTAGAACCTAGAGGGAGAAACTCATCTCTAATTCCAGAATACAAGCTGTATTCCTAGTCCTGGTTCTTATTTATATGTTGTAGTATGACTTTAAACTAAACACTGCCTACACTGCCTGCATTGCCTGAGTTAATATTGGCTGCTAATTCAAGTATCTGAAGGATGTTTAAGGGTTAATGTTATGAGTCTGACTGATTAGGATACCAAATAAGATTTAAGAGTTTCTCCTAGGAGCCTGCAGATTGCAATTTGTTGCCTTTCTTCGCTGGGTTCCTCCTATTACTCAAAATGTGTTCTTGAAAATGTTATTAATGAACCAACACCAACACCCATTTCCCAATGTCATACTTACAGGATAACAGCCAGGAAATGTTTACTCCTCATTTGTCTTTTCAGCATCAAGCTGCATCTCAGCAATTAAAAGGACATCAGCATTATAATTATAAATAGTCGTCATTATTGTCACAGGTGGGTGTGAAGTTGTGGTTGAGAACAGATTTTTACTTTTGCTTTTTAAATTGTTGATTGTATTAAATTGTACATGTGCTGCTGAGACCAGTATCACAGCAAATACGTAACTAATCGGAGGTGAGTCTTAGACATATAGCATATGTGTGCTGAAGTACTATTGGTTAAAGTTGTCAAAGGGTTAATAATTTGATACAGCCCTTTCCTTTACACGCCTGAAAACTGAGTCACCATCATTCACCCACTCTTCCTAACTTTATGCTGCTATTTTTATACATGTTTTCCAAACACTGGAAGCCTAATTTAATATAAAAAAGGCTCAACCTGTTTCTGAATGTTGTTATTTGAAACCCCTTTTGCCTTGTGAATAATTTAATACTTCACAGTCACATTTCAAAGGGTGCGGGAGTTATCTAAATTAAAGCCATTCTGTATCCTAGTATGTAAAATAGGTGTATGACATTCAACACAAATTATGCTATCAGAACATGAGTGTGTCTAATATATGGTCTTTCTGTAGCATCAGTCTGAAGTTAGGCAGTAAGGTATTATATTACTTATAAACCCAGTCCTGTAGCCCTTACTCATTATTTGCTTGTGTAAAACTCACATCATTAAATGAAATATGAGTTTTCTCAGTGTAAGAACTGCAGTATCTGGTCCTAGTTATTATCCATATTTATCCAACAATATATTATTATTTGCATCAAAACAATTTGGTGTAAATTTCTGGCAGAAACTTGTGCTGCAGTAGGTGCTGGACAACTTCAAAATGTGCAGAGGCTGGTGTTAGATTAGTATTCAAACATTCAACTGTATATCCAATAGGACTAGTGCTTGGCAAGTATTACAACAGTCTAAACCTGTGTGTGTGTGTGTGTGTGTGTGTGTGTGTAGGAACCCCATATATTAGCACTTCCTTTCTGTTTCAGAGTGAACTAGAAAATACAGAAATGTGGGGGAAATTATCTTAATCATAAAGCATGATCAAACTACTAGGAACTAGTATAAAAAAATAAATGATTACATATATAGTCAATGGTAGACACTGTCAATGTCGAAGAGGGCTATGTGAAGTTTTGTCTAGAACTCTGAACCCTCACATAGTTGTAAATGGTTTTAGAGTTCAAGATGAATCAAAAACATCAAGTCCACCAAAATTTCCCTGAACACAAACTCTGGCTTCCCTTCAATGTTAAGGGATCCGATATTCACCTTTAATGTCTTAAGGGGAGGAGGTGGACTGACCTTCTACTGCCACTTTAAGCTAGGTCTCATCTTTGGGAGACACTGGCTGATTGTATCCACTGGCCCCTCCTGCCATATTCTGCAAGCATATGTAAGAGTCTGGAAAGTCCTCAAAAAGGGCAGATAGAATTCAAAGGCCTCCCTCTCCTTCAGGAGGCCACTCTGCACTAACCCCCAGGGCTTAAATTGACCCATAATATTTGTCTCACAGTTACCTGGGGAAATGTCCTCAAGAAATCTATGCCGCTATGTGCTAACCTTTAAGAGTTGTTACTTTTCCCTGCAGCTTAGAGAAAAGGCAGTAAGGCAAGAATGAAGTTTCCTTTTCTTCTTGCTTATGAGTGGTTGTCCAACCATTTGAAGAGATCCTTTCTGGCATTCCATGAACACCCCAGAAATAGGGACCCACCAGCTTCAGGAGGCCAGTCACCAACTTTTTATCCATCAAAGATATTAATTGTGAATCTGGAAGGGGGGTGGAGGGATGGAATCCATAAGACATTAGGGAGCAGGTGTACAATGTTGGGGAGTGGGAAATGGTTTTTCTTGCAGGTTCAAATTTCTTGCACAAGTTCAATTAATTATTTATTTTAAAATAAGTTGACATAATTTTTTTAAACAAAAACGTTTTAAAGTTCAAGTACAGAAAAATATATGGTAGGAATCAATCCTGGCTTGGCAAAGATGTGGACTCAATAACTTAATTGGTCTTCTATTTCTGTCTGTGAAGTTGTTCCAGCCCTGATCTCCCTACCCAAGGCTGCCAGTCATGCCGTCAATCAAAATACATTGTTGATTTTTTTTTTCTTTATTTATAGCTATTTTTGTTATTTTTGGTACAGTTAAATACAAAAATAAGGTGTGTATGAACATACTGATGCATGCCTCAACAGAAATGTTGACACCTCAGTCAATCAGAACTGACACACAGGATACAAAAGCAATAAAAACAAACACTAAAATACAGTTAAATAAAATAAATTGGAGTGAGTCATCAAATTATCAGGATAAACTATGCTCTGCATTCAAATACAGGTCAATTCTATAGGAGCAAGATCAATATTTAAATCATTTTAATGATTTCCAATAATTTCCTCCAAACTATATTTTACTCTTCTAGTTCATGTTGTGTTTTATAACTTAACATTTCAAAAGATGTTTATGTGGATTTAAATTTTCACAACGTTTAAACCAAGAAATACCATCTACTCGTGAAGAAACCTGGGTCTCTAGAGTATAAAGTCTATATAATGATTTGACCCATTATGGCACATACCTCCCTGTTAGGTTTCTCTAACTTTAGATGCCATGAAGAATGTTCATTGATCTCCTGGTTTTCGTCTTGTTTTTCATATGCTGTCAGATTTCATTAATTGGATTGATTGCAGTCAGTTATCTAAACCCAGAGTAAGTTCACGAAAGGTAGTAGAGCTATTCTGGATTTATACTTGTATCAATGGTAAAATAACCTAATCCTAGGGGTTCTCACAACATATTTTTGGTAGCCTCAGAGTATGCCTACCAACTCTTGCTGGTGGCCGCTCTGAGAATTTTTCCCTAAAATACTTAATTAACTTTAGGAAAAACAAATAAATATGCACATATACATGTCCAGATCATTGTAATTTATTTATGTAGTTTTTTTTTTTTTGCAGACTCAATAATAAAAATAATGTACAGTTGTCTCTATTGTTTACTGGACCTAAACAGAATAGAAACAAAAATAAGGTGCTTTGCATATTTTGATTTTTTTTAACATTGCTAGCTAGTAAGTCTGCTACACTGAAAAGTGATATTTGTATATTTGTTAATATCACTTTTCACAGCGAACTTACTCAGCCCTGCCATGCTGGGGGACAAATTAAGACCTGGATGAGGAAGTGGGTAAGGAGGCAGGGTGGCAGGGCTAATGGGGGTCTGGAGGAGGCATCAGGGGTTGAGGTGATGGTGGGGGGTGAGTCCAGCGATGGAGCCCAAAACCCTGCAGCTGGGGAACAGAGCCTGCCACTACGTGGTCAGAGCCTGCTGCCCACCACCCCAGTGCGGAAACCTGAAGCCCGAGCCCCCCCGCACCTGGGAAGGTGGGGAACTCACACTGGTTGCTTGCTCCTACAGTGTTCCTGGCTCCGGAAGGGCATAGGGAACCAACCCCTGCAGGCAACCCCAGGGGAGGAGCTGCTGCTTTGCTGGCCCCATCACCCCCCAATCACAGCCCAGGAGGCTGTGGCCACAAGAAAATCTCCTAGTGGTGCATGCGGCCACGGTGGCTGCATTTGAAAAATGCTGCCCTAGGAATTATCTAAGGCAGTGGTCACCAACCGGTCGATCACGATCGACTGATCGATCCTAGAGGATCTCCCAGTCGAACGTGATCTCCGGCAGTGCAGCGGGGCTGCTGCTAAGGCAGGCTCCCTGCCTGCCCCGGCAGCATGCCGCTCCCGGAAGCAGCCAGCGTGTCCCCATGGCCTGGGGGAGGGGCAGGGGTCTCCCTCCTGAGCTGATCCTGCCTGCAAGCTCTGTCCCTGCAGCTCCCAGTGGCCAGTAACAGGGAGCTGTGGCCAATGGGAGCTGCGGGGGCACGTTAGCCCCTTCCGGGAGCAGCGTAGGGCCGGGGTAGGCAGGGAGCCTGCCTTAGTGGCAGCCACGCTACACCATGGACTGGAAGCTGCTGGAAGTAAACGCTGCCCAGCTACGAGCCTCCTCCTGCACCCCGAGCCAGCACCCTGTACCCCCTCCTGCATCCCAACACCCTGCCCCAGCCCTGGCCCCCCTCCTGGAGCCAGTACCCCGTATCCCCTCCTGCACCCCAACACTCTGCCCCAGCCCAGAACCCCCTCCTGCACCCCAACTCCCTGCCCCAGGCTCAGCCCAGAGCGCCCTCCCACACTGCGAACCCAAACCCCGTACCCCAGCCCTGTGAAAGTGGGTGAGGGTGGGGGAGAGCGAGTGAGTGGAGCAGGGCTTTGGGGAAGGGGCGGGGTATATCCTGGGTTGCCCTTAAATTCAAAAAGTGATTTTGGGCCTAAAAAGGTCAGAGACCACTGATCTAAGGCATGTAGGAATACATTGGTATGACCAATATTAATATCAATCTGGAAAGCTAGAGGTCCCGATTAACTGCCTCTTACACTATATTCTTTCAACTGTTCCTGCCCCATTACTTTTCAATTATTACATTTGGCATTTTTCAGTGATAGTGAAGTATGTATTGCAGAAGGTTTTTAGGTAATAGAAAAACTTGTATTTACATTTAGGAGTCAAAGGAAAGTGATACATATTTTGTTCCAATGTGTCATCAGTTTTCTCTTATCATTGCTTCCTTGTGCACAATTGTTCCATTCTGAGAATACAGCGGAAAAGTGAAATTGAGACCATCTCAGACAGCAATATAATACGAACAAATGTATTAGAACAATAGAAGGAAGTAATCGGAAGTGGAAGAGGAGAATATTTGAAGCTAGGAGATTGACAAGCAACAGGTGATTCGAGGAGGGAGGAGAAGGGAAATAGTAAGTAATTAGAAATGGAAGTTTGATGCTCCTAAGGATTTTGGCAAGGATGTTTCAAGATTGTTTAACTGGGAAGCTTCAGTTTTTGCTGTCAAAAGAACTTATTTTTTTCCATATTTTAATAAATTTATATTGAAAATATCAAAATTAATCTGAAGCACTTTGAAATTTTCAAAATAATACATTTCTGGTGACCCAAACAGATTTTATTATTATGATTTTAGGCTTGTGAAAATGTGAGATTTTGACTTTTATCACGATTTGATACCAAAGAAACTTTCAATGTGTTGAAAATTCTTGTAGGGATGGAAAAAACAGTTTCTCACCCAGCTGCACCAGTGACTAGGAAAGAAATGAAACAAATGGATACATTGGTATGGATAGAAACCAGGTAGCTTGGGCAAATGTGAAGCAACAAAAGAACAGGAGAAAGGAATCCCCATTATTCGTAGGATTATTAGTAGATAGAATATGGGAGTCAGAGATGAAGAACTGGCATCCTCTAGAGGTTTTTGGCATCTTTAGTTCTGTTCACAGATTACCAGTTCCAAAAATAAAATAGCTGGTACATTTGGGATAATAACCCAACATAGGTGTTTTCCCACCTCTCCCACAGTGAGCGATGTTAGCGATAAAGTGGCTGTCTTCTTTGGATCAAGCAATTTGGTCATCCAATGGGAAGGTGAAGGAGGAGGTACAGCAGAAGTTCCTTCCTTTTACATGTGCAGTAGGTTCATGACAGGGATTGCGTGGTCCCCCCCCAGAAAAGCAGCTGTTTTAAATGGGTTATAGAAGGCTAAAAGCACTAGAAATTACACAATACAGTACAGCACCTGGCTGGGTAAGACCTGCATCTACTCTGTTCGTCATTTCTATAGTCAGATCAAGGCAGGTGAGTTTGCTAGTTTGCCTTTGGATCAGGAATTCTAGCTCTTTTTTTGTTCTTTCTCTAGGGATTGTTAGTGCTGAAATTTGCTTTGCTGGTTGGAGTGTTGCATTGTCATTGGTATGAGATTTTCGAGTTGCATTTCCATTGTGTATTTCATTCTGTAAATCAGAGGTTCACATTAACTGATACACATGATATGTCATCATTATAATTTCAGTTAGAAATTGGCAAATTATTCAGAACAAAAGCTTATGCTTTGAATGTAGGGTGGGTTTTTTTGTTTGTTTGTTTGTTTTGTGTTAGCAAGTCACCTAACAATTGACTGGTTTGTACAAATTTCTGTGCAATTCACAATTGTTCAAATGTTTTGTGCAACCAAACTTATGTCTATACACACACATATCTATATATATTTAACAATAATGCAACTCTGGCAATCTTAAACCAATTCATTATTTCATTGAGGAGATGGCTACTCTTAATGCTATAGGAATTGGCCGATGCCAAAAGAACTGCCTTTGCAGAAGGTTCAAAAGGTGTGACTCTAGCCCCTGAGTAATAGCTGACAATCTCCTTCTTCATGGACTCTTGGCCTTCCATCAGTGCCTGCTTTGGCATGGTCAGCAATGACAGGTTTTCCTTGAGTGCCTACTGATGTGCAGGATACCCTGCTTACTGATGATGAGACCAGTTGCCCTGTGCCATGCAAGTGTCCTCACCTGGAAGACTCTGTCATCCAGTGCAGCAAGCATCAATTATTTCTGCCTGCTGCAGACCCCTCTTCCATTCCTGGTGATGATGCTTGCCCCATCTCCATATGATACCATTGCTTGCGTGCCTGGGCAGTAGCAGCATTTCAGGCAGCATGGCAACAGTAATCAATGGATGCCACTTTTCCAGGACATGGAAAAGAGAAAATCTATCCTGTGCTGTAGATGATCCTATTTCAGCACCTGACACTCTTTGAGTATGGTAAATTTCCTGACTATGAAGTACACCTCTACCCCGATATAACGCGACCCGATATAACATGAATTCGGATATAATGCGGTAAAGCAGCGCTCCGGGGGGGCGGGGGGGCTGTGCGCTCCGGCGGATCAAAGCAAGTTCAATATAACGCAGTTTCACCTATAACGCGGTAAGATTTTTTGGCTCCCGAGGACAGCGTTATATCAGGCTAGAGGTGTACTGCTGTACTGTGTACACCTCCACTGCTTGGTTTTCTAGTGGTGGTGGTACAGCACCAAACCACTTATAACTACTCACTGCCACTACTTATTTTCTTTATAAGAAAATCCCCTCTACTGGGAGACTATAAAGACAATCTTGTGCCTAGATACATCATGAGCGACCACCTTTCCTTTCTCTTCTAGCCCACCAAGACATTTCAGAATGGCCACGTGAGTGTGACTGCTGTGAATATTCACATCAACATATTTTTGTCATACATAAGAATTATAAATTTTGGGGGAACACGGGCTAACATTTTAATTGTGTTCACTATGCTTTGAACAATGGAGACTTGATTCCTGGTAAGGGCCTGTAGGCACCCTGGAGTATAATTAACTAATATTAACTTATGTGGATGTTTGTATTTTTTTGTTTTCCACTTACGTTCTTTCAAAAAAAAAAAATAACACACTTGTGACATTCATGGAAAACAAGCAAAAGGGCCCGTGAATACCAAAACGAAACCAGTTTTAAATTTTACCTAAATATTTGCAGAAAACTTTTTTTAGAATTCACCTACCTCTGATCCTCATTCATGTCAATGATGTTGATGTGTTGGGGGTGTCTTTCAGCAATACTGCAGGATTTCTGGGTACTTACAGAAAGACCCGTTACTTGTATTGAATTTGCTGGAAAATGAGGTAGCTTCAGCACATATTAGACCTTTGCATTCTTGGCTGATTTACTACATAGTCTTTGCTCTAAGTTTGGTTGCTTAGACTAATTTGCTGCATATTTTACAAGATGACAGGTCATTATACCTCCAAGTTTATTCATCCTCAAGCCTTTTTTTATTATTATTATTATTATTATTATTATTATTATTATTATTTAACAGTAACAATCTACATTTGAACAGGCTTTGTTTTACCTATTTATTTAAGGACTTTTTTCTCTTACTGAATCAGGCCTAATAATCAATTCACAGTATGGTTATTATCCACTGATCTCTCTGTTATTTTATGGCCCTCCTCACTATAGCATGAGTGTCCCACAATCACAAATTTTATCTTCCTTACCTGTGAAACACAGAAGCATTTATCCTCATTTTTCAGATGGGGAAGTGAGATATAAAATAGATTATAAGTGACTTGGCCAAGGTCATACAGGAAGTCTGTGACTAAGGTGGGAATTGAACTCTGCTCTCGAGTTCCAGTCCAGGTCTCTCTCTAGTAGATCATTCTCCCTACTCTGTGATCAAGCACTTGAAACTTTTAAACAATGCTGCAATCCCAAATAATTTCTTACTACAAACCATCTAGCTAATGCAGTGATCTGAAATGCTCTGTATAGTCTTTAGGGAAAAGAAGATCTTATGATGACACAGCTAAGAACGTCTGAAAACCACAGTGCTTATGTGATTTTTTTGTTTCCCATTTCCAAACTCATGGTATAGCTTTGTTTCCTTTGGAGACAACACAGGAACGTGCATACACACCCCTGTCTAGACAGTGCAGCTCATTTGGGGAGAAATAGATTTTTAAACATGTACCTGTCAATGCATTGCTGTAAGATAAAGCCCTGAGGATCCCTGGAAGCTTCTCAAGGAAATGCCTGACTGTTCCAACTAAACCATTTTGTTTACTTCTCAAACCCATTTCTATATTTTGAAGAGACCAGGCTGACAATATGACATAGTGCATTAATTTAAACTTCTGTTTACTGGAGAAAATAGCACTGTACTTCTAAAAAGGAGAGGGGAATTAAAGCAGTTCTGGATATTTTCTCATAACAAACTCAACTAATTCTAAAATAAGCAAATATTGTCATTGTTTTTTTTAAGAGAAACCCAGAAAACTGAGATTTTTTTAAACTTAATAAAACCTCTAATATTGTATGAGTATTATCCTCTGAGCTGCTAAGAGCATTCAACTCCCAATAATTTCATCAGGATTTGAGCGATCTGTACTTTAAGGTTCAAGCCCCCAGGTAGCTGGTGAAGTATTTTAGTTGAAATAAGAACCTCTCCAAAACCTTAGCCCAACAAGCCAGCCAGACATGAACCAAAATTTTTCTTGAGATTCAAAGTTCAGAACTATTTTTTTTAAATATCTGTCTCATACATCTGTACTTCTGGGTACTATCATGATTTGGAACAGGAAGTGCTGGCATTTCCTATAAGAGAGGTTCCTCTCACAATATTTTTGGCCCATCTGGAAAAAAAATGTACAAAAAGGTGCAACAAAACCTATTCTCATGAGATTTCATCTTGATTTTACAAACCCAAGAAGTTCACATGATTGAAATAACCCAGATGACCTAATGAAATAATCCAAATAATATCTTTCATGGCTTAAGGCATTTCCCAGGGAATATAAGGGTAAAATGGACATTACTATTGACTGACCATGAAACTGATTTGCCAAACAGATTTTGAGGATGGAAAACTTAAGGGAAATAATCAAGGCTGTTGATGCAATGGGTAAGATACTTTGTGGGGAGTTAAGAAACACATATATGGGATGGTATCTCAGTTTAGGAAACCTGAATAAGGTATTGAAGCTAGGGCATTACTGGATGCTTACATGTGCTGATGTTACAGGTCAATTTTCTAGAGCCTGATTTTTTTAGTCTTCTGGATACCAGATCTCAGAAATAACTGGACAAAAAAATCATTGCTAATACTTTTAACACCTCAGAAGGAAGATATAGGTGCACCTGCTGCTCACCCTTTGCATGTTGCTAAGCCCATAAAGTGTTTTAAAAGGATGTGAATCAATCTTATAGAGGGGTACAGTGATTGTACCCTATGTTTGCATGGTAGATGATGTATTGTTTCTTGGAGATAATGTGGAAGATCAAGTCAATCCAAGTGGCTAGATACCTAACCCATCCATGCTCTATAGACCTACTAGTAAGGGTGTCAAGTTGAATCAGAGCAAATAGATCATCAGAACAGATGTACCCCTGTTGTCAAGAAGGCTAATGGCATATTGGGCTGCATTATAAGAACATTGCCAGCAGATTGAGGGAAGTGATTATTCCCCTCTATTCGGCACTGGTGAGGACACAACTGGAGTATTGTGTCCAGTTTTGGGGCCCCCACTAGAGAAAGGATGTGGACAAACTGGAGAGAGTCCAGCGGAGGGCGATGAAAATGATTAGGGGGCTGGGGCACATGACTTATGAGGAGAGGCTGAGAACTGGGCTTACTTAGTCTGCAGAAGAGAAGAGTGAAGGGGGATTTGATAGCAGCCTTCAACTACCTGAAGGGGGGTTCCAAAGAGGATAGAGCTAGGCTGTTCTCAGTGGTGGCAGATGACAGAACAAGAAACAATGGTCTCAAGTTGCAGCGGGGGAGATCTAGGTTGGATATTAGGAAACACTATTTCACTAGGAGGGTGGTGAAACACTGGAACGGGTTACCTAGGAAGGTAGTGGAATCTCCATCCTTAGAGGTTTTTAAGGCCCAGCTTGACAAAGCCCTGGCTGGGATGATTTAGTTGGGGTTCATCCTACTTTGAACAGGGGGTTGGACTAGATGACCTCCTGAGGTCTCTTCCAACCCTGATATTCTATGACTCTATGAAGGAAAGTATTTTGGCAGGGAGGCAGAGCTTCAGAGTCTCAATGTGTGGATAAGACGATGGTGTAGAGAGGAGGGGCTTAGATTTATTAGGAACTGAGGAAACTTTTGGGATGGGGGAGCCTATACAGGAAGGATGGGCTCCACCTAAACCAAAGTGGATCCAGACTGCTGGCACTTAACATTAAAAAGGTTGCAGAGAAATTTTTAAACTAAGAGATGGGGGAAAGCCGATTGCTGCAGAGGAGCACGTGGATCGGACAGACACTTCTCTTCGAGGAGAGTCTATTGATAGAGATTCTCTAGGTTTTAGTCAGGAGGAGAGGATGGAAGAGGATAAATTATGGGCCAGATCAGATGAGAAACATTCACATAAAAAAGAATCTGACTCATCAGAAAAGGGCAGACAAATAAACAGTGAAAAGTTTTTAAAGTGCTTGTACACAAATGCTAGAAGTATAAATAATAAGACGGGTGAAGTGCCTCATGTTAAAGAAGGATATTGATATAATAGGCATCACATAAACCTGGTGGAGAGGGGAAACTCAATGGGACACAATCAATCCTGGATACAAAATATATTGGTATATCGGAAGGACAGAACAGGTCGTGCGGCGGTGGTAAAGGGGGTGGGAGTGGTACTATATGTGAAAGAAAATGTAGAATCAAATGAAGTAAAAATCTTAAATGAATCCACATGTTCCATACAATCTCTATGGATAGTAATTCCATGCTCTAATAAGAATATAACAGTAGGGGTCTATTATCGACCACCTAACCAGGACAGTGATAGTGACGATGAAATGCTAAGGGAGATTAGAGAGGCTATCAAAATAAAGAACTCAATAATAGTGGGGATTTCAATTATCCTCATATTGACTGTGTACATGTCACCTCAGGACGAAATGCAGAGCCAAAATTTCTCAATACTTTAAATGACTGCTTCTTTGAGCAGCTAGTACAGGAACCCACAAGGGGAGAGGCAATTCTCAATTTAGTCCTGAGTGGAGCACAGGATCTGGTCCAAGAGGTAATTATAACAGGACTTCTTGGAAATAGTGACCATAATATAATAATATTTAACATTCCTGTGGTGGGAAGAACACCTCAACAGCCCAACACTGTGGCATTTAATTTCAGAAAGGGGAACTATGCAAAAATGAGAAGGTTAGTTAAACAGAAATTAAAAGTTACAGTGACTAGAGTGAAATCCCTGCCAGCTGTATGGACACTTTTCAAAGACACCATAATAGAGTCCCAACTTAAATGTATACCCCAAATTAAAAAAAACGCAGTAAAATAATTTTAAAAGAGCCACCGTGGCTTAACAACCATGTAAAAGAAGCAGTGAGAGATAAAAAGGCATCCTTTAAAAAGTGGAAGTCAAATCCTAGTGAGGTAAATAGAAAGAAGCATAAACACTGCCAAATTAAGTGTAAAAATGTAATAAGAAAAGCAAAAAAGGAGTTTGAAGAACAGCTGGCCAAAAACTCAAAAGGTAATAAAAAAATGTTTTTTTAAGTAAATCAGAAGCAGGAAGCCTGCTAAACAACTAGTGGGACCCCTGGACGATTGAGATACAAAAGGAGCGCTTAAAGACGATAAAGTCATTGCGGAGAAACTAAATGAATTCTTTGCTTCAGTCTTCACAGCTGAGGATGTTAGGGAGATTCCCAAACCTGAGCCGTCCTTTGTAGGTGACAAATCTGAGGAATTGTCACAGATTGAAGTGTCACTAGAGGAGGTTTTGGAATTAATTGATACATTTAACAATAACATGTCACCGGGACCAGATGGCATTCACCCAAGAGTTCTGAAAGAACTCAAATGTGAAATTGCGTAACTATTAACTATGGTTTGTAACCTGTCCTTTAAATCAACTTCTGTACCCAATGACTGGAAGATAGCTAATGTAACGCCAATATTTAAAAAGGGCTCTAGAGGTGATCCCGGCAATTACAGACCAGTAAGTCTAATGTCAGTACCCGGCAAATTAGTTGAAACAATAGTAAAGAATAAAATTGTCAGACACCTAGAAGAACATAAATTGATGGGGAAAAGTCAACATGGTTTCTGTAAAGGGAAATAGATTAGTAATACATTATTAGATTTCTTTGAAGGGCTCAACAAACATGTGGACAAGGGGGATCCAGTGGACATAGTGTACTTAGATTTCCAGAAAGCTTTTGACAAGGTCCCTCACCAAAGGCTCTTACGTAAATTAAGTTGTCATGGGATAAGAGGGAAGATCCTTTCATGGATTGAGAACTGGTTAAAAGACAGGGAACAAAGGGTAGGAATAAATGGTAAATTTTCAGAATGGAGAGGGGTAACTAGTGGTGTTCCCCAAGGGTCAGTCCTAGGACCAATCCTATTCAACTTATTCATAAATGATCTGGAGAAAGGGGTAAAAAGTGAGGTGGCAAAGTTTGCAGATGATACTAAACTGCTCAAGATAGTTAAGACCAAAGCAGACTGTGAAGAACTTCAAAAAGATCTCACAAAACTAAGTGATTGGGCAACAAAATGGCAAATGAAATTTAATGTGGATAAATGTAAAGTAATGCACATTGGAAAAAATAACCCCAACTATACATACAATATGATGGGGGCTAATTTAGTTACAACTAATCAGGAAAGAGATCTTGGAGTCATCGTGGATAGTTCTCTGAAGACGTCCATGCAGTGTGCAGTGGCAGTCAAAAAAGCAAACAGGATGTTAGGAATCATTAAAAAGGGGATAGAGAATAAGACGGAGAATATATTATTGCCCTTATATAAATCCATGGTACGCCCACATCTTGAATACTGCATACAGATGTGGTCTCCTCATCTCAAAAAAGATATACTTTTTTTCAGAGAAGGGCAACTTAAAATGATTAGGGGTTTGGAACTGGTCCATATGAGGAGAGATTAAAGAGGCTAGGACTTTTCAGCTGGGAAAAGAGGAGATATGGGGGGGGGGAGGGGGAGATATGATAGAGGTATATAAAATCATGAGTGGTGTGGAGAAAGTGAATAAGGAAAAGATATTTACTTGTTCCCATAATATAAGAACTAGGGGCCACCAAGTGAAATTAATGGACAGCAGGTTTAAAACAAATAAAAGGAAGTTCTTCTTCACACAGCGCACAGTCAACCTGTGGAACACCTTGCCTGAGGAGGTTGTGAAGGCTAGGGCTATAACAGGTTTTAAAAGAGAACTAGATAAATTCATGGAAGTTAAGTCCATTAATGGCTATTTGCCAGGATGGGTAAGGAATGGTGTCCCTAGCCTCTGTTTGTCAGAGGGTGGAGATGGATTGGAGGAGAGAGATCACTTGATCATTACCTGTTAGGTTCACTCCCTCTGGGATACCTGGCATTGGCCACTGTCGGTAGACAGGATACTGGGTTGGATGGACTTTTGGTCTGACCCAGTATGGCCATTCTTATGTTCTTGGTCATATTCTCTTTGCTGAATTGACAAAAAATGGCAGCAATCATTGGATAAAAGCAACCAGAGAATCTTGCCAAGAGAGAAGAGCTATCAGGAATAATTAGGGTTATATCAAACCATTGGCACCATTAATTGATCTCCTAAAGAAAGATTGAGTTTCAGTGAGGTGCTGAGTAAAGATTCAGTCTTCACCAAAAACAACTAATAGACAGTGGAGGGACATTGACAAGCTGTGATATAAATGAAGGGGTAATTCTTGAGATTGATACATCTAAGTAAAGATTTGGGGCTGTCTCCCTTTAAGAAGGGAACCCAGTAGTTTATGTACCCAAGTCTTTCATATTCACTGAAATAAGCTATGCATAAATCAGAGATGTATGAAATTGTGTTCAGCTGTGAGTATTTCCATCAATATGTGTGTGGGAGAAAAGTAATAGTGAAATCTGACTGAGTCTTTAGAGGCAATAATAAAATCAATAAAACAACACCAAATAAGCATTGCAGCAGTTCTATCAAGACTAAAAAAATATTGCACCTGAAAAAATAGAACATTAAACAGAGACCAAGATAGGATATATCAGTCATTCATACCTGAAGCAGATTATTTCTGGAAGGGCATAACATTATGGAGGCACAAATTCATGTAGTCTGTCCATATTATCTGTGTCAGACAAGAAATTGACAAAATTAATGATTGTAGCTAAATAAGGTCATTAGCTAGTCACACTATTATAGTGATAGGGCACTGGAGGTCTGAGGAACTAAAAGTTAATAGATCATCTGACCTTCCAAATGAAAGATTTGTGGGTCCATTGTCTCTGAGATTTGGAAATTACAAAGATTATCCATTGCAGACACAAGAGTAAAAAAGTCCAAACGTAGGGCTACACATTTGCTGTTTTGACTTGAGATGAATGCAGAAGCTGAAGAACTGCTATACAACAAGAGAGATGGTCTGTGCTCAAAGCACTAAACTGGGCCTCAAATGATGTGATTTAAATTCTCAGATTTACCACAGACTTCCTATGTGACTTTGGGAAAATCACTTACTCCTCTGTAACTCTGTTCCCCATCTGTAAAATGGGAATAATACTACTTCCTTTCTTCTGTCTCCTCTCTTGCAGACAGAAGTAGTCACAGCTGAGGAATGCTGTTGTCAAATCTGTTATCTATTCACAAATAGAGACCTCAAGTCCCTAAACAAATAAGAGGATGGTGAACTTTCATGTGGAAATTATAAAGTCTGTCCAGTCTTCCATATCCCCAAAGGATTCTTTGTAATCGATGGACCTGTAAGAAGCCCAGTTAAATATTCCTCAGAAGGAGAGTTCTCCGTAAATTTCTCAACAACACAACTGTATTGAGAATGGTCCTCTCACACAGACAGGTCACCTTCCAGTGCCTGCCATTTTGTTCAATTACCTGCTTTATATTTTATTTAATTCGTTTTATTTATTTATTTGCTGAATTGATTTATTTTAAGTACCAATAGAAAAAAGTTTAGCAAAAATGTCATGGGAGGGCATGATGCTCCTCTCTCATTGGTCTATATCAGCCATAACTTAATTGACGTCAATTTTGTCATTGCACTAGTTTGAAACCAGTGAGAGGAAAATCAGATCGTATTCTCCCATTGATGTTTTTCACTTCTTTCCACTGAAACTTCTGTCTCCTCTATTATTTCTTCTTCGCCTACTGGTCTCACTTGAAAATAGTGTACTATATTTGTTTTTTACTGTGTCTTCTTATTAACCAATTATCCCTTCCTTCACCATCCACGTCTCCCTTTAACAGGCTTCACTTCAATAAACTGGACCTTCTTTTCTGCAATCTCACCTTTGGTATTTAAGTCTAATCAAAATAAATCTCAGATAATCACTGAACCGCCTCTGTACTGCTGCCTTTTAGCGGTAGCTCCTCCACCCACAGCCTGAAATTGCTAATCATTAAAAACATCCCATTTTTTTTAAACTCCCCACTCTTCAGCATTTACATAGACTAAAAATTGATGTAGGAGTTTTTAAACTGAACAACACAATGGCGAAGAGACAAAAACTATTACAATGCCAGAAAGAACATACTGCAAGTGGAATTGTGAGAGAAAATAAACTCCCAAATCGAACAGAACAAAACATGCTGTAAATCCTTTTTATTTGCTTTGAGAAATTGTGGACAAGCTTGTCATCCTATTGTGTGCTGTAGGAGTGTACTGTCCTAAGGAAAACCCTGATGTTCATTTTCCCCCACTGAAGTGATTGTAAGCTGTGCCATTAACAGGAGCAGGGCTGAGCCCTTGAATTCGGTGGCAAACCTAATTAGCAGGCACTGTGATAATAAATGGCTCTTGTGATAGCTGGATTTTAATCTGACAATAAATCATATTTGATATAGAGTAGAATACTGGTAAAAGACAACTATCCAAAAATGTAAATACGGTTATTTTTAAAGACAGACTGATCCTGATTCACTCTAACATTTCTGGCTAAGGGACAATTGACATGTAAACCAGAATCTGGTCACCATGGGTGAAATTCTGGCTCCGTTGAAGATAATGGCAATACTCCCATTGACTTCAGCAGGGCCAGGATTTCACCCCTGATTTTAGTCTTACTAAGGCCTGGTCTACACTACGATTTTAGTTCGAATTTAGCAGCGTTATAGCAAATTAACCTTGTACCCGTCCACACAACGAGGCCATTTAATTCGATTTAACGTGCTCTTAAAATCGGTTTCTGTATTCCTCTCCGACGAGGGGAGTAGCGCTGAAATCGACATTGCCGGTTCGAATTAGGGTTAGTGTGGACGGAATTCGAAGGTATTGGCCTCCGGGAGGTATCCCACAGTGCACCATTGTGACCGCTCTGGACAGCAATCTAAACTCGGATGCTCTGGGCAGTTGGACAGGAAAAGCCCCGCGAACTTTTGAATTTCATTTCCTGTCTGCCCAGCCTGGTGAGCACAGGTGACCACACAGAGCTGAACAGCACAGGTAGCCATGCAGTCCGAGAACCGCAAACGAGCACCAGCATGGACCACACGCGAGATACTGGATCTGATCGCTATATGGGGAGAGGATTCCGTGCTCGCAGAACTGCGTTCCAAGAGACGGAATGCAAAAATTTTCGACAAGATCTCCAAGGGCATGATGGAGAGAGGCCACAATCGGGACTCCTATCAGTGCCGTATTAAGGTGAAGGAGCTCCGACAGGCCTATCAGAAAACCAAGGAGGCAAACGGACGGTCCGGGGCAGAGCCGCAGACATGCCGCTTCTACGAGGAGCTGCATGCAATTCTCGGGGGGGCCGCCACCACTACCCCACCCCTGACCGTGGACTCCGAGGAGGGGTTAATCTCATCCTTGAATGACGAATCTGCGGACGGGGAAGAGGAGGAGGAGGAGGAGGACGAACTTGTGGAGAGCACACAGCACTCCATTCTCCCCGACAGCCAGGAGCTGTTTCTGACCCTGACCGAAGTGCCCTCCGAACCCTCCCAAGGCGGCATCGCAGACCCCCTGGAAGGGACCTCTGGTGAGTGTACCTTTTCAAATATATCAAACATGGTTTAAAACAAGTATTTGTTTAATGATTAATTTGCCCTGGGGACTTGGGATGCATTCGCGGCCAGTACAGCTACTGGAAAAGTCTGTTAACGTGTCTGGGGATGGAGTTGAAATCCTCCAGGGACATCTCCATGAAACTCTCCTGGAGGTACTCCAAAAGCTTTTCCAGAAGGTTTCTGGGCAGGGCAGCCTTATTCCGTCCTCCATGGTAGGACACTTGACCGCGCCATGCTAGCAGCAAGTAATCCGGTATCATTGCTTGACAAAGCTTGGCAGCGTATGGTCCCGGTGTTTGCTGGCATTCAAGCAACATCCGTTCTTTATCTTGCTGTGTTATCCTCAGGAGAGTGATATCGTTCAGGGTAACCTGTTTGAAATACGGGAATGTAATTAAGGGGACAGAGGTGGCCCCGTTCCTACTGGGCTGTTTGCCTGTAGCTGAAAAGAAATCTTTCCCTGCAGTTAGCCAAGCGGGCGGGGGGGAGTGGGTGGACAATGGCGCTGAGGTTTTCGCGTTTGGCTAGCAGGGGTCTTCCCTGATACCAGCCACGCGGTGGGGGGAGGGGTAACGCGATCATCCCACAGAAGTGGATGGGGGGGCTAGTTTGTTATCTGCATGGATCTTCCATGATACCAGCCACGTGGTGGGGGGAGGGGGTCAACCGATCATCCCACAGAATTGAATGGGTGGTGGGTGGGGGTTATTATGTTATCTGATGCTGCACGGTAACAGGAAAACCGCAGCACGTAAAGGGCTTTGCTTGCTATGGGAAAGGAGGGCGCTGATTTAATGCAGAAGCCGCAGGACAATGGCTTACCATGGCTGCATACAAGCCGAATTCTGTTGCCCGGCCCTGCGTCTGCTGTGATCTCTAACACCAAAGCCGCGGGCACTCAATATAAGATGCAAAATGCGACCTTGTACATTGCTATGTAATGTGAAAAGTGTTCACCGTGAAAGAGTATAAGCATTGTTCTATAAAATGTATCTTTTTACATACTTCTCTCCCTTTTTTTCCCTCCTCCTGCAGCTGCAAATTTTTCAATCCTCCCGCCCCCGGCCCGAAGGCTCTCCCAGATAAGGCGGCGAAAGAGACGCACGCGAGACGACATGTTCTCGGAAATTATGCAATCGACCCGGGATGAGAGAGCTAATTTCAATGACTGGAAGGACACTGTATTAAAATTCCGGAAAGAGGCCAGTGACCGTGAGGAGAAGAGGGACCAACGGGAGGACATGAGGGACCAACGGGAGGAGAAAAGGGACCAACGTGAGGAGAGAAGGGACGAACGTGAGGAGAGGAGGGACGCCCGAGACGAGAAGTGGCGGGATGCAACGCTGGGGCTGCTGCGTGAGCAGACAGACATGCTCCGGCGTCTGGTGGAGCTCCAGGAACGGCAGCTGCAGGATTACCGAGTGCCGCTGCAGCCCCTCTATAACCGCCCTCCCCCCTCCCCAAGTCCCGTAGCCTCCTCACCCCGACGTGTAAGAACGCGGGGGGGGAAGCTCCGTGCAACCTGCCAGTCCACCCCATTAGAGAGCCCGAGCAAAAGGCTCTCATTATTTTGAATGTTGTTCCTGCCCTGTTCCTTCACTCCTACCCTCCTCCCAAACCCCACCCGGACTACCTGGTTATTTCTCTCCCTATGTTCATTACCCCCCGTTAATAAAAAGTTCTTGATTTGTAATTTGAAAACGACACTGACTTTATTTTTTTTTAAATAAAACTGGGATCGAAGGGGGAAGGGGGAAGGGTGGGTTGCTTACAGGGAATGAGTGAATCAAGTGGGCGGGTTTTCAACAGGGACAAACAAACATAACTTTCACACAGGAGCCTGGGCAGCACTGAAACTTGTTTTCAGAGCTTCTCTGATGCGCACCGCTTCCTGGTGTGCTCTTCTAATCGCCCTGGTGTCTGGCTGCGCGTAATCAGCGGCCAGGCGGTTTGCCTCAGCCTCCCACCCCGCCATAAAGGTCTCCCCCTTGCTCTCACAGAGATTGTGGAGCACACAGCAAGCTGCAATAGCAATGGGGATGTTGGTTTGGCTGAGGTCCGAGCGAGTCAGTAACGAGCGCCAGCGACCTTTTAAACGTCCAAAGGCACACTCTACCACCATCCTGCACTTGCTCAGCCTGTAGTTGAACCGCTCCTGAGTACTGTCCAGGCTGCCTGTGTATGGCTTCATGAGCCACGGCATTAAGGGGTAGGCTGGGTCCCCAAGGATAACGATGGGCATCTCAACATCCCCAATGGTAATTTTCCGGTCTGGAAAGTAAATCCCTTGTTGCAGCCGTTTAAACAGACTAGTGTTCCTGAAGACGCGGGCGTCATGAACCCTTCCCGGCCATCCCACGTTGATGTTGGTGAAACGTCCCTTGTGATCCACCATTGCTTGCAGCACCATAGAAAAGTACCCCTTGCGGTTTATGTACTGGCTGCCCTGGTGCTCCGGTGCCAAGATCGGGATATGGGTTCCATCTATCGCCCCACCACAGTTAGGGAATCCCATTGCAGCAAAGCCATCCACAATGAGCTGCACATCTCCCAGCGTCACTACCTTTTTTAGCAGCAGCTCAACGATTGCTTTGGCTACTTGCATGACAGCAGCCCCCACGGTAGATTTTCCCACTCCGAACTGATTACCGACTGACCGGTAGCTGTCCGGTGTTGCAAGCTTCCACAGGGCTATCGCCACTCGCTTCTCAACTGTGAGGGCTGCTCTCATCTTGGTGTTCTGGCGCGTCAGGGCAGGGGAAAGCAAGTCACAAAGTTCCAGGAAAGTGCCCTTACGCATGCGAAAGTTTCGCAGCCACTGGGAATCGTCCCACACCTGCAGCACTATGCGGTCCCACCAGTCAGTGCTTGTTTCCCGGGCCCAGAATCGGCGTTCCACAGCGAGAAGCTGCCCCATTGCCAACATGATCTCCAAAGCGCCGGGGCCCGTGGCGCGAGACAATTCTGTGTCCATGTCCATGTCCGCATCAGTCTCGTCGCCGCGCTGCCGTAGCCGCCTCCTCCTCGCCTGGCTTTTCTGGTCCTGGTTGAGCATAAACTGCACTATAATGCGCGTGGTGTTTACAATGTTCATGACTGCAAACTTGAGCTGAGCGGGATCCATCCTTGCCGAGGTATGGCGTCCGCTCAGTTCAACAAGGAAAAAAGGCGCGAAATGGTTGTCTGCCGTTGTTTTCACGGAGGGAGGGGGAGGATGTTCCCAGAACCGCCCGCGACAATATTTTTTGTCCCATCGGGCATTGGGATCTCGACCTAGAATTACAATGGGCGGGGGGGACTGCGGGAACTCTGGGATAGCTATGGGATAGCTACCCACAGTGCAACGCTCTGGAATTCTATGCTAGTCTTTGTACATGGACGCGCACCGCCGAATTAATCCGCTTACTGTGGCCGCGTACAATCGAATTTATACAATCGGTTTCATAAAATCGAATTCCGTAAATTTGGACTAATCCCGTAGTGTAGACGTACCCTTAGATGCAGATGAGTTTCAAAGAGGCATTTGAATGAGGAAATGGGGAATACCTCCAAGGCTATACAGGGGTATGTTAAAAGATAAAGGGGATAGTAGCCGTTGGAAGTGAAAGGAATTGTTGCATTCCCTCCATTGCCCATTATGTCTGATAAAACATTACATTGTTGAAATACTGATACAATCTCAGCCAACATGCCCGATATAATGATTAAGAATTCTGTCACATTTTGATCATTACAAATGGTTACAGACTATAAAAGACTGGAATCCAAGTGTGAGACACCTGTAACTATAAACTGCATTCCTGAGTTGCTGCCTGGCCAAGAAGGTCATATAGGAAAGTAATTCTGAAAAGCTGGGTGACAGGGGAAAAGGAGAATGTGTCATTTAGACATGTAAAGGTATTTTTATTCACTGCAATTATATCTAAGTGTTATCAATCTAAAAGAGATCTAAGAGTTTTCAGATCAGATCTGTTATGCTTAGTGTGGCAGATATATCAATTTCCTGCAATATCTTTGGGAGAACTCATTAAATTAAGTTTTTAAGTATCTTTGGAGTCCAAGTCCATTGTATTAAATGCAAGAGCGATACATAATTTGGGCCTGGATGATCAAGTACTGTGTTGAAAAATGTGGCAGACAAGGATGAGATTTTGGGACAATACATGTGGATTTCTTGGGAAATATCTAGGGGGAGGTGAATGCAAATCTGCCCCGCACCATTATGCAAAAATCTATCTCTTTGAAGCTACCCCCGAGGACAGAGCAATTTTCTGCTGATTACCTGTTCCCAGGGTCCCAAGATCAAAGGCCCAAATCATATAAAGAAGTGACTCTCAAATCCATGGGTCTGTTTGTTCTGAGCTAAAAGTTGTTATGAATTTGTTTCCATGGAAAAACCCATTGGTAGGATTTGAAGGACTGACATCTGCCAGAGAGTTGTTGGAGTTGGGGGTGATTGCTGGTAAGCTTGTTATCATGCATGTAGGTTCTTTTATTGTTGTTATATGTTTTATCTGTAATGCTTTCACTGTAAGAATAAATGTGCTTGCTTTGAAAGAGCTGTGTGGTCATTTCTAATTGTGGGTTATTATGATGTTCATAGCCTCTGGGGCAAAAGCAAAGCAGACCTGCTGCGGGAGTCTGACTTGCTGGGGAACTTACAATGTAGGCAGGGAACTGTGCAGCCTAGTAAAGGACAGGAGGGCAAGAAATGAAGTTCTCCGTGCAATAGAGGTGACAGCTGAATAGACGGGAGCCTACAGTGGGTGCCCTTGCTGGACCACGAAGGGGATACAGGTGCAGTTCTCCTGAACAGACACACAGTTTCTTTTGCTTTACTATGATCTTTTCTCTGTTTTTAATGCATCTTGGTTTTTAATTAGATAACTTGAGTCTTATGGCATGTCTACACTACTACGGTTTGCCTCCCTCGCCTTATGGTATGCCTGCCTCAGCTCCTTTATCTTCACTCTGCACTGCACTGAATCCTGATTATAGCTCTTTTCGCACAAGACTCGAGAAATCTGCCTGTAGGTATCAAAATTCCTACAGCTCAAGTGCAGCTGTGACTGCACAGCCTCCTCTCCCCATATACTGAGCAGATCTAAAGCAGTCCAAGTCGGAGAGCGTTTGCTATGATAAGATGCCATGGTCTACTGGGAAGATGCAATGAGACCTCTCCACGTTGAGACAACAGGAAATGGAATTTCAAAAATTCCCAGGGCTGCTAAGGCGGAGGGCCGGATGGTTGTTTGCCTGTCTGCAGAGCAGTGGAGTTCAAACTGCTGACCAGAGCGGTCAGGATGGGCATTGTGAGACACCTCCAGGAGGCCAATTAAAGTGATGAAATCAAGCATGGTGTCTACACTGGCACTTTGTCAACAAAAAATGTGCACAAAAAACCTTATGTCTCTCATTGGTGTGGTTTTATTTTGTCGTCAAAACAGGGCATTTTTGCCAGCAAAAGCTGCATCACAGTGTGTATGCATTCACTGTTTTTTTGACAAAAGCTGCCTTTTGTCGACAAAACTCTGTAGTGTAGATAAGGCCTAAGTCTACACTGGGAAAATGAGCTGTGTTAGGAAACATGCTAAATGATTTAAATTAACACAATGTTAACTCAATGCTCACTCAATGCTCAATGGTGTTTGGAAAACAAAGATAATCATGGTTCATTCTAGAGAGTCAGCTTAACATGTTTTTAAGTGTGACTATTTTCCTGCATTAGGTACTAAGTGGTGTTCACCAACACATGCCTTACCAAAATTATAGTGGGTAGACCAGGCTTCACATAGCATATTTTCTTTTCCAGTATAGGCAAAGCCATAGAGAAAAAATGGTGTCTGGGGTATACCCCACTTGGGTTTCTTTGTCAGCAGGGTGCAGACTAAGGATATGTCTACACAGAAAAGTTTTTTATCATTTATGCTGGCACAACCCCCATTTTGGACACATTTTCGAGTATCTTTTTATCGATTTAGCTTAAACCCCTTCCCAAGTGATCGAGATCAAACTACCAGAATAAGTGAGTTTACTTAAGGGATTACACTGGAATAATTATATCTGTTCAAGTTCACACTTTAGGTTAAACCTAAAAGCTTTTCCATGTAGACAAGACCTAAGGAATGCTTTCTCATCAGGTATAGTGCCTACTGGACTAATAGATCCTCAAGAAAAACCTAAGGAGCACAGGAAAGAACCAAGTTTAAGAGTCAAAAGATTACACCTTTGTGTGTTAATAATAAATAAGGCTTAAGGATTGAGCATTGGAAATACGGTGGTGCACTAGCTACTTACTAGCTGTATCAAGAAAGGGGTCTCATTTTTAAGATACACTAGTAAATAACAGTGTGCCACCACATTTGATGGATCAAAGCAGTAGGGTCAGACATCTAGATATGACTCTGATATTTCTCCATTTCTCAGTTTAGGAAAAGTCCATAAGCAATCTCCTAAGCCACAAATTTGAATAAAACAGTATACTGAATGTCCCTGAAAGGTGATGTAGAGTTCAACTCCCACAACAATCTAAATTGTTTAGATGATCCCTTAAAATTGTTTGTATTGTGCAAGTCCATCAACATAAATTGTTCTGCTGCCATTGTGTATGAATCGACCATGTGAAGTAAGGTTCATTTGTCCATATGTAAGTTTCTATCTAAATACAGTCAAATATTTCCACATTTCTGATTAAAATGAAATAACTGAGTTGTCATTCAAATCACAACTTTCTGTAGCTTTGCTTGCCATCAAAACATTATGCATCCTTGACTTGTTTTGAATAAGTAAAATGAAAATTATGTTATGTTTTCATTCTTAAGTCAGTGGATGTTACCTGAATGCATGCCATCACTTGTATTTTGTTGAAACTAACTAAAAATAATTCAGTTCGTCTTGCAGCACCCTTTGGAATAACATGTCCTAATTTAAAATAAATATATATTCCTTGGTTGAGAGGGAGTGTTTTCCTGCTCTCCTGCTATGTTTATAATGGCCTTTTCAGCAGGATAAAACTGATTTACTAACTGATGCCACCCAAGATCAGTGAAATATATGTACCCAGGAGCCCTTTAAACATTTCATTTTATGTAAGCCAGTCACCCTAGAATCTATGTACCAAATATATTAAAGTATAAAATAGAATCACATGTATTTAGTCCCTACCATATGCATTATTCAGAAAAGTAAGAGCAGATCAATTGCCAGAAAATCTCCAAAACCAAGAAAAACTTTATATTGAGCTTACCTTCCTCACACATAGAGAATTAAACCCAGCCATTAAGGCAAATGTTCAAGGAAACTGAGGCCTACCCTTATTTTGACATAGATTCTAAAACTTTCTACTTCTGTCACTGTGTCACCTCCCTCCACTGCACTGAATTAGCTGCATGTCTTGTCATTCACTCTGAAAAAGCATTGCTGATGCTGTAGGTGCATGTAGTCAGCATGATGAAGTATGAGTAAGGGACAATGGAGGGAGGCCTTTGGAAAGTTATAAAAAGAAGAAAACAAAAGGGGGTCAGCAGAAGAAGGAAGCTGAAAATACAAGAGTGTGGGAGGGATGGGTGGGTTGGAGGGAAACCTACACATGGGTGTGAAGTGATTAATTTTGTGACTTTTTATAAAAATAGGTTGTGAATTTGGACAGAAATGGTAGTTAAGCTAGTGCTAAAAAAAGCTGGCTATCTTCACGGATGCTTGTTATGCAGAGAGAAAAATGCTGAGAAATGATTTTGGTTCTAGTGTTGGTATCACCCTGTAGTGGACTTACATCTGCCATTATTTGTGGCAACATTGCCAGAAATACTGATCCTTAAAAAGGGTACTCGAGACCAGAACTGGTGACTACTTGGTGCTCTGACATCCAGCGGCGGCTCCAGGCACCAGCACACCACGCCTGTGCCTGGGGCGGCAAGCCGCGGGGGGTGCCCTGCTGGTCCCCGCGAGGGCGGCAGTCAGGCTGCCTTCGGCGGCATGCCTGCAGGAGGTCCGCCGGTCCTGCGGCTTCTGAGGCAATCCGGCGGCGGGTACGCCTAAGGCGCGGGACCTGCGCGCCGCCGAAAGCCGCCTGACTGCCCTGCTTGGGGCGGCAAAATACATAGAGCCGCCCCTGCTGACATCCTCCTTTGGTACATGACTTTCTTAGAAACAATAATATAGAGACAGATATCAAGGAATCGATTTGCTATATTTATTAGTGGCATGGATGGTTTTGTAATGAAAGCCCAGGACTGGGAGGTCAGGCATCTATTTATCTCTGGCACTGCTTTCACGTGTGACCTTGGGCAAGTCACTTAACCTCCTTGTGCCTCAGTTTCACCATCTGTAAAATGAGGATAATAATTGTAACTCATAGCTTTATTGTGAAGCTTGGGTGCATTTGAAAATTTCCTCCTTAAGGGATTTAGGAGTACAAACCCCATTGACATTGAATTCCTAAATCTCTTTGGCCCTTTTGAAAATCTGCCCCCCACATTCATTAATGCTTGTAAAGCACATTGAAATACTGAGATGAAATGTGATATAAGAGTCTGTGGTTGGAATATGATTATTATAGCTGGGAAAAGAGGGGTTTTTTTGGGGGGGGGGGAATCATGTGAACCAGCAGGTTTGAATGTACTGTTTGGTTTCACAATAGATATAATATTGGGGAATTAACTTAGAAGAGTTCAGATTTTGGGAGTCCGTTTGCAGAGCATGGGTGGCAGGAGAGAGACCCATCCTCTCATCCTGCAGGTATGGATTCCCATAATGCCAGGCTTGTCTTCATTTCTTGCTTCCCCATGGAGGCCCAGGTCCTGATTCAAGAAAGCATTAAGAATATGCTTAACCCAGGACACTAACACTCATCTGCTATCCATGTTCTAGAGATTGGGTCTTGAAGTGTAGATCCATACTGCATCATGACCAAATTCAAGCTATGTTCCTAGGCCCCAGTGCTGAACCCAACCGTAATATTAATATGTGAGAAAGCATTTGGGGAAATTGCTCCCAAAGGAAGTCTTTCTGTAGGAGTCTGTCTAGTTTTGGAGAACAGTATGTTTCATGTCACCTTTGTATTTCTTTTAATACAAATGCTAATTGGCTTTGATGTCCCAAAATATATATTTTAAAAAATAGATATAATTCTTTGCCAGGTATGCAAATCCACCCTGGAATGAATGTCTGAAGAAAAGGAAATATTGTGACATCATTAGCCATAAAAACGAGGAGTACTTGTGGCACCTTAGAGACTAACAAATTTATTTAAGCATAAGCTTTTGTGGGCTAAAAACCACTTCATTGGATGCATGCAGTGGAAAATACAGTAGGAAGATATATATATACACAGAGAGAACATGAAAAAATGGGTGTTGCCATACCAAATATAATGAGAGTAATCAGTTAAGGTGGGCTATTGTCAGCAGGAGGAAAAAAAACTTTTGTAGTGATAATCAGGATGGCCCATTTCCAACAATTGACAAGAAGGTGTGAGTACCAGTAGGGGGAATAGTTCTACTTTGTGTAATGACCCATCCACTCCCAGTCTTTATTCAAGCCTAATTTAATGGTGTCCAGTTTGCAAATTAATTCGAATTCAGCAGTTTCTCGTTGGAGTCTGTTTTTGAAGTTTTTTTGTTGTACTATTGCAATTTTTAGGTCTGTAATTGAGTGACCAGGGAGATTGAAGTATTCTCCAACTGGTTTTTGAATGTTATAATTCTTGATGTCCGATTTGTGTCCATTTATTCTTTTGCGTAGAGACTGTCCGGTTTGGCCAATGTACATGGCAGAGGGGCATTGCTGGCACATGATGGCATATATCACATTGGTAGATATGCAGGTGAACGAGCCTCTGATAGTGTGGCTGATGTGATTAGGTCCCATGATGGTGTCCCCTGAATAGATATGTGGACAGAATTGGCAACGGGCTTTGTTGCAAGGATAGGTTCCTGGATTAGTGTTTTTGTTGTGTGGTGTGTGGTTGCTGGTGAGTATTTGCTTCAGGTTGGGGGGCTGTCTGTAAGCGAGGACTGGCCTGTCTCCCAAGATCATTCCTTCTTCTTTGTGATTTTGTTTCATTTTACCTGTTGCATTTTTTCTTACCATTGTGGCCCCAATTCAATAGAAGATTTAAACACATGGTTCATTTTAAGAATGTGCTGAAATCATATTTGACTGCAATGGGTATTGCCATTTGCTTCAAGTTAAGCATGTGCCTAAATGCTCTTTCAAAGGGGTTGAGGCCTCATCCTCAGTATCATTTTGATGGGGTATTTACCCCAGAGCTGCCCTGAAGGAGTTAAAGTGATGCATATATAGGGTGACCATATTTCCCAAAGGGAAAAAGGGATACCTTGCATGGGGCTGGCCCGAGGCCCACACTCCACCCGGGGCTGACAGCCTGCACCCACCACCCAGCGCCCCAAAGATTCCTCCACACTCTCCTGATGATCAGCTGACAAGAGCAAACGGGACAAATGGCCAGTTTTGCCAAAAAAGTTGGGACATTTGGGACAGGGCTTAAAAAGGGGACCGACCAAGCCAAAACGGAATGTATGGTCACCCTACTCACATAGGTCCAACTAAACTTGTGGGCTGCACCTGGTGGAGACTGCCTTGATTGAAAATGATTTATGGCAGACGAAGCCCAGCTGGGGCAGAAACTGGGTAAGGCATAGATTCAGGAAATTTGCAGTAGAAGAGGGCTGCAAGATGGAAGCTGGTAGTCACTTTCTGGGCTTAGAGCGGGAAAAGGAGGAAACCCAGGCAGAGAGAAGCCCGAGGATCCTGGCCCTGAGGGAATGGTTTACTCAGAAGAGTGGAGGACAAAACCGATGGGATGCAGAGTAGAAAGAAGCCCAGGGAAAGAGCAGCAAGGGTACAGATTGTGCAGACCTTGTCTGCTGATTGTAGGGTCCCTGGGCTGGAACCTGGAGTAGTGGGTGGGCCTGGGTTCTCCTATCAGCCATGGGGAAGTTGCACAGGATTGTGGGAGATGCCAACTGGATAGCTGGTCCAGAAGGACTTCGATATCCCAGAAGGAGGGTGGGGGAACTATACAGTGGCTTAGCCAAAGGCTGGAGTCACAAAGAGAGAGAGCCCTCTGAGTTGCAGAGAGAGGCTCTGTGGTGAACAAATGACAGAAGCCAGGCCAGACAAGAGCTGATTGCCCAGAGTCCTCCATGAGGAGGCCCCCAAGCAGTGAGTGTACTCCATAACAATCATCTTTGATTGTTTTAAAGTGCTAAATAGGAGTGCAGGATCAAGTATAGATTTCCTCTTAACTGAAAAAAGAAACAGAAAGAGTTTCAGAAACTAATCTTTGACAAAGCCGAAGTAAACCATGTTCTTGCACATTATGTTTAGCATATTTAAAAGTAGGGGCTGGGGAGGGAGAGAGAGACTTCTGAAACTCTTAACCTCTTGGTGCTGGAAGTTGTGAGGGGCTAATTTAAAATGCATTAGCACTTTTGCCTAATTTTCTGGACTGCTAGAACACAGGGTTAAGAGGATCAACACTTTGTGCATGTTAGTTAAAAGAAATGAAAGAATGGAAAGTTTATTTCCTTCCATCAACTACTTTCTATTTTCTGAAAATAGTAGAATTTAAATTTGAGAAACACCCTTGCCTTATAAAAGATACCATCATTATCATTGACATTATATGTATATAACAGTAAGAAAAGGAACGAGAATGTCCCCTAGTGTTATTTGTTTTGATTATTCTCTAAATGCCAGTGATGGAAGGAGCATTACTATGAACACATTCCTATCTTGTCTGTTCTCAAAGTGTCTTCTTCAGAACAATATGTGTTCATTAATTTCTCATGAATCAAACAATTTTGTTTCATGATCCCAGGACTCCTTTCCTCATGATACAAACCTCTATTGACCTCATAAGTAATAGAGAGAATCTAGATTCCCGTGAGTGTAAGGAAAATATAGACATTTCGTCAAGGTCAATTATGACATTTTAGATATTGAGCTGGTATTAAGGGATATGGGCAATTAGCTTCTTAAATATAAATGTAATCATCTCAAAATATTGCTGGCAAATAGCAAGTCATTAGTAGTCCTGTATAGTCAGCTGGATATTTGAGCAACAGCTATAGTGTTCAACCAAGTCATCTCTCCATTGCCCCATAGCCTCAACAACAGACGTGAATAGCACATAATTTCATAATGATAACAAAGCTACTATTTCCATTTAGGTAGATCTATTGCCTTTCCATGTATTGGAGGCTGACTATATGTAGTACAGATTTGCGGTTGTCTGTGGGATGGAGACAGTTAATGGAAGTGTTTATGCCCTTTTTTCGTGATGAGTTCTTACTGTAACATGAAAGAAATCTGTGCTTCTCTTATACATGAGGATATTACTGAGTGCATTTCCTTGGTAAAGAGAAATTGTACACAGATTAAGAGATCTGATGGATAATAAAGTGAACTTTGTTCATGTGCACAGAGGTTTATATGTAACATTGCTTATGTATATAGTCACCAGTTCAGCAAGGTATTCAAGTGCCTATTTAACTTTAAGCATATGAGTGATTCCATTGACTCCAGTGTGTCTACTCATGTGCTTAAAGATAGGTGCATGTTCAAATATTGAGGTTGAAGGACAGTCCAGAGAGCAAGCAGGGTCTTGTGGTTAAAGCAATGGATATAGGGATTTTATTCCTGACTGTACTTCACCCTCATGGTGTGACAGTGGACTTGTCACTTAGTCTCTCTGTGTCACAGTTCTCCATCTGTAGAATGGTGATAATACTACTTTTTTCTCACCCTTTCTCTTGCCTATTTGGACTGTAACCTCTTCAGGCAGGAACTGTGTATTTGCACAGTGCCTATCTGGGGGTGGGGGAGGTCTAGAAATGATTGCGATGCAAATAATTAATAATATACAAAATGACTTATTTGTTAGGGTAACTTTGTCTTTAGAAAGCAACAGAGCTTTCTGTGGCACCTTTAAGACTAACAGATGTATTGGAGCATAAGCTTTCGGGGGTGAATGTGTCTGACGAAGTGGGTATTCACCCACGAAAGCTTATGCTACAATACATCTGTTAGTCTTAAAGGTGCCACAGGACTCTCTGTTGTTTTTTACAGATCCAGACTAACACGGCAACCCCTCTGATACTTTGTCTTTAGAACAAAGTTGCAGCCCTCTTATGCCATGGAATTGAATTGTTGAGCAGTGAGGCTGGGGAGAATATAAATATGTGCCAGCATTAATATATTCTTAGTAGACTGAAATTTAATTGACTAGTTGGAGCTGTTTGTACAAGACATTTCAAGAGACATTGGCGATACTTGCAATGACAGAACCGAGGACACGCGATAAAAGATGGAGGAAAATATAGCTAGGGCAAGAGACCAGGAAAAACAAATTTGCTTTGGGGATTCAATTATATTTGCAAACCAAGAGATATTGCTAGAAGAGGCTACAATATGAATGTGTAATGGAGAATTAGAGATGGATCTGCCTTAGTTAATATGATGGAAATATGTCATGTCTCAATTTACTTGACTGTGTTGCTCACCTTAATTTCAAATCCCTATAACCACTCCTCAAAGCTATCTCAATTGATTACACTTTCATTAGTAATATTTGCACTTGACATCCTCCACCAACAGCAGCCACAGGCTAACTAATAGGGCAATATTCTGGATGTATTTAGGGAGAAATTCACACTGGCACAAAAGGGCCCCTTTTAAAAACATCCTCCACATGACTTATTGTCCAGGAGAGGGGTTGTATGTGGAGCAGAGCTGTCCTCCCACCTTGAATGCTGTGAAGGGTGTATGTGTGATGGTGCACAGCAGGCTGATGTGACAGGACTGGCGAAGAGCTGGAATCTCCAGTTACCTGGATCTTGTGTTCCTTATGACTCATTGCAAATGGCATGTCTATTTAAGGTACTTATATGGCTTCCATCACTCTGGTATCTCAGTGCCTCACAATCTTTAATATGCTTACCATCACCACACCCCTGTGAGGAAGGGAAGCACTACTATCCCTGCTTTTACAGATGGGGAACTGAACCACACAGAGCTTAAATGACTTGCTCAAGACCACACAGGAAGTCTCCCAAGTTCTAGGCTAGTACACTAACCACTGGCCCATCCTCTTGTTCCCCCCTGGCCCCTGCAGTCCATAATCTGGAAAGGTTGCAATGAGGCTGTTCTTCAACCTGATCCCTGGCCCTGGATGGTGGGAGTGGATTTTAACCAGTCTAACACAAGTATTGTACAGGCAAAATAATATCACCAGTTTACACAAGTGATATCTAACTAAATTCGTGTGAAATCCCAAGGATTTTGGGGACAATTCCACAACTGCCTAATTTTTTTTAATGTAGTCAGTTCATTTGGAACCTAAAATAAAACTGAGCTGGATGGAGAGAGTTTTCCATTCATTTCTGCCATTTGGGAGAAGGCCAATTTCCTATCACTTGGATAAAGTCTAGTGAGAACTTTATTTATGGACTAAATTTTAGTTCACTGGGAGGTAAGGTGCCCGTTTTTTTTCTGGTTTGTTTTGTTGTGTTTGCTTGTTTTACCAGTTTCCATGTGACGTTATAGCAGGTGTTTTAACCTTTGTATTTTGTACAGTAGCTCTTTTGAATGTCAGAGTATATAGAAGGCTTTTTTCATCCCTCTACATATTAAAAAAACAAAACAAAAAACAACCTTACATCTTTGTAACAATCTTCCTTTTTTTAAAAATCCACATAGCCTATTTACAAGAACAATTTATGCTTTCCAACATACACCTTAATGCTGTAGTATTTGCTATGTTGCAGGGACTTTTACTTTCACAGCCAATGTTTTTTATTGATAATGTAGATAATAATTTGACAAAGTTTCAGGAATATTTAATTTCATTTTAGGGCTATATTTGCTTTTTAAAATTATCAATAAGATATTTGAAATGTCAGTTAAATGATGGCTGTTCTTGAATCTTTTTAAAGTGATCTTTACATGTAAAAAATATTACTAGTCCTAGGGCATCACAGTGCTCTTGCATATCAAATTTACAGTAGCCACATCCACTTTATATGTCTGTGTAAACAATGTATTGCAATTAACAAAAGTGACTATCATACAAACAAACAAAAATATGTCAAGGCAACCCATAATGGGGAAACAAAGATGGCAAAGCAGAGGATGTAAACTGTTTTAGGGCATGGACTATCTTCTTGTGTGTTTGCCAGGTACACCACCGTAATGGGGCCTCAACAGTGATGGTTCCTTTGGATGCTAATTCAATACAAATAATAAAAGGAGGCCATAAAATATCACACATGGACCTTGTTCAGTACACACCATCCAACAACTGAAAGGAGAGGCAGGGATGCTCCTAGTGCACAGGTAAATTCACTGCATGGTGATGCACTATTCCCTGTCCAACATGTGAACTGAATGAGTCAGGGATTCTGAGAGGGGGAACAATATTATCTGATCACGTAATAAGACTGCATACACACAAGGGGCACAAGTTAAGTTATTCAGGCAACTGTAACTTTCTCATTCTCTGACTTTTGAGCACTTCAATTTGCAGCTTTAAATGTGCTTTCTAAGGTACTTGAAGGACCCAAAGCCCATGGATGTTTAGAAGGATGTTGAGTGGGAATACTGGGCTGTGGAGTAGCACGTTACTCCTGGGGGAATTCTGCACAAAAAAATTAAAAAGTCTGTGCACAATATTTTAAAATTTTGCATAATTCTGCATATTTTATTTGTCAAAATAACACAATTACGCCATTTTCAATTATTTTGCTAATTTATTTCAAAATACCTGTCAGCAAGTATGTCTGCAACAATACAGGGGGAAAAAAGATTCAGAATTCATTTTTTTGACAAATAGATTCCTTACTAGGCATGTTAATACAGAGCTTTGAATAATTCATTTAAACTACAATACAGAAACATATTCCCCACACCCCGCAGAAGCAGTGCAAAGGCTTGGAGGAATCAGGGGCAATGCAGGAGCTGAGGGAGAGGGAAGTAATTGCTTGGAAGGAACCTGGGAGTGAACTTGATGGGTTGTTGGGTGTGGGTGGGAGAAATATGGAACAGGGTGCTTGTTGTTTCTTCTGGGGGGAAGTATTGTTAGGGAGTTGCAGAGCCTTCCCCATGTAGATCCTGGCAGAGCCCTAGTCTCTCCAATTTGGTCAGGCACATCTGCCTCTGTCACTGTGTGTCCCTGTAGGGCCCCCTCTCCTGTCCCCAAGTGGCCTGCACCCACATCCCCTCCATCCCCATGTGGTCCTGCAACATCCCATTCAGCCTCTGGCTCAATGCTTTCACCCCACTAGCTCCTGAGTCCACACCCCCAGTCTGTCTCCCCACTAGCCCTTCTGAACCCCAGTCTATGATTCCCCCCACCCAGCAGCCCTGTATGCCTGGCTCTGTCCATCCTGTGCCTCCTCACTTGGCTCCACTGTGAGGAATGCAGCCCCTCCGCTGTCTGGCTGTCCTCTCTTCTGGTGCCACAGCAGCCCTTGATGGGAGAAATCACATCTCCAGCAGAATCTATATTCGGTGGAGGAAAAAAAACTCTGTGCAGGACAAGAATTCTGTGTGTGCATAGTGGTGCAGAATTTCCCCAAGAGTAGAACTTGCTGCATAGCTTGTGAGGGGTATTTATTGACCTGTAAACCTTCCTGCCAGTAGGTGGAACTTCTAGCTCTGATGGGAATTGAAGCTGGGAGTCCCCTAGCCGCCTTCCTTCCTTCTATTGTCCTCCTGCTGTCCAGATAGGGAAAGAGAACATGTCATATCTATCTGTCTCAACTTCAGGGGAAAAGAGATGCTTACAATAGCCTCCCCCTTCCCTAGCTAGAATCCAGGGGAAACAGAGTGACCTTGTCAGTTCCCTCAATCATCCATAGTGGGGTGTGTGAGTGGGTTGAGAACACAAGGGATGTTTCCTAAAACACAATACTTATTGGTGGGTTGTCAGCAGCAAGGATTACATCCAGGACCTCTAGACCTACATACATGAGCTTACCCTGCCAGCTAACTTAAAATCAGCAGCGGTCTAACAAACCACTGTGTGATGCACTCAGTAGAGGGGGATATAGTCACTGTGTGATGCAATGTGGGTAGTGCATGTATCGGAAACGGTAGGTCTTCTGGCATGACTGGAAAAGGAGCAAATGTTTTTCCTTTTCTTCTGGGATGTGAAAGTGATATTCTTGAGTTTCAAAAGGACTGCCCAGACTAATGAGCCTAGTGATGTATGAATTGCTATGTTAATGTAAAAATATATTTTGTTGGTTTATGTAGCAAACACAACAATATGAGGGGCCTTTGCTAAACCTTTCCACTCTCCTCCCCCTCCCAGCAGATTTGACTTATTTTCAAGGGCCCCTGGAGCATTTAGGAGATTTTTGTTTAACTACATCCCCCCATGTACTGTAGCTTTGAAATTGTGTTCAAAACATTTCCTCAGAACTGTCCTATATTAAGACAGGAATTGCTTGGTTTTTCTCTTGCTCCTACTCCAGATGGGCACAGGGGATCCTAAATGAGGGAATTTCCCTGTTTTTAATCCTCTTCAGCACATTACAAATGATAGGAGCAAGGCCTGGTGCTAAAATGTAAATGTCCCCTGCACCGGCTCTCACTGATCTCTTCATGCCTGCTGCTGTGTTTCTAGTAAGCATCCTCACTCAACCAACGGAGGAGATCTGAAGCCATTCTACCTGGCTTTATGGATATCTATTGACAATTTGGCCCTGAACCTCAAATATATCAATCAATGGGACTTAAGTGCCTAAATACCATTGAGGATCTGGGCCCTTTTCCCTTGTCTTCTCATTGCAGATGAAGCTGAGCATTGCTGCAGGAACTAAGGGGCTGTTTAGTCAGAGAAGAAGGAACTACCGAAGACGTGGAATGATCAAGACTAATTCTGTAACAGACCATGTTTGCCTAAAGAATACAAGGAAGGATACAAATCTTGATGCTTGACCCCTCTCACGTTCTGATCAGTTGTGGTTGATTTTTTTTGTTTTTATTATTGTTTTATTTTGTTTTTGTTTTTTTTTAAATGAGGGACCGTTTTATAAGAAATATTTCAGCCATCTTCCCCAAACTCTTGAGACATGGTCCCACACAACCTCTCAGTAACTGATATATCTTTTTTTTTAAATGTAGTGGGATAGCACTCTACTCTCCTTCCTTACTAGGTATGTTCCTTTTACTATTGTAATCTAGCTACCTCAGATATGTCAAGTCAGGAAGTAAGTTTAAAACAATAGCTATTTATTGTAAAGTAATTAATATGACAAATTTACTTTGCCTGCACTATTACTTCTCTCTATCCCTTATTTTAAGTCCTTTCTTGACCTAGGTGACATATTGACAGTGTACTTAGTGAGTATAACTCAACACAATTTATTTAGAAAATGAAAAATAAAATACTATATCCATAAATCCTGTTTTCTTTGTGGTTTGAAATGAATATCATCTTTAAGATTGAACTAGAAGATTATAAATGATAGCCAGATGCTAGTATCCATCACTATCAATGGAGTTACTTACTCCAGATTTGTCCTTCTGTAACTGGGATCAGACTGGGGTCCTGGGGATTTGATTCCTTTAATAAATCTACTTGACATAAAAGTCCTGTTAGTTATATTAACTGTGATACATAATATCACAACAATAAATTCAGTTCTATCATATCAACTGGCACTTTTTATAAGATGTGTTCCAAAGCACTGTCAAGTATTAGTCCAGCAGTCAATCAGTTAGATTTCACAATATTACAAAAGTTAATGCTCAATTACAATGATTAATAAAGCATGAGCTTGTAAGTGTTTGCAATAAATGGCATTTCACTAACCAATTATGAACCATCTGGTCACAATGTCAAGACCTTTGTCAGTGTGTAAATTTGGTCATGGAGCCATGTTACACACTGACATCGCAAATGATCTTCTTCTTTATGCTGCTACAGCGAAACAGAAAATCACATTGGTATCCTGAATGTGACTGGGAAAAATAAAGATTTTGTTGGATTGATTTTCATTGTAAAGAGACATGATTTAAGGCCTAGATGGTGTATGTATGAGGGGGAGAAAGAGGAGGGTGTTTCTGTCTGTCTATTGATACATGTTGTCACAGGATGCCTGGCCCCTTTAAGGGGAGATGGCCCTGTGAGCAGTTGGCTGCTATCTCTCAATTGAGGCTTTAGGGCCTGGTGAAGAGCACCTGGCCCTTATAAAAGCTGACAGAAGCTCAGTTGAAGGGAGAAATGTGAAGATTTGCAAGGAGGCTGCTGTGGAAGCCCCTGGGTTAGCTCTGAGGGGGGGAAACAAAACAGAGAGCAACTCCAGCGAGAGCAGTTCTGAGACAGAGTACTGTAAAAAAGACAGAGACTAAGCAGAGCCCAGAAAGGATTGAAGGGTCTTTTGAAAGAGAAGGTACGCCCTCAAGAATCAAGGGCTGTGCCTAGCTTGAGACTGGGGTTGAGGACATGTGTTAGCGCTTTGATACCCTGGAAGTGATGGACTTTTCTTCTATGATTTAGCTGGAGGGCGAGTTACTGCAGCAAACAAACCATGTAGGATGGTTTGGGAAAACTAGCCTCCGTGAGGTAGCAGCAATCCCAGAGCAGTAGCACTGTTCTGTGTGTGCGCATGCGTGTGTGTGTAGATGGAGCTGGTAGCACATCCTATTAAGATTGCCTGACACTTCCCTTTGTGTGCCCCTATTTTCAGTTGCTTACAAGTTTGCAGCAGTTTATCTGGTTGGGCTGAAATTTTCCATAATGGGTGTCTCTGCCACTATGTGGGGGGAAAAGTAACATAGCCATGTCTCTGAATGAGGCTAGGGAAAAATACATTTTGTCTGTGATAAATTCCTCAGACCTTTTCTTTGACCGGCTCTAGCACTCTGATGCTTTGGAACAAGGACTTGAAATTGGGCATGGGGGTTGGCCTTTATTATGCCAGGGATGTGCCTTTTACCATCCTAGTGAAAATCTGCCTGAATTTGGCCAAGTTAGAAACCTTTGCTAAATAGCAGTTTGCACATGCCCAATAGAGACTTCTTAGAGTTGAGCAGCTAAAAACTCTGAAGAATCCATCCTTGCTGAGCATGTTCCAGCCCTTCACAGCTTCAAATCCTGACCAGACTGTGCATGCACCATCCCCACAGAGCAACTGATCATGTTTTAGACAAGGTGATGGGGGCTTAGAAGGACTTTTCCTGTAACAGCTGTTCATGTTAGAAATTGTTTGCGTTATAGATCAGATTCAAATTAGTCAGTGCACTTTGGTGTCTAAGTAGATTTCATTCATATTTCAAATACATTGTTTGCAAGGGCACGTTATGCCTGGCACTGGAACTGACTGCAGAGGGCCTGACACTCCTGTACTCTCTGTCCCCTCTCATCCCCACCCCTCTGGTGGCACCCAAGTAGTGTAGAGGGGATAAAGAGAAGGGGCAACTTTTAATTCTGTTCCATACTTTTGAGTGCTTGACTTTGCTACCTTAATAATGCTCTTTAACATGGTTTTGTGTGTGTGTGTGTGTGTGTGTGTGTGTGTAATATCTATAATACTGTTGTTTCAAGGGTATCTGTAGGAATGAGGAAAAGCCACATTCTCTAAAAATATGATGAACTTTAATGCAGCCAGAGCCTTCACACAGCAGGGCCCCCCTCCTCTAGACAGTACTACTTTCCCAAAAGAACACTGTTTCAAGTCTCATTCCCTCAGCTTCTCCCTCAACCCACGCCCAACTGCAACAGGTAGTGGGGATGGAAGCCTATTACACTACCTGCAGTGTCTGTCTATGTACATATGCATAGATGGTTACCGACAAACTACTAACATGTTTGTGAGAGGAGATCAAATAATGTTCCTGCCTGCTATACCAGCAAACCAGTTAAAACTTCAGTGTCATCTTACTTTAAAGCACTGACCCATCTTGCCCTAAAAACAGTACTTCTGGAAATGACAAAATTGTATCTGACAAAGCCAACATAATGATAGAATGCAGCCACAACTCGCTTCAGTCCAGGTGCTCAAGGTGGTGTTGACTCAATTTTACCTTATTTACAAGTCAATATTGTAAAAAGAACACTGCCCTCAGACCCTGACAAGGGTTCACAAACATTTTTATGGTGTGCATCACATCCTGGTAGGAGAGAGTGAGTAAAATTTTCAGAAGCACCTAAGCAACTCATTGAAAGTCAATGTGACTAAGGCTTCTAAATCACTTAGCAATTTTTGAAAACTTTACATATTATCTTATGTGTCCCTTCTCGTCCTCATTTATAATCTCATGGAGCACCTCCCCATCCCTTCACAATAACTCTCCCATTGGTGATCAAATAACATACGTGAATCAATTAAATGAATTCCTCACATTTTATGGAATTCTTCACGTTATAATTCCTAAAATTAATGTTAGGAAAATTTGATGTTTTTATCTGTTTCGGGTACAATTTAGCATACAGAAACAAGAAGGAAAAGCCAGCACCAGGTGATCAGCCATTTCTCCTCCGATAGTGGTCGTCCCTGGTTTACAGTTTTGGAATCACTGATCTGTGGCAATTTTTGTAAGAGATGGGGCATTAACTCTAATGTCTTCACCAAAACCCAGTTCCAATAACTATACTGTAACACTCTAAAATTGCACCTGCAGCTTAAATTGCCTGGAGAATGTCTTCACTCCTATCCTAAATCACATTATGGTGGTGGTATCTGTTAAACAGCTAAACCAGTGATCCCCAAACTGTGGGCAGTGCGGCGGGTCCCGGGCCAGCCTCAACGGGGTGGGGAGGGAGTGCCACCCAGCCCTGCTCTGCTCTGGCCATGGTTCTGGCTGCAGCCCCAGCCTCGGCTCTTGGCTCCCAGCTCAGCCGTGGCTCCGCACCTGGCTACAGCCCCGGTTCCGCTCCTGGCCCCAACCTCGGTTCTTGGCCTTGCTCCCAACCACAGCTCCCAGGGGAGGGAGGAGTATGGACAGGCAGTTGGGGGCACAACCTAAAAAGTTTGGGGATCACTGAGCTAAATTATTCTCTTGCCATTCAGCGGTGAGATCCTGTTGTTTATACAGTCAATGAGAAGTTTGCTGTTAGCTTGAATCAGAACATGAATGGGCCCAATTATTTTACACTTAATTAGAATCAGACCTGACAAAGGGGTAATACATTAGAGATGCTCAGTATCTTACAGATCATACTATTAATACAGTTAATCAAACATGTTATAACCATCCAAACAAATGAAAGGCAGAAGAAATGTAAGATCATTAGTTCAATGGGATCACTTTTCCCCAGCCAACCTTCCCAAAGCAGATGCATTCTTCTTTCCTCTTCCTTTTTCATTAGCTCATAAGTTGGTGATACAGCATAGATCACTGTCTCCCAAATAGAACTGAAGAAATTCTTTCCTTTAATATTACAATTTTGTTCTTGAATAACTTTCCATAACAATATATTCTACATTTACCATATGAAGTATCAAAGAACATTGCAATTAATATGTAAAGCTCTCTCCATACATTCATTATTTTTACTCTATATTTGCATTCAATACCATTGTGCTTAATATTTTTAGAGCAATTCTTTGCTTAATGTGAGAACAGAACACATTGTACCAATATCACCTTTTCCCCTCCTTGCATTGTAAATTACTCTAACAACAAAATCTATATGTGTGCACAGTTCATAAATCAGAGCAAGTGTAATATTATTATTATTATTGAGGCAAACTACCCTTGAAACTAAAGTGAATGCTCAGTCTGAACTATGACTTTCAAAGTTCAGGTTCAGTAGCTGTGAAATGACTGGCTCCCATGCAGCTATATATAATACAAGTTTCTGTTTGGATGATATCTCATCTCCCAACTCTCACTTGAAACACTATATGGGAAGTGCACAATCTGTGCACAGACTCTGAATAACTCATGGTGTTGGTCTGACAATGCAAATTACATACATTTAGTATGTCTGTTAAGTTTCCAAATGTGAACTAGATATTTTAGGGACCCCAGGTGGAATAAGACTGAGCTGAATGCTCCTGCAATTAATAAAAAGAGCTGTACTGACTCTCCTGACATACGTGATTACTGAGAGCTTACTAAACATAACAGCAGCCTATTGAGATGGAAGGCTTATAAGTTCTTTGGAGCAAAGGCTGTCTTTTCATTCTGTGCATGTACAGAACAATGAAGCCTTGATCGTAGGCACTACAAATAATACATTATAGGTGGTTCTTGACACTAAGTGACCTAGTTGTATTTCTAGGCGTTCTGTGAAAGATGTATGGATAGTCTCACCTACATTTTTTTTTAAAGAAAATCCTGGAATCTACATAGTTTGTAGTGCTCAGGATTTTTGCATGTATTAAAAGGGATTAATGTGGGTAGAAAAATGGCACGGAGTGCTTCTAATACCCTCCCCTAGCTCTCTAGGGAAGATCTTGAAGAAGGTAGGAAACTGAAGCAGAGACAGATGCACCAAAAGGGTTACAAAGACGTGGTTTCTTCTCACTGCGAAGGATAGATTGGCATGTGCTTTCCTGATTATTTAAGTTTCACTTGTAAGAAAGATAAGTTTTGATTGTGGCTGGAACTCGTTTATGAGGGAACATCCTGGGTTATCTAATATCTACCTTTTTATTAATAACTTGAGAAATATATTCCAAGACAGATTCTCTGCTGTGCTCACTGTGGAACAGAAACAGGACACTGGGGAAAAAATAATTTTAGTGGTTTGTGGGAGATTTCTGCTCCTTTTGCAACACTGGAGTGATGATCAGGGGAGAAGATCTGTCTCTCCATATTTAGCACTATTGTAATAATCTACTTCACTGTATGCAGTAGCATGTGTTCAAAATGAAAAGAGAAATAGTAAAACAGCAGCAAGGGAGGCGTTGAAGAGCAAGATAGAAAATGGTCAAGATAGAAAATGTGAAGATAGACATTTCATCCTTTCACTTTCAGTATTTTGCTGGCCTCACAAGCAGCTTCCAGTCCCCGTTCCCCCCAGTGTAGTTATCCCAGCATAGAATTGGAGTTACACGGAGGTGAATCAGGCCCAATGGAAATTTTTGCAACATACAGGGAGCAGGCCCATATACTACATTAGGTCATGAGCACTCTGAACTCAAGGTGAAAGGGCTCTCACAATGTCATGCTAGTTCTTTACAGAATGAAATGCCTAAGGAAGCTATTTTTGAAAGCAGCACCCAAAAAATAAGCAAGCAGATTACTTCTGGTGAAAACTGACTAATATCTCAAAGACATTAGCATATGAAATGTATATAAGGATTATTTATCTAGTGCTTTTGTTAAATGTGTTCTTCAACAAACAGGACTTGATCCAAGGACATGCAAATATAGACCTGTGTGTTTGCTATTATGAAGCCTTGGTTAGAGTGAGAAGTAAAAATATTGTGGTTGATCAAAGTAAATAAATCCAATATTATCATTTGTATTAGAGTAGAGCCTAGAGGCTCCCCATTGAGATCAGGGCCTCCTTTTGCTAGGTGCTATACAGGCATGTACTAAGAAAGTCTCCATCTCAGAGTTTATGTATTTTTCAAGGCTAACTAAGGGTGGGAGGACAAACAGAGGCAAAGGGATTTACTGCAGGTCAGTGGCAGAGATATTTGCCTCAGGTTGTCTTCTTCCCAGTCCAGTGCTCTGTCCACCAGAGTGTGTTGTGATTAGTGTTCAGCATCTTGTAAATTAAATCCTGAGACTATCTCATTGGCACACGAGTCTCTGCAGAGTATGTATGGGGAAAATCTGGTTACTTCCAAAGTATTCAAAATGCCATTATCCAACATGTCAGTCTACTAAAGGCTGTTAAACTGAACAAGCAAACAAGCAAAGCTGCTGTTTGTTAGGATGCTAGGGGAGGGGAGGGAGGTATAGCAGTTGCCTGTGTGTTTATGCAGCATTGATAGTTTAGGTGTGAATGTAATTATCTTCAATGTTTCAGTGATAGTATGATGTTGCGACATACCCGGGTACAATCTAGACTAATGAGCAGCTGTCACCCTTGCTGTGCAACACTGGGTGCCTTGCAATGTCTTGGTTGAAGCAGCTCTCACCGGGGCTGCTCACAAACAGCCTTCCAGCATGAAAGGCTGAGTGCTTGTGTGTAACTGCAGCCTGACAGCCACACTCTGGCTCTCACCAGCCTTGTTTAAACTGCAGGGTGATCCCAACGCATCCCCAGTCTAAGATTTTCTCTTAGAGATATATGTCCTGTAGTACCCAGCCCTCTCCTGGACAACACCAATTATACAAAACCTGTTATTTCCTTAATAGAAATAATATGCACACAACTTGCCACCCCAAATTGAGTTTCTCAGATACTTCAATTTAAACACACTGGATTAAACAAAACAATAAAACAAGTTTATTAACTACAAAGATAAATTTTAAGTGAGTACAAGTAATGAGGCATGAAAGTCAGAAATGGTTACAAAAAATACAGATAAAATGCAACTGGTGCCTAACTTAACAAACTATGTTAAATTCAAAGCAAAGTTCTCACCACATGATTTTCAGCAGTTTTACTGACCAAACTTCTTAGGTCAGGATCCCTCCCCTAGTTCAAAGGCTGATTACTTTGTCCCTTCAAGTGCAGTATATTAGCGGGCAGAGAGAGGTGGGATGTGTCCTTTGGGATATTTGTCCCCCATTTTTATACTTTCAGTCCCCCTCTTGAATGAACATTTCCAACTGAGTACCAGAAGACAATAGGTCTATGTGGAAAGAGGTTCCCTGATGCTTTTTTTTCCTCACCTGCTTCAGCTTCCTTTGTTTCCCTTCCTGCTTGATGACTCTGTTTACTGCTTAAATGCATTTGTTTGAGACCGATCTGTTTGACAACATCAGTTTGCAATATGTGTTAGTAACACCATTCAGTGGAATCTTCTAACTTCACATACAATGTTGCCACACACATTTTATCAGTATGATACTGATCAACAAATTTCAAATGATACCTTTCAAGGCATACTTTGTACAAAAGTGTGTAGGATGTGAATACCCTACCTTCTCTTGCAGATGTAATGGTTGAATGCAATGCAAAAAAAGATTGAATCAATGGTTGAGTTATCATCATATGTTCAAGCATTTATCCAGGTACACGACATGAACAAATAATCCTATCTTGCAATACAAAATCAACCTCATGAGGTCTTGAGATTATATACAATTTTGACTAACCCTGGCCCAGAAATCTCTGCAGACTTCAAAATAATGTTTAAATGTATTTCAGTCTACACTCTGGTGTTCTTTCAAAGAAGACCTCTTAGCCTTCTTTAAATATTTTAATTTTAAATAATTTGGGCAAAAATTTGTACAACTTATTCTGCACTACTCTCGTTGGAAGTTTTGCCTAAAGGGATAAAACAGAGGACTTTAAGATTTAATTCATCCCCATTTTAGTGTTTTTATGTGAAGAGCCTGAACTTTCCACTGTTCTCATATCAAGAGTGTTAATTAACCCTCTTCTACCCATGCTGTTCCTTTTCTGAGTACACTAGTCTTGTCTTGTTCTCTGTCCTTGGATGTATAAATGGGAAATCTCAAGTTAGGAGTAGAGAATTATTTTTTCCTCTATATTTGGCACTGGTGCAACTGCTGCTGAAATACTGTGTCTATTTTGGGCAGTGGTGGGCAACCTACGGCTTGTGGGCCGCATGCGGCCCGTCAGGGTAATCCGCTGGCGGGCTGCAAGACAGTTTGTTTACATTGACTGTTCACCGTTCCCAGTCAATGGGACCTGTGGGAAGTGGCACAGGCCGCAGGCACATTCTGGATGCCACTTCCACAGCACCCATTGGCCGGGAACGGCGAACTGCAGCCACTGGTACCTGTGGGCGGCTGTGCTTGCAGAAGGTCAATGTAAACAAACTGTCTCATGGTCTGCCAGTGGATTACCCTGAGAGGCCGCAGGTTGCTCACCACTGATTTTGGGTGTCTACAATTCAAGAAGGATGTTGATAAATTGGAGACGCTTCAGAGAAGAGCCACAAGAATTATTAAAGGATTGGAAAGTATGCCTTACAGTGATGGATTTAAGGAGCGTAATCTATTTATCTTAACAAAGGGAAGGTTAGGGGTTGATTTGATTAGAGTCTATGTGTACCTGTGTGAGAAGCAAATACTTGATAATGGACTCTTCAATCTAGAAGAGAAAGGTATAACAGATCCAATGGTTGGAAGTTGAAGCTTGACAAATTTTAGATTGGAAATTAATATGTAATTTTTTTAACAGAGAAGGTAATTGATCTTTGGAACAATTTACGAGGGATCAGGTGAATTCTATCCTGCATATTGGAGACAGTAACTTCCTTTTACCTCTTGGCAGTTTTATCCTTTCTTAAGATCCAGCTCCTTCATGCTTACCCCTCTTTCCTGCCAGCCTTCTCAATAGCTCCTGTCTCCCAACCCAGCACAATCAGTTCACTTGTCTTTCTCTCCCCCTTCCTCGGGTAGTTTCCCATTCCCCTGTGAGCAGCACAGCAGAAATGTTAACATTTAAATGTTAATAATGTATGTTTCAGAATTAATGTCCTTTGAGATGAATTGGAAAGCTCATAACTCTTTGGTGCTATTTTTCTATCTGCAGACTCACTAAGCCATCACTTCTCAGTTCACACTTTAGGTTTCTCCTGTAAACCAGGGTAGAATATTATTTTTTTCTAATTAAATTTAGAATTATATAACACATATAATGGAATGTGCCTAAAAATTGCGAACAATTCTCTCTCATATTGTATGGCAATGCTGCTTGTTTATATGAAAAGAAAGAAACACATGCAAGAAGAAAAATCAAAGACTTAATTCCTGGTGCACAAATAGATCCTATTCTCAATTGTTAAAGTAGCTTAGTTCAGTGGTTCTCAAACTTTTTTCCACCAAGGACCCCTTTGGCATCTGATGAGATTTCCCTGGCCCCTTTCATTTTTTATACTTAAGTTTCATGTTGTTTTTATTCTATTAGCTAGGTTAGTTTATTATTTTTAAAAAAAATTAATTAAAATAAGACTCAAAGGAACCAAAATAAACCATCTGTAATTATTATAGGTTATTGCATCACCCTTATTTTCACTTTAACTAACCTAGTCAAGGGACAGATACCCACATAACCTGTGTCCTGGGGAACCCCGCTTTAGGAACCACTGCCTTAGCTTAAACAGGTAATGTAAAGAAATGTTTTGTCATCTCAAAGAACGTTTATCTCTCATTAAGAAACATGGCCTAGTACAAAAAAATGACTTGAAAATCTTGTGTTCATAGACTGTCATATTCATCTGAAAGGGAAGTGCTACTGAATCTATTCTCATCCCCATTTTGGTATAGCATTTAGATCAGCAACTTCACCTTTCTTAATCAGTAGCTCAAGTGAATGTCTGCAAAACTCAGTTCATTACAAAAAAAGTAAACAGGAAAACATGCCAATTCTTGCTGTCACATTCCACAAACCGCTACATTCTTCTTTTCAGCAACTTCGAATTCAAGTGTCTACGCCTGTTTAATGCACTAGTATATTTTTTCCTACATTGTTTGTTTGTTTACTATTTTAGTCCTAACACAAGAGGGGTGGAGGAAAAGCTAAAGGATCTACAGTGACAGAGTTCCATTAAGAGCCTTCCTGAAAGGTAGCGTTACTTATCAAATGTATGAGCTTTGGTAAAGTGGTTCAATCAGGTTAGAACTCCCTCAGTCTAATTCTCCACTGTGTTGCACCATTTGTGGTCATTTACATATGTGCAAAGTGTTATCTTTCTCATTGGTAGTATTTTACACCGACTTTGCTGCAAGTGCAAATAAGTTCATAAGGTGCAAGACTGAGAATGAAGCTCTCTCTGAGAGGCTGAATGCCTCCTGGATCTCTCCAATACCTTGATGGGAGTATAATTTGTGACATTCATGTATATGTTGCAGCTAGAGCTTGTTGGGAAATGTTTTTCTGCAGACAATTTACATTTTTTGTCAAAAAAATAAAAAAAAACTGTTTGGTTTTGGCAACCAAAAACTGCCAAAACTCAAAAAAACTGTTGATTTTCTGACATAATCTAAAACTTTCAAGGAAATCAGACACTTTCTATGCAACTTGACTGAGTTGAAAACTCAATATTCCATCAAAGTTTTGGAAGAAAACTGTTAACCAGCCCTAGTTGCAGCATACTGCCCACTGCATAGCCATCCAGCTCTGCTGACAGATGCATGAATGGGAGTGGAGCAACAACTCTTCCTACTTCCTGCCCCATATTGGCATTTTTGTGTGTGTGGCATATGGAAATTTGTAGTTTACACCTGTGGATTACTGGCAATATATTCCAACCATTTCCCTGCTGTGGGGTGCCTGGGATACACTGGGCTACTCCAACATGTGCTCTGCTACGGCACTTAGTAGCACACCAAGCATGTGACTTGGGCACCTGATTAATTGGCTTCAGCTATTGGGTCCTGTTAGCTGAAGCAGTAAGTGTATCCCATATTCATTTCTCCAGTCCTCATGCTTCTACCAGGGCCTCAAGACACCCTGCCTCCATGATCCACTCCCCACCAACCATCCTTATATCTGCCACAAAATATTCTCCTCCGGTCCTGCCATCCTCCAATCATTTGTGTCACCCTCAAGCCAGGAGAAGAGGAGCTGATTCACTCGCAGCAGATAAATGACACTGCCCTCTGTTGAACCTATGAGTGTCTAATCATTCTTCACACTGTAAAACAGCTATTAAAAGCTACTTATAGGAGATTTAAGTAAGTAAATAGATAAAAAAATTCTGATCCCATTTCTTCTTTTGTTAGCTTTGTAAGAGAAACCTTAAACGACATGTTATTCCATATTCAGATATAAGAACAAAGAAATTTACTTTAATAAGAAAGAAATAGATGCCCTTGCAGATTCCTGAATCACTGTCCACCCCTCTATGTTTTAAATTACTATTATACAGTCATTTCTGTGAACACTGCATTAGACTCATATTAAAATATAGTGTATGAGTAATATATGAATAGTACCCTATGTTTTGACATTGCATCAATTTTCTCCTTTCTTTAGCTATTATAGCATAGCTTATCATGACTCTTGTTTAAATAAGAACTTTGTTCTCATTCAGTGTTTAAAAATAATGCATAATTATTCTTCTCTTTCTGTTATTGCCCTCTATGATCTGACCTTCAAATGTCAGCTTGCTTCTTCTTGATCATGCATATAATATGCACCTTGACTCACTTACCTGAAGCTAAATTAGACAAAGGTCCTTTCATGATTCAAGCCTTGAGTTAACAAATCATATTGTATCCATTATTTAGCTGCTTTATACCAAAGGAAAAATATATATTTTAGCCACTGTTAGCATTTTTTCCCTTCTGATGTAGAATAAAAGTGACAGAAACACAGAAAATGCAGCTTGCAGCAAAAAGACAAATGTAATACATACTGCTATTCAGACACTAATGCCTGAGCAATATCAAATCACATTCCAAAGAATCAAAAGAGAACTCCAGTTGCAAGAGAACTCCAGTCTTAGGGCTATATAGTTCTCAAACTGGTTCATAGTCTTTATAGCTTAGTTATATTTAACTATTCTTCAGGCACTACATATAGCATAAGCTAATATTATATTCTTTCTTCCATGGATAATAGCTGCAATGCAAAGTATCCCTCACTGTATGTAAAGTTTCAGGTAACATTAGTTTTCTTGTTTTACTTAGATTTAATTATACATTTATTATATATTTTCTTTTTACCTGTATAAGTTTTATGTTCTCCAATAGGAAATTCTTATCCATTCCCAGCATAGGCCCCATGAAAATGCCCCTATAACAGATCTTGCAAATTGTAATACATTACAGAATGGGAGATATTTGATTATGAAAGCCCTTTTGTGAAAAGTAAAATCAATATCTTAAATATTTGCAGAGCTATTTTTAAGTCTACAGGTATCTCTGTCAGAATCAAAAGGCTTATAGAAAACTTAATGGTCCTATTCTCCTCTTCCACATACCAGTGCAAAGCAGGAATATCTAACTTGATTGACGTCAAATAAGTTACACATGTAAATGTGGAGTGTGAGGTGAACTGTGGTTTTGGAAACTTAAACATGCATTCTAATTTGAGATAATGTTTCTATCAATCTAGATCTTTCTTTAGTTCTAATCACCATAATTAATAAATTTATCTTTACACCTCCCTGTCACTTAGAAAGCTATTAATGAGAACTGTGTGAATGACTGATTTTTTTTCCCCATTAACCAGCAGTTCAAAAAAAAAAATCATTTTGGATCAATCCAAACATTTTGGGGGGAATGTTAAGGACATGAAAATTCAGGGAGAAAAAAGCCTTTTGTTCAACTTGAAACAAAACATTTCACTTAGATTTCCAACTTCCTTTAACTTAAAAATAAATAAATAAAAGGAAAGGACACTTGGGAATGAAGGGCTAGATTCACAAAGGACTTAGGCATAGAGCTGTGAGGATAAAATACTTTTTTGGTTGGCTGGCAATTCCAAAAAAAATTCAGTTCTAATTTAAAAAAAAAATTTAAAAAAAGTTTCATTTGAGGTCAACCTGAAAATGAACATTTTCAGCAAATCAAAATGTTTTAAAAAATCTATTAGATTTCAGGCATTTTGGAAAAAGGAAAGGAGGGTTCATTCCCCTCCTTCCCCCAACATGGAGAAGGAATTTGAACTTGGGTCTCCTACAGCTCAGTGAATACCCTATAGCCACCAGGCTATACTTATTCTGGCTATTTCTTTGGCCCAATGACTATGGTGATTAGGGGACACAACCCTCTGGGAAGGGGGAATATCTGGGTGCTAGTTCATGCAGCAGTGAATATTTAATTATTCATACAAAGTGGAACAGCTTCAACAGGACAGCTTGCAACCCACTGCAGAATAGCCTCTAGCCTGAGAGTCAAGGTATTCACCTAGGATAACTTGGTTCAAATCTTGCTCTGGGGTGTAGGTTTAAACCTGTTTCCGTCCACCCTAGGTGAGTGCCCTAGTCACCAGATTAGTGGGTATAAGGAAGGCAGTGGCTTCTCCTCCTCTGTAACTGGCATTTTGAAAAAAAATGTTTCAGTTGACCGAAATCTGCATTTTTTATTTATTCATTTTTTTGAGAAAAAAGTTTAGGACAAAAATTCACCCAGTTTTTTTAATATGTGGGGAATTCAGGCGTAAAGTCTAAATAACAGGATGTACATGGAATTAAAGTATGCGGCGTCCCAGTTCAATAAGACTATCCTTCCTACATTTTCCTTGACTTTCTTCTCTTGTTTTCCTTATTATCTGGGTCATTTGCATGATAATGTGCACTGTGATTACTAGACCTGGTCAAAATTTTTTGCTAAAACTATTTTTGTTTGAAAAATGGGTTTAAAAAAAAATGCAAGAAACTACATTTTTAAAATATTTGTTTCCCGTGTAACTTTTCAGCATTGATTAAAAAAAACAACAACAAAATATTTTATTGAAAATGGTTGATGTGTTGTTTTTTGTTTACGCAGGTACCCCATTTATTGAAAGCCCAGGTTTCAGAAAATGATATGTTTAGATTAATTGTTTTCATTAACAGCTATTGTGAAAAAATAGTGAACAACAAATTCACTTTTAAGACTGAAAAATAGAAATGATTGACTTTTTTTTTTTAATTTCAACCACCTCATTTATGCCCTCATTACTTAACACCATAATTCCATTTTTTTCATCACAGTTAACTACTCTGGGGACAATTATAATGTCCCAGTGGCTTATGATTTCCATGGATTAATTAACTGTAAAACAACAAACAATCACAAACACACACACACACATTCTTTGTGGCTTTAGAATTTATTAATCCATGGAAGTCATAAGCCACTGGGACATATATAGTCAGAAGGCTCACTAATGGAGAGATGATCTCAGCTGAGTGTTGGAGGAGGGCAGGCCAATATACTTGCTTGAACTTCTATAATTAAAGAACCCATACTTGTCATTTAATTTTCATTATTCAAAAATAATTATTTATAATAGTGACTGCTTCCACCATACATCAAATGAATGCGGGTGGGAGAATAGCTTCTTTGCTGTGGCACACATCATGCTAGCTTTGTTGTTTTCTGTGATAGCCCTTCTGGCCATAAATACTCTGACATGGCCTAGCTTCTTCCTACTACTAGCATCAGAAGACATGACAAATGACTCAGTATGAAATGTAAATCAGTGAGTTGTCAGTGACAAATATGCATTCTATGCACTTTTACCCAGGTATACATGCCAGTGGTGCAGTGTACTATTCCCCTCTTCAACAACCCATAACTGAGAATTCACTTTCTCTTTCACACTCTGATAATTCCTAGGAACTGCTCTGAAGGACAGAAACATTGTTTGAGAAAAGGCACAAACTGTTTTGACTGTCAGCAAACGGTCCTGTAATCTCTAAAATTCTGTTTATTCTGTCATGGAAACTAAACGTTAAAATGTGGTCATAGTTCATTAGAAATGACAACTTTTTTGAGAAACGTTAAATAAGTCATATTTTTAGTTTTGTAGAAACTTCCCACTTGAAAAAAAAAATCTCCTTTTTAGGGGGAACAAATCATGTTTTTGAAAACAGTTTGGGGTTTTTGTTTTGTTTTGTTTTGTTTTTGGTAAAAAAGTCTCTGTTTTCAGTTTGAAAAAATGTGGGGTTTGGGGGATTTCAGTTTCTGGCTTCCCATTTTTGTCAATAAAAATAACATTGTCAAATTATTATTTGTGAAAACTTTCATATTTGATGAAAAGTCATCATCTGCCTTTAAATTACTTTTCAATGCCAAAAAAACCCTCAATCAGTTCTAGTGAATCTCCCTTATACTTTGGTCAACTTCTTTTCCAATGTATAATGGATTGAATCTACTATGTGTTTTTTCCTATAAGGAAAATATGGCCCATTGTCCATCAATCCCATCTGAGCACACTAGAGGGATTAGAGGAGGAAGAATGCCATCTCCACCTCATACCTCTGTGCATGTTTGCAGCCCATTCTTTCAAGTAAGTTGGGACTTTGTTTGGAGTTAGTGGTACGGTTGTGTCTAGCTTCTCTTAAGACTCTTCTGATTTACCATTGGAAACTTGACTGGAAGTTAATACTGACATAAAATAACCATGTCTAAGCATTAACTTCTGCTAAGTCTCCTTCAAGAGCTAAGCAGACGATGAGAGGAGCAGTGGTGATACCAGACACCTCTGTGTTCTTGGGGAACCAGGGTGCAGTATCCAGCACACCTCTGTGTTCTTGGGGAACCAGGGTGCAGTATCCAGCCTGACTCATGGAAGACACTCCCCCCCAGCCTCTGCTTAAACCAAAACCCATCAGAGGAAGAAAACTTGCAGAGAGCAGTGAAGGGCGTTGGGAGACACACCTAGACCCCTCCTGACAAGGGTGACAAGATTAAGACATCTCCATTAGCATACAGAACGGAGAGCAGAGACAACTCCCCTAGCCTCATCTGCATGAAAGATGGGACAGGAAGACATCTCAATTTGCATACAGAATGGAGAACAGAGAACCACACTGAATTCTGGGACCAGAAAAAGCAGGGAAGCACTGCATCATGGGAATCTCTGCTCCAGATGCTAATGAACCTATGTCTGCACACACCCAGCTCAGCAGTTATCAGACCAATTATAGTAATGAATCCTTAATTGATATCCAAATACTGAAGCAGCCTAGTTGCATTGTGAGCTCCCTGGAAGAAAACACCACCCATAGCCAAGAGTGATCAGCTCCTATTGTCTAGTCTAAAGAAAACCCTTGAGACATCAGTTTACCTATAAACAAATCCAGTGTTCTCCCTTGAACCATTGTATTTTCTCTACAAAAACCCCTACTCACCCTCTAGTCAGGGTTCTGATGCTTAGATCCAAACTAGGCATCAGTTCCACTGGAACTCCATCATCTCCTCACTGATCGTGCTGGGGACTCTGCCTGCCTCTTGCCCTCAGGACCCTCAGCTACCACCGTCATCTGGGAACCCTGACCAGTTCAAGCTTCATGGAGTGGTGAGACCCCCTTCTCTCTCTCTCTCTCTCTCTCTCTTCCTGTCTACCTTAGGTATTAGCCTTTAATCATGTATGTTATGTTGGTTTAGTCCTCCTTGTGTAGTTATCACTATTATTCAATAAATAACTTCTATGGTTAAGTTGGTTGCTTCTCTCTCTCTTGCTGAACTTTACTCGTTTGTGTTTTTAGCTTCCCCCATTCACTCTACAGCAACGCTTCTTTTACCTAAGCTAAAGATCCCTGCAGCGCCCAAAATACGGTGGGGTTTGCTCATCGAGTAGGTTACTGCCAGTACAATTGTGTTGGGGGAGTGGGGATAGGGACGTGCTGAATTTGGGACGCATAAGGGTAACAGCTTGAAAGTGCTGCTTGACCCAGTCCATGGAGCCCAGGGGCATATAAGGAGAGACAGCTTGAAAGTGCTGCTTCCTCCAGCCCAGTGAGTCCAGAGACATATAAGGGGTCAGCTTGACAGTGCTGATTGACCCGGTCCACTCAGAATTGCTCTGTTAATGTATGTGTGGGGGTGTTCATCTGGTTCTGGGGTGGGAGTAACCCAGCCCTAGGGACCCTAGGTCCTGCAGGATAGCTCCATTGGGAGCTATCCTAGCTCCATTGCAGAAGGGAGAAGTAGAGCTCCATATGTAAACACGAGTGACACAAGCAGTACATTGACAGGATTACAGAACCCCCTTCCCCAGAGGAGTAACCCGAATAAATGAGCATACCCCAAAGTAATGGGCACTTCTGGTAACAGTGGGGTTAAGGGTGGTTGGGCATTTGTGCAGAGACCATACGTATCCAGGAGTGTTTGCCAAGATCAATGCAGATCTTAAAGTCTATTGGTTTAGAGTGGGCAAAACCTCTTCTATTCCTGGGAGGTGGTGGCCAACTTCATCCTTCCTTCCTCCAGTTAGAACAATGAAGAGAGAATTCAAGAAGTTTAAACTTTTCCTACCCTCTGTGTTTTCTCTATGCAGAGGAGACTATTGGCCCATTGCCATCAAATTATTGATATTGGTAACAATGGGCCAACATTTTCCTCTGTGTAGGAAAAAACATGCTTGGCTGATACATAGATAAGATTACATACGATTTAAATGGCAGATTGGAGGAAAATGCTTTCTAAATATTAAGATACTGCTGTATCCTTGTTTTTCCACAATAATTTCTGGGAATTTCTGAACTGCTGTGGATGGAGAAATCTCACTCTAAAAGTCTAATATAAGAAACATGGGATTTTGATTGTGACTATAAGGTACTGCTTTAATTATCATCCCTGTCATTATTACTACTTTAATCTTTTCTCAGCCACTGTATAAAGTGAAATGATCTGAACCAATGGCTCAGGGAGTGTGGGTAAAATAACCTACAGTGTGTGTGGAAAGCATTCTGGCCTGGCTCTTACGTTGGCATACAGTCAGCTAGAATGCTCCAGTTACATGATCCTGTAAAATGCTGCCTTTCTACTCAATTGGCCATACATCCAAGGGAAGTGGCAATCCTAGAATTTTCACACTGAAAGATTTAGCTATGGCTTTGTTTTGTTTAAACGGGACAGCAGCCCAGAAAAAAGACACAAGTATTAGTTTAATGAACCACTGTAAATTATTTTATCCTCAATCCCTGAGCTAACAATTCAGATAATTTTACTCTCACCTACTGAAAAGCTGAGAGAAGTACTTTGGAGACACAATCCAGAATTTTTTAATTTAGATTTCTCTGGTGAAATATCTGTCTAACAACAATCTTGCAGTATTTTAATATTTAGAAAGCATTTTCCTACAATCCTCTCTCTTAACTAGTAACATTAAAGTAACTAATTTTATAATAATGGGCCATTTTATCCTTACATGGAAAAAACACATTGGAGTAGATTTAATTTATATATACATATATTTCTGTATCTATATCTATCTGTGTGTGTGTGTACATATATATATACATACACACATATTTATATATTTGGTAAAGAAGAAAGAAGTTGACTGAAGATCATGATAATTTTGACCCCACACTAAATGTGGTGCATGGCAGATGCTGCGATGCCAATCCGATGGAGAACCTCCATGTGAGAGTTGGAGGAACTGGTGATTATAGAACCCAAATAGCAAAAGATGGAGACTGCTTTGACAGTTTTGTTATTCAAAGAGATTGGAGTCATGGGTGGACCTGATCCTATATTTTGCAGCTTTGTCTTTGACCACGAAACATGGAAGCCAAACTTAGCCAACTCCTCCATTTGCTGGAGTGCCTTGTGAAACCTGTCGGGGATGTTACTAGAAGAACAACGTCATCAGCATAGTCAAGGTCTGAGGGCAAGAGATCACCAATCTTAATGCATATGGACCTGACGGAATGCTGCATTATGAAATCCATCACCCGACGAAAGAGTGCAGGGGTCAAGACGCAGCCCTGTCTGACACCAGATACTGATTTAAAAGGTGCTGACATCCAATTTCCCCAGACGTACATGGGCAGTGGTTCCATTATGCAGCTCTCTAATCAAGTCCAGCAAAGTGGTAGGGACCCCTATGCCCTTTAAGGCCTTCTCTGAAGACACCATCGAGTCTATTCCACAACGGTCAGCAATGGAACACCTTGCTGTCCCCCCATCTTCTGAAGAAGTCCGGCATGCCATCACAGAGACAAAAAAATCACAAGGCACCAGGCCCAGATGGCATCCCAGCTGAGGTTTTTAAAGCTGGTGGAATAATGCTCCAACACAAAATTTGCCAACTCCTTGACAAAATCTGGGCCTGCGAAGAAATTCCACCGGACTTCAAGAACACCAACATTGTTACAATATTCAAGAAAGGAGACAAATCTTTTTGTGGGATCTACAGAGGTATTGCCCTCCTCTCCATCGCAGGGAAGATCCTTGCCTGGATCCTACTAAACCGCCTTCTTCCCATTGCCAAGGAACTCCTCCCCGAATCAGAGTGTGGCTTCAGATTCAGGAGAAGTGCAAAGAGCAACACCAGGAAATGTTCATGGCATTCATTGACCTAACCAAAGCCTTTGACTCTATCAATCATGATGCCCTATGGAATGTGATGTGTAGGTTTGGCTGTCAACAGAAATTCATTTCTATCATCAGACTACTCCATGATGGGATGACAGCCACCATTCTGTGCAATGGCTCAGAGACTGAACCATTTATCATTTGCACTGGTGTCAAGCAGGTCTGTGTCATTTCTCCAACACTCTTCTCCATTTACCTTGCTGTGATCCTGATTCTCATTCACAACCACCTTCCTGATGGAATTGGGATTGGGTATCATATGGATGGCCAACTCCTCAATCTCCAATGTCTCCAAACAAAATCTAAGATAACAAGAATTGGCATCACTGACCTTCAGTATGCTAATGATTGTGTCATTCTCACACACACAGAGGCTGACCTGCAAAACACCCTACATTTTTTTGCAGATGCCTATCACAGCCTGGGTCTCTCTCTCAACATCGGGAAAACCAAGCTACTCTACCAGCCCTCACCTGCACAAACTACGCTTCATATTCCACAAATCACCATCAGCTGAGAACCCATGGAAAATGTGGACCATTTTTCACACCTTGGCAGCCACCTCTCCCAAACAGCCGGGATTTACACAGAAATTGAATACAGGATCCACTGTGCCAGCAAATCCTTTGGAAGACTTCACAAACGAGTCTTCAATTATAGGGATCTGCGAACAGGCACCAAGATCTTGGTTTACAAGGCAGTTGTCATCCCCACCCTTCTGTATGGGTGTGAGACCTGGGTAACCTACAGACGACATCTCAAGCAGCTGGAATGATTCCAACCGCGCTGCCTCAAGAGGATTCTTAGGATCAGCTGGGAAGACCAATGCACTAACATAAGCATTCTCTCTGCAGCCAACATCATCAGTATAGAAGCGCAGGTCATGAAATACCAACTAGCCTGGGCTGGCCATTGTGTAGGTATGCCTGACCCTCTCCTCCCAAAGCAAGTACTCTTCTCTCAGTTGTCAGGGAAGAAGGGCTCCTGGAGGGCATTGGAAGAACTTCAAAGACATACTGAAAGTACACCTTAAAATGGAGGCAGCAACCCAAAAAACGGGGAGGACTTTGCATGGACAGAACACAGTGGCACTACACCATACACCAAGCCACAGCTCACTTTGAGGAGAACAGATGTATTCATGAGACAGAGAAGTGGCAAAGAAGGAAAGAAAGGGCACAACAGTCCAGCCAACAACTATATCCCCTCCAAGATTACACCTGTCACTTCTGTGGGAAAATCTGCAGGGCATGAATTGGGCTCCTCATCCACTTTAAAACCCATGAATGAACCCCATTGGCAGATATCATCCTCGCCCTGAATGATCCTCCAGCTTCTACTTGCTCAGAGCGGGACAATCTGGCAGCCACTGCGGTTCTGGACCCAGACACTTGTACTCATGCACCAACATTGGATGAAGTGAAGTGTGGCATCTGTAATCTGAAAAACTGATGTGCAGCCAGCGCTGATGGCATCCCCCCCCCAGAGCTGCTAAAATGCACTATTGACCCTATCGTGGAATCACTTCTGGCCATCTTTCATCTGGTGTGAAGAACTGGAACCTTGCCAACTGCCTGAAAGGACGGTATTGTGGTCTCACTTTTATAAGGGCAAAGGACCGTCCAGTGAATGTAAGAGCTACAGGCTGATCACCTAACTCTCTGGGGAAGGTGTTTGTGGATGTTCTTCTGGCATGCTTGGAGCCTCTGCTACATTGGAAGTGTCAGGCTTTACAAGGCACATGTCCACATTAGACTTTTGTAACTGGCTTGGTATATCTTGTGGAAGAATAATCACCAGTTTGGGGTGAGTCTTCCCCTGTTTCTCACCAGTTTGTCCTGAACCTGGCATCCTCAGCTGTGACACACTGAGGCACAGTGACGTAGGGTTTGTCTGCAGAAAATTGACTCTACAGCAAATATTTGGGAGGAAGGCAAGAAATTGTGTCTGAAAGCCAAAATACTTGATATAAAAATGGGGACACAAAATGATGCCATGGTTTCCCGTGTTGTAGTTAGTGTCTTATATTATCATTCTCCTTTAGGGATCCAGTTCTCTGGCCAGACTGTCTGATGCCAAGTGCCAAGCTTTCTCTCCACTTCATAAGGAGAGAGGAGGTGCATCCTTTGAGTCCTGGCCACACTGTGTCATGGGAGATATAGCCCAGTAGATCAAGGAGAACGGGAGCACTAAAGCACCTAACTACAACTCCCATGAAGCATCGTGGTTCTATTTTGAATAGAAATAGTTTGCCTTTTGGTTGAAAACTTTGTTTCTTGGCTGTTTAATTTTTTTGATGAAAAGTAAAAGCTTTGCTTGGAAAGTAGACACTTTTCATGTAAAATTCTGTTTTGTCAAAACAGTTTAAATGAAAAAGTTTTGACCAGCTCTATACAACCTCCCTCCTGCAAATGCACTTAGCATAGCGAGACAGCCTATCACTAATAAAAATACTGATGCATACAGTATTGTTAGTCACAGACGACTATGAAGACACACGTCTGTTGGAGCAAACAGCAGAGTTGGTATGTGTGACACCACAGACCGTTATTTAGGAATGACTACCTATGTGGTATGGTTATTTTCTGATCCTGTATTGATGGGGGAAGCCCATTGATCAATATTAGTATATTCCTACCTCTTTGTTTTCTTTTTCTGCCAACTCAGTGATTAGGTTAAGAAGCATTTGATGAACAGTTTGAAAGCGGCCAGTTTATTTGTTAGCTGGATTAGATGAAGTAAATAATAGGGCTGTCAAGCGATTTAAAAAATTGAAAGTGATTAATCAACGTGATTAAAAACATTTATCACTATTAATCACACTGTTAAACAATAATAGAATGCCATTTATTTAAATATTTTTGGATGTCTTCTACATTTTCAAATATATTGATTTCAATTATAACACAGAATACAAAGCGTAAAATGCTCACTTTATATTTATTTTTGATGACAAATATTTGCACTGTAAAAAAACAAAATAAAATGTATTTTTCAATTCACCTAATACAAGTACTGTAGTGCAATCTCTTTATCATGAAAGTTGAACTTACAAATGTAGAATTATGTACAGAAATAACTGCATTCGAAAATAAATATATTGTAAAACTTTAGAGCCTACAACTCCTCTCAGTCCTACTTCTTGTTGAGTCAATTGCTCAGACAAACAAGTTTGTTAACATTTGCAGGCGATAATTCTGCCTGCTTCTTCTCTACAATATCACCTGAAAGTGAGAACAGGCATTTGCATGGCACTGTTGTAGCCGGCATCACAAGATATTTATGTGCCAGATGCACTAAAGATTCATACGTACCTTCATGCTTCAACCACCTTTCGAGAAGACATGTGTCCATGCTGATAACAGGTTCTGCTCAATAACCATCCAAAGCAGTGCGGACTGATCCATGTTCATTTTCATCCTCTGAGTCAGTCAGATGCCACCAGCAGAAGGTTGATTTTCTTTTTTGTGGTTTGGGTTCTGTAGTTTCTGCATTGGAGTGTTGCTCTTTTAAGACTTCTGAAAGCATGCTCCACACCTCATCCATCTCCGATTTTGGAAGGCACTTCAGATTCTTAAACCTTGGATCAAGTGCTGTAGCTATCTTTAGAAATCTCACATTGGTACCTTCTTTGCATTTTGTCAAATCTGCAGCAAAAGTGTTCTTAAAATGAACAACATGTGCTGAGTCATCATCCAAGACTGCTATAACATGAAATATATAGCAGAATGCAGGTAAAATAGAGCCGGAGATATACAATTCTTCCCCAAGGAGTTCAGTCTCAAATTTAATTAACACATTTTTTTTTAATAAGCATCATCTGCATGGAAGCATGTGCTCTGGTATGGTGGCGGAAGCATGAAGTGGCATACAAATGGTTAGCATATCTGGCCAATAAATGCCTTACAATGCTGGCTACAAAAGTCCCATGTGAATGCCTGTTCTCACTTTCAGGCGACATTGTAAATAAGAAGAGGGCAGCGTTATCTCCTGTAAATATAAACAAATGTGGCTGTCTTAGCGATTGGCTGAACGAGAAGTAGGACTGAGTGGACTTGTAGGCTCTGAAGTTTTACATTGTTTTGTTTTTGAGTGCAGTTACATAACAAAACAAAATGTACATTGGTTGAACGTTGTTCAAGTGGCAATAGAAGAGATTAAGTACATACCAGCATTATTTATTAGGGCTGTCGATTAATGGCAGTTTCATGATAAAGAGATTGCACTACGGTACTGGTATGAGGTGAATTGAAAAATACTGTTGCTTTTGTTTATCATTTTTACATATTGTAATGAAAAATAATAATATAAAGTGAGCACTGTATACTTTGTATTTTGTGTTGTAATTGAAATCAATATATGTGAAAATGTAGAAAAACATCCAGAAATAATTAATAAATTTTCAAATGCTATTTTATTGTTTAACAGTGCAATTAAAACAGATAAATCACAATTATTTTTAATCACAATTAATTTTTTGAGTTAATCGCTTCAGTTAACTGCCATTAATCGACAGCCCTAATAAATAATGCTGGTATGTACTTAATCTCTTCTATTGCCACTTGAACAACGTTACTGCTTTCATAAAAGGATTGAACATCAAGGCATAGTTTACAACACTGGCTACCTAATCTTAGGCTCCCAAATCCTTATTTAGGTATATAAATAAGTGACTTGATTTTCAAAAAAGTCCTGACCATATCCAGGAGCTCCCACTAATTTCCGGCTATTTATCTAGACACCTATGTAAAGATTTAAAGATCCAAACTTAGGCATTCATTTCTTTTTGTTGGCCTAAATGTCCAAAGAGCTCTAATGAACAAGTTTTGAATATGACCTCAAGAAAACTTTCATTAATCTCTCATTCTTCAATGTCCTTTTTACCTCTGTCAATAAACATCAGCCACAGGTCCTGAATTTCCACTGTCACTGCTGAGTGACCATTACACTGAGTGAACAGGTGCAAAGTGGGTGTAAAAGGCTGGATTTGATAATGTCTTACACCCATTCTACACAGGTATAAATTACTACAGAAGGACGCTGATGGAATTTTAAAGACAAATAAAAAATGTGTTATGGATGTATATGGAAATGAGATTACCACATGCATACAACACTATCAGAATCTGAGGCAGAACATTGTTTTGTATGGAAGTTGCATGATTGTTCCAATGCAAAGTGGAAATAAAGGAAGGAAGTTAATGGCACACTAATAAAAAATATTATGCTAATAAATACACATTCTAACTTGAATCAGCATAAACCATAAACAAACACTAACAAAAACAATTTGCCAGCAAGTGCCTAACCTGGATATAGTTTTGGCTGAATAAAAAAATAAATTAAACAAATTTAAACTGTTTTGCCATTGAGCTAGATTTGTTTAATAATTTTAGAAATGGTATAAAACACCCAAAATGTAACAAAACAAACACAAAAATTCATTTCAGGTCAAATGAAATTTTAGTTAACCTGAAATGATTTTTTTTTTTTGAGGGGGCAGAAGGGCAGTTGATGAGTTTCAGTGAGGAAAAAAATAAACAAAAACAATCAGTTTTGGTTTGGTACAAACCAATATGGGCAGGGAGGTATTTTTTTGTTCTGACCAGTCCACCCATCAAAATATCAATTATTTGCTCTTCTTTAATCCTTGGGCAAACTGCATCCCTTTCCATAGAATCATAGAATCATAGAATCTCAGGGTTGGAAGGGACCTCAGGAGGTCATCTAGTCCAACCCCCTGCTCAAAGCAGGACCAAACCCAACTAAATCAGCCCAGCCAGGGCTTTGTCAAGCCTGACCTTAAAAACCTCTAAGGAAGGAGATTCCACTACCTCCCTAGGTAACCCATTCCAGTTCTTCACCACCCTACTAGTGAAAAAGTTTTTCCTAATGTCCAACCTAAACCTCCCCCTCTGCAACTTGAGACCATTACTCCTTGTTCTGTCATCTTCTATCACTGAGAACAGTCTAGATCCATCCTCTTTGGAACCCCCTTTCAGGTAGTTGAAAGCAGCTATCAAATCGCCCCTCATTCTTCTCTTCTGCAGACTAAACAATCCCAGTTCCCTCAGCCTCTCCTCGTAAGTCATGTGCTCCAGCCCCCTAATCATTTTTGTTGCCCTCCGCTGGACTCTCTCCAATTTATCCACATCCTTCTTGTAGTGTGGGGCCCAAAACTGGACACAGTACTCCAAATGAGGCCTCACCAGTGCTGAGTAGAGGGGAATGATCACATCCCTCGATCTGCTGGAAATGCCCCTACTTATACAACCCAAAATGCCATTAGCCTTCTTGGCAACAAGGGCACACTGTTGACTCATATTCAGCTTTTCGTCCACCGTAACCCCTAGGTCCTTTTCTGCAGAACTGCTGCCCAGCCATTCGGTCCCTAGTCTATAGCAGTGCATGGGATTCTTTCGTCCTAAATGCAGGACTCTGCACTTGTCCTTGTTGAACCTCATCATATTTCTTTTGGCCCAATCCTCTAATTTGTCTAGGTCCCTCTGTATCCTATCCCTACCCTCCAGCGTATCAACCACTCCTCCCAGTTTAGTGTCATCTGCAAACTTGCTAAGGGTGCAGTCCACACCATCTTCCAGATCGTTAATGAAGATATTGAATAAAACCGGCCCCAGCACCGACCCTTGGGGCACTCCACTTGATACCGGCTGCCAACTAGACAAGGAACCATTGATCACTACCCGTTGAGCCCGACCATCTAGCCAGTTTTCTATCCACCTTACCGTCCATTCATCCAGCCCATACTTCTTTAACTTGCTGGCAAGAATACTGTGGGAGACTGTATCAAAAGCTTTGCTAAAGTCCAGAAATAGCACATCCACTGCTTTCCCCTCATCCACAGAGCCGGTTATCTTATCATAGAAGGCAATTAGGTTAGTCAGGCATGACTTGCCCTTGGTGAATCCATGCTGACTGTTCCTGATCACTTTCCCCTCCTTTAAGTGGTTCAGGATTGATTCCTTGAGGACCTGTTCCATGATTTTTCCAGGGACTGAGGTGAGACTAACTGGCCTGTAGTTCCCTGGATCTTCCTTCTTCCCTTTCTTAAAGATGGGCACTACATTAGCTTTTTTCCAGTCGTCCGGGACCTCCCCCGATCGCCATGATTTTTCAAAGATAATGGCCAATGGCTCCGCAATCTCATCGGCCAACTCCTTTAGCACCCTCGGATGCAGCGCATCCGGCCCCATGGACTTGTGCTCGTCCAGCTTTCCTAAATAGTCCCGAACTACTACTTTCTCCACAGAGAGCTGGTCACCTCCTCCCCATACCGTGCTGCAGAGTGCAGCTGTCTGGGAGCTGACCTTGTCTGTGAAGACAGAGGCAAAAAAAGCATTTAGTACACTAGCTTTCTCCACATCCTCTGTCACTAGGTTCCCTCCCTCATTCAGCAAGGGGCCCACACTTTCCTTGACTTTCTTCTTGTTGCTAACATACCTAAAGAAACCCTTCTTGTTACTCCTAACATCTCCGGCTAGCTGCAACTCCAAGTGTGATTTGGCCTTCCTAATTTCACACCTGCATGCCTGAGCAATACTTTTATACTCCTCCCTGGTTATTTGTTCAATCTTCCACTTCTTGTAAGCTGTTTTTTTGTGTTTAAGACGAGCAAGGATTTCACTGTTAAGCCAAGCTGGTCGCCTGCCATATTTACTTTTCTTCCTACACATGGGGATGGTTTGTTCCTGCAACCTCAATAAGGTTTCTTTAAAATACAGCCAGCTTTCCTCTACTCCTTTCCCCCTCATCTTATTCTCCCAGGGGACCTTGCCCATCAGTTCCCTGAGGGAGTCAAAGTCTGCTTTTCTAAATTGAGGTTAAGTAGTGATATTTACAATAATGTTGCAGTGCTTTATGAGGCCTAAATATTTAGAGCCAGGGCCTGTGCTGGTGTAAACAGACATAGCTCCAGTGAAGCACAGGATATCATCCTTCATGTTTGTAAAGCACTTTACAATCCACAAATAAAAAATGTTAAATAAATGCAAATAATGTTTGTTTCCCATGCCAGAGCTGATGACATTACAGTTACTTAAACCACAACAGAGAGTACTTATGTTTCATTGTGGACCATTTATTATTTCATAACAGTTAAGTATAAATATATCCACAGATATATGGAGAGGCCCTCCTGCTTCTTCAGTGCTCTGAACTCATTTCTTTGATGGAAGATTACACATTATAGTGTTTCAATGAATGACTGTCTGGAAAGGTTTTATGATCTAGATAATAGTTTTCTCAAACACCATTTAGATCTTTAATTTTTTCTGTAACTGCATCAGCCAATACACTATAAAGGATGCAACTAGAAAGTAACTTGCTTGAGTTCACTTTTATAAACCGAAATGACAGAATGTCAATTTTTATTTTCAGGTTGCATGCTGTGTTTCTAAAATAAGTAAACAACTGTATGAAATCTAATTGAACTTATTTTGATACCTTGTTACTAGACCTACAGTCCAGTTGTTTTGTCAATTGCAACAAAACAGCCTATCACACGAGCAATAAAAAATGAAGACTACTCATATTTCTCATGTTGGATATTGCAGATTTTGCACATGATTTTCCTAGGCTTTCTTTTCAGGTGTTTTATGTTGGTTTTTGTCTCTCTCTTGGTCCTTGCTCTCCAACCCTTTGTGTATTATTACTTTCTTCTTATGCCCAGGGCCGCCTGGTGGGGGGGGGGGGGGGGGAAATTGGGGCAATTTGCCCCAGGCCCCGGGCCCCCCAGGGGCCCCCATGAGAATATAGTATTCTATAGTATTGCAACTTTTTTTTATGGAAGGGGCCCCAAAAATTGCTTTGCCCCAGGCCCCCTGAATCCTCTGGGCGGCCCTGCTTATGCCCTCATCTTGCAAGTATTTTTGCAGGAGATAAGGCATTGAGTTGACCACTCATGTCAACATGAACTGTTCTTATACCACCCTCATAATTGAAGTATCTTGTTATGTTTATGTGTGTTTAGGTTAAAGAAGGCAAGGTCAAAGAAGTGTGCTTTGGAGTTGGTGGTGAGGTTTATGATGATTCTTAATTCTTTTGGGAGTTTGATCCGAAGTTGCAAATCAGCCCCAAGAATGATAAGTTTCCTGCACAGATTATCTTTATCCTTCTAGTAGAACATTCCATTGGGCCTGAAGAGTGGAATTACCAACTGTGGTCCTCATCCGAGGACTTTAAGGTAATCTTTTAGATTTTCTGGGCCCAAGCCTATTCTATGATTCTAAGCCATTGACATAAGGACTGAGACATTGAGCTTTTCTTGTTATTCTGTGGGAATCCAACATAGACAGCAGAAGACAGGTCTGAGGAGATGCACTCCTGTGTTCTTTACTTGTTGGAATGTCTTAAGAGATGATGGCTTCATGCCCAGGTATATTATATTGCTGTAATCCAGATGGGAGATAACACAGTCATATATAACTGTGAGTAAGTCATTGTCTTTCCATGAAGGGGTGGAGTCTCTTAGCCAGTGGACAGCTTAAAGTAACTCCTGCCTAAAATTACACATGTGTTTACAGGAATGAGGCCTTAGATAGTACATTGTCTGGGACAGGCACTCTTTCTTTGTATGTATTTGTACAGTGCTTAGTCAATTTAACAGGCACTGAACTGGACTCGGTCCCTGTATTATAAACATTAAAAATGATCTGAATGCCAATAGATATCTAAATTTTCATTTCATTTTCAGCATTTTATGAAAGCATCATGCTCAGAAAATAATCAAACCACTTAACCTATGTGAGGTTAAGTTAAAAGAAAAAAAGTCCCAAATGTGCACATAATTGCATAACTATCCATGTTGAGGGATTTACACCTTCCTATGAAGAATCTGGAACTGATCATTGCCTGTGACAGAGCGCCATCAAAGATTTGATACTAAACTAAGATATCTGTTCTTTTCCACTATCACTATTTTTAGGAAATATAAGAATCAGTATACTGGGTCAAGCCAGTCCATTTGGTCCAGTATCCTGTTACTAACAATGTCCAATACTAGATACCTCAGAAAAAGATGCAAGAAAATCCGCAAACTAGGAATTTATCGCATAACCTGAATATTCCTGTTAGCCATATACTTTTAAAATCCTGCTAAACAGTTGGCCTCAATATCATGCAACAATGTAATCTAAATTGTAGGTTAGAAAAAAAGTATTTCCTTTTATCCTTTTTCCCCCATTCTAATTCCAAAAGTATTTTGACAAGCATCATTTTTCACCTAAATATCAAGATGCATTAAAACTGAAAATTCATATAAAATATAGGAAAGGAAAAATGTATTTCATCAACACTTGACTCCTCCTTCCTTCCCACAGGAACTGCTATTTATAGGGGACTAAGTGGGAGGGTCCCCTCTGTCCTTCCATAGATGCCTTTTACATTTTAAAAAAGCAGAACAGTGGAACCAAGCAGAGGAGTTGCTGTGAGACCTGGCAATTTATAGAATGGGTACAGGCGGTACAAAAAGAGCTGACAAAAATGGCAAATATTTTCTAAAAAAAAAATGGTGACAGTATACACCATTTTCCTCTTAGGCCACTTGGCTCTGAAAATTCACTTTTGTAAAATGTTCTTGAAATAGTGTTTTCATGTCAAAGCATACAAATATCCTATTTTAGGAAAAAATTCAAAATGCCAACATTTTCACTCAAAAGTTGATCCACATACCAAACAAAATCCCATGAAATGTCATTGGGGGAGCGGGTGGTTGCAAAATTGGATTACCATTACAAAATGAAATGAAACAATACACGTTGAGATTTTCTGTTTTTTCTTGTGAATGTTTACATTAGGCCTACCATCCAATCCATTTCCTCTGAGTTGATTGTGGGGAGACTGTGTTCTCTTTTCAAAAGGTTTATTTGTTTGTTTGTATTGCCATGTGATATTTCACCTTATTGCCATCAGAACACTGGCTGGCTCATGGCTTTAACACATCGACTCCTAATTAATAAACTAAGCAAATTATTAGTCTGTATTTAATAAACTATAAACATAAATCAGTTAGATTATGTATGGCTTTTGTGTAGTATTTCTATATAGATGGAGCAGGTGTAGTAGTTTGCAGCATGAATCTCAATGTCTTGCAGTCCCCTCCTTGTGAGTTGTGTCTTCATTTCATGTTCCCCAGTAATGGCTTTAAACATTTTGATACTTTGAAATAATCATTTTGTCTGTTACAGCTTTCCCCCTATTCCATTTTGTTTCTTACAGCTGTCCCCTTACTCCATTTTGTCTTGTTCTCCTCCTGTGGCCGCCCCTCCCTGGCTGTTAAGTTGTTTACCAGGGCCACTGCCCTTCTCAAAGGGAGGGCCCCTTAAGTCGTTTACCAAGAGCCATTGCCCTTCTCAAAGGGATGGCCACTTGTGCTACATACTAAGTGGGACCACTGCCCTATTCAAAGGGTTAGTCCTGTTATCACCTTGTTAAACCTGGGCTTTGTGTAGGGTAGGCAATGTCCAGAGCTGCAAGACCTAATGTGTTTTTGAAATCCTGGGCATGAGTCATAGGCCAGGACTCTGCCCAGGCATGTCTCTGTGCTCACCTGC
>QXTE01000023.1:9787995-10162742 GCA_003942145.1 Platysternon megacephalum | reverse complement strand
TGTCCACATTAGTACTGAGCTGAAATAATTCCTCTCCCTCCCTGGTATTTATCCCTCTGATATATTTAAAGAGAGCAATCATATCTCCCCTCAACCTTCTTTTGGTTAAGGAAAACAAACCGAGCTCCTCAAGTCTCCTTTCATACGACAGGCTTTCCATTCCTCGGATCATCCTAGTGGCCCTTCTCTGTACCCGTTCCAGTTTGAATTCATCCTTCTTAAACATGGGAGACCAGAACTGCACACAGTACTCCAAATGAGGTCTCACCAACGCCTTGTATAACGGGACTAGCACCTCCTTATCTCTACTAGAAATACCTCGCCTAATGCATCCCAAGACCGCATTAGCCTTTTTAACGGCCACATCACATTGCCGACTCATATTCATCCTGCGATCAACCAGGACTCCGAGGTCCTTCTCCTCTTCCGTTACTTCCAACTGGTGCGTCCCCAGCTTATAACTAAAATTATTGTTAGTCATCCCTAGATGCATAACTTTACACTTCTCACTATTGAATTTCATCCTATTACTAATACTCCAGTTTACAAGGCCATCCAAATCTCCCTGGAGGATNGAATAAAATCGGACCCAAAACCGAACCTTGAGGAACTCCACTGGTAACCTCCCTCCAAGATCACCTTTCAGTACGAGCCGCTGCAGTCTCCCCTTTAACCAGTTCTTTATCCACCTCCGGATTTTCATTTCGATCCCCATCCTTTCCAATTTAACCAGTAATTCTTCATGCGGTACTGTACTGAACGCCTTACTGAAATCAAGATATATCAGATCCACCGCATTTCCCTTGTCTAAAAAATCTGTTACTTTCTCAAAGAAGGAGATCAGGTTGGTTTGGCACGATCTACCTTTTGTAAAACCATGTTGTAATTTGTCCCAATTGCCATTGACCTCAAGGTCCGTAACTACTCTCTCCTTTAATATTTTTTCCATGACTTTGCATACTACAGATGTTAAACTAACAGGCCTGTAGTTACCCGGGTCACTTTTTTTCCCCTTCTTGAATATAGGAACTATATTAGCTAATCTCCAGTCAAACGGTACAACCCCCGAGTTTAGAGATTCATTAAAAATTATCGCTAACGGGCTTGCAATTTCACTCGCCAATTCCTTTAATATTCTAGGATGAAGATTATCCGGGCCGCCCGATTTACTACCGTTAAGCTGTTCAAGTTTGGCTTCTACCTCGGATACTGTAATGTCTACCCCCCCACCTTCGTTCCCATCAGTCACGCCGCCACTATTCCTAAGCCCTTCATTAGCCTCATTAAAGACCGAGGCAAAATATTCGTTTAGATATTGTGCCATGCCCAGATTATCCTTAATCTCCACTCCGTCTACAGTCTTAAGCGGTCCCACTTCTTCTTTCTTGGATTTCTTCCTATTTATATGGCTAAAAAACCTTTTACTATTGTTTTTAATTCCCTTCGCAAGATCCATCTCCACCCGGCTTTTGGCCTTTCTCACTGCATCCCTACACCCTCTGACCTCAATAAGGTAGGTTTCTTTGCTGATCCCTCCCATCTTCCACTCCTTGTACGCCTTCTGTTTTTTCTTAATCACCCCTCTGAGACGCTTGCTCATCCAGTTCGGTCTAAAACTGCTACCTACGAACCTTTTTCCCTTTCTCGGGATACAGGCCTCCGACAGCTCCTGCAACTTCAACCTGAAAAAATCCCAGGCGTCTTCCGCCTTTAGATCCCTAAATATGTTAGTCCAATCCACTTCCCTAACTAACCGCCTTAATTTAGTAAAGTTAGCCCTCTTGAAATCATAAACCTTAGTCTCAGATGCAATTTTGTTTATCCTTCCATTTAGTTTGAACCGAATTAGCTCATGATCACTCGAGCCAAGGTTGTCCCCTACAACCATTTCCTCAACGAGGTCCTCACTACTCACCAAAACCAAATCTAAAATGGCATCCCCCCTCGTCGGTTCAGCAACTACTTGATGAAGGAATTCATCAGCTATCACGTCTAGGAAAAGCTGAGCCCTATGATTATTACTAGCATTTGTTCCCCAATCTATATCCGGGAAGTTAAAGTCTCCCATGATCATACAGTTCCTATTAGTATTGACCTCCTTAAAAACATTAAAGAGTTCTCTATCCATATCCAGGCTAGATCCCGGCGGTCTATAGCACACCCCAATCACTATCCCAGGGGAGGCTCTAGTAGTTTTCTTCCCCAACGTGACCATTGCCCAGACAGACTCCGTATTATCCATTCCATTACTAGTTATTTCGTTACAGTTTACCTCATTATTGACATACAACGCTACTCCCCCACCTTTACCTTTGTTTCGGTCTTTCCTAAACAGCACATACCCTTCCATACCTGTACTCCAGTCGTGACTACCGTTCCACCACGTTTCGGTTATTCCTACAATATCCGGTTTCAATTCTCGGACCAGGAGCTCCAATTCCTCCATTTTGTTACCTAGGCTTCTCGCATTAGTGAACAGACATCCTAATTTTTGCTGTTTGGCTTCTCTCACCTTTGTTACCCAATTTGGTAGGGACACCGTACCGCCAGTATGACCTATCGGTCTAGTATCCATCCCCCCCCTCTTCCTTATGTCCAAACCCCTCCCTCCGGCTATATCCATTCTTATCCCATCATCCTCCCTCTCAATGTTAAAGTCTGGCATGGAGAGTGCTTGGACATCTCCCAACCGTCTCCCCCAAATTCCTAGTTTAAAGCTCTTTCGATCAGATTAGCCAGCCTCCCTCCTAGAAGTCTATTTCCATCCCTACTTAGGTGGAGCCCATCCCGTGAGAACAGTTCTCTGTTCTCTGTTCCCAAAAGCCTCCCAGTGGCCATACATCCCAAAGCCCTCCTTATAGCACCACTCCCTGAGCCAACTATTTATCATCACAATCCTGTCCCCCCTTTGTCGCCCTTCCCTAGGGACAGGCAGAATCCCACTGAAGATCACCTGAGCCTCGATTTCCTTAAGCGTCTTACCCAGCCTGGCATAGTCTCCCTTGATACTTCCAAAATATTTCTTACCGTTAACTATTATAACACTGGATATTCTTCTTCTCCATATAAATGTCCAATCCCTTTTTGAATCTCGATAAACTTCTATCCTAAACATCCTGTGACAGTGAGTTCCACAGTTCAATTACACTTTGCATGAAAAAGTATTTTTCTTTATCAATTTTGAATTTGTCACCTATTAATTTCATTGCACTTCCTCTTGTTCTTTGTTTTATGAGACAGGGAGAATGAGCTCCCAATCTACTTTCTCTAGACTATTAATTATTTTATATATTATCTTGTCCCCTCTCATTCATCTCCTTTGTGAAGTTTATGATCCCAACTTTTTCAGTCTCTCTTCATACAAGAATTGTGGTGATTAAGTAGTTAATGTGTCTAAAGCATTATGGTGAATGTATGTTAAAATTCACCAGAATATACTCACTGGAATTTATCTTTCCAGTGGACTTCAACTTCTTTGTGTAATTCTCACCTTATATATTTTTCAAAATATTGGCCACTATCCTCAGACCCCAAAACAAGTACCTAAGTTCCACTTTTCCAGCTGCAGGAAGCTAGTGTGGAATGGGAAACTAAAGATCCTGTCACTATACACTTTACACATATTCTTCATGCAAAATGAGTCAGTTAATCTAGGGATATATCTCCCCCCCCCCACGCCCCAAAAAAAAGCTCAGTAGCTCTGCCCAAAACCTTCAGGCCAGTCCTGTGCACAGTGATAGGATCTCAGTGAACAGAGTACTTTACTTTTGATAAAGAGAGACAAAACCATAGGTCTTCAGGCCTGCCCTCTAATAGTAAATCAGATTTTGCCTGCAGTATAGTCTCCATTTTAGGAAACCCACAAATTTGAGGAATCACAGGCACATCATTTTTAAGACATGTTCAGTGGGTCATGTCTCACGTGCAAGACCTCCTTGTCAGAGTCCAGAGAATATCAGCTTATGAATGCCTTTGTTTTGTGAAAAACCTTTATGACGATAATCTTCAATGTGGATTAGAACCTGCATTCTGTAGAAGAAATGGATAACGGTCTTGGTAGCTGAAACAGGACCTTCAACATTGAACATATCAAGAGGGTTATTACCAGCAGAGCCATTGACTTCTAACAACCTATCTGCCCAGCCGCCAGCGTGGAAGATTTCTGGTGGAAGAACAGAAATTGAAAAGGTATGAGACTGCATTTAATAGTGAGTGCTCTCTAAGCAAAGGAGCCAGTCCATCACCAGAATCAGAAAAGACAGCTAGATGGAAGAGTGATGGCAGGAGGGGTTTTGCCTTCCAATGAGGACACTGACTAAACCTAATGGCTCTCAGGAGTGGTGAGGACTCTGAGGGGGAGTCTGAGCACTCTTGAAGTAGTAACTGGGCTTTGCCAAGGCAAGGCTGGTTTGGATACACATAGGATCCAAAAGCTTGTCCAATTACCAGAGTCTGGTGACCATCCATTAGGAGGAATCAGCCAATCTGTGACAATATCCACATGAATTAGAGCCAATTGGCTAACAGAAAATTCGTCCTCTCTGGGAAGATGGAGTTAAGGGGAATGGAGGGGGAAGGAAAGAAAAGTTTCTAGTTGGGATGTGACTGACGTTAGAACAGAGAGGCAAGGAGTACAGGAGGCAGGGCACAAGAGTGGGAATCAGAACACTGAATTGTTCTATTCCTGGCATTGCTATTGACTCATGGTGTGACCATGAGCTAGTCATTTTTCTGTGCCTCCGCTTACCTGAACTCTAAAATGGAGATCAAGACTGGGTATATTTACCACCGAATTTTACAGGGTAGGAAACTGAGACAGAGGTTAGGGACTTGTCTACATTACAGATAACCCCATGACTGATATGGTTCCTAAGCATTTGTTCACTCTGTTTCAATCTCATGTCAGAGCATGGCTGGATGCCCTTTTCCTGCTCTATAAAATCACTGTTGATATGATTTGCAGATGACAGAAAGATTAATTAAGGGGTTAATAATTATTAGAATGGGACTCATACAGAGCGATCTGAATCATATGATAAGCTGGGCCCACTCAAACAAGACGTGTACAATACGGCCAAATGCAAAATCAGACATCTAGGAATGCATCTCATACCTACCAAATGGGGGACTGTATCCTAGAATGCGGTGACTCTGAAAAGGAAAAAGGGGTCATAGCTGACAAACAAATGTGCAATGTTGTGTTAAAATGCCATCCTTGCACATACAAACAGTAGGAGTCAGGGGGTGATCCAGTATTTGTGACATTGATACTGAAATACTATGTCCACTTCTATATCCACATTTTTAAAAGGATGTGGAAATACTTGAGAGGGTGCAAGAACCATAAAAATGAAAGAGAAAAATGCTTTATGGTGAGGTGGGGGATCCCTGCCCTACTTGCAAGGCATATGGAAGCACTGAAACCAATGGCTTGTCAACTTCAGGCGAGGAGGAACCCTGTGTACAGAGAGAAATAAGGAGCAATGACACCGTGTGCCCAGTCACTGTATCAATGTTATTGGAGGGAGAGATCCGAGCCAAGGTCTTCGGCCTGAGCCACCAGAGCCCCACTAATCCCATTAGGAGTTACACAGCTATATCCTGCAGCAGGACATTCTGGGTGGGGGTACAGGAGAGGGGAGCCGCTGTCTTTTGGGTCTTTGATGCTCTTGTGGGCTGGCACCTGGCCCTGGAGGAAGCTTCTCCTGACCTCTACCATGGAGGACCTGGTTAGAGAGTTTACTGGCTAACAGGATCTCTCCCCAGTCCCACTACTGGCTGGGTATGGGAAGAGGCTGAGCAAATCTGGTTCCTGTGTGCCATCTGCCTTACCGTGTGCTTCACTATGCAGAGGAGTGGCCAGGACATCCTGGAGCTGGACTGTTCCAAAGCAGCCCTCAGGGGATCACAGTGAGTGAGAAACAGCACCTGTGAGGAAGGAGTGAGATGTGGGGCATGGAGGGACCTCCGCTGAGCCAGTGGGAGAGGGGGGATCTGTGGGGTTTTAAGGGGCAATGGAAATCAGAGGTTCCAGGGGATAAGGTCCGGGAGAAGAGTTGAGACAAATTCTGGGATTGATCAGAAAGGGTCAATGGGGAAATCAGGGGGTTGGAAAGCAACTGAGGTTGGGGGTAAAGAGGAATCTGAGGTTCCAGAAGGGTGGCCAGAATGGAGCTGCAGAGGAAGGGAGGTGCAAAGTTTGATGGGTGGAAGGGAAAAGTGAGAGGGGTCCCCTAAGTGGTGGGATGAGAATTGGGAATAGGCCAGTTGAGAGAAGGAAGGATCTTGCTGGCGGTTTCTGGGACACTGTGGAACTTGTGAAGGGCCCATAGATCAGTGGTATCCGAATCTCACATCCTATTTTGTCTTCTTTGTCTCTCACAGGTGCTGACTGAGGAGCTGCCCCTCAGCTCTGCACCCAGTTCCATCATCTCCATGGTCGCTGTGTGCAACCTCAGGTACCCTCCTGCCCAACTTCTCTAATCCCAGAGCTGGAAGTCACTGCCCTTACCCTTCCCAGGTGATCTCCCAACTGTGTTTTTTCCCCTCCATGGCAGAAGGGGTAGGAATGGTCACTCTCTATTGGCTGGGGGGTGGGGAGAGGTTATTTCACTCCAGTAACATTACAAGGGTCTTGGGGGGGATCACTGTAGGTGTCATATAGGAAGGCCCCCAGAGTCCAGTGCTGAGAGCAGGGGAACAGGCTCTATTCCAGCCCTGACATGACTGGCTGTGTGACCTTGGGCAGGACACTCTCCTGCCTGGTGCCTCAGTTTCCATTCTCACCAGCCTGTGCCTATTTCTCTCAGATTAATGCCCACTGTAGTGCCAGTTCTACCCCTCACTGCACAGTGTAATTCAGGATCCTCCTTTCTCCTTTCAGCAAACTGAAGCTGGCCCTGGAACTGGAATCCCACCTCCTGTGGGCTGCCTTGGGCTGCATGGGCACAGTGAAGGACAACACCCACATCCAGAAAGATCATCACTCTACTCCTCAGTACCAGGAGCAGGAATGGATTCTGGTCCCTGCTCATTTGATTATCTGGAGTTGCTCAGATAGTGGTGGGGTGAGAGGAGATGAATAGGCCAGGGGATTAATAAAATGACAGGGGAGACCCTTTCCTCCAGCCACAATTATGTTATCCCTCCAAGAGGGATCCTTCCCTTTTTTCCACATCCTGGGCTCTGTCTGCTCTCATCCATAGGCAGCTTGTCTGTCCCATGCCCTGCTGCATAACAGGACCTCTGCAGATAGCTGCTAAAGGCAAGGGTTGAAGAGCCAGCTATTATCTTGCAATGAACTCTTGCTAGAACTGCCTCCAGAGAGATGTCAATGGGAGAGCTGGTATATGTTTTGGGGTCTCCCCTAGTTTCACTGTAGAAACCTCCTAGCCAAACCATAGCAGGTGTAGCCCAACCTCCATGACACTGACACATGGCTACCTCTTCCCTGCTTTACAGACTCAGCTTAAGGCTTTGACAGACACCTTATGTGATGCTGAAGAGCATCACCAAAACCTCCATGGCAGGCAAGCTCCAGAACATCTTGGAGGTGAGTACAATGGGAAGGGCCAAGGGGAATTTTACCTTAAGACCATCAGAGGTCTGGAAAGGAGAGATTGGAAGATCCACATGTCCATTGTGTCCTCCTAGCTGGGGCCCTACTGGGCCAATCTTAACTAGGGGAACTGGGACTCTGATATAAGTCTGCACTGTTTTGTTAAGCACTAATTCTAGGGCAACCAGGCCAGTTTGATGGGTGACAGCCTCAAACTCTGTGTGATTCAGGTAATGTCTCTCAGAAGAATCACTGGAAAATCTTTGTGGAATCAGCCCTTTTCTTCTATGGACACTAATTATAGTGGGGAGGGGATTATCCTTAGTCTCTTCCTTTGTCCCATTGAGGCCTTTACAGTGGGGGAAGTGTTCAAGGGTTCTGTACCCCTGAATCATGAACAGCACATCAGGAAAGAAACTGTGGATGGGGCCAGCAGCATTCACCACCCATTGCCCCAGTCTGTGATCTATTTGGACAATTTCAGGACATAATCCAGAGGACATGGGCACTATCCTGAGAGCAGCAAAAGACCTGCTCTTAAATCAATGAGTCACATATTTTACCTGGACCACCAAGTCTCCACCCCATGGGTATTGGGAGAGGCTCATTAATACAGTCCTGCACCTGCCCATGGACCTTGACCTGCCTCCTGCCACAGCACATCTGTTTCTGGATCCTGTCCAGAGACACAGTTGACAGCCAGGGACATAAGAAGCAGCTCTATAATGTGGTGCTGTAGTACCTGAGAGTCTCAGTCATGGATTAAGACCCCATAGTGGTAGGGGCTGTACAAACACAAAATAAATAGATGGACCCTCACCCAAAGAGCTTAATTTAAATAGAAAGCTAGAGACAGCATATAGATACAGACAGACTGGGGAGCACAAGGAAACAATGGTATAGTATCATTATGTAAGCAGGGTCTGAATGAATGCAGGGCCGGCTCCAGGTACCAGTGAAGGAAGCAGGTGCCTGGGGCGGCCAATAGAAAGGGGCGGCACTCTGTCCGTTATTGGGCGGCATGTCCGGGTCTTCGGCGACACTTCGGCAGCAGCTCAAGTGCTCCGCTTTAGTCTTCGGCGGCAATTCGGCTGCGGGTCCTTCACTCTGTCTCTTCCTCTCGGGCGGCACTTTGGTGGCAGCTTAATCAGGTTTTTCTTTTTATTTCTTCGCAGCTTGGGGCGGCAAAAAAGCTGGAGCCGGCCCTGAATAAATGCTTCCCTGACATCTAGCTGGGAGGGGGAGAGACTTTGGGTGTGTTTATGTAAACACAGTTTTCTCCTGCTCTGCTTACATATTCAGCAGTGTCAAAGTGATCAACTTTGGCTGGTACTGGGATACAAATCACCTTAATACTGAATGCAGTGTTAGTGAAATACAGTTACCAATGTTGTAATTATTGTAGGAATACAGGAAAGCAGGACAGTGCTTAACCTGTCCCAAATAAGGGGGGTTACCCTCAAGAACCTCGTTAAGCCAGGGACTTGAATGCCAGATCCCGGTGAAAGTAAGAGGGGTGGGGACAGATGTCCCAGCCAGGAGGCTGTAAACCCTCACCAAGGGTCCTCCTTAGACTGGTTTAACCTGTTCCCTCCCACTTTTCAAAAAATACAGCTAAATAGGCTTCATTAGGAGCCTTTTTGTTATTTTAATTGCTCAATCAGGGCAGAAACCAGCTGTGGTAGGACTGTGTTTCTTCCCTGCCTGCTAAGAGCTAAAAATCACGGAGAGCTGAAATCACTTGAGATGGGGCTGTGTTACTGTCCAGCCTGCAAAGAGCTGAAAATTCCTAAAGGACTGATGTGCAGGGGTCACAGGAGAGAGGCAGGTGGTAGCAGAAGGTGACTGATAGTTGGCTGGTGAGCAAGTGGCTGATGAGGTGGAGAGGTGTATCATGTGGCCAGCAGGGCGGCCAGCAGAGAGGCGCAGCGAGTGGCCAGCAGGGAGTTGAACAGCCAGCAGGGTGGCTGGTGGAGAGGCGCGGCGCGCAGCCAGCAGGCAACGGGTGTAGAGGGGAGATGAGGGGCCAGCAGGGTGGCAGGCAGCCAGCAGGGCAGCGGATGGTGAGCAGACAGTAGGGCAGCTGATGGAGAGGGGCAGCGAGCGAGTGCTTGAGCAGCGGAGTGAGTAAGGAGCCTCTTTACCCCCCCTCCACCCAGGGTGGGAGTTGAACTCTGCAGATGCACCTCAGAACTCTGGGTCTGCACTGACCAAGGACAGCAACTGTGAGTGGGGTGCAGAGAAGAGTCGGGTACATGGAAGGGATTTTTGGGTTGCTGCACTTAAGAACCCGAGGGCAAAAGGACACTGCCCAACTTACTTGGGGGTGGGTCTTTTGCTCATGGGTTATGATTATGATCCCTGTTTGCGGTGTTTTATCAAATCAATGCCGAGTTATTTCCCTCCTTTTATTAAAATGTTTCTTTTCTATACTAAGACTTTGTACTTGCAAGAGGGAAGTATTGCCTCTTGAGGCACCCGGAGAGGTGTGTAATTTTCTCAGGTTATTGGGTGGGGACTCGAGCCGGTTTTGTGAACATAGCTACCTTTCCTTGGGGATCTATAACTTGGACCGGGACCAACGACGACCCTTCACCTTGCAGAAGGGTTACAATTAAATAATATTTTCTGTTATTTTTGGCATGTGCAAGTAGCTCAACATCAGTTTACTTGCTAGTGACATTGCCAAAAGAAACTCTGGAAAGCTATGTTCTTCTGTATTGTATTGTACATCTCCAATGATGCCTATCTGAATAGCTCATCCTACTTTACCTCCCACTGGCTTAATGTACTGTTTCCAACTGTACAGGAAAAGGCATTGGCATTTGATTCTGGGTCCAGAGAGCCATGGTCTTCCATAAATACTGTAACTGTTCCTATTTGACTATTCAAGCCATATGAAAGCCAAAAGAAAATTAAGAACCACAGGACTGTGGCAATAGCCTGACCACACCACGTTCCAAACATTTTACACTCTCTGATTTGAAGCTTATCCAACAAACTGAATGAATTACCATCCGTGAAATGCTTTTTTCTAGTAGAAAACCTATAGCACTTCTCCCATTCTGGCTTTTTCTTGCAGCAATATAGTGTATGGAAGCCAATAACTATTTGACTCATTGTTTAAAATATATTGTCAGTGAAGAATATTGAACTGTAGTAAAATATAGTTCCTCTGCAAGATATTTCAAGAAAATGTGAACTACATCACACAAAATAATTTCCTTTGTCTTTGTTTTTGAAGTAAAAAAAAATACACACAAGAAATTTGGTACATCCTCTTCAAAAAATGAAAATTCTTCAGTATCTTTACACTGACATTTTTATTATGAAGACTAATACCTTTGTATAACTGCGCTGGACAAAATTTCTTGGGTATTTATAAGGCCCCACTTAGGGTAAAAGCCATGCCTCTCTTACTCTTTAATGTATTTATGCTTACAGCACCCCTGTGAGGTAGGGAAGCATGTAGCCACAGAGAGGCTACCTGACTTAGACAGGGTGACACAGAAAGCTTATGACAGAGAGAAGAGGTGAACCTGGATTTTTCCCATCCTAAACTAACACCCTAACCACTGGACCAACCTTCCTCTAATAAACACAATTCTTACTTGCTTAAAAGTAAATCAGTCAGCCTACTAGTGTATTAAAATTTCCTACAACTTGATGTTAGGCTTGTTTAGCCTACTGGTCAATATAAGCCTTTGATTCTGTCAGCATTACTAGTCAGGCTTTGTTTAAATGAAATATGAATATTCCAGCTACAGAATTGATTTTCACAGCACATTATCTGAAGCCACTATTAGCATTGGTCAAATAATGTAACAATAAAGTCACAAATAATTTATGGCAACAGCGGCAAAGAATTATATGAATACAACACTATGATGAATAATTTAAGCAAAGAATAATGCTCAAAATATTTTTTAAAAAGGCTATTGAAATAGAGCCAGTGCTGAGGTCCTTACTCAGGTCCTGATTCTGCAAATGTTTAAATGTATATAACTTTGTACAAGTCAAGTTATACACATGATTAAGTGTTTGTGGGATTTGAATTAAATGGTACTCCTTAAGTAGGCAAAACTCCCATTGTGTTCAGTTTGGCTGTATATGAACCTGGGGATCTGATCCTGGATTTGTAAACTAAATAAACTTGATATGAAAAATACCATTTGAAAGAGAATAAATATGAATCTCCACAATCTCCTTTTTGGAGAAACGTTTCTGAACAAAAGTGCATTTTAAATGGGTTGGTTTATAGTTAGGCTCACTCTCCCAGTTAGGCTGCTTGTTCATTGACAGACAAAACCAACTGACTTATGGGATGTTATAGCATATTTGTGGAACAACAATGGTATTGCTTCCAAAGGAAGGAAGTCTTTTAATTTATGTAGAAACTACAAATGCTGCCAAGCCAGCAGAGAGACACATATGTTCACATTATTATGTTTCCCACAAAAGTTACTATTACTTAAAAAAAATTTCTGACAAAATAACAGATCTCTAGTGTTTCTACAGTGAAATCTGTACATAACAAACACCATTTTGAATGTGCATTATTACAGGGCCTAGTCTAGTCTAACATTAAGCAAATAACTAGAAAGACACAAGCTATTTTTCATATACTTTTAATTGTGCAAGCAGAACTAAACTATGTGAACTAGATATGGAGAAGAATGAATTTATTCTGGGTAATGAAGTATTAATAGAGATTTATCACTGTCTCAGGATCTTATATAAATTGTATCATGCAGAGGGTTCTATTGTGGATTTTAACACATGCACCCAATACTAGAGTGGGATGGGAATCCAAAGACATTTAGAAACTTTAATTCCCTACATTTTCATAGGCTATTGATTGATGAAACTTCTTGTTGGCTTTAATCTGGATTTCTGGAGGAGTGGGATCTCTGTAGCCCCTATTTTTATTCCTGTATATTTTTAACATGTGCTTAATTTTCATTTGAGAGAGTAGCTCTGAGAAGTTCTTTTGCCCCCTCCTTCCACTTCCACTTCTGCACACAGACACACACACTCTCTCTTTAAATCCCTCACAAACAGGCAGAGCATCATGAGCTATCAAAATCTACAGCAGGCCTACCACCTAATATGCGACTAATCACTTGTTGACATGTTGCAGTGTCCATTCCCTCTCATTCTATTGGCGAGTAGAGTTCTAATTATTGTCAAATAAAACACTAGCTAATGAAATATTTTTGATCCAGTACTCTCACTGTTCCAGCTTGCATTCACCCAGGTGCACACATCGAGCACATGGATTTGTTTTGCAAATGTTGCATTTTCATCAGTGTCAAACAATTATTGATGGAGGTGTTCTTAATTCCTGATCAGTTTTAAATGTTTTGATGATTCCAGCATCCATTAGTTACAAGTACAAGGTGCCGCTTACTGGAAGACTTGTTACTTTCACATTTGCATGTGGTTCCAGGCCATAAAAAGGAAGACATTTGCTTTTTGCAGGTTCATTTTTCAGTTATAAGAAATCCTAAAATATACCTTCTTGCTCATCTGTTAAGTAGGCTTTTTTTGCTATGTTGCTACATAAATGGCAGATTTGGTGTTAACACATTATGGAATGCTCTAGATTTTGAGTCGTTCCCAATTAGCAGCAGATTTTTTTCTCTGTCACCATTCACTCGCTGACACAGCAGCACAATTATTTGCTTATTTTTTTCATTGTGCTGACATTCGAATGCTGCAAGGGATTGGCTACCAGCAAGGATTTCTTTCCCTGTGCCACCATGGCTTTCCATGACAGATGTGTTCCACTGGAACAGTGAAACTGTTGGCCAATAGGGGGAGACTCAAGTGTCCAGAAGATAGAATTTTTACAAGCAAAACTTAATCTATGGAATTTAATCCCACAAGAGATAATAAACTCATAACTAGGTACATTTAGACCTAAATGCAAAACTCATTTATGAGCTTTTTATTTGTTTGCTTCCTTATGTTAGAGAGAAATTGCACCTGTGAGTGTAGAAAGTACTGATGGGAAACTAAGTCAAAAATGAATCAGGCTTATTTATTCTGTATGCTAGGGAGGAAGAGAGAAAAAGAGTGTGCTAGTTATTTCTTTTCATTACTTGTGATGAACTGTCATACTATAGTGAAAGAGGCCATTAAGCATCAAGAGCGTTCCACTCCATCTCTCTGTGGATGCAGAATGAAATCTCTTGCTACTTCCCTGAAATTCTCCACCTGTCTCATGTTTACAGATGCCCTTTATTCTGTCTTTTAAACTCATCACTATGCCTGTAAGCTACTTTTTCTGTGTATAAAATTATTTTAAATATTCAAGGTTTAGAAGAAAAGAAGAGTTGTGAAGCATATTGCCAACCCCGGCATTCAAAATTCATGAGTCAGGCCTCAAATATTTGAGATGAGGATTCATCTGGGTCATGTTTTCAAGCTTTTCTTGACAACCATTGGAGCTAAAACATTTTTTTTTCTTAAATGGAAGCTTTGATTCTCACCTCCAGGAACTGGCCATTTAAAAAAAAAATCAAATGTTGTGAGACTTGCAATAACACCGAGAGAATTGGCAACACTTACAAAAGTTGCAGTAAATGAAGGACTGGTGTGTTGACCACCCAGGATCAATTGACACTGAAACCTTCTGTTTATGCACATAGGTTTGGATTGAGCAATTAGACATAACTCAACGCCCTTCTTGTGCACTTATTTTTTCTGTTTCTCCTCCTCTCCCCACGCCACAAGAGCATATTGTCAGCAGATCTCGTGCTTCCCTCTCCCCATCTCCACAGCTATTCAGATCTATAATCTAGGCAGGGTTCAGGGCTTTAGACCCCATATTCTTTGAGAAAAGGAGTACAATTTGTACAGTGCCTAGGACAATGGGGCCTTGATACCTGATTACTGTAATACAAATACATAAGGTAACTGGTCCATGTCATAACAATAAATAAATGTGCAGCTGTAAAATTACAACGCAGGTACGCAGTAGTGTGTGCTTCCACAGAGTGCTTCAAACTCAAGGGACCAGCAGTAACGATCAAGAGCCTCCAGTCTCTATGTCTACTTTTCCTGTCCATAAGAGGGCCAACCAGATATTGTAATGAGGGGCACTCTGTAAATATTCCTGCTAATAATAAAGCTCGCAGTTCGCACCAATGCTTTTGCTACTGTTTGCGATGTGAATAGTAGTCTTCTGGGATCTGGACTAAAAGCAGCAACATTCCACACATTACCTCCCTAACATGTACCAGTGCTGATGCCGCGCTCCGGCCGGGGAAGCGGGGCCGCGTGCTTAGAGCTGTCTGCCGCCGCTCCGGCCGGGGTAACGGGACCGTGGGGTTGCGGGGCTCCGGCCGGGGTAGCGGGGCCGCGGGGATTGCCGCGCTCCGCTGTGGAATCACGTCAAGGGGTTGCAGGTTTCCGGCCGGGTCCGCGGGGTTGCGGGGTGCGGCCAGGGTAAGGGGGCCGCGGGGTTGCGGGGCTCCGGCCGGGGTAGCGGGGCCGCGGGGATTGCCGCGCTCCGCTGTGGAATCGGGTCGCGGGGTTGCGGGTTTCCGGCCGGGGTAGCGGGGCTGCGGGGTTGCGGGTCTCCGGCCGAGGTAGCGGGGCCGCGGGGTTGAGGGGCTCCGGCCGGGGTAGCGGGGCCGCGGGGATTTTCGATCTCCGGCGGGGTAGCGGGGCTGCGGGGTTGCGGGTCTCCGGACGAGGTAGCGGGGCCGCGGGGTTGCGGGGCTCCGTCCAGGGTATGGGGACGCGGGGATTTCCGCGCTCCACTGAGTAAGCGGGTCCCGGTGTTGCGGGTCCCCGGTCGGGGTAGCGGGGCCGCGGGGTGGCGGGGCTCCGGCCGGGGGCCGCGGGGGTCGTCGATCTCCGGCGGGGGAGCGGGGCTGCGGGGTGGCGGGTCTCCGGCCGGGGTGGCGGGGCCGCGGGGATTTTCGGTCTCCGGGGGGGTAGCGGGGCTGCGGGGTTCCGGGTCTCCGGACGAGGTAGCGGGGCCGCGGGGTTGCGGGGCTCCGGCCGGGGCAGCGGGGCCGCGGGGATTGCCGCGCTCCGCTGTGGAATCTCGTCGCGGGGTTGCGGGGGTCCGGCCGGGGCCGCGGGGTAGCCGGGCCGCGGGGATTTTCGATCTCCGGCGGGGTAGCGGGGCTGCGGGGTTGCGGGGCTCCGGCCGGGGTAGCGGGGCTGCGGGGTTGCGGGTCTCCGGCCGAGGTAGCGGGGCCGCGGGGTTGCGGGGCTGCGGCCGGGGTAAGGGGGCGGCGGGGTTGCGGGGCTCCGGCCGGGGTAGCAGGGCCGCGGAGTTGCGGGGCTCCGGCCGGGGCAGCGGGGCCGCGGTGTTTGGGGGCTCCGGCCGGGGTAGCGGTGCCGCGGGGATTGCCGCGCTCCGCTGTGGAATCGGGTCGCGGGGTTGCGGGGTTCCGGCCAGCGTATCGGGGTTGCGGGACTCCAGCCGGGGTAGCGGGGATGCGGGCTTGCGGGGCTCCGGCCGGAGTAGTGGGGCTGCGGGGATTGCCGCGCTCCGCTGGGGAATCGGGCCGCGGGGTTTGGGGGCTCCGGCCGGGGTAGCGGGGCCGCGAGGTTGCGGGGCTCCGGCCGGGGCAGCGGGGCCGCGGGGATTGCCGCGCTCCGCTGTGGAATCGGGTCGCGGGGTTGCGGTGGTCCGGCCGGGGCCGCGGGGTAGCGGGGCCGCGGGGATTTTCGATCTCCGGAGGGGTAGCGGGGCTGCGGGATTGCGGGGCTCCGGCCCGGGAGCCGCGGGGATTTTCGATCTCCGGCGGGGTAGCGGGGCTGCGGGGTTGCGGGGCTCCGGCCGGGGTAGTGGGGCTGCGGGGATTGCCGCGCTCCGCTGGGGAATAGGGCCGCGGTGTTTGGGGTCTCCGGTCGAGGTAGCGGGGCTGCGGGGTTGCGGGGCTCCGTCCAGGGTATGGGGACGCGGGGATTTCCGCGCTCCACTGAGTAAGCGTGTCCCGGTGTTGCGGGTCTCCGGCCGAGGTAGCGGTGCCGCGGGGATTGCCGCGCTCCGCTGTGGAATCGGGTTGCGGGGTTCCGGCCAGCGTATCGGGGTTGCGGGACTCCAGCCGGGGTAGCGGGGATGCGGGCTTGCGGGGCTCCGGCCGGAGTAGTGGGGCTCCGGGGATTGCCGCGCTCCGCTGGGGAATCGGGCCGCGGTGTTTGGGGGCTCCGGTCGAGGTAGCGGGGCTGCGGGGTTGCGGGGCTCCGTCCAGGGTATGGGGATCCGGGGATTTCCGCGCTCCACTGGGTAAGCGGGTCCCGGTGTTGTGGGTCTCCGGCGGAGGTAGCGGGGCCGCGGGGTTGCGGGTCTCCGGCCGAGGTAGCGGGGCCGCGGGGTTGCGGGGCTCCGGCCGGGGTAGCGGGGCGGCGAGGTTGCGGGGCTCCGGCCGGGGCAGCGGGGCCGCGGGCATTGCCGCGCTCCGCTGTGGAATCGGGTCGCGGGGTTGCGGGGGTCCGGCCGGGGCCGCGGGGTAGCGGGGCCGCGGGGATTTTCGATCTCCGGCGGGGTAGCGGGGCTGCGGGGTTGCGGGGCTCCGGCCCGGGGGCCGCGGGGATTTTCGATCTCCGGCGGGGTAGCGGGGCTGCGGAGTTGCGGGTCTCCGGCCGAGGTAGCGGGGCCGCGGGGTTGCGGGGCTGCGGCCGGGGTAGCGGGGCTGCGGGGATTGCCGCGCTCCGCTGTGGAATCGGGTCGCGGGGTTGTGGGGCTCCGGCCAGCGTATCGGGGTTGCGGGACTCCGACCGGGGTAGCGGGGATGCGGGCTTGCGGGGCTCCGGCCGGAGTAGTGGAGCTGCGGGGATTGCCGCGCTCCGCTGGGGAATCGGGCCGCGGTGTTTGGGGGCTCCGGTCGAGGTAGCGGCGCTGCGGGGTTGCGGGGCTCCGTCCAGGGTATGGGGACGCGGGGATTTCCGCACTCCACTGGGTAAGCGGGTCCCGGTGTTGCGGGTCTCCGGCCGAGGTAGCGGGGCCGCGGGGTTGCGGGGCTCCGACTGGGTAGCGGGGCCGCGGGTTTGCGGGGCTCCGCTGTGGAATCGAGTCGCGGGGTTGTGGGGCTCCGGCCGGGTCCGCGGGGACGCGGGCTTGCGGGGATCCGGCCAGGGTATCGGGGTTGCGGGGTTGCGGGGCTCCGGCCGGGGCCGCGGGGATTGCCGCGCTGCGCTGTGGAATGGGGTCGCGGGGTTGCAGGGCTCCGGCCGGGTCCGCGGGGTTGCCGGGCTGGGGCCGGGGTAGCGGGGCCGCGGGGTTGCGGTGCTTCGGCCAGGGTAGCGGGGCCGCGGGGTTGCGGGGATCCGTCAGGAGTAGCGGGGCCGCGGCCATTTCCGAGCTCCGCTGGGGAAGCGGATCGCGGGGTTGCGGGTCTCCGGCCGAGGTAGCCGGGCCGCGGGGTTGTGGGGCTCCGGACGGGGTAAGGGGTCCGTGGGGTTGCCGGGCTCCGGCCGGAGTAGCGGGGCCGCGGGGATTGCGGCGCTCCGGTGTGGAATCGGGTCGAGGAGTTGCGGGGCTCCGGAAGGGATAGCGGGGTCACGGGTCCCGGGATTGGTGAGCTCCAGCATGGGCAGCGGGGCTGCGGGGTTGCGGGGCTCCAGCCTGTGTAGCGGGGCCGCGGGGTTGCCGGGCTTCGGCCGAGATAGCGGGGCCGTGGGGATTTTCGATCGCGGGGCTGCAGGGTTGCGGAGCTCCGGCCTGGGTATCGGGGCCGCGGGGATTGCAGCGCTCCGCTGTGGAATCGGCCGGGGTAGCGAGACCCCGGGGACATTTAATGACAATTGTGATGTTTCTCTTATTTATGTGGACTCCGGTCCACTTGGCACTGAACTGATAACACCAAGAATATCCAGTGCATTCCACATTAGGCAACCAAAGAGACATGATTGGATGTAACTTTGTTACTATCAATCTGGCTTGGAGTAGGACTTCACAACCTAGAGGTCAGAGGCTCTTTATCCCATTTCCAACCCCTTCAAACTAGTGTTCTCTTTTCCTCACGTTTCTCTATAAACAGCTAAGATACACATTTAAACCTACTGCAGCAGACCTAACTATTTTGTAGCTGCAGTGCTTACATCATTTCGTCAGAGAAACTGAAACAATAATATTTTTTCCAGTATCCAACTTTTTTTTCTTTCAACCCCAGACAAAAAAGTAAGCAATCAATACTTTGATGACTGTTAGACTCATAGACTTTAAGGTCAGAAGGGACCATCATGATCATCTAGTTTGAAATCCTGGACATTGCAGGACACAGAACCTCACCCACTCATGAAATAGATCCCTAACCTCTGGTTGAGTTTACTAAAGTCCTCAAATCATGGTTTAAAGACTTCACATTACAGAGAAGTCACCATTTACACTAGTTTAAACCTGCAAGAGACCCATGACCCATGCTGCAGAGAAAGGCAAAAACCCACTATGGTCTCTGTCAATCTGATCCAGGGGAAAATTCCTTCCTAACCCCAAACATGGTAATAAACTAGACCCTGAGCATAAGGGCAAGACCCACCAGGCAGATACCTGGGAAAGAATTCTCTGTAGTAACTCAGAGAACTCAGTAACTCCCCATCTAGTGTCCCATCTCCAGCAGTTGAGTTTTTTGCTCCTGGCAGTCACCAATAGGCCACATGCGATTGTAGGCAATCTCATCATACCATCCTCTCCATAAACTTTTGAAGCAAGATAGGTTTTTTTCACCCACTGCTCCCCTTAGAAAGCTGTTCCAGAACTTCACTCCTCTGATAGTTAGAAATCTTTGCCTAATTTTTAGCCTAAACTTTTTGATGCCCAGTTTATATCCATTTGTTCTTGTGTTCACATTGGTGCTTGACTTAAATAGCTCCTCTCCCTCCCTGGTATTTATCCCTCTGAAGTATTTAGAGAGAGGGATAATATCTCCCCTCAGCCTTCTTTCGGCTAGGCTAAACAAGCCAAGCTCTTTGAGTCTCCTCCCGTAAGGTAGGTTTTCCAGTTCTCAGGTCATCCTAGTAGCCCTTCCACTGTTGAGCCATGGAAAAGCAATAGAGACTCTGTAACCTGCAATCACACCCTCATGGTCAGCAGTGGAATGAATAAAACTTCTAAAGTAAAAACATAATAATTAGCTCAATATATTGGATCTGCATGTTCCTGATCCACCATTTGTATCCATGAAAATTGACAAATCAATTTAACACAGGGCTTTTAAGTAATTTGCTGATAATGTAAACACATTTATTAGTGCACCATAGAACAAGTGAGGTCTATTTTTTGATCTCTCACAGCACTGAAGAGTTCTGCCAATACCATCTGTGGTTTATTCATTGGGATTTCAAAACTGCTGCACTGATGGGGAAAGCTTTCTCTTCTACTGACCATCTGTCACAGGTGCTGGCCCCAGAATATATTATTAATTCTATAGGTTAAAACTTCAGTTGAACTAGCATGCTTGTTTACTCCTAGGCTGTTGGGTCATGTGTCTTTGAATGCCACTACAGCTAACTGAGCCAACTCTTTGGTTGTGATGTTCAAAAATGAGTGCCTGCGTCTCAATTGTGTGCCTGAAAAAGAGAAGGAAAATGTTCCATTAGGTTTTCATTGATTTACAAAGCAGACACATCTTCACAAGTCTTGAACAGCTTGTTTGTTCAGTTCAGCAGCAGAGACAACCTGCAGATGATTAGTTCCGCTCGTGCCCATATGTGTTATGACAGTAAATACTGATTATTACAGAAGGGTTCACAGGAGCTATAAGGGTAATTGAGAAAAGGTTAAAAACAAATGTATACAGAACTTTATTAAAACGTGTAAATAGTAAAGGGTGTAATTTGTGTCAATATGATTTGTATTACAGAGAATGGAGTTATGCAAATATATGTGTAATTCTCTCAAGCATGTTACTGCTTATCATATGTGTAACTGCATTCTCTTTCAACAGGTTATCTCTTTAAGACAGGAATTAAAGGCCAGTTTTTCAAATGTGCTCAATAAGTACCTATAAATGGGGCTGGTTTGTCAAAAGAGATTATTTCCTATTTTAGGGCCCTAAATGAATTGGCCAGATCTTCAAAAGTGCTCAGCTCTCACTGACAACAATAGAAGCTGTTGATGCTTGAAGACTTTTGAAAAATCATGAAGTTGACTTAGTTTGCTAAGTATTTCTGAACAGAGCAGATCCACTAAGCAGCTGAGGAAAGAACTGAATAACTTCTGGCAGACAAACTGCTGTATACAATTCCAGATGGTCTGTTTAGGGAAAATCCTTCACTGCAGTGGCTAGAGGATACACAGGCAATTTAAAGGCTTAATAACCTTTTACTTGAAAAAAGATAAACTGTTCATCACATTTGTGGTTTGGACTTGACAGCAAAGGAGTAGTCTTGTCACTCCTACACAGATTGTGGTTTGCTTTTGCTTCAGAACACTGTCTCCAGCCCTTCCAGGCCTTTCAGCATCAAAACAGCTGGAATTCCATCCAGGCTTGTGTCATGTTTATTACGGAAGTGCTTAAGGGCCAACCAAAAAGTGCCTAAGTGCCTAGGGCCCCATTGCACTAGGCATTGCACAAAGACAGAGTAGTAAACACTCCCTCCTCAGAAGAGTTTATAATCTATATAGACAAGACAGACACAAGGGGGAAGAAGGGGTAGAACACACAAGCAGTGTGACGACAGCAAATTTCATGTTAGAGTCACAATTATTTTATTTTATTTTATTTGGTGGATTTAGTTAGGAGGGGATCAGCTTGGAAAGAAAAAGGAAGAGAAGAGAGGTTGAGCGGGACCAGGCAGGGGCGATGAGACTATGCGGGACAGATGTCGAGTGAAGCTGAGGTAAAGACACTGTGAGGAGGGATTGGGTGGACTGGAGCAAACAGTCAACCACAACATTGGCAACTATCATGATTTTATTGTGAGTGATGGGATTTCAGAGGGTTTTGGAGCTCGTTTCAGGATGATGTGAGCAGCTCCTTCCCCCTTGTGAAGACCAGCCCTTCCAGAAGCTGGCAGAGTTTCTCCTCTCCGCTCACCATTCGCAGAGGAGGGGATGGGAGAGGAGGGAGCAAAAAGCTGAACAGCTTAGCAGAGCTCTGCTCCCACCTCCTCCCTCCCCTGCTGTGGGAAACATGTACAGGACAGCACCTCTGCCACTCTCTCCTCCCACGCTGCAGCACCCAGTCTGGGAAGGGGCAGAGGAAGCAAAGAGCTGTAGGAGCCACCCTCCCAACTTGGGAAAGGGAAGGTGAGCGGGGACACAGCAGAGGTGAAGCTGAAGAGGGTTGGGGACTGAACTGATGGTGGGGTCTGGAGGACAGGATTAATTGCTGGGCAAGGGATGGGCAGATGGGGAGTGAAAGCTTCTGCAGTGGAGGGCCAAAATCACCTTACACAGTAGATTTGAGAGGGTGGGCCACATTAATTTTGTGTGTGTGTGTGTGTCTCTCTCTCTCTCTCTCTCTCTCTCTCTCTCTCTCTCTCTCTCTCTCACACACACACACACACACACACACACACACACACAAGTGGCATTCAAAAATGAAAAAAAAATCAGACCAAAAACACACAATATATTTTTTTAAATCTCATTTTTTTTAAATCTCTTGAAGAGTCCAACTCATGATTTTTGATCTCCTGTGGTTGGCAATACTGCAATAAGCACAGGGCAGAGCAAGTCGGACAGCTTTCAACAGTTTTTACTGGAATGTCCAAAAGTGAATAATGTCCCTGTTTTCACTGCTTCCTTTCCTGTTTGCTAGAATGTCGGAATGGTGCCTTGCTGCAGTTTTACTCCAAGGCCACATGGCAGAAAAGACTTCTCCAACAGTACTTAGTATGACACTGGTAATACATATTTTCATGCACTTCTGCAGGTTTTGTAACACAAATTAAAATACATAAATCAACCATAACAGTTTGCTTGCTATTTAAAATTTAAATGGTTTTAATTAAACCTAACTGGTATTCCAATGGGTGTCATCATTCAGTGTGTATGAGGGACCAAAATCCTTTGGTGGGAGTACTTCTTTACCGATGCCTTTTGAAATTATCACTATTTAGTGTCATCTCTTTGCTATTAACCATGAGCTGGTGTCATCACTGTATGGTAGTTTGTTTAAAAAAAAAAAGTGCCTCCAGTTCTGAGGAGATGTTTTCCACACAGCCTCTGAAAACAATGTCAGTCCACAGTTCAGCTTGCATAGAACTTGAAGGATTTGGTTAATTAGTCAGGCTATACACCAAATTCTTGACTATTTTAGTATTCATCCTCTTTGCCGTACCAGCCATATTCTGTTTGAGAACTGGTGGAGCAATTGTAAAGTGATGCCATCATGTCAGGCTGAGTTTGTAGACAGGCAGCATAAAGCAATAGCTCTGAGAGGTCTGATCTCCCAGGTCTCTATTCATCTAATTGGAGTGTTAACTCTAAAGCCTAATTAGGACATTTTAAAATGTCAACATTAATTATTTCACCTCTTATCAATTTCATTGCTGGTATGAATGGGAATGAAGCCAACTGTTGGGAGTTGAAAGTTGGTACAGAGAGGAAAATAAAAAGGACAATTGCAGAAAAGGTACAAGGACAGAGAATAGGTAGAGAAACAATCTTCATAAGGTACCACGGACTGGTATAGACTTTCCCATTCTGTGTTTAAACACATCTTATGTAGACTTGATAGCTCTCCAGTGAGTGGGTTGTCACACATTTGCCTGGGAAGGCTTATGATCACATGTGTTGTTTTCTCTGTGTGTGTTAGACATAAACTGAAGAACGTGCTCAAAGCAAAACAGAGTTGCACACACTTCGTTTTATTTGTGAGTAGTTTATATTGGAGGTTCCTGCAGACTTGAATGCCTAAAACTGGCGCTCTTCAGAAAATTTAATTTTCATCCCACAGCAATTTTCAAAGTTCATTTCTATTCCAAAACAGAACAAAAAATGAAAATATTGAAATGTCATGGAACAAAAATTTCAGAAAAGTTTCTAACCATAAATGTTAAAATGAAATTTAAAAGGTTGATATTTTCAATCAAAATGAAAAGATTTGAAATTTTAAAACATGTTTTTTCATTTTGAAAAGACATTTTGAAAAGACATTTTCATTTTGATTCTCCTGATCAGAAAATCTAATAAAAATGTCAATTTTCCAAAGGAAAACTTTTATTTTTACAAAACTACTTTAATCAATTAATTACTTTTATGAATGATGGGGGGAAATATTGTGCAAAAAATCTCAACTATCTCTACGTAAAACATTGGCTTTCCTTCTTGCAGTAACTCAGACCCATGTTTTTGCTTGCATTGGATCTTCCTGAACTGTTACCTCTATTTATATGATTGCATGTCTATGGGCTTGCATTAGCAACTAGTTGCTATGTTTTCATGAATGTGGAATTTTGCTGTGCATGCTGCTGAAATGGAGTAATCTTTTAGGAGTTTTCTTAGTGGTTCCCAAACTTCTGTGAGGTCTTGGCATCCTTTATATCTTTTCTAGTTCAGAGTGATTTTCTTGTGGTCTCTGTGCAACACTGGGCTTGATACCTTCGAGTGGATGTGACTGAGATATTTTACTTCAAAACTAAGATATATTGGCTGTTATATGGTTTACAAGATGTAAAATTCTAATATTCTTTTGGATATATGTGCTCTTATGCCTGGTACATCCTCAGAGTCCCTTGCCACCATTGCTAATATCATATATGTTGTTTGTGGGCATGAATTATAAACAGTTCTGAAGGATGCACTACAGAGGGAGGAAGGCAGAAGTTCTACTGGTAACATTTCTGTGATGACAAATCCAATATGATTTTGTACTTAGCTGCAACTTTAGATTTCAATACTCCAATGTATAAGGTGTGTGACTTTTAGCTTCTTTTATATTAAATAAAATAATATATGTGCACAATATATTTTCTGGTATGTTGATTCTGTATGGCTGACCTGGAATACCAAGGTGGACCAACAGCTTCCTTATTATTATTATTATTTATTAGTAGTAGTTTGGAAATTCATAAGTTATGGTCAGTGTGAAAAGATGATGCAAGCATAACAATAAGTAGTTCAAAACCTTCCCACACCATTTGCAAAATCAGCTCAAGAATAAAAGTAGCTTATCAAAAGCTGTTTGAGAACTGAGAGTGGGATTTTTAACTCATGTGAACACTGCCTCACAATTGCTTCATGATCATGTTCTGAACTGTTTTCAAGGTTTGGCAAAGAGACATTCAGCCAAATTTTGCTATCACAGGAGTGGAACTCACTGCAGCTGGAGATGAGGCATTCTTGGTGAAAGGGGGCTCAGCTGAACAACTCTGCTGCAGAAGATCAGAATGAATTCATGTTTTTAACTTCTTTAGAGCACAATGCAAAACTCCATCTGTTTGCACACATCTTTCCTCAAGAGAGGCAGTGACACTCTGGCTTGTGAACCTTCCTCTATCACCCCCAAGCCCCACCCCTTCAGATTACCTCTGTCTGAGGGTATGTCTACACTACAGGATTATTCCGAATTTACAGAATTCGATTTTTGGCAACCGATCGTATAAAGTCGAGTGCATGCAGCCACACTAAGCACATTAATTCGGTAGTGTGCGTCCATGTACCGAGGCTAGCGTCAACTATCCCATAGCTATCCCATAGTTCCCGCAGTCTCCCCCACCCATTGGAATTCTGGGTTGAGATCCCAATGCCTGATGGGGCAAAAAACATTGCCACAGGTGGTTCTGGGTACATCCTCCCCCTCCCTCTGTGAAAGCAACGGCAAACAACCATTTTGCGCCTTTTTTCCTGGGTGAACTGTGCAGACGCCATACCACGGCAAGCATGGATCCCGCTCAGCTCAAGACAGCACTCATGAACATTGTAAACACCTCACGCATTATCGTGCAGTTTATGCTGAACCAGAACCTGCAAAACCAGGCGAGGAGGAGGTGGCGATGGCAGCGTGGCGACGAGAGTGATGAGGACATGGACACGGACACAGAATTCTCTCAAACCGTGGGTCCCGGCGCTTTGGAGATCATGTTGTTAATGGGGCAGGTTCTAGCCATGGAACGCCGATTCTGGGCCTGGGAAACAAGCACAGACTGGTGAGACCACATAGTGTTGCAGGTGTGGGACGATTCCCAGTGGCTGCGAAACTTTCGCATGCATAAGGGCACTTTCATGGAACTTTGTGACTTGCTTTCCCCTGCCCTGAAGCGCCAGAATACCAAGATGAGAGCAGCCCTCACAGTTGAGAAGCAAATGGCGATAGCCCCGTGGAAGCTTGCAATGCCAGACAGCTACCGGTCAGTCGGTAATCAATTTGGAGTGGGCAAATCTACTGTGGGGGTTGCTGTGATGCAAGTAGCCAAAGCAATCGCTGAGCTCCTGCTACCAAAGGTAGTGACTCTGGGAAATGTGCAGGTCATAGTAGATGGCTTTGCTGCAATGGGATTCCCTAACTGTGGTGGGGCAATAGATGGAACCCATATCCCTATCTTGGCACCGGAGCACCAGGGCAGCCAGTACATAAACTGCAAGGGGTACTTTTCAATGGTGCTGCAAGCACTGGTGGATCACAAGGGACTTTTCACCAACATCAATGTGGGATGGCCGGGAAGGGTTCATGACGCTTGCGTCTTCAGGAACACCAGTCTGTTTAAACGGCTGCAGCAAGGGATTTACTTCCCAGACCAGAAAATAACCATTGGAGATGTTGAGATGCCTATAGTTATCCTTGGGGACCCAGCCTACACCTTAATGCCATGGCTCATGAAGCCATACACAGGCAGCCTGGACAGTAGTCAGGAGCTGTTCAACTACAGGCTGAGCAAGTGCAGAATGGTGGTAGAATGTGCCTTTGGACGTTTAAAGGGTCGCTGGTGCACGTTACTGACTCGCTCAGATCTCAGCCAAACCAACATTCCCATTGTTATTGCTGCTTGCTGTGTGCTCCACAATCTCTGTGAGAGTAAGGGGGAGACCTTTAAGGCGGGGTGGGAGGCTGAGGCAAATCACCTGCCTGCTGATTACGTGCAGCCAGACACCAGGGCAATTAGAAGAGCACACCAGGAAGCGGTGCACTTCAGAGAACCTTTGAAAACCAATTTCATGACTGGCCAGGCTACGGTGTGAAAGTTCTGTTTGTTTCTCCTTGATGAAAATCCGCCCCCTTGATTGACTCATTCCCTGTAATCAACCCACCCTCCCCTCTTCGATCACAGCTTGCTTTCAAAGGAAATAAAGTCACTATCATTTAAAAATCATGTATTCTTTATTAATTGATTATAAACATAGGGAGAGAACTGACAAGGTAGCCCGGGTGCGGTTCCGGAGGAGGATAGGAGGGAGTGAAAAGGCCACTAAAAAAGTTCAAAATAATGACAGCCTTTTGCTTGGGCTGTCCACTGGGGTGGAGTGGCAGGGTGCACGGAGCCTCCCCCCTTTCCCCCCCCCCGCGTTCTTACACATCTGGGTGAGGAGGCTATGGAACTTGGGGAGGTGGGAGGGCGGTTATAGAGGGGCTGCAGCAGCACTCTGTGATCCTGCTGCTGCCATTCCTGAAGCTCCACCAGACGCCGGAGCATGTCCGAGTGATCACGCAGCAGCCCCAGTGTTGCAGCCTGCCACCTCTCATCTCAAGCGTCCCTCCTGTCCTCACGTTGGTCCCTCCTGTCCTCACATTCACTGGCATCTTTCCTGTACTGTGACAGCATGTCCTTCCACTCATTCAGATGAGCTCTTTCATCACGGGTCGATTTCATGATTTCCGAGAACATCTCGTCTCGCGTGCGTTTTTTTCGCCGCCTTATCTGAGTTAGCCTTCGGGATGGAGGAGGGAGGCTTGAAAAATTTGCAGCTGTGGGAGGGAGGGGAAAAAAGGGAGAGAAGTATTTAAAAAGATACATTTTACAGAACAATGCTTATACTCTTTCATGGTGAACAACACTATTCACATTACATAGCACATGTGATTTCGGTACAAGGTCGCATTTTGCATTATATTGAGTGCCTGCGGCTTTGGTGTTAGAGATCACAGACACAGGGCCGGGCAACAGAATTTGGCTTGTATGCAGCCATGGTAAGCCACTGTCTTTCGGCTTCTGCAACCTGAATAAAAAGCAGCGGCCTCCTTTCCCATACCAAGCAAAGGCCTTTGAGTGCTGCAGTTTTCCTGTTAATGTGCAGCAGCAGAAACCAAACTTAACCCCCCCACCACCCATCCAATTCTCTGTGATGATCGCTTTACCCCTCCCCCACTGTGTGGCTGGTATCAGGGAAGATCCCTGCTAGCCAAACGCGAAAAGCTCAGCGCCAATGCCCCTCTCCCCCCCACCGCTTGGCTAACTGCAGGGAAGGATTTCTTTTCAGCCACAGGCAAACAGCCCAGTAGGAATGGCCACCTCTGTCCCCTTAATTAAATTCCCGTATTTCAACCAGGTTACCATGAACGATATCACTCTCCTGAGGATAAGCGAGATAAAGAATGGATGTTGCTTGAATGCCAGCAAACACCGGGACCATACTCTGCCAGGCTTTGTCATGCAATGATACCAGATTACTTGCTACTAGCATGGCGTGGTCAAGTGTCCTACCATGAAGGATGGAATAAGGCTGCACTGCCCAGAAACCTTCTGCAAAGGCTTTTGGAGTACCTCCAGGAGAGCTTCATGGAGATGTCCCTGGAGGATTTCCGCTCCATCCCCAGACACGTTAACAGACTTTTCCAGTAGCTGTACTGGGCGTGAATGCATCCCAAGTCCTCAGGGCAAATTAATCATTAAAAAACACTTGCTTTTAAACCATGTTTTATATTTACAAAGGTACACTCACCAGAGGTCCCTTCCAGGGGGTCTGGGCTACCGCCTTGGGAGGGTTGAGAGGGTACTTCAGTCAGGGTGAGAAAAAGATCCTGGCTGTTGGGGAGAACGGAATGCTGTGTGCTCTCCGCAAGCTCGTCCCCATGCTCCTCCTCCTCCTCTTCCCCATCCGCAGAATTCTCAGGCATGGCTGAGAGTAACCCCTCCTCGGAATCCACGGTTAGGGGTGGGGTAGTGGTGGCGGCCCCCCCTAGAATTGCATGCAGCTCAGCGTAGAAGCGGCATGTCTGTGGCTCTGCACCGGACCGTCCGTTTGCTTCTTTGGTTTTCTGGTAGGCTTGTCTGAGCTCCTTAACTTTCACGCGACACTGTAGTGAGTCCCTATTGTGGCCTCTCTCCATCATGCCCTTGGAGACTTTTTCAAATGTTTTGGCATTTCGCCTTTTAGAACGTAGTTCTGCTAGCACGGAATCCTCTCACCATATAGCAATCAGATCCAGTACCTCCCGTACGGTCCATGCTGGTGCTCTTTTTCGGTTCTCAGACTGCATGATTACCTGTGCTGATGAGCTCTGCGTGGTTACCTGTGCTCTCCACACTGGGTAAACAGGAAATGAAATTCAAAAGTTCGCGGGGCATTTCCTGTCTACCTGGCCAGTGCATCCGAGTTCAGATTGATGTCCAGAGCGGTCACAATGGTGCACTGTGGGATAGCTCCCGGAGGCCAATACCGTTGAAATTCGTCCACACTAATGATAATTCAAACTGGCAATGTCGATTTCAGCGCTACTCCCCTCGTCGGAGAGGAGTACAGAAATTGATTTTAAGAGCCCTTTTTATCGAACTAAATGGCTTAGTTGTGTGGACGGGTGCACGGTTAATTCAATGTAATGCTGCTAAATTCAACCTAAACTCATAGTGTAGACCAGGCCTGAGATAGAAAGGGAGAAACAACTGACTGGGAAGATCTACAGCTTGATAGTGCCCCCCAAGGATGAAGTATAGTTTTACTGTGTTAGAGGTTAAAATTCCTGTATTTGGCTCCAAGCTATGATGGTTGAAATAGTATATGTCCATAGACAGGAACTTTTATATTTCTAACACATTCCTGGTTTCACCATAAAGTGCCTAGAATGGCTCTGGGTGTATAAAAGTGAGTTCATTTCACTAAACTTTTCTATAAAACCAGAATATTTTCCTTTGACTTTAATGCATCTCTCTTTTTGCCTCCCAGTTTTCAGTGCTTTAGTGTATTAAGAGATGTGCAGATAGTTTTAAAGTTTTGTTCACCAATATCCTAGATCAATCTGCTGTTTGGTGTTCTGTCTGCATGACTATTGAGAGAATATTTCCTATTTATGGTTATGCTATTTTCCCCTGGACTCATACCCTTATATTTGTCCACACTGAATTACATAATCTTTACCCCATATCTATATATCATACAGACACTTATTGCCCCCAGTTTTGTATGATTTGGAAATGTCACCACTTGACTGCATATATCCTTCCTCCAGAGCACTGAGTCTCAGTTTAGTGATTCAGCCAATTTATACAAAGAGTGTTCCTGTCAATAAAGGGCAGAACTTGGCATCATTGTCTGTTGCTTCACAACAAAAAGATATTATGTAATGTGGTGCCTTAGTGCATTGTTCCTTGGTGTTGTGTAATTACCACATTGGTTTGGGGGAGAGGTTAATAAACCTTGGGGGCTATACACATAACCCTTAGTATGTGTGAACTTTAATAATTGGTTATACACTAAAATGACAGTGCTATCAGACCTTTTGACAGTAGCTGCGATAAAATAATCAAGAGGGGCTTGATTCTCCATGGGCTTGATTCTCCATGGCCTCTGTGTAATCATTTACACCTGTGAAAAATGTGTGTTATATGTGTGTAAAATGCTACCCATTTGCTCAGTTAAATGTTTCATACCCACTTTGCACAAGTACAAAGGAAGTGGAAAACCAGGTCCAATATATGTATGATTCACTAAGAGGCAGATAGAAGTTATATTCTTGCTGCCCATTGCACAGATTATATGAATCATGTAAGGTGCTGCATACCTTCCTCTGTCTGTCTGCCTCAGTGACACCCCATTGCTTCTTAAATATCATCTGAAAATGTTGCCTATATCTTCTACTGCCTCTATCTGCCTATATCTTCTATTTTATCCCTCTGTAGTTTATCAAATAACTCTGTAACTAGTAATTAATGAATGATACATTTTGACAAAGAGATGCTACCAGTTTATAAAAGAGATATTTTGTATTGCATTTCATAGGATTAATTGTATTGGAAAGAATGGAAATTGAAGAAGAATACACATTTCACTACTATTTTTGAAGAATGTATAAACACTTAGTTGTTGAAACTTATTCTTCCTGGAAAGGAAAATATTTTGAGATTATCTACAGCGCCATCTGCTTTATAATAAGTGTTGGAGGAAATGTAAGTTCAGCATTTGTGCTCTAGATAGTGCAGAAATCACTGAATACAATGGAGTGTCATTAGCAGTGAATAATCCACTTGCTTTCAAATGATGTTTCCACCTGCAATATCTCTAACACCTTGTAGCCTTTACTGCTTTACTCTGCACTGACACAAGCGCTTTATGTATGCAACACTAATCTACTGATACTCTAAACACTACATAATAATTAAGGCCCTGATCCTGCAATGGGACATCTGTGCCGAGGGAACTCTATTGAGGATCCAATTGCAGGATCAGGGAATTAAATATTATGTTGCTTTATGGCCAAATCCTGACACTCCTGAGTTTTGCCATTGTCTTCAATGGGAGAGGGAACAGGGCTTTAATTGCTACTTGCAACTTTTATCAAAGAAGTTTGGGTTTATATTTGAAACTCTAGATTCCCAAGAGATGAAAAACTGATAATTTATCCCTAATGGTTTGTTTTCTATTGTCCCATAAATACTTGTAGAATATATAAAGTGAACTAGTTTGAAACATCTGATGAAGTGGGTTTTAGCCCACAAAAGCTTATGCCCAAATAAATTTGTTAGTCTCTAAGGTGCCACAAGTACTCCTCNCTGTCTTTCGGCTTCTGCAACCTGAATAAAAAGCAGCGGCCTCCTTTCCCATACCAAGCAAAGGCCTTTGAGTGCTGCAGTTTTCCTGTTAATGTGCAGCAGCAGAAACCAAACTTAACCCCCCCACCACCCATCCAATTCTCTGTGATGATCGCTTTACCCCTCCCCCACTGTGTGGCTGGTATCAGGGAAGATCCCTGCTAGCCAAACGCGAAAAGCTCAGCGCCAGTGCCCCTCTCCCCCCCACCGCTTGGCTAACTGCAGGGAAGGATTTCTTTTCAGCCACAGGCAAACAGCCCAGTAGGAATGGCCACCTCTGTCCCCTTAATTAAATTCCCGTATTTCAACCAGGTTACCATGAACGATATCACTCTCCTGAGGATAAGCGAGATAAAGAATGGATGTTGCTTGAATGCCAGCAAACACCGGGACCATACTCTGCCAGGCTTTGTCATGCAATGATACCAGATTACTTGCTACTAGCATGGCGTGGTCAAGTGTCCTACCATGAAGGATGGAATAAGGCTGCACTGCCCAGAAACCTTCTGCAAAGGCTTTTGGAGTACCTCCAGGAGAGCTTCATGGAGATGTCCCTGGAGGATTTCCGCTCCATCCCCAGACACGTTAACAGACTTTTCCAGTAGCTGTACTGGGCGTGAATGCATCCCAAGTCCTCAGGGCAAATTAATCATTAAAAAACACTTGCTTTTAAACCATGTTTTATATTTACAAAGGTACACTCACCAGAGGTCCCTTCCAGGGGGTCTGGGCTACCGCCTTGGGAGGGTTGAGAGGGTACTTCAGTCAGGGTGAGAAAAAGATCCTGGCTGTTGGGGAGAACGGAATGCTGTGTGCTCTCCGCAAGCTCGTCCCCATGCTCCTCCTCCTCCTCTTCCCCATCCGCAGAATTCTCAGGCATGGCTGAGAGTAACCCCTCCTCGGAATCCACGGTTAGGGGTGGGGTAGTGGTGGCGGCCCCCCCTAGAATTGCATGCAGCTCCGCGTAGAAGCGGCGTGTCTGTGGCTCTGCACCGGACCGTCCGTTTGCTTCTTTGGTTTTCTGGTAGGCTTGTCTGAGCTCCTTAACTTTCACGCGACACTGTAGTGAGTCCCTATTGTGGCCTCTCTCCATCATGCCCTTGGAGACTTTTTCAAATGTTTTGGCATTTCGCCTTTTAGAACGTAGTTCTGCTAGCACGGAATCCTCTCACCATATAGCAATCAGATCCAGTACCTCCCGTACGGTCCATGCTGGTGCTCTTTTTCGGTTCTCAGACTGCATGATTACCTGTGCTGATGAGCTCTGCGTGGTTACCTGTGCTCTCCACACTGGGTAAACAGGAAATGAAATTCAAAAGTTCGCGGGGCATTTCCTGTCTACCTGGCCAGTGCATCCGAGTTCAGATTGATGTCCAGAGCGGTCACAATGGTGCACTGTGGGATAGCTCCCGGAGGCCAATACCGTTGAAATTCGTCCACACTAATGATAATTCAAACTGGCAATGTCGATTTCAGCGCTACTCCCCTCGTCGGAGAGGAGTACAGAAATTGATTTTAAGAGCCCTTTTTATCGAACTAAATGGCTTAGTTGTGTGGACGGGTGCACGGTTAATTCAATGTAATGCTGCTAAATTCAACCTAAACTCATAGTGTAGACCAGGCCTGAGATAGAAAGGGAGAAACAACTGACTGGGAAGATCTACAGCTTGATAGTGCCCCCCAAGGATGAAGTATAGTTTTACTGTGTTAGAGGTTAAAATTCCTGTATTTGGCTCCAAGCTATGATGGTTGAAATAGTATATGTCCATAGACAGGAACTTTTATATTTCTAACACATTCCTGGTTTCACCATAAAGTGCCTAGAATGGCTCTGGGTGTATAAAAGTGAGTTCATTTCACTAAACTTTTCTATAAAACCAGAATATTTTCCTTTGACTTTAATGCATCTCTCTTTTTGCCTCCCAGTTTTCAGTGCTTTAGTGTATTAAGAGATGTGCAGATAGTTTTAAAGTTTTGTTCACCAATATCCTAGATCAATCTGCTGTTTGGTGTTCTGTCTGCATGACTATTGAGAGAATATTTCCTATTTATGGTTATGCTATTTTCCCCTGGACTCATACCCTTATATTTGTCCACACTGAATTACATAATCTTTACCCCATATCTATATATCATACAGACACTTATTGCCCCCAGTTTTGTATGATTTGGAAATGTCACCACTTGACTGCATATATCCTTCCTCCAGAGCACTGAGTCTCAGTTTAGTGATTCAGCCAATTTATACAAAGAGTGTTCCTGTCAATAAAGGGCAGAACTTGGCATCATTGTCTGTTGCTTCACAACAAAAAGATATTATGTAATGTGGTGCCTTAGTGCATTGTTCCTTGGTGTTGTGTAATTACCACATTGGTTTGGGGGAGAGGTTAATAAACCTTGGGGGCTATACACATAACCCTTAGTATGTGTGAACTTTAATAATTGGTTATACACTAAAATGACAGTGCTATCAGACCTTTTGACAGTAGCTGCGATAAAATAATCAAGAGGGGCTTGATTCTCCATGGGCTTGATTCTCCATGGCCTCTGTGTAATCATTTACACCTGTGAAAAATGTGTGTTATATGTGTGTAAAATGCTACCCATTTGCTCAGTTAAATGTTTCATACCCACTTTGCACAAGTACAAAGGAAGTGGAAAACCAGGTCCAATATATGTATGATTCACTAAGAGGCAGATAGAAGTTATATTCTTGCTGCCCATTGCACAGATTATATGAATCATGTAAGGTGCTGCATACCTTCCTCTGTCTGTCTGCCTCAGTGACACCCCATTGCTTCTTAAATATCATCTGAAAATGTTGCCTATATCTTCTACTGCCTCTATCTGCCTATATCTTCTATTTTATCCCTCTGTAGTTTATCAAATAACTCTGTAACTAGTAATTAATGAATGATACATTTTGACAAAGAGATGCTACCAGTTTATAAAAGAGATATTTTGTATTGCATTTCATAGGATTAATTGTATTGGAAAGAATGGAAATTGAAGAAGAATACACATTTCACTACTATTTTTGAAGAATGTATAAACACTTAGTTGTTGAAACTTATTCTTCCTGGAAAGGAAAATATTTTGAGATTATCTACAGCGCCATCTGCTTTATAATAAGTGTTGGAGGAAATGTAAGTTCAGCATTTGTGCTCTAGATAGTGCAGAAATCACTGAATACAATGGAGTGTCATTAGCAGTGAATAATCCACTTGCTTTCAAATGATGTTTCCACCTGCAATATCTCTAACACCTTGTAGCCTTTACTGCTTTACTCTGCACTGACACAAGCGCTTTATGTATGCAACACTAATCTACTGATACTCTAAACACTACATAATAATTAAGGCCCTGATCCTGCAATGGGACATCTGTGCCGAGGGAACTCTATTGAGGATCCAATTGCAGGATCAGGGAATTAAATATTATGTTGCTTTATGGCCAAATCCTGACACTCCTGAGTTTTGCCATTGTCTTCAATGGGAGAGGGAACAGGGCTTTAATTGCTACTTGCAACTTTTATCAAAGAAGTTTGGGTTTATATTTGAAACTCTAGATTCCCAAGAGATGAAAAACTGATAATTTATCCCTAATGGTTTGTTTTCTATTGTCCCATAAATACTTGTAGAATATATAAAGTGAACTAGTTTGAAACATCTGATGAAGTGGGTTTTAGCCCACAAAAGCTTATGCCCAAATAAATTTGTTAGTCTCTAAGGTGCCACAAGTACTCCTCATTGTTTTTGCTGATACAGACTAACAGGGCTACCACTCTGAAACCTACACTTTGAAAGTTGATCAGCCTAATAGTACTTTTTCCTACTTCTCTAGTAGCCTTTGAAGAGCAGCAGAAGTTAATGCAGATGCATCCATCTCAACATATTCTATGTATTCTTGTTAGATTGCAGCAAAGTATGCACTCCCAAGTTTTGGCAACACACTGTGCAGAGGGCATCTGTGCACCCCACGTACCATGTTGACTTGAACATCACATGATATAATGTTATATATTATTTATTCTGTGGCACCTGCTTCTTCATTCAGATTGTGGAAGTAGGTTGTGTAATGTATGCTTCTTATTCAAACCAAGTAAAATATCCAACTGTGTACAAAATGGAGCTTTAGTTCTCACACAACATTAGGAGACCAGCCTGCTGTCAGTCTTAATAATATAAGCAATCATAGTTTCTTGTGGGAAATGGTTCAAATCAAACAGCTCACACAAAACTGGCTCAAGCAGTGCACGTTGTAGTATATATGTGAATGCAGTAAAATCAAAGACTCGGCTGGTTGGGAATCTGCTTTAATCCTACTGCCTGCATTGACCTTGTGAGATTAGTGTTCTGTTTTGTTTTTTCTCACTTTCAGGGACTTCTCCTAAAAAATATAAAGTTCTACAAAACTTTACCTGATTCCCTTATGGATTTCTTGGAAGTTGAAGCTCCCACCTCTCTCACCAGACATTTTGTGTGAAGGTAAAACCCAGTCCTGCAAAACACTTAAACATGTGAGTAATTTCTGCCTTGTGAGTAGTTTTCCAATGGGTGCTTTCCTGGATCGGGGCCAATGTAGGGCTGTTTGAAACTAATGAAAATATTTCTGTGACATTTCTTTGCATGAACACTTTCATCAATTCATTTTGCATGGATTTCACATTCTCAGGAGCTTCCTTTTCTGACATGTTGAAGAAGCAAAAATATTTTGCAGATCAGTTTGCAAAATCCACTTCTAGAATGAATGTTCTTATGTCAACATTAATATTAGAGATTTTGGTTGACAGCCAGAGGGCCCTCATTTCAGTCCAAAACTAGACTTACAAATTTTGAAAAACCTAAAGAAGGAGGTGGTGCCTCTCCTTTCCCAATGGCACATGGTCTAGTGAACAATAGGAGAAATTTAGATGAGTGGCAACTGATCTAAATAATAGATGATACTTTCCATAGTATTTTAGTAACATTCCTCATGTCAGTATTATACCATAGGGAAGAAGTGTGTCCCATAATTCCAAATGCTAAAATGAATAGTGAAAATATAAAAAGATGAAAACACCAAGAATCCAGTGATCCCTTAAATGAGTTATTCTGGAGTAAGAAAGTGGAAACTTCATATGTTGAAACGTGTAAAGTTTTCACTCTTCAGATGAATTGTTTGCCTCATCAGAGAAGAGAATACAGTTCAGCTGGGCAAGGATAATAGGAGCATCTTGGGTGGTGCATAAAGCCTCGTGCTATTAAAAATAGTACTTTAGAGGTAGATTATTAAATCATATCAGATTTTCTGGCTCATCCTATGAGAGAGTTCTTTGTTTTCTTTCTAAGAGACTATAAATTAATAACTGTCAGTAACAACAAATCATGCAAGATATTAATCTAAATTCTCACAGACAGTTCTTCACATCAATTATTTTGATCTACATGATCTCTCATAACTACAGGGGTATCTTAATAACTAGATAACAAAATAAATGCTAATGTTCAATGATATTTTAAATGAAATGCTGTACCAATACATCATCACTAAACCCATACAGTAATACAGTTTTCATTTCAATATGAGCACTTCAGTATTCACTTTCAATAAACTATCTCCATGTTCTATACAAAAACTGCACTAAGGGAATATCAAAGCTGTAAACTCTAATCTCAACCTTAATTCTGTCCCTTCATGTGACTAAATTTCAAATACTATTGTTTAGTTAAATGATTACACACTGTTTCTCAAACTGAACATCATCTTGAGTTTTATCCAGTCTTGTTGGCTTTTGGTCAATGGTGTGTAAGGTGTCTTCCAGTTGAGGCTATACCTTAGTTTGACCATAATAAAAGTGTTATGGAGAAAATATTCCATGTTGAATCCAATTGTAACATCTTTGACAATAGGCAGGGAGTAAAGTTTTGGACTTAGAAGGATGAATCTTGTTATTTTGCTTATATGTTCAGTTATATCTTGTTATATTTAGTTTGATACTGGGTCAAATCCAGGCATATGAATCACACTCTTATTTATGTAACACATCTGATAGTAGGGAGATTCAATTTTGTGTTTCTTTTTTAAAGGTAGTATTTTCATATGGTACTGTACTGCTTATGGAATAGAGACTACATTCTGGACCCAAAGCTGTGCACAGAAATGCACACCTAACTAACTAACTCTCTCTCTCTCACTCTCTGCTTATTTAGCAGAACGTATCACCGTGCTTTTATTCTGAAGCACATTTTTTAAAAATTTAGCTGCATGTTTATCTGAGTCCCTGAACTGATATGACCTTGGGATAGATGACACAAATGGGCCTCTGGGCCTGATTACCCTTTCACACCAATATAAATCAGGGATCTCCCTGCTGAAGTCAGTGGAGTTATGCCAGTGTGAGGGGAAAAAAAAAAGAAATCTAAGGCTTCTTCTTGTCTATATTATACTGGTTTTACAACAAAGTAGTTCCACTGAAGTCAATGCAGTTCCACCAGCTGGTGTAACATTATGGAGAATCAGGCTCTGAAGAATGTAAAAGTTATTGTATTAATTTTGGTGTTTTATTAATATATATATATATTTTTTTTCTGTGGACTTGGTGGTTATTGGGTTGCTGGCTAAAGGGTAACTAATGAGTTAAATCAATTTGAGCTAGCTTTGAATTGCAGGAAGCATAAACTAACTGGGTGTAGACAGCCATACTCAGATGCACAACGGAAGTGATAATTCCTTTGCAGACTACCTCCATGAACATGGAATGGGGGTTTAGCTAGTCTCACAAAAGGTTAGATAGTTAGGAAAGTCTCCAACTTGAAACCTCAGGAGCTTTTAGGCAGGCATTTTCAAACAAAAAGCATGTAAGCAGTTAAAAAATTGGCTCTCCTAGAAGAGAGGGTCAGAGGATCTGCAGAGAAATGAACTGTAACATAGACCTCAAATGCTGGAGCACCAGGGTAAATGCAGGCCTACCTAAACTTGCAATGGATGGCCAAATTTAGATAAGACACTATGTGTATAGGTTTCTGTTATTCTTAACCCTTTTCTCTCTGCTTGTGAAGTTCCTATGGATAAATAAATCATGCTCTTTTCAACAAGTATTTTTTTTCATTACATTTAGCACCTGGTCACAGCTCCCAGAGAGGATTCTACAGCAGGACCCAATCTTGTTGGACCTGCTGGAGGTAATATGGTACATGGACAGCAGGTAATGTACCTGATGAGCCAGTCTAAAGGTGGGGTTGAACCCTGCGGGGTGCCAATTTGAGGAGAGTGCAAGTGTAGGTCTGTCACTTGGAAAGGGTCCCCACAGGAGAGACTGAGAGAGTGTCAATAGTGCAGTGCACCCCGAACAACAATACAGGCTCTGTGCATTTACTATAACAGGACATTATTTTAATGATTAGACATTCCTCTGCCTCCCTTTCATCTCTGTCTACATGGGGTGTGATCTTTATTTACCCAAAGGTACCTTCTACACTGGTCCACCCATACAAATGACATTCACTTTGAGGGTGATTTACACCACCAGAGCAAGATAAAGTGGTCTTGGTTGTCAATAAGAATCAAGCCTTGGATATCTAATTCAATTTACCAGGTCATCTTGTTTTTTTAAGATTCGTTTGATAACAAGAATGACTAGTCATAGATAAATATATTCAGGGTAACTCTTTGTTTTTTTCTAGAGAATAGTTGTCCTTTGAGAGATGTGAGTGACCATTGTCAAATCTAACATCAACACATCAAATAGAATTTGATTCATATTGTTCTCTTCATTCCTAGAGAACTAGATGATTGCTAGAGAAGGCGTTGTGAGCATGAGATAATTCACATGCGATAATTTCAGTTATGCCAGCCTGGATCTCTTTGTAGAACAGACATAGGTCTGAATAAAAAGTAAGTACTTAAGAATAAACTGATTATATTGTAAAAGCTGAGGAGCCCAGCAGGATTACTTAACCCTGGCACCATATTAATCAATTAGCAATAAAGGTTTTAGGATAATAAATGTATCTATGTAATTAAGTTGTTCAAGAATTCCAAAGTCAAAGTTCTGATAGAACAATCCAGTTTCATAGGCCTTTGGGATACCACTGTGTAACCTTTTGAATATATGATGGAAGAGTACAAACCAAAGACAGCTATATACTTGACCAAAACTGCCCATTCTGAACTTTTCAGTGCTTTTGGACTTCCCATCTGTAACTGGAAAGGAGGTAAAGGTATTCTTAGAGCAGTGCAGGAAATGATGGGCATGGGAGGGAATGTCTCAAAGATAGAAAGGGCAGGACTAAAAGTTGGCCATTTTAGTCACCAAATATTTACGAAGAGATATTCTCAACTGTCTTTATGTACTGTATATTAGACACAGAATTTACATCTTCTTATGATCTGAATATTCCTTTCACTTATTACTGAATTATAGCCTTTTGGCTCTGTGTATGTGTGTGTTTGTGTATATCTCTTCCCCTCCTAACAACCGTTTCAAGTCTTCTTGCCCACCCAATGTCCCAATTTCCCCCTCCTGGCTCCTCATCTCTCCCCATCTACCAGTTCTAGATTTGTTCCCAGGCTACTTGTCCAATTTCAGTCTCTACCACTCCTTCAGGGGCATAGCAAGGGCCCAGAAGGACCTCAGACAAGAATAGGTTAGGGGCCCACTTCCCAATTCCTAAATCTAAAATTGTGCTTACCTTTACCACCTTGGAATATCAGGACATATCTATCTTCTCCATAAATACACAAACACAATATGTAGGCTATGTGTATACATCTTTGCAGGATATACACGCACAGAAAATGTCTATTTACACATTTATACAAATGCTCACTAGCAGTGATGTAGTGCTAAATTTGCTAGTACAGAAGCCCCGCAGAAATGATCTCAAGTTGGTAATTCTATCACAATTGACATAGTCTCCAAAATCTATACGGTGTGTTACATCATGGTAAGCTAAAGCACCCATAATCAAAACCTAACTAATATTTTACTAGTAAATTTTACCTAATTGAAATTCTGTTTAACAACAATTATGAAACTTCACACATTAGTAATGAATACACATATTGTATCAAAATAAAAGACATGTATGCTAGCTTTTATATGCTGAACTTTAAACCAAGGAGCAAGGCACATCCACAGCATACATGTAGTTAGGCAAAAAGCCCAAGGGATTGAGTCACCATTGCATTACTTCAGTTTCAGTTTGGGGGAACTCTACTGGAACTACATGAATGGAGCTACATTTCTGTAAAAAGGGAATAATGCAATACGGAATCAAGCCCCAAATCTTTATACCTGAACCCACAATTTTGCCCATGGAAAATCTGACAATTTGAGCACAAACAGTATTTGCTTTGCATTCATCAATCATGTGGCAGGGCCTCAAATGCAAACAAGTGTTTGTCACAAATACACAGAACGATGCTGAAAATGTCATTTCTTGGTCACAAAAACCAAACACAAGGATCTGTATTGCCATGCAATTTATAAAACAAATAAACCAAAATCTATTAAAACAACTACATCCTCAGCATTTTTCAAAGATCATGATACCTAATCATTTTTACATTATTATTTAAGTCAGGCACTTAAGGTTTGTCTGCTTCCATATTATAGAAATATTACCTGACCTAGATAATAAGCCATCCAACATCTGTAACATATTCTAATTGCCTCTAAGGGACACACACTATTAGCCTATGGTTTGATCCTATCCCTATGGGGAAAGATTCACTGATATGCTCCAGCTACTTTCTGGGCTACTCTATCAATCCAGTTCAGCTGGCTGAACAGACCATGTTGACAATAGTTTTCCATTGTCAAAATATTGCATAGGCTCTAGAGAGCATTAGTGAATCTAGCCTGATGAGGAGAAAAATATCCTAACAGAGCAAAGAGATTAATTCTGGTCAGGGGCTGCTCCGCGTCCGTCCCTGCAGCCCTCCTGAGGCATCCTACTCTACCCGCTCCCCGGGCCAGGGGTCCCTACCCCTCACAACCTTACCCCTAAACTCATTCAGCTTAGTCACAATGGAATCCAGTCAAGGCACAGCCTCTGCACCCCCAATCCATCCCAGTCCACAGCCCTGACCTGGCCCCCAGCAACTCCTGCATGCCCCAACCTGGCCTGTTCACCCCTGTCTGTACCACTGCACTCAGCAGCCCTCCAGTGCAGTTCCCACACCTTTCCAGATGAGTTCCTTGCTGTTTAAATGGTGGCCATGCTGCCTGGGCAGCAGAGCACACCAGGGGCAGGCACAGGGTGGTAGGTGTGTGCTGGATGCTGACATGAAGCCCCAGCAGTGCTGGCAGTGCTGCCAGGAGCAGCCACATGCCACTCAATCTCCAGTCCCAATTAGTACCAGTTCCTTTCCCCCTTCTATCCAGTCTCAGTCTCACAAGATTCGGTGTCCCAATCTACTCCTTTTTCTCAGCCCTGGATCTGGTTTGTGTCCCCTCTACATTCAAATCAGATGACTTTCTTCTCTGTACTGCTTAGGTCCCTGCAAGGGGTGGTAGTTGGGGGTCACTGAGAGCACAGGAGAGACAGACTCCCTCCTCTCAGTTCCAGAGCCTGGCACCACCATGGCTTGGGAAAGCCATTACAGGGAAAGTCCTTCTAAGGCTCTGAAGCTTTGGGCTAGAGAAAACATGCTCAGTTGATCAGTGGGCTTGGTACATACACAGTTCTGTCACAGATAGGACACGTGCGATGGAGCAACCTCAGCGAGGACAGAATCTTCTGAGATCTTAAATTTTAGCAGCTAAAATCAAGCTAATCTCTTCAAACTATGTACAAAGTGCAGTTTTGCATAGGCTGATAACTTGGCCAAATTTAGGCAGCTATTCATGGAGATGCAAAAGGTACATCCCTGACACAAAGGGATTTGGTACTCCATGCCAAATTTCAATTCCCTGCTACAAAGTATGGGGGCACTAGAGGCACTTGAAACATATTGTGTTGCAGTAGTTTACTCAGTAAAGATTATTTGTACTGTTTGATTCTCCTTTTTATAACCTCGTTGTGACAGGTTGGGTCACAGAGACCCCCTTGGGACTGTCACCTGATGTGCTGAAACTACCTCTGAGCCCGTTTTCCCTGGCAGCTTGGGACTTCAGTACCCTTTCTTGTTGAGCCAGACACACTAGGCTGCTACAAACACAGACCCAGGTCTGAACCACATCCCCCACAAGCTGCANTACCCTTTCTTGTTGAGCCAGACACACTAGGCTGCTACAAACACAGACCCAGGTCTGAACCACATCCCCCACAAGCTGCAGGCTTAACTGAAAACAGCTTAAGACATGCTCCTGTCTCTAGCACCCAGACACCCAGTTCCCAATGGAATCCAAACCCCAAATAAATCTGTTTTACTCTGTATAAAGCTTATACAGGGTAAACTCATAAATTGTTCACCCTCTATAACACTGATAGAGAGATATGCACAGCTGTTTGCTCCCCCAGGAATTACTTACTAGGGGTCAATTAATAAGCAAAAAGTGATTTTATTAAGTATAAAAATTACGATTTAAGTGGTTCCAAGTAATAACAGACAGAACAAAGTAAGTTACTAAGCAAAATGAAACAAAACATGCAAGTCTAAGCCTAATACATTAAGAAACTGATTACAAATAAAATCTCACCCTCAGCTTCTTTCACAGACTAGACTTCTTTCTAGTCTGCGCCCAATCCTTTCCCCTGGTACAGTTCTTGTTCCAGCTCAGGTGGTAGCTAGGAGATTTCTCATGACCGCAGCCCCCTTTGTTCTGTTCCACCCCCTTTTATAGCTTTGTCTCAAGGCGGGGTCTGTCTGGGTCCCCACCCTTCCTTCTAAATGGAAAAGCACCAGGTTTAAGATGGATTTCAGAACCAGGTGACATGGTCACATGTCCTGTGAGACGCCAAGCCTTCATTCTTCCCGGCCTGAATCACAGGGAGGCTTGGAAGTAAACAGAGCCATCTACAGTCAATTGTCCTGGTTAATGGGCGCCATCAAGATTCCAAACCACGATTAATGGCCCACACTTTGCATAATTATAATAGGACCTCCGAGTTATATTTCATATTTCTAGTTTCAGATACAAGAATGATACATTCATACAAATAGGATGAACACGCTCAGTAGATTATAAGTTTTGTAATGATACCTTACAAGAGACCTTTTGTATGAAGCATATTCCAGTTACATTATATTCACACTTATTAGCATATTTTCATAAAATCGTATGTAGTGCAATGTTACACTCGTAATATAAATACCTCTTACAGACAAAGTCATAACAGACAAAAGCAGCAAGATAGTATGGAAAGAAATGATGATTGCATATAATGGGTTTTTTTTAATTCGCCCATGTATTTTCTTTCTGATAAACTACAGTGATAAAGGATCAAAAGATACATCTGCTTCATAGCCAGTGACAGTCTATAGAAAAATGTTCCTCTATCAGACAGGTTGCATTTCTCATGATCCTGAGCCACCTTATTAGCTCTATGAAGGCAGTTTAAACTCAAAGCCTTCAAATATGAGCTGATTCCATCTTGGTGTCCATATACTTCTGACAACATTTGTCCCATGATCTCTATATCAGTGAGGGAAAAGACAAATCCACTTTTTCTCGGTTTTGTTCTAAAAAATAGGTACCAATGTCTGTCAGATACAGTGTAGAATTTGAATCTAAAGGATGATCCGAGGCAGCCAGGGTTAAAAAAAAAAGAAGAATATTGTTTGCCTTATATATTGATAATAACTCTAGATAATAACTCTGAGCACAGCTGTTGCATATTTTTCAAAGTAAAAACCAATTTTAGAAATCTGCAAGGCCTTATAAAATGTACTAAAGGCTTGCACAACTAAGAGTATATTTATACTGCAATCCAAGATCTGAGTGCAGCTCAGGTAAAACATACCCATGCTAGCTTACAGCACTAGCATTGCTAACAGTAGCCATGTAGAGGCTGTGGCATGTGCTTTAGCAATGCAAATAGGTTACCCAGTGTCCCAGGCAGGTTTGTGTAGTCCTTGCTGAAACCAGTGCTACTGTGTCTTCATTGCTATTTGTAGCCACGGTAGTGCAGATAAAGCTAGCAAATCCTGGATTGCAGTATAGCCATCCCACAATTGCACTGGTATAATGTAAGGTCTTACTTTAAACCAATTCAGTTAAGTGGGTGGAAGCCCCTCTGTGGACACTCTTATTTTGGTTTAAAAATGTCCTGTTTTAGCTAAAAACCTGTTCCTAATCAACTTAAACAAAGATGATATAAGCCACAATGAAAATGATACAAGCCACTTTTAAACCAAAATAAGTGTTCACACAGGGGGTTGTGTTGGTTCAACTACATTGATTCAGAACTTATTTAAGTTAAACTGACATTATGTTCCCATGCAGACAAGGCCTAATTACTAGCTTTAAGGAAACTTAGTTTTAAAATAAACTATATTTTAAGAAAACTGTATTTAATAACATATAGAAAATTGTTTTAGTAGATGGAGGAAAGCACTAATTATAATAACAGTTCTATAAATATTTACTTTGCTCTCAACAGCTCACACATCCCTGAGTGAAGCCTTGTCTACACTGCAAAGTTAGGTCAATGTGAGTCATCTTGCATCCACCTATTTGTGCATGTGTCTACACTATAATTCAGTGGTGGGCAACCTGCGGCCCATCAGGGTAATCCACTGGTGGGCCGCCAGACAGTTTGTTTACATTTGCACGACCGCGGGGACATGCTGGCCGCCACTTCCCGCAGCTCCCATTGGTTGGGAACGGTGAACTGCGGCCACTGGGATCTGCAGGCAGCTTTGAAAATGTAAACAAACTGTCTCACAGCCCGCCAGCAGATTACCCTGACGGGCCGTGTGCGTACTGCGGGCCGCAGGTTGCCCACCACTGCTTTAATTTGTCTCTGGCCAACTTAAATGCCCCAATTATGACTGCACAGAAAACCAACCCCGCAAACAGTGTGGAGTCATGGTCCACCTATTGAGGTCAATGCAGTGCTAGTGTAGACACAGTGTGACCTATTGATGAAGTGGGTATTCACCCACGAAAGCTTATGCTCCAATACATCTGTTAGTCTATAAGGTGCCACAGGACTCTTTGTTGCTTTTTAGTGTGACCTATGTTGACCCTAACAATCCTCCAGCAGCTACCAACAATGTCCCTTTTCTGTGACAGTGGCCACTCTGGTCACAACTGTGAACTCTGCTGTCCAGGGGTCATAAAGATCAGAAACCACACCCTCTCCCTTAAAAACACCCCATGTGTTTTTGAAATGCCTTTTCCAGCTTGCCAGTCACACCAAGCTACTCTCCCTTGTTGTGTACTTCCCAACTCACCATGCCAGCTTCACACAGTAGACACACTCCTGCCTGGAGTAGAAAAGGAGATATTGTATCTCCTGGACCTGTGGGGAGAAGATGCTGTGCAAACACAGCTACAGACCAGCCATATAAATGTGGACATCTGTGAAAAGATTGCATGGGGGATGCAGGAAAAGGGGTCTGAAAGGGATCAGCAGCAGTGCTACTTGACAGCAAAGGAACTGCAGCAGATGTACCACAAGACTAGGGGGACCAACAATCGATCTGGTGCTGAGCTTCAGACTCACTGCTTTTACAACAATCTGCATGCCATGTTTGATGAGACCCACCAGTATGCCACAGATCTCCATAGATATCTCGGAGGAACCTGAGACAGAGATTCTTGCCATGAACAGATAGGACATAGAAGAGTAGGGGAGAGATATAGCAGGGACGGTCCATCTATGCCACAAGACAGGACTGGTTTGAGGATCCATCACAGTCTAGCCTAGCCCACCAGTGGAGCACAGACGAGCCTAATGAAGGGGACGGAATCTCAGGTACGTGTGTGCATGCATTTTCCCGTACAATATTTAAAGATAAAGATGGTGTCCAGCCCATCTTTAAGTTTACAAGACACAAGTATAAACTTTTTACTGTTTTACTTATATTGCAAGAGAAGAGAAGACTTCCCAGAAGTCATTGCACCTGTTGGTGGCATGGGATACTTAGCCATAGTGTACCACACTTCGCATCAACAGAAGCACTCCTGGTGAGTATGTGCAAGCAGCCAAGTATTTATGCCCACGAGCGATGTTCTAACTTTGGTAGCTGTGTGCCAATGTAACTTGTGCTGACCAAAGTTTGTCAAGTAGATGTGGCCTTAGTGTCCAAATGCCTCCTTCTCCCTCACCACCTTTGGGGATTTATTTTTCTCAGTAACTCAACAATGATAACACAACATAAGCCATCATTTAAACTACATCCCTGAGTTTGGGTGTGCATAGACTTTCTCTGCCAGGATCACCTTTGTCCTAGCTTCCTAGTTCCTTCTCCCTAGTAGCCTGACTGGATTGAATGAACAACATTTCAAAAAATTCTTTCTCTATTACCACTGCAAAGGGTGTTTTTCAATAAGGTTCCTTGTGGCTGCTTTGCATTACAGAACTTTGAATCATCAGTGAAAAGGTATAACTTAGAGTTGAAACAAAGTGCACAGGCCACAGTATTGTTTGTTTAGATGTCTCTTGGCTGAGCCTTTCCATTAGAGCTTCCAATACTGTGTTTCAGTTTTCATGGAAAATGCCATAAGGCTTTGTTAGGTACTTATGTGTTCAAGTGCACTGTGAAAGCATCACATAAATGCTGTATTCATCTGTACTGATCTCTCATTATCTCTTAGGAAATACTTTAATATTTAAATGGCCATCTCAGCTGAATTCCGCCTCTACAGAGCCAGGAAGAAGTTGTTTTTTAACATTCCGCCACAAAACAAATCATAATAAAAGACATTTTATAGCTTCATTTTGAGCCTATTTTTGAAAATATGGCCAGTGCTTTCACCTGATGACAATCTCTTAAATGTGATGGTCGGAAGGAAGCCTAACTTTCTCTGAGTGCTGTGCAGTGTAGAACCAGAGGAAGGGTCAGGTTTTAGAAGGCTGTCTATCTTACAGATGAGTGTGATCAAGGCTTTCCAGATACAATACTATTAATGCAAAGCTGCACTCTGTGAGGGAGTGCACCATCTCACTTAGAGTTCCAGGAGATGCTGTGTATCAAGGATGAATAATGCTTCTTGGAGTACAAGTGGAGTGTAATTTCTGGAAATTGTTTTAAAAGTTATAGAGCACACTATACTTGAGCACACTATACTTGTTGGAGGAACGGAGGGGCATGACAAGGCCATGATTTCCATATTTGAGTGGTCAAACTTGCATTAACATAGGTGTCTAAGATAGGAATTAGTCTTAAGTGGCGAATAACCCAATTCAGAACTGGTGACTTGGCTACTTATATTAGAAGGTCAAATCTACCATGTACCTGATCAGTATCCAAATAGAGCTGGGCAGATAACTGATTTTTTGATTTGCTGGCAATACCAAAATAAAATAAATAATTTCAAGGTCAACCTGAAAACATTTTTTTTGGCAAATCAAAACATTTTTTAAATATAATTTTGGACAGTAACAGGATAGCTTGCCCCATTAAGGGACAAGTGCTTGGGAGCCAGCCAACGCTAATTACTGAGGAGGAACAACTGAGGAGGGATCAGAGTAGCAGGAAGTGGAAGTAGTCAGTGCTGAGGCAGTTGCAGGAAGTGTAGATAAAGGAAGAAGCTGCAGAGACTGACAGAGCTCAGAGAAGGGCAAAGGCTAAGGCCAGCAGGGTAATTGCCTAATGGTATTTGCACTTTGGTTTATTGTTTTTTTGTTTTGTTTTTTAAATAAAGAAATCACAGCCAGAAGGGCCCGCAGGACTGCTCGGTGAGAAGTTCAGTTGGGGAGCCCTGAAGAGGGGAGTGATGGATGGCAGGGGAGCCATGAGAGGTGCCATGGAGGAGGCACCTTCTGACAGAGGTCAAACAAAGCATTTTGGACAACCCAAAACAAAGCATTTCATTTTTATTTCAAGTGTTCTTTTAAGTTGTTTTATTTTTTGGATAAATTTGAAGGAAATTTCTAAATGAAAAGTCATTTGAAATAAAAAAAAAAAAGAAATGTTGCATTTTAAAAAGTCTAAACAAAATGGTTTGAGCTTTTTTGAATTTAGTTTTGGTTTTTTTCAGCACAAACAATTTGGCCAAAATGACACCAATTCACAAATGTTTTTGATGTCACCAAATCTGCATTTTTTGCCAAACAGGAGTTTCAGATTAAAAAAGTCACCCAGCTATATGTCTAACCACAATGGAGCCCTGATCCTGATTGGCACGTCTAGGGGTTACAAATAAAAACTAATGAGTGGGGGAAAATGAGCCCACAGAGCAAGGTTCTTATCTGCCCCTGATATGTGCTGACACAGGTTAAGGGAAATTGTTTGTGGCTTCTCCATCCTGAGTTTATTTCTATAGTGGCCCAAGCCCTCTTTCTCCCAGACATGTCCCTTACTCTGGAAGGGAGGTGGTGTAGGAGTACATACTCTGCCTCTATGCCAGTGGACTCCCGTAGTATTCAGGAAACACTATGACACAGGTGTGTATGTATTTTTAAAAAAATCATATGAGAAAGGCAGGTTCACAGGTTAGAATCCAAAATAAGAACTTTTCCTATCCATCTCTGCAGTGGCTTTTGCTTGTGTTGGAACTCCAGGAGAGATTTGGTTATCAAATTTTCAGCTTTTAAATACAGAGAAAATTAAGTGGCTATTATAATACTCCCATTTTGCACGTGGTCCTGGCACCAAGCATGCAATCATTTCTGAATGAAACAAATGGCACAAAGCCAAAAAAACCCACCTTGCTTTAATTTTGTGGCAATGGTTGTTTCATAACTATAGGTTTGGGAGAAAAGAAACATAAAATAATTTTCAGCTCATTGTGAAGGAAAAGGTACTAAACAAATGGAACTGAAGAATGAAAGGTATATTGAAAATTAGACAATGAAAAACATTAGATGAACAGTGTAAGCAGTCCAGAGGCTGGGAAATCCTGAGGCTTGTAAAAATGACTAACTGCAAAAGGGAGGTTTCAATGAGTTTTAACTGAGTAAATTAGTTTCTTTTAGTATATTTAGTAGCACATAGATAAAGATTGTTATGTTTGCATATGGAATGTTAGCTCCCTGGGAATAAGGGACTTGAGTTAATTGCTTGTCTTTTTTTCCCTCTCTTTTTATGTTCAATTGGATTCTAGGAAGAATTTATCTTAAAAGACTTGGAAGAAGCTTAAACTATCTGAGGCCCTTCACAGTTATTTTTGTGTTTCTTTGCCTGCACATGATTTCATTTCTATTCAGAGTGAATCTTGTCCTTTATTGTGTCCAGTAGTATGTCTGTTAATGTTTTCACCATCACACATGATAAAATTAACAATGGTCAGAATTAGACATGTACACAGGACAGAAATTTCATTTTGCAAAGGATTTTGAGATTTTAAAATCTGACATTATTCCAAATTGGAACGAAAACCGTAAATTTTGAAAATCTCTGTGAAGGAAAATTCCAAACAAAATTTCTTTGTAGGTTGATCAAAACATTTTGTTTTGATTTTGACTCTTTTTTTTTACAGCATATAAGAAAATACAAAGTTTAAAAAAAATTCAAGACAAAAAGTCAATTCAAAAGAAAAATTAAACTGTTGAGTTCCATAAATGGATACCCTGATTTTGTGAAGCATTTCAATTTCAACAAAAGTGCATATTCCAGTGAATATGCTGCAGCAAAGTTCCTCTGACCAGCTTTAGTCAGAAGACAATCCTGAGAGGGCAAATCTCTAACCTCTTCAGGCCTCTAGACAGCCAGTTCTTTACTAACGTCTGATGGGGGAAGAAGGATGGTCTAGTGGATAGGTTGCTAGGCTAAGACTCAGCGGAGCTGGATCAGCCACAGAGTTTCTGTGTGAACTTGGACAAGTCACTTAATCTGTCTGTGTCTAAATTCCCCATCTGCACAATGAGTATGACAAATTCCTAAGTCACAGGTTTGAGGACAAAATCCATTGATGATTGTGAAGCATTCAGATACTATGGTGATGAGGATGTAAAAGTAGATAGACCTACATAACTGTACACACAATAAATCTAAGTGGCATCTGGGCCTATGAGCTAACATTCAAATCAGAATGCAATAACAGTCTCCTTCATGTGGGAAAACGAGTTGCAGATTTCAGTATGAGGTACTTTTACAGGATAATTACCAACCTTACCAAAGTTATTAGAAGGTACCCAGCAGGACACTGCTAAAGTTTCAATTATCACTAATAGCCCAACCTGGGTAGCTATCCAGCCTCATCTATTGTGGCTAGATTTTATTTAACCAATTCTGATTATTTTCAGAAACAGATTGCAATTCCTAAATATTAACTTTAACAGTTTTTTCCCCAAATTAATTAAATTGCCATGAAACCCTCAATCTAAAATAATCTGAATTTACTTTAGCAGTTGTCCCTGTTAACCTGACATGGTAATGTGTGGCAAGAACCAGAAATATTAACACTACATGTTTTCATCCCCCAACCCCATTTTTCTTTTACAATCTGCTGCAGAGACTGGGTTTAAAGGCAATCTCAAAACAGTGTAAAATGCTGATTTACAGCTTAAACTTTTGTTTTGCTTTCCAAAGACCTAAGATAGCTTTCTAAAGATGGCAGGTGAGGGTCATTGGACGAGTAAAATCTGAGAGCCAGATCCTGAGCCAGAGTCAATTGAGCTACAGTAATTTACACCATTTGAGGATATGGACCTTAGATTTGTGTGCTAAAATAAAAAATCAGACAGTTTATATCTCCACAAGTTTCCCTAGCCTCTGTCCAAACATCTGCCTCTAGGTAGTTGCCAACAGTTATACTCAGTACTTCTCAAAGCATCAGGGGGATGGCTTCCAGAATTCCCTGCTTTACCTTGGTCTCTCCTCTTTTATTCATAACTGTCTAGTATCTGTGCTTAGGCCAGTGCTTCCCAAACTCCATCTCCATTTTATACTGTGAAAGCCTCTTAACATTCACATATAGTCATGCACCCCAATATTACATCACACTCATCTCCGGAATGCCATTCCTAAATACTTTGTGCCATCCTGATACCTTCATGGGTAGCTAGAATCTTGACCATACCTGACGGGCTCCAGAGGCTGAACATGCTATGAAGCTGGCTGCCTAAATGCTGGCACTCAAGCTCAGTCTCCTGCATATTTTGTTCTTTGTCTCCAGACCACTTCTTGCTTTCTTAACATGCTCAGCAACAATCCTTCTGAGCCAATCAAATTCCCCACTAATCACTTAGCACTCTCAGACAGAGTTTTGTCCCTATTTTATTTCATTCCATTTTGCTCCATTAAGCTCATAAAACAGTTATAGTTTGTTCTCATTTTCTTGAACAATAATATCTGCCCTTTCTCTTTATATCCCACTCATACCATCACAATAAATATCTCAGTGGGGAGAAGCATACACAGAGGTATTCAGTCGGGCCTGTGACACACTATCCAAGAGGATGGGGAGCCCCCTAAATTTGTTGTTATTTTTTTATATAGTAAGTACCTATTTGACAACCATCTCAAGTGAGTTTCAGTATCCCAAATGAAAATCACTTTTGTTTCTTAAAATATTCTGACAAAACAAAGCTGACTTGATATGGGATGAACTTTGTTGAACAGCTAAAAGTTCAGAAAGCTCCTTTGAGCATGGTAGTAGGGAAATATAATGCTCGCTGCCATCAAAGGCCATGATCCAGCAAAGCACTTAAGCATGTACTTCACTTTAAGGATCTGAGTAGTCCTGTTGAGTTCAACTAATTTATCTGCATAAGGTGCATGTACTAATGCTTTGTTGAATCAGGGCAAACATCAGATACATGATCACAAACTACACCTCTACCCCATATAACGCTGTCCTCGGGAGCCAAAAAATCTTACCGCATTATAGGTGAAACCGCGTTATATCAAACTTGCTTTGATCCACCGGAGTGTGCAGCTCCCCCCCCCCGGAGCGCTGCTTTACCGCTTTATATCCGAATTCGTGTTACATCGGGTCTGGTTATATCGGGGCAGAGGTGTATTTTGGGGAAGTTTAACTTAAATGGAGTTCTGCTATGAAAAATGATCATCAAAAAGTAACTTGCATTCATTCAGAGTCATAGTTGCATACCGTCAGGAGAAAAATAGGAGGATCAGAGAGTGAAACTGCTGCATTATAGGAGAGTGGCAGTGGCTATGAACATACACTGTACCATGATTTGTACACTGCTTAAACTTATTCATAAATAACTTACTGCATGAAAACTGGAATATTTCTTACCTAGATTAGTTGATGGATGTTCTCATTAACAAAAAGCTGCAGGCCCTATCATTATCATCCTCTTTCTTCTCTCCAGCACTACTAAGGGCTTGCACAGAAATTTCCTTTTATCTCTTCATGTTTCTGAGGATTTCCCTCTGCACCCCTGCATGTTATGATGGAGGAACAGAATGCTGATGAGATTATACTTGGTCCAACATACCAACCAGGAGTTGGGGTTGTTGTTGTTGTTGTTTTTTGGGGGGGGGGGGGAAGGAGGGCGGGTTAATAGTATCTTTGAGTGCTATGCTGATTGATGTACTTTGTCCCCTCATGTTACTCAACTAGGAACATAAACATACAAAGCTTGCACCTGATACTGTGTGGTGCTGAATGCTGCAAAAGCTAAAATGTTCATGTATATGTGTTCAAATTCCAACCAGCTGTTTTGTTTGCATCAGACCCTTTGTATGTGCTGTTCATTAATAATTGTGCACATGGATTTTGGGGGGAATGGCTGCTCTTCATAGGAATACATATATTGTCATGCAGTAAAACTGTTCATTATTTGTTGTTCACTATACTCCCAATGACCAGGCTTAAATCAACCAAATCAAGAAATAGAAACAATGCGTGATTGGTAGGTGGTGCTGCAAATAATGAATAGTAAATGTTCCAAGTGACCAGTTTTCAAAGAACCCATAAACATAAAGTTGCTTGGCCAAATTGATCCCTAACCCCTTTAGGATACCTTGACAAGGGGGCAGGGCTAACTCAGGGATAACAGGAGTTTAAAAAACCAGCTCCTAAACAACCAGAGGAGCTAGCTGTAACTGTGTCTTCTTGGGCCACAACTGAGAATGCCAAATTCAGGACAAACTGCTGAGAAATAGGGCAAATACACCCCAAAATTGATATCTAATCCGCCATAGGATATACCAAACCAGCAACAAAAGTAAACTTCTGTTTCACCACACTGGCTAACAAGATATCATAAAAGCAGTTTCCTTAGACATTCCAGTCCTTGTATTACCACCGAAGACACTAGACTTAGAGATGAGTGGCTCTTTAAAACCAATCTCTTCAAATAAAAGTTCTTCTGACCCCAAAGGACCAGCCACACACCCAGGTCAATATATGACTTAGATCTTTCCCAAAAATCACACTGATGCCAATCCTTTAGTATCTAAGATCTAAAGGTTTATTCATAAAGAGAAAGAAATAAAGATGAGAGTTAAAATTGGTTAAAGGAATCAAATACATACAGTAATTGCAAAGTTCTTGGTTCAGGCTTGTAGCAGTGATGGAATAAACTGCTAGCTTAAGTCAAGTCTCCAGCTGCTTCAGAGGTTTGGACAGGAAAGAGACAAAATGGAGGGGTTTCCAGGGTCTTTTATATCTTCTGCCATGTGGAGGGAAACCCATTGTTTTAAACAAAGCCCTCAGCACAGCTAATGGAAATTTACAGGTGACAAGATAGTGTTTGGAGTCACATGGGCAAGTCACATGTTCATGCATGAAGGTTTGGACACAGTAGAAGCCATTACCTATACTTCAAACAGTACCTTTGCAGGACAGTCCATTCAGTGTAGATGGGCGTCTCCCATGGTCATTGTCAGGTAAGTGTTTTATGATGAGCCACTTAATTTGAATAGTCCCTCCAAGATGTGCTGGCTAACTTGTTGGCGTTACCCCAGGAGCAAACATTTGAAATACTAGTATAGAGCCAATACTCATAACTTCAAATACAAAAATGATACATGCATACAGATAGCACAATCATAACCAGCGAATCATAACCTTCTCATAGACACCTCACTTGACAATCTTTGTACAAGATTTGTTGCAAATATTATAACAGTGGTTGCAACAATGATCTATATGGTCATATTTTAATCAGATAACATCACACTAGCGAACAGGAGCAGCTAACAAGAGTTTTGCGAGGGAGTTCACCAGGTGAAGGAGGAGAGACTACGCGATCCTTGGGGTGAGTTTGGTCTGTTAGTTTTTTTGTTTGTTTTGTGCTTGCTTGCTTGCTTGCTTGATTTAAAGAGTATAATGTGCTCTCTTGTGGGGGCTATATGCTGAGCCAAGCAGCTTGGTAGGCAAGGCTGAGAGCTTACTAACAAGTCTCTAGCTCTGACAAGGGGGTAGGCTATCTCAAGGAGAACAGGGGTTTAAAAAGCCAGCTCCTAGGCAACCAGATAAGCTAGCAAACTGAGGAGTTTAGTGAGGAAATGCAAGAAGTCTCAGGGAAGGAGAACATCAAACTGGAGGAGAAAAAAACAATCCCATAGTTGGGACCCTTCTTCCAGATGATGTCATCATATGCTCTCACACTGAGGAAACCACTTTTAGGGAGGGAAGCCCAGATACTAGGAAGAATCAGGTAATAGTAATGCATGATTCGATTATTAGAAATTCAGATAGCTGGGTTTGTGATGACCAGGAGAACTTCATGATAAATTGGCTGCTGGGTGCGAAGGTTGCATATCTCATGAGACATCTAGACAGAATTAAGTGCAGTGCTGGTGAAGAGCCAGTGGTGGTAGCACATATAGGTACAGTGACATAGGAAAAGGTAAGAGTGAGGTCCTGGAGGCCAAATTTAGGCTGTTAGATAAGAGATTAAAGCAAAGGACCTCAATGGTAGCATTCTCTGATATGTTTCCAGTTCCACACACAGGACCCAATAGACAGGCAGAACTGCAGGTTAAGACAATGGTGTTTGGAGGAGGGATTTAGGTATTTTTAGGGAACCATTTGGAAAAGGAGGGGCCTATACGGGAAGGAGGGGCTCTGCCTAAACAAAAACAGAACCAGATTGCTGGTATGTAAAATTAAAAAGTCATAGAGGAGTTGTTAAACTAAGGGTTGGGGGACACCTGATATGTGTGGAGGTGCACATAGTTCAGGTGGGAACATCCCTTAGGGATAGATTTATGAAAGGAGGAACTCTATATCGTAGTCAAGAGGCTAGGAAAGAAGTTGGTTAAGTACAGGTAGGGGCTAGTGAGGAACAGTCAAACTTATAAGAGTCCTATTTAAATATAATACATGAAGGCAAGCAACTGAATATTGACAAAATGTACAAGTGCTTATGTACTAATCCTAGAAGTCTAAATACTAAGATGGGTGAACCAGAGTATCTGGCATTAAATCAGGATATTGATATAGTAGGCATCACAGAAACTTGGTGGAATGAAGGTGATCAATGGGTTCAGCAGTAGGCATATATTACTGACCACCTGATCAGGATGGTGATAGTGATTGTGAAATGCTCAGGGAGAATAGAGAGCCTATATAGGTAGAGAAGACAATAATAATGGGGTATTTCAATTATCCTCATATTGACTGGGAATATGTCACCACAGGAAGGGGTGCAGAAATAACATTTCTAGACACAGTCAATGATTTCTTCATGTAGCAGCTTGTCCTGGAACTTGCAAGGGAAGAGGCAAGCCTTGATTTAGTCCTAAGTGGAACACAGGGTTTGGTCCAAGAAGTGAATATAGTTTAACTGATTGGTAATNGGCGGGGGGGTGCCAGAGAAACACATCTTCAAAAAGGGAACTGTAAAAAATAAGGAAGCTATTTAAATGGAACTTAAAAGGAACAGTCATGAGGATGAAATGCCTGCAAACTGCATGGAGAATATTTTAAAACACCATAATAGAGGTTCAAGCTAAATGTATACCTCAAATTAAATTTAAATATATATATATATAGTAAGAGGACGAAAAATGACACCATAGCTAAGCAATGCAGATAGGTAAATTGTGTGGTCCCCGAAGGATATATACTGGGATATGTGCTGTTCAACATCTTCATAAATTATCTGAAAAAAAGGGGTAAGCAGTGGGGTGGCGAAATTTTCAGATGATACAAAATTACTCAAGATAGTTAAATCCAAAGCAGACTGCAAAGAGTTACAAAGTGATCTCACAAAACTGGGTGACTGTGCAACAAAATGGTAGATGAATTTCAATGTTGATAAGTGCAAAATAATGCACATTGGAAAAAAAAGAATCTCAACTATACATACAAAATGATGATGCCTAAATTAAAAGATCTCAAGAACAATATCTTGGATAGTTCACTGAAAACATCAGCTCAATGTGCAGCACCAATCAAAAAAGCTCACAAAATGTTAGGAACCATTAGGAAAGGGTTAGATAATAAGACAGCAAATATCATAATGACACTATATAAATCCATGGTATGCCCACACCTTTAATATTGCATGCATTTCTAGTTACCTCATCTCAAAAAAAGATATATTTGAATGGGAAAAGGTGCTCAGAATGGCAACAAAAATGATTTGGGGTATGGAACAACTTTCAGACGAGGAGAGATTAAAAATAATGGAACTACTCAGTTTAGAAAAGAGACAACTAAAGGGGGATTTGATAGAGGTCTATAAAATCATGAATGGTGTGCAGAAAATGAATAGGAAATGTTATTTACCCCTTCCTATAACACAAGAACTGGGGGCCATCCAATATAATTAAAAGGCAGTAGGTTATTGTTGTTGATGTTGCTTTAAAAAGTACTTTTTCACACAATGCACAGTCAACCTGTGGAACTTATTGCCATGGTATATTGTGAAGACCAAAAGTATAACTGATTTTTAAAAATATAGATAAGTTCAAGGAGGATAGGTCCAACACTGGCTATTAGCCAAAATGTCAGAGACACAACTCCATGTTCCGGGTGTCCCTAAACCTCCATCTGCAGATGCTGGGACTGGACAATGGGGGATGGATCACTCAAAATTGCCCTGTTCTGTTCATTCCCTCTGGCACGGGACACTGTCAGACACAGGATATTGGGCTAGATGGGCTACTGGTCTGACCCACTATGACTGTTCTTATGTTCTTATTCAATAAATACTTATGAAAAATGAATATCTATTTGGAGACTAACAGAGTGATGTCTGGAGACTCTCCAAGTTAATAATACCTAAGTAATATGGCCTCTTTAGAATTAGGGAGAGGGGGTGTTTTGTAGCGTCAGAGGTCTGTTGTGGGTTAATTAGCTGGAGAGGGAAGAAAAGCTTTTGTAGTGGCAGTAGAGAGGGCAGTGTCTGGTGTAATGTAGAGGAAGAAATGATATTAAGGGCATGATTTTCAAAGGGACAGAGCACCGTCAAATCCAACTGAAGACAACTGGATTTGTACATGTTCATCCTCTCAAAAAATCAGACTCTAACAGTAATAGTTTAGGTGAGTTCAAATGGGATTTGGGTACAGCATCCCCATTTTTGAGGATGCATTCAAACACACCTAACCTTTTGCAGTTTGTTAATATTGGTTTTCATATTCTTCCTTTCTGCTTAGTAGAAATGAAATAGAAACGTACATCATCCAGAAATGAAATCAGCAAGAGCAATCCAAGCCACTGCAGAGGAGCAATTACCATGCCCCCCAAAAGATTAAATGATCATAGCATATTTTTATTTAAAAGTATTTTCTCCACCCCACTAACCCTACACACACACACACACACACACACACACAGTCCAAACAAATTGTAGATTTTTCATAGAATGTATAGCTCCACAAACTTCTCCAGGCTCTTCCTTCTCCAGCTTTTACTTGAATCTTGCCAAGTCTTGTTAAACCACTTCAGGCAGTGGATCAACATTTTATCGTTAAGACTAGCAGTAGACCTAATTCTGCATTTTGGCAAAAATTCCACTTTCACCCTATTGAGGCAAACAAGCAGTGTTTATATTAAAGCTCTTATGGCATTGTTTTAAATTGATCTATTTGCAACAGGTCAGTAGAATATTTTTACACACATAATTTCCCCTCAAGTAGTGATATCAAAAATGATTGCATAAAGTAATTTTTTCTTACATTTAAATTAAATTGAGGGGAAAAAATAAGTTTGGCACCTCTTGATAGAGATTAGGTCAAGCCTCATGAAACATAGGAAATTCTGATTAAAATATTTTTTGCCCAAGCAGGGTGAATGCAGGGAGGATCTGATATGTGTGCTGTAAATCAAACTATATATTGAGGACAAGGACATTAAGAATTCACCTTGTATTGCTTTGCAGTACTTCTTGCCCTTAGAAACAGTAATCAGTCTGTACAAAGCACTTTTAACACTGATAAATCTCTCCAAAGTTTCCTGATTAAAATGCTCCTCTGTTATTTACTATTCCCCATTTGCCAGTAACGCTGAAGTGAAGGAAACTGAGCTGTGGGTATAGGTACAGAAATCATACACTGAATTTTCTCCCTCCTCCATAAGTTAGGCACCAATTCAGCAAAGCACATGCTTAATTTTAAGCACCAGTTTAGGTCCCATTGAATCCAACTTTCACAATATTTTCTGGTTTTTTTTTCTTAAAGCCCCAGGTCCTGGTGTCATATGTTTATGTGAGAATCTCCGTTTTCATTTGAAAACAAAAATAAGTTTCTGGCACTCATGTCTGTGAAGAAAAGCTTGGAAACATGAACCTTTAAGGCTCAAAAACCAGAAGGCAAATAATAACCCCCCAACTTATTTTTTTAAAATCTTATTCTTTAAGCCAATCTCATGATTTTTGAATGCATGGGGTCAGTAATATGGCAAATGTCACTGTTAGACCTACAGACTCCAAACTGTCTCATGCAGCATCAACACTTTCAGTTACATCCTGATTGTAAAATCATTATCCATGATGATGTGTAAGTAGCATTTTCATATCACAGATAGTCTTACTTTATTATTTATTGATCTTACACCTTAAACCTCTCAGATTTCAATGGAACTACACAGGAATTAAAAACAGGGTGCCACTGGGGTGAAACCATTTTGGCAATTTGCTGATGGTAGACTCTCCAGTTCAGCAAGGTTGAACTTATCACTGATCATAGATTGCAACATTTTCAATTTATACTGTGAGTATCATTTTATGTTAAGGGCCCCTGCTAATTTCCATGGAAGTAAGTGGAAAGTCTTCCATTAACATAACTGAGAGCTGGATTGGGCCCTGGGGCCCTGCTCCTGCTCCCATTGAAATCAATGGCAAAAATCCTATTGAATTCAATGGTGCAGGTCAGGCACTAAGGGAGTAAATCCTTGTAAAATTAAAGGAATTTTATCCCTCTTTGTCCATGCTTTTGCTACCTCTCCAGCCCACTCACAATCCCTGTCCCAGTATGTCCCATTGAAAGAGCTACCGCAATCTTAGCTACGCAGTGCTAGATTCACAAAATAGCAACAACAACAACAGCAACTAAACGTAAGTGTAGAGATCCTAACTTTTAGGTGCCCAATGATTCTTTCATTATTTATCAACCCTGCAGCAGCTTCAACATGGGTGGGGGGAGTGGAGAGAGAATGATTCTATAGCTAGTGGTTAGAGCAGTCAGTTGGGAGGTGGAAACCCAGGATCCAGTCCTTCTGCTCCAATTAAGTTTTTAATTATTTATCCACAGTGGAACAGCTTCAACAGTGGAGACTGAGAAAGTCCACATCAGACTATCCCATAGCCCAGTGGTTAAAGCACTCACCTGAGCAGTAGTAAAGCCCCATTCAAATCCCTTCTCCCAGTCAGAGGAGGGGGACTTGAACCAGTGTCTCCCACATCTCAGCTCTAACCTCTGTGCTAAAAGTTATGAGGGAGGGCTGCTGTCTCCCTTGCAGAGGCTGTTTTGTGTATGCTTATGTAGAGGGGGCCAATCTTGTAGGTGAGTTTTAAGCACAGTTACCAAATTAGACCCTGCCGGTGAGTTAGGTGGAGTTGTGCATTGTCTGGGGCCTAGGCATCTGGACCCCTGCTGTGTGGTTGCAGTGCACATGGGCAGAGGCACAAACATAGATGTGATGACAGGTGTGTGTATTGATGTGTTGCCTTCCTGCTCCCTCTTCCTGTTCTTGTTTGTTTCCTGGTTCCTGCTCCCTGAACTCTGTTCCAGTTGCTGTTACTCTGTATGTATGTGTGCACATAGCGTTGGGATTGCGAAGTTACTGAGGGTCTGCTGCTACGTATCATTCCTTGGCCTAGCTCAATACATAGATGAGCATGCTCTGCCCCATTTTAGTACTCTTGTCAAGCCACTGTTGGATTTAACCAGGGCCAAGGCCAGTTGGTTTGGACAAAGTAGGGTTTTGAAATCCTGCATGAAGCCTTCTATCAGATCCAATCCCATGTTTATTTTGATCTAAGGAAACCTGTAATGATTCAGATTGATGCATGCAATTGGGGCAGGGGTGCAGGTCTGCTCCAGAAGTGGTGTCCTGTTATATTTGCATTCATACTTTCACCCTGACAAAAGCACATTTTTTCCCATTATTACCAGCTTGGCAATGGGTTTTGCTATTGTACGCTTCAAAGTCTACTTAGTGGGAAGACGTTTTACATTAGAAACAGATAATTTGCCTATTTTGGGCCTCAGTCATAAAGCCATTGATCTACTGAGTGTAAGGCTGCAGTGGTAGATTATTCAATTGCAGCAGTATGCCTTTAATTTAGTACATAGCAAAGTAAGACATAATTTACTTGTGCATGCTCTTTCGAGAAATTCTGCTGGGTTGGCACTCTCGTATGCAGAAACAGCAGCGTACACTGAATGCTTTTTACTGAAAGATATGCCAACTGGCTTAGGGCAGACTGCTGATGCCACTCTTTAAGATGCAGAACTGTGCAAGCTGCTATGTTCTGTGCGAGCAGATTAGACAGACCCAGTCCTTTTGAAAACTTTGTCTACATTATACAAAATTTGTTCTGAGATCATGGTGCAGACATGCTACTCATCATATCTTATGCAGAGGAGCCTGGGTGATAGTTCTAGCAGCAATGCAACAAACAATCCTGGATGTCGCTCATGGGGGACATTTGAGCGTTATGAAGATGAAGGAACTTCTGAGGAGTTATACTTGGTGGCCAGAGCCAGGGTCAGGGCTCAGACACTGAGCATCATGTGAAGGCATGCTCAGTCTGCACAACACATAGAACTGCTGCTCCTTCTGTCCCCTTGAAACTACCATCTTCAAGGAAATGGGATAGTGGAGAGACTGCATGGAACTCTGAAGAAGCAGGTAGCTTGCATAGTGGAGGAACATTGAAATACACCCTTCCTTATTGCTATGAGTTGTGCTTTACATGATATTCAGAATACACCTCATGGAAGTATTTGAAAAACCCTGTTCTATCAGCTCTTTTGCCAACCTATGATGACCAAGTTTTCTATGCTGAGGGGAAAGGTTCATCCCACCCCTTCAGTATCCTCGAAGCTGACTGATCTGACCAGGAAATATGTGAGTTTCAACAAGTGTATCCATTCAATACTCCATGTGTTCTATCTGGGACAAGCAGTGTATGTTAAGTGAGGATTTGGAAATATTTTGGATACTAGTGGAGTGATCTTGTGGGCTGCAGAGTAGGGAGAGTGGCAACTGTTTTTATTACCAGCAAGATATACTGTCTACTGAAAGGGGAACAGATAGGAAAGCAGACACTCTTTCTGCCAATTATGATGTCATGTGGCCAATTGGGGAAGTTGTATGACAGCAACAGCATCCACACCCTCAGCTGAATCAGAGGTACAGCCTTCGGCCTCAGAATCCCTTGGTGCTTCTGGTAAGCTACCTCTGAACTTTTGTGGAAGAGTAAAGGAAACTGTAATGACTGGTGTGAACGTGTATTGCCTTCCTACTTATTGCTCCCTCTTCTTGTTCTTGTTTGTTTCCTGGTTCCTGTTCCTGAACTAAGTTTTCCTGTGTGTGTGTGTGTGTGTGTGTGTGTGTGTGTGTGTGTGTGTGTGTGTGTGTGTGTGTGTGTGTGTGTGTGTGTGTACACAAAGCGTTAGGTGTGTGTACTTAGGTCCTGCTGCCACATACCATTTGCAGTGTTGTTATTATGGTTTGTACGGACTGTTGCTGACTTAACTGGATCATGGTTATTACATGCTTTGATTGACCACCTACCTGCATGTCCTGCTTTGATTTCCTTGTGTTTTGGGATTGCTGCATCAGAGCATAACAATAGGTGCATAGGCAACTTTTACTGCAAAAAATTTAAGAGCTGAGTCATTCTAGGTTCCTACAGGATTTGGGGGTGGTTGTTTTGTGAATCCCTGTAGAGTCTGATTTGGGGATTTAGTCACCTAAAGAGACAGTTAGGCATATAAGTCCTTTTTGTGAATTCATCTGACAGTGTCCAGTGGTGTTCCAGAAGGTGTCTATTTCCCAGTTGTCTCTCCACAATAGAAATGCACAATTTCCAGTGCATATCCTTACTTATTTGCCCATGATTATGGTTGCTAGCTTCACCCTGAGATGTGATTTTGAAATAAGACTCAAGGGATTCCCTTTCCTTCAGCTATTTAAGAGAACTGGTTATAAGGAGGAAATGAAGAAAGCAGTGTTTAAATGGTATTTTTAACAGTGTGAAGAGGTTCTGATAAGTTATCCACTGAATGGGCCTTCCCCCCATCCCAGTTTCTGTCTGTGCTCAAACTCTACAGTCTTGCTCTTCTTCCATTTTGTGATCTCAGCTCTTTTCCCCCTGTTCCACTGGGCAGGAATTCAGAGGGGTCAGTAATGTTGGGGAAAGGACCAAATCAGTCAGCCCTAGACTCTCTCTCTCTCTCTGTGTGTGTGTGTGTGTATCAGAAGGCCCCAAGCTCAAGTTCTCTTCCCCCACCCATATCTAGTCACTGGCCTGCTTAGTTAGTAATGGGAGACGTGACTGAATAGTGAGGTGCAAACAGGCAAGTTTATTTAACAAAACACAGGTGTACAGATAATAAGGACCCCCAACTTAACTATCAATAATAAATCAAACTCGGTTGTCAACAGATAGAATTGACTTGAAGCCAGAACCCAAAAGTCCTTACAGAGACACTAGGGAAAAATAACAAGAAACAAACTTAATCACACTACCATATCTCAATGGCAGGAGAAGCAGGTAGGTGGACGCCACGGGGATCAGGAATCAGACGCAGGACTCGCAACAGGATGACAGGATGCAGGACCAGGATTTCAGGACCAGGCACTCAGGAACCTCAGTAAATAGATGATGGCTTGTCTTCTGTCTTCCGTTCTTCTGCTCTTGACTCATTGTCGTGCGTGGCGAATGCGGACAAATCAAGTGATGTTACAGGTGAGTGTGGGTATGATCCGAAGAACCAGATATAATCAGATCCTGCCTGCAACCCTGATCTGTTCTAGCTCTACCCTGGCAGCTGTGCTCTATGTGGGTTACTGGGCCGCTACTACTACCAGCGCCGGCTCCAGGGTTTTTGCTACCCTAGGCAGCCAAAAAAAAAAAAAAAAAGCCGCGATCGCGATCTGCGGCTGCAATTCGGCGGGAGGTCCTTCGCTCCTAGCGGGAGTGAGGGACCCTCCGCCAAATTGCCGCCGAATACCTGGACGTGCCGCCCCTCTCCCGAATGGCCGCCCCAAGCACCTGCTTATTAAGCTGGTGCCTGGAGCCGGCCCTGACTACTACCTCCTGGTCGTACCAGACACACCTCTCTGGCTGGAGAGAACCAACCTTCAAGCACCACAGTAGTAAGGATAGCAGCCTGGCTACTGCTTATGACAGCCCAGTGGGGCCAATAGCCATACAGGACCATTCCTCAGCTGCCTGAAGAGGTCACAGTCCAGCTACTGTCTCTGGCAGACAAATGGCAAAAAGCCCTGAGGGGCGGGTGAATGCCCATTAAATAACCTCACTGTTGTGGGCAGTTTTTAGTTAGGTGACCTTCCCTTTTTCCCCACACTTTTTATTAAAGGTGCCAAACTTGGTCTCCCAACATGGAGGCCAACAACAACAAGTTAAAAACCAATATGGCCAACATGGAAACCATAACTAAAGATTCTTCCCCAACATATCCCCTCCTTGACAATGAGCTGCCATGGGTACCTTCAGTTGCCGCACCTGATTTAAGCTGGTGGTGCATAGCTATGTATGCCTTGATTGGTAACACCTCTAATTTCTACCTTAACCCAGCAGGTGGTCACAATGATGGATACAATGGTTACAAATTGAACCACCAAAACAATGACAAACTGATGTACTAGGATTTGCCATTCATGATTCATTTCAGTAGGACTTACAAAAAGTGATTCCCACCAGTGTGCAAATTTGGAGGATTGGAGCACTCTTTTTAAGGTCTTTTCAGTTTGGGTTGTGGAATTACAACCCAATAGTTATCGTAGTATTTTTACCTTGTTCCACAAGCTCCTTTACACATTGCTCCAAGTCTGGATGCTTTACTAATTGTCTTAGCATGCTAAGGTTAGCACCAAGACCAATGGGGTCTACATGCTGGTACAGATTATAGGCTGACCTTACATCCTTGGTATTCATTTTTTCAGAGATAAAGTTGATATCACATCCCTTTAAATATAATACAAAGGATAAGCAGATTTATATGGGTAAAAGAAATGATCAATAAACTGATCACAGGAACTTCTGACACAAACAGTGATTATTAATTAGTATCAACTCTTATTGGTGTGTTGCCCTAGGTTGCAGGTTGTAATGACATAGCACAGATGAAGGCAAAAGGCATATGTGAGGTCCTTGATATATTTCACTTGAGCAAACATATCCAGTGTTTGCTTCACATATACATGGGGTTGTATCTATACCATAATTCTCCTCGTGTTTTTTTATTACCCATTTTGGCAGATTAATGGGGGTCATTACTGTGTGATTAATGTTAATTCCCAGGGGAATCAGAGGGTATATTCAATTTATAGTGCCGTTAGTGATGGTGAGTATGTAGGTTTTGATCTTGTGAGCATCTATATCTTAATTAAAACTTAACAGTTTCCACAACAAGGGGTAGTTCCTCTCAAAAGGAGACATGTCTTTTAATACAGGGATGCTGCCCTGGAACTCTGTTCTTATGATACCTCCAGTTACAATTTGGAGCCACATTTGCACCTGGGTGCAGGTCAGTGCCCATGAAGTGTTATACTGAATGGAATCTATGACCCTTTGAAAATCCTAGTCTTGAGCTTTATACCATGATTGCAGAGTTGTGATTACATCATAGTTAAACTCTACAATTTTGTTAAGGGACTCTGTTAAAGGTTGGTTCAGTGATGCTAGCTCATGCCCTACATTACTGATATGCTGAGCTAGAGTACCCGAACTGAGGGCATTAACTACCCCTAAACCTGTTCCAACTCCACGTAGCACCATTGCAGTAAGATCTCTTTTCTACTTGGCATATCTAGGCTGTGCACTGCTGATCCAGGAGTTCCATCCCATTACAAGTGCTTGAGTAAACAGGGTACATGCAGGTTGTATATGGTTTACTAGGACTTGCATGTCCACTGTGATCTTTCTTAAGTCATAACTGGGATGAACTACCATCATACGTTTCAGGTCTTCCTTAATGATTACAGGGCCTATATGGCTAACATAAGGTTTGGGGATTACATGCACCTGTATTTGTTGCCTTGCCCCAAACAAGAGTCCATACCCTTGTATCATTACTGGTCACAGAAACACTTAACTCTCCCTGGCAGCTGACCTTATTTACAAATGGCCTATTTAATTAACAAAAACTATTTACATTGCCAGTCATGTTACAATATTGGCGAGGAACATTTTCACACTTTAGATCGATGAAATATTGCTGAGAAGGGATATGCAATCTCATTCTCTGTGAGGGCATATAGAATTGGACATCGGAATAAACTTTAATACCAAATGTCCCCTCTTTGGCCCTACCCACCAGGTTAGATGAGATGCATGCACACTTAAGAGGACTCTTTGCCACTAGACCTCCTGTGCAACTAGTGACTTGAAGATCATGGAGCTCCCAAATGCAGCTCTTTGCCAATTTGGATACTTTACCCAGGGGCAAGATTTCTTTATTCAGCAGAACACCCTCGAATGATACCAAAATTAAATTGGCTCTTTCTCCCTGCTCCTCCTTCCATTCGAGGATACAGTTATCATCGACCTTTTGAACCCAAATATTGAGACAGGACCAACAACATCCGCTACTGCAGATCTAAAAGTGATGCCCCATACCTTTGGCTCACTAGATTGTAGACCTCTGATATTCATCACTGACTTCATGGTACAATAATAATGTTCACCCTCATATACAGAAATCTTAAGACATGTATTTATAAGACACATTAACCACGTAAGGCGATTATTGATTCTTGACTCCTGTGATACAGAACAGAGAGAGACGATTACTTTCTTTTATAACAGTATGGACATTAGCTTAACCTCCCTTCCATTCCTTTATTTGACTGGAATGAAATCACTTACGCTTGGGTTTTCCTCCCTTGTTGCCCTTAATTTCCAGTTCATAAACTACAGGACTAGCCTTATTAGTAATGAGAATCGGTCCTACCCATCTGGGGCTGAAGGTAGGTCCCTTTTCTGAATAATATTTGTACAATACCTTTTCCCAAGCGTCCCATTCCTTGGGCTTGAAGGAGTCTTCTAGCCTTCTATCCATAGATCTGATATTGGCTTTTAGTTGGATAGCCACCTGATGTTGGATATTGCTAATGTCCTGTAAGATCTTCCTTATAAGTTGAACAACGTGTAACTGAGGCTGGTACTTATCCAGCGGGACGCTTCCAACCCACCAGCGTTCGAGTAGGCGCATGAGCCTTCCAGTCATGGCCTCGTGGTGGGTGAACCCATGGGATGTGATGGATGATCTTAGGGACATGAGGACCAAAGGGAGTTTTCTGTCCCAGTCTTTGCCATGGCTGACTATTTTTCTCAAGGCAGTTTTTAGGGTTCGTCCGCTCCACCAGGCCACAGCTTTGCAGGTGTGCCGCAATGTATAATCTCTGGTGGATCCCTAATACCTGGAACAGGACTTTGGTGACTTCGCCTGTGAAATGGGGCCCTTGATCTGTATCCATCATTTCAGGTATCCCAAAACTCGAGAAAGTTTCCTCTAAGAGCACCTTGGCAGTTGTAGCAGCTGTATTGGGCCTGGTGGGGTATGCCTCCACCCATTTGGTGAATGCATTGATGATCACCAACCAATATTTATGACCTCGAGCAGTAGTCAGTAAGGGACCAGTGTAGTCTATTAGGATGCGAGACCACAGACCACCAATGGGCTGGAGTCGCATGGATCCCTTCACTACCCTTTCATCCAGATTGTTTTCAGGGCAAGCAATGCAGTTGTTGATGTTGTTGGTTACATCCTGCATGATGCTTGTCCACCAAGCCACCGTAGTTATTTTTTTTAGTTTTCTCGGTACCAAAATCACCCCAGCTTCCAAATTGATCAATTCACAGAGTAGACAGAAAGAGAGATGACAGATTGTCACAACCCAATGGCCCCCTCCCTCAGGGGGTGCCCTGGGGAGGCAGATCAGCATTGTATGTTGCTAACGCTGTTGCAATCATCGCAAGGCATTTTGGGAAGGCTTAAAGGTATGAGTGTGGAGTGGAAGATTCCTTTGCAGGTTGCGAGAGGCCAAAGAGGGAGGAAGGGAGCAGAGAACGGTTAACTCAATGCTTCAGCTAGCTCAGTCCGAACATAAGACGCTGGCCCCAGTCCAAGGTCACAGCGCTTGGCAAGAAGTCTGCAGCTGCGTTCATATCTTACCCAACCCCAATCAGCCATGAGAAAAGGAGAACTAAGCTGAGCAGGACTGCAGAGATTGCAAAAATGAGCGAGACGGCGAAGGCCAGTGAGGGAGAAAAACAAAGTCTCACATCCCTGGAGCCAGTGTGTTTTGGGAAAGCTGAGGAGGCCACAGAAGGCCAAAGAGCACCAGGAACAGAGGTCCCTGAACAAAACGCCCCCAAAAGACCCCAGGACTTAAAAACACTCCTGAGAGCCAAAGAAGAAAGTCAAGGAAAGTGTGGGCCCCTTACTGAATGAGGGAGGCAACCTAGTGACAGAGAATGTGGAAAAAGCTAATGTACTCAATGCTTTTTTTGCCTCTGTCTTCACAAACAAGGTCAGCTCCCAGACTGCTGCACTGGGCAGCACAGCATGGGGGGGAGATGACCAGCCCTCTGTGGAGAAAGAAGTGGTTTGGGACTATTTAGAAAAGCTGGATGAGCACAAATCCTTGGGTCCGGATGCGCTTCATCCGAGGGTGCTAAAGGAGTTGGTGGATGTGACTGCAGAGCCATTGGCCATTATCTTTGAAAGATCATGGCGATTGGGGGAGGTCCCGGATGACTGGAAAAAGGCTAATGTAGTGCCCATCTTTAAAAAAGGGAAGAAGGAGGATCCGGGGAACTACAGGCCAGTCAGCCTCTCCTCAGTCCCTGGAAAAATCATGGAGCAGGTCCTCACGGAATCAATTCTGAAGCACTTAGAGGGGAGGAAAGTGATCAGGAACAGTCAGCATGGATTCACCAAGGGCAAGTCATGCCTGACTAACCTAATTGCGTTCTATGAGGAGATAACTGGCTCTGTGGATGAGGGGAAAGCAGTGGATGTGTTATTCCTTGACTTTAGCAAAGCTTTTGATACGGTCTCCCACAGTATTCTTGCCAGCAAGTTAAAGAAGTATGGGTTGGATGAATGGACTATAAGGTGGATAGAAAGCTGGCTAGATCGTCGGGCTCAACAGGTAGATCAATGGCTCCATGTCTAGTTGGCAGCTGGTATCAAGCGGAGTGCCCCAAGGGTCGGTCCTGGGGCCGGTTTTGTTCAATATCTTCATTAATGATCTGGAGGATGGCGTGGACTGCACTCTCAGCAAGTTTGCAGATGACACTAAACTGGGAGGAGTGGTAGATACGCTGGAGGGTAGGGATAGGATACAGAGGGACCTAGACAAATTAGAGGATTGGGCCAAAAGAAACCTGACGAGGTTCAACAAGAACAAGTGCAGAGTCCTGCACTTAGAACAGAAGAATCCCATGCACTGCTACAGACTAGGGACCGAATGGCTAGGCAGCAGTTCTGGAGAAAAGGACCTAGGGGTTACAGTGGACTAGAAGCTGCATATGAGTCAACAGTGTGCCCTTGTTGCTAAGAAGGCTAACGACATATTGGGCTGTATAAGTAGGGACATTGCCAGCAGATCGAGGGACGTGATCATTCCCTTCTATTCGACATTGGTGAGGCCTCATCTGGAGTACTGTGTCCAGTTTTGGGCCCCACATTACAAGAAGGATGTGGAAAAATTGGAAAGAGTCCAGCGGAGGGCAACAAAAATGATTAGGGGGCTGGAGCACATGACTTATGAGGAGAGGCTGAGGGAACCGGGATTGTTTAGTCTACAGAAGAGAAGAATGAGGGGGGATTTGATAGCTGCTTTCAACTACCTGAAAGGGGGTTCCAAAGAGGATGGATCTAGACTGTTCTCAGTGGTACCAGATGACAGAACAAGGAGTAATGGTCTCAAGTTGCAGTGGGGGAGGTTTAGGTTGGATATTAGGGAAAACTTTTTCACTAGGAGGGTGGTGAAGGACTGGAATGGGTTACCTAGGGAGGTGGTAGAATCTCCTTCCTTAAAGGTTTTTAAGGTCAGGCTTGACAAAGCCCTGGCTGGGATGATTCAGTTGGGAATTGGTCCTGCTTTGAGCAGGGGGTTGGACTAGATGACCTCCTGAGGTCCCTTCCAACACTGATATTCTATGATTCTATGATTCAATGAACTACCTTCCAGCTTGAAAGGTGTTTTGATGAGATTGGTCTCAGGAATCGGGAGTGGACAAACATGAATTTGCCCCTCCGTCAGCAAGGCATATGGCAAAAATGCTACCTGTGGTACCTTCTCCACCTTTAGGTTCCTGTTTAAGAGGCTAAGAGTCCAGGAGGCATGTCTGGGGCTAGATATTCTGCCTTCATTGATCCTTCCTGAGAGAACATATCTTACAGGTGTATGTGTGGTTCTGAGGACCACTGGGGCCATTCCGATAATATACTCCCAGTGTCCAATAGCCCGCACAAGGGTCAGGACCCCTCTTTCACATGGGCTAAACTGGCGCTCCACCTCACTCAAAACCCTAGAACCATAAGCAATAGGACGTAGGCCAGTTCCATGGTCCATAGTGTAACAATACTACACTAATGGCTTTGTCAGTCGTTGCCAGCTGAAGGTAGAACAACTCCTCAGGTCTTGGATAGGCTAGTGCAGGTGCAGAGGTGAGAGCCTGCTTTAGAGCAGAGAAGGCTTGCTACTGTTCACTGGTCCATTTCCATTCTTGCCCCTTTTTGAGCAGAGAATACAGTGGTTTTGCTAACTTGGCGTAGCCTTCAATAAACTCCCTAGAGAAATCCGTTAAGTCCAGGAATGATCTAAGTCCTGAAATGTGCTGTGGTACAGGGAGCTTACATATCAGACTTACATGTTGAGCGTCTGGTCTGCCATCCTTTCCAAGGTGGATTTCTAGATAGGTGACTTCTGGTGAGACTAACTGTGTCTTGATAGGGTTGATGACAAAACCCGTGGTCTTTATATGGTTCAGGACAACATCTAGTATGCGGAGGCTTTCTTCTCAGGTAGAGGTGAACACCAGAATGTCATCCATATAACTAAGAATATGCTGCTTATCCTCCAGAGAGTCCCACACTTTAGAAACTTGTTTGTGGCAAATTGACGGGGTGTTGTGTAGGCCCTGTGGTATACGAGTGAAAGTGTACTGTTGCTCTCTGTAAATAAAGGTGAATTTGTGTTGGGAGGAAGGGTGCAAAGGGATGGAAAAGAATGTGTTAGACAAGTCTAAGACCCTGAACGAACTCGCTCCTGTAGCAACTGCTGCCATAACTTCATTAAATTTCACGACTACAGGGGCCATCCTGGGTATAACTCTGTTTAGCTCTCAGTAGTCAATCGTGAGGTGCCACGTTCTTCCATCTACCTTGATGGCTGGCCAGATTGGTGAATTACATGGGCTCTCTGTTGTTAGTAGCACCTCTTGTTGGAGCAGGGATTTGATGGTATCCTCAATACCCTTTTCCGCAGCTGCTGGATACCTATATTGCCTCATTGGCTTAGGATGGGGACCATCTGTGCGGACTTGGGTGGATGTTCTGCCACATTGGAGTTTTATCCCAGCAAACACTTCTAGGTGTTTTAGAGCTACCTGGGCCACATCAGCTGGCCATTCTGGAAGTTTGAGTTCTTCAGATGACTTGATTGCAGCTACTCAGTGAGAAGTTGGGATGATCTCAGACTGCTTGCTATTGATGTCCTGAACCAGCTGTCTATTTGGCAGGTCCACAGTCAGACTGAACTCAGAGATTAAATTCATCCCAAGGAGACCCTGTCCCCCTAAAGATTGGAGACCAAAGGATGCCTTGGCAACAATAATGTGGATGTAGCAGGTCATTGGTTCAGTGAAGGGAACCACGCATTCTCCCCCACTGAATCCCTCCAATACCTTACAGTTAGTGGTGGGGATGCTTTTTGCTTCTGGTGATCCATCCGTACAGATTAAGGATACAGTGGCACCTGTCGATGAGCATTCTTTGCTTTAATTGTCCAAACTCTCCCTTGATGGTAACCAATGTTGAAGGTCTTCCCCGGTTGTCATTTTCTATGGGCGCCATAGGTGGGGAAGAAGGGGGAGTTTGGCCTCATCATAATAAATTTGAGGATTTCTCTTGGAGCTGTTGGTTCCTCTTGTGGTGGGCCAGCTTCTGTAACAGCTCCTCTGTGGGAAGGCGGTCTATGGCTTCCCTAGTTTCATATTGCAAAAGTCTCTTCCATATGCCGTTCCAAAATGTCTTTTGCTCCTCCCTATCTCGGCCATCGAAGTGATTGCCTTTTCTTTGCTGGTCTGGAGATCTTCACTTCCTCTGTTGTGGTGGGGATCTTCTCCCGTCTTGCTGGTGCCTCTTGGTCTTGGGTGACTCCTTCCTTTTGTTACCTTTGTCTGTTACTGTGGCCACCTTTTTCTTAGCTCCAGGTGCTGGAAAGGCCTCTCACTGGATTTCGTGGGCTTCCCACACGCAGTCTTCTAGTTCTCCAGGGAGATGTTCTGAGGATCCATATGACCAAGAGCTATCCTGAGGATTGGTGTCAAACCCTGGAGAACTGCTTCCCAGAACTCTGCTCTATCACAGGAGGGGGCCCCGGCCAACCAATATAAAAGCTTTTTCCAGCCTAGATACTTCTCTGACATCTCATTGGGGGAACTGTCTCTCGATGTAATATTTGCCGATGAGGTTTTGGTGAGGGTAGTAAAATTTCAAAATGCCCTCAAATTTCAAAATACAGCTGCAAGGAGTTGCTTACATCCCCCACTTGCAGGTGTATGGGCAAGGCACCAAATTCTTCATTGGACATACACTACCAAGTCAGCTATATCCTCACCTCTTACACTGGCAAGGCACATACTTTGGCTAGCCAGTCCAAAACAGTGTCCCTGGGTAAAGGGCCGAGGGCTTTCCCAGTCGCATGGGCTTGCTCGGGTGTATACAATTTTACTTCATGGCAAGTTTCTACTGTCCCATAACTCACCACTGTGTTGGTTATTGGTGAAATAGGCAAGCCCTCAACTGCTGGTAGACTGAGTTCAGGTAGGGCAGAGGGTTGTTGTTCCTCTTCCACCTTTTAACTCTATGGAGTCTAGCTGGTTGATGGAGCGTTTCCATTTTGGGGTCATTGGAACTGGAAGAGCTGTCTGATTCCTCAGAGTCCTTATGCAGGGGGTCTCTGTAGGGTGCTCTCAGAAGCTCCCGAGTCTGCATCAGCTTAGACTGGAGCCTCTGGAGTTCCCGCTGAAAATCCGAGTGCTCACTTTCTTTGGTCTGGCTAGACCCGAGCTCCTTCATTAGCTCTCGGATCACCACTTGAGCCTCCTCCTGTTTAATGGCAGCCTGATGGAGTTCTTTGTCTCGTTTGGTTAAAGTGTCCATCAGGTCTTGGACCTATAAATCCAAATGACTAACCTGGGTGAGATACCCATCGTTCTGGGCTTCCAACCCCTCTACCTGACCCTGAAACTTCTCTAGTTCAGTGTCCCTGGCTCTGATTTGCTGCTGTAACTGGGCTATCATATCTGCATGGGAGCAGCAGACTTCTTGGAGCTCCTTGACCATGATGTGTAACCCATAAATCAGAGCCCGCTTCTTTTGCTTTTTGTTGGGAGCAGGCTTTCCCTGCACAAACCTTTCCCAACACTTTACAAGGGTAGAATAAGCTTTGCCCCCCATGAGCAGCCCTCCCACCCAAGGGTTTTTCCCTTTTCCAAATAACTCCACACAATATACAATGGCATTTTTATTTTGTACCGGTAACCACCTGGCTTCTCCAATGATCCAGGTGCACATGTGGATCCGTGATAGCTTGGTTGACCAACTGGGACCTGAGACTACTAAGTCTCTCCGCTGTAGCCCTGAAGGTTACAGGAACTTGCAGGTACTTGGCAGCTCTCAGTAGTGGCTGAGTAGTACCTCAATAGCAGCTTGGCTATTTACGTAGGACGGGGCTCTGTCCACTATGTCGAGGCAGGGTACAACCTGCTCGATCTGAGTAAAAACTGCTATTAATCTGCAATCCAGGCTCAGCCTCAACCTGGAACTGGGCATTGCCACATACCATGGCCTAGGGTAGGCTTTGCTGCCTCAGACTGTCTGCTTGCTTCCTGACCCAGTGGCCTGGAAGTGCAGGCAAGTGGCAACTCAAACTGACAGCACCCACGCTGTTTGGGCCCACCGAAGGAGGCTCATCCTTCACTCCTTTTCTGGAGACTAGCCCCTCCTGGACTCCGGCCTGGCAGGGGGTAAAACAGGTAGTCAAGGTCAATGACTCCTCCTAGACGCCACTAGGCAGGCAGCCGATGGTGCAATGGCACACTTGCGGGAAACACCAGCAAACACTGCGGGCTCACAGGCCAACCCGCCAATGGTCACCGTTCCGGCACCCATGGAGATGGTTCCCTACCCACACACAGGGTGGGTACAAGGATGTTTTGCGCCCTAGGCAAAACTTCCACCTTGCGCCCCCCCCTCTCCTCCGAGCCCTGTGGCAGCTCTCCGCCCTGAGGCGCCCCCCTGCAGCAGCTCCCCCCTCTGCCCTAAGGTGCCCCCCCCGCAGCAGCTCCCCCTGGCCCGGGGAGCCGTGCGGCAGGTCCCCGCACCAGCTCACCTCTGCTCCGCCTCCTCCCCAAGCACGCCATCACCGCTCCACTTCAACCACCTCCCAGGCTTGTGGCGCCAATCAGCTGTTTGGCACTGCAAGCCTGGGAGGGAGCGAAGCAGAGCGGGGTGGCGTGCTCAGGGGAGGAGGTGGAGCAGAGGTGAGCTGGGGCGGGGAGCAGTTCCCCTGCGTGCCGCCCCTCCCCCCCTTACTTGCTGCAGGCGGCCCTCCCCGCGCCCACCTGCCCCAGCTCCCTCTGCCTAAATGCCGACGACGACCAGGGCGGCCGAAGATCCGGCCACCGTGGTTGCCGCCGAAGGACCCTAAATGCTGCCCCCAAATGCTAGCGCCCTAGATGACCACCTAGGTCGCCTAATGGGTTGCACCGGCCCTGCCCACACAGCTTACTGAGCTGCTTGTTGTTGACAGAACTGAGAAAAAACAATCAAATACAATGCTAACTAAAGAGAAGGGGGTCCTGCTGCGGTCGCCATAAACTTTTGGGGCAAGACCGAATCAGTAAGCCCTAGACCAGGGGTCGGCAACCTCTGGCACGCGGCTCGCCAGGGTGCTTACCCTGGCGAGCCGCGTGCCAGAGGTTGCCGACCCCTGCCCTAGACTATGTGTGTGTGTATCAGAAGGCCACGAGCTCAGGTTCTCTGCCCCCACCCATATGTAGTCACCAGCCTGCTTAGTTAGTAATGGGAGATGTGACTGAATAGTGAGGTGCAAACAGGAAAGTTTATTTAACAAAACACAAGGGTACAGATAATAAGGACCCCCAACTTAACGAACTCGGCTGTCAACAGATGGAATTGGCTTGAAGCCAGAACCCAAAAGTCCTTACAGAGACACTGCGGGAAATATAACAAGGTAAATGCCCCTTAAATAACCTTGCTTTTGCTGGGCAGATTTTAGTCAGGTGACCTTCCCTTTTCCACCGCACTTTTTAGAAAAAGTCCCAAACGTAGGCATGAAGAAGGTCTCCCAACCTGGAGGCCAACAACAACTAGTTAAAAACCAATATGGCCAACATGGAAACCATAACTAAAGATAGTTCCCCAACAATAGAACATACTTAAAACCCAGGCACTTCTGTTCTTTTTGGTTCTAACTATTGCTTTCAGTAGTTCCTGCCATATTCCAGAAGGAAAAATAAATTATCTTAATCATACCAATATTTTATTAAAGGGCAGTGGCCTGAGCTCACTGAGTTAGGGAATGGGTTTCTATTTGTGATTAGCCTCCGGCTGAACTGAGGGCAGGTCCTCCTCTGACAGCTGGTGTGAATGCTAGCTTGCACAAAGCATTTTGGCTGCTAGCCTGCGGTAGCAGCAGGCTATTGTTTTCCTCTTGTGCCAGACCCCTATGACTGCAACAGTGTGCAACTGTCACTCTGAAGCACATAGAGAACAAAGAGGAGTACTTTCTTTCCAGAAGCTACGTTGGCAAGTGTTATTTGGTTCAGAAATATGTTCCAGACAGCAAATGAGAGCCAGCTCTAGGCAGAGGTGTGCACCTGCAATGCACAAACAGCCAACTGCTATTAAGAAATGAACAAAGGAATGTTTAAATCCCCGTTTAAATCCACTTTGGCAAATCAAATCTTTTGGGTTTATTTTTCTCATTAAAAGTCACTTGCAAAAAGGCAGGTTCTCACAACAGTTGATCTTGAGTTTAGCAGCTGAAAAACATTTTACTTTCCTTTGCCTCAGTGATGAAGTTGCTTCCAACAACCACAAGATGATGCACCTGAAAATGAGTAAAAAGCTAGGAAAACAAGAGGCCCAGGTCACCGAAATTGGGGTAATTGTGTCATGAGGCCCAAGACAATAAATAATCATGTTAGGCAACTTTCTATTAGCATATTTTCTCTCATTCTCTTTCTCTTGGATATGTTAATGAAAAATTGCCTATGTCCAACCCGCTTGAAATGAAGATGACAGACAGCAAACACTGCCTATGGCTACCTCATAGATTGCAAGCCTACCAATTTTCTTTGTAATTGATTTTTTTTTTTTAAAGGCACAAAGTCAATAACAATTAAGGGTGTAAATTAGTTTCAATACCAACCCGCGTACCTTTATCCTTTATTTTTAGAACAAAGACATTTTTAGGGCATCTACAGTGTTGGACCTCATGGGCAACAGGATAGAGCCCCTTTGGGAAGGCTAGTCCACAGCTCTGCCCTTCCCCCGGACTGGAGTCCCGAGACTCCTGTCCCCCCGCAGCCAGATCCATGAGCTCTCCTCTTGGTCGGAGGAGCCCTGGGCTGGCCAGAGGCCTGGGCACTGAGACCCCCACCCCTCCGCACCTGCCCAGAGGAGCCCTGGCCGAGCCCCCCCACACCTGCCCAGAGGAGCCTTGAGCTTCCGCACCCCCACACACTTGCCCGGAGGAACTGTGGCCCAGCCACAGCTGTGCTGCACCTCCCCTCCCTTCTCCCCCCCAGACCCCAAGCTGTCCAGGAAAAGCCACAGCGTGACAGCATCTCTTCCCGAAGAAGAACCTGAGCTTTTGATATGCCCCAAATCTCTCTAGACTCCAGAGAGATTACTGATGAACCCAGGAAGCTGAATAGCACATACTGTCTCCTCAGCTGCCCCGGAACCTGTACGAGGCATAATAAAGCAAAAACTTCCCCCACCAAACCCACAACTGGGCATTTGGCATCAGCAACAGCACCAGAGGAGGCAGAGCCTCCCCTGGCCTATTATACCCTCTGCCCATGTTGGGCCTGAATGGAAACCTCAGATCCAAATACCACTGAAATTTTGAACCTCAAATCTGGATCTAGGTTGATTATAATCTACAGCTTCAGTTCAGTAAAACAGTTCAGTATGTGCTTAATTTTAATGACATGAATAGTCCTATACAATTGGCCTCTGAGGAAGCTCTGTCTCCTGCACAGATGAGCTTCACCCAAAGTTCTATTGTGGCAGAGGAGTGGAGTTATCAGCCACAGCCCAGAGCTTTATGAATTCTTTTAGAGATTTTGGGCCCCAGCCATTGATCTTGACTCTATTTTCTTTATAATATATCTTTTGAAAATGACTAGGATTATATATGTTAGCATTTTATTGGTCTGATCTTAATTTCCTTGTAACTCAAGCTCCTACTGAAGCAACGGGAGTATGGAGTACAGGAGTGTACCCTGTTTATGTTTTTTTTAAAGTGAGAAACTATTTTGCTTGCCATTTGAGCTTATTATAATGGCATTTAGCCTGAGTCTCCTATCAACTAAACTGGAATAAACTCCATTGAACTCCACTGAGTGATAGTGGTACGTCATTGGTGTAAAAGGAAAATGTGTCTCAGTGTGTGTTCCTTACGTGGTACTAGGATCCTCAGATGATGTACATTAATAAAGCTGTGCCAATTTAAACCAGCAGAGGATGTGGCCCCTCACTCTGTATTCCTGTTCCTTTATAATACTCTTATTTTAAAGGCAGCATCTGATAGTATTTATTTGCAGACACTTATTTGAGCATGTTTTAAAGAAAGCTAATGCTGAAATACAGAAAGTAATTGGATTTTACATCAGCATTAGTTTATTTATTAAAATGCTTCGATTTGAAAAGCAGGCAGTGTATGTTTTCCTTCATTCAAACCAAAAGTTAATTTTTAAAGGTGGTATTTTTAAAGGCACAGGGCAGAGCTAGGTACCCAACTCTAGGTGACTTTCAATAGGAGTTGGGTGCTACTGCCTTTGAGCCTTTGAAAAATCAGTCTATGTTACTAGACATAAATGGGAAGCAGGTTTTTGAGATTGTTAACCCAACCAATTGCAATTAACTATTGTTCTATTGAAATAAAGTGGAAGCAGAGGTGAAAGTAATCCGGTACGCCCCGGTACAGCGTACCGGCAAGACCTGGTGCACCATACCGGGGCGGCCTGTCTTCCCCAGGCGGCAATTTAAAGAGCCTGGGGCTCCCAGCAGCGGCTGGAGCCCCAGGCCCTTTAAATTGCCGCCAGAGCCCTGCTGCTGGAGCCCTGGGGTAGCGGCAGCGGGGCTCTGGGGGTTATTTAAAGGGCCAGGGCTCCCGCTGCCTCTACTGCCCTGGGCCCTTTAAATAGCTGCCGGAGCCCCGCCGCCGCTACCCCAGGGCTCCAGGGGCTATTTAAAGGGCCGGGGTGGTAGAAGCAGGGGAGTCCTGGGCCCTTTAAATAGCCCCCGGAGCCCTGCTGCTGGAGCCCTGGGGTAGCAGTGGCAGCCGGGGGCTCCAGCAGCGGTTTAAAGGGCCTGGGGCGGTAGCGGTGGCCGAGCCCTGGTCCCTTTAAACTGCTGCTGGAGCCCCCGGCTGCCGCTGCTACCCCGGCGGGGGAGGGAGAGGGCACTTACTGGTACAGGGCGGGCCAGGGCTGGCTCTGACCCCCGCATCCCCGCCCCTTCCACCCGAGGCCCCACCCCATCCAGGGGCCAGAGCCGGCCCCAACCCAGCCCTGTACCGGTAAGTCCCTATTTCTACTTTCACCCCTGAGTGGAAGAAACTTATGTGATCCATTGAAAGTGTTTGGTACAAGAAACTGAACACCATTTTAAAAAACATGTTTTGTCAGTGCAAAAAGGAACAGAAACAGTAACTGCTCAGTATGGTCTGCTATTGTAGATGTGGTGACTTAAATGATATCAAGCAACATTTACCACTGCGCTGCTGCAGTTTTATGCTGGTGTAGCTACATCAATGTCAGTAGAGTTACACTACCACAACAGTGCAATAACACAGTGGTGAATGAGGCCTCATGGTTTTATTGTCCAAGTAAGTAATTGCTCACCCACCTGGAGTCTTGAGAAGAATAAGGGGCTAAATCTTTAGCTGGTGTAAATCAGCGTAACTCTATTGACTTTAATGGTGTTATGCTGATTTATGCCAGTTGAGGCTTTAGCTCTAGATGTGCATCTCATGAGGCTAATCCACTAATAAAAATTATTTAAAAAATGAATGACTTTTGCCTTGGAGAGGGCAAACAGCAACAAAAGGAAGCAGTGAATAAGATGACAAAGTTGCACAAGAAAAGAATAACTGCCCCTTGTTAGTCTTTTAAATAGTGTTACTTCCTGAAGCCTAAAAAGGAAATCTCTAACTGTGCATATCTTAAATCGCACATCTGACTAATGTTTAATAGAATGCAATGCTGCAAGGAGCACAGCCATTTTGATAGCATGTAAAGACATGGTAGCTTTCATTATTTTTATCAGTTGACACCCCTATTTTATGCAAAAGAGTGTTTTGTTAACGAGAACCCACTAAGAAATCTCCACAAACCCTTAAGCTCTAACTATAAAGATGATATTTTTTTTCATACAGGTTGTTGTAAAGTATAACAAAAAGGTTTTAAATAAATCACCTTGTTAATTGGTTAAAAGTCACTGGATTTCATATTCTCTCTGTAATGCTAATATTTTCATCAGTCAGAGCTATTGGAGTTATATGTTTGAATCAACTTTGCTATTAAGGGTAGGTATTAGAAACACAAAGGGAAATCTTTCCTCTTGAGTAAGTGTATGGCAGCAGGATTTAAAAAAAATAAAGAGGATTATAGAAAAAATAAGAAGAGGTAATTTATGAAGAGCTAAAAGAATGTGATCCTGATTAAAATTTCTTTTCTGAAGTATAGGTCTTAGTTATTAAGACTAAATCCATATATTTATACCATGCATGATGACAAGCAAGTATGTTTCAAATTTACTAATCTAGATTTTTTTGTTCTTTAATTCTTGTTTCCCTTCTTTTGTCTTTCTGGTGAGGACTGTCTTTTCTGCCCAGTTTGGAAGGACATCTGCAAGATTCTCCAAACCAAAGATGTGGGGCAGTTTTCTTTTTTCTAGTGGGCCAGATCCTGGGATGCAGTGCTGCTGCTTTGGTCTACTGCACCAGTGGAATCTGGTAGAGCTGGCACATATCCATGGCCCCAACTAAGCAAGGTGATCCTATGTACTGCTACAGGCCAGAGACCGACTGGCTAAGCAGCAGTTCTGCAGAAAAGGACCTGGGGATTACAGTGGATGAGAAGCTGGCTATGAGTCAGCAGTGTGCTCTTGTTGCCAAGAAGGCTAGTGGCATATTGGGCTGCATTAGTAGGAGCATTGCCAGCAGATCGAGGGAAGTGATTATTCTCATCTATTCGGCACTGGTGAGGACACATCTGTAGTGTTGCGTCCAGTTTTGGGCCCCCCACTACAGAAAGGATGTGGACAAATTGGAGAGAGTCCAGCGGAGGGCAACGAAAATGATCAGTGGGCTGGGGCACATGACTTACGAGGAAAGGCTGAGGAAACTGGATTAGTTTAGTCTGCAGAAGAGAAGAGTGATGGGGGATTTGATAGCAGCCTTCAACTACCTGAAGGGGGATTCCAAAGAGGATGGAGCTAGGCTGTTCTCAGTGGTGGCAGATGACAGAACAAGGAGCAATGCTCTCAAGTTGCAGTGGGGGAGGTCTAAGTTGGATATTAGGAAACACTATTTCACTAGGAGGGTGGTGAAGCATTGGAATGGGTCACCTAAGGAGGTGGTGGAATCTCCATCCTTAGAGGTTTTTAAGGCCCGGCTATAATTCTATGATTAAACACATGCCTACCTTTGAACACCTTGATGAATTGGGGCCCATCATTGCAAGGATCACTCCATTGTAGGGGAATCCTCTGGTGGATTTAAAGGCAGTATAGAGACTCTACCCCAGCCTTCTGGTGGCTGAGTGCACATGGACAGAGAAAAGCAGGTGTGACCACAATTCCCCTGTGCAACACCAATCCCTGGCTATAGTCTTAGGCCCTTCGGGCTGGAAGCAGCCAGCATAAGTCAGAGAAGTCCTCAGGTGGCTCTTATGCAGCATATGGGAACTACCACTGCATGCAGATTCCCCAGGATCAGGGGAGTGAATAGGTGAGTTTATGCCCCCTTTGTACATTCTTCCCCTGTGTTCCAGCCTTGCCATCTGGCCCAGTGTTGAGCTAAACTGGTGGCACATATTATGTTGAGCCCTGGTTCTCCTTTTTCTTAGTTTATTTTACATTTTTACCTGTTGCAGTGTGTTTTTAACATTATGGTGGTCTTGCACCTATCAGCAAGGGGGAGGCGAGTTGGACTGGTTGTCGAATACATGAATCTATGGCAGAAGTCTTCCAAGGAGCTGTGGTGCTCCTGAGATCCTTATGTGCATATCACATGAAACAGTCCAGAAAAAATGGGACAATAAGAGGAACAGACAGAACTGCCGACCCTTAGATGCACTCAGTCCCCCTCTGCAAATGGGTTCCAACAATGTGAAAGCTTGTCCGTTAAACCAACAAAAGTTGGCCCAGTAAAAATATTACCTAATCTACCTTGTCTCTCACATACATAGAACAAACATTTCAAGAAGGAAATTTGTGAGTGAAATGGAAACACAACCCATGGGTTTTCAATGCATTGTATGAGCTGTGAGTCCATTTATTGCTTCTGAATATGAAGGAACAATAGCAATGGTTGGAGGCAGACATAATGAGGACAGCTGCAATAAAAGCTTTCTCCTCACAGCTGTGCCAATGCACTTTAATTCTGACCTATCAAGCATTACAGTTGTAGGCTTCTTTGAAGGTGAGGTTGCCTATAGTGCAAGTTTATAGCGTTGTTTGATGATTTCCATAAATGACTACTATCAAATCAAATCTATCCTTTGCCCATTACTTTAGTATCTGAGGGCTTTACTGAAAAGAGACTACTTGAACTAATGTTTGTGTGTAGTCAAAGATGAGATTTTAATTAACTCTATTCTCCAGTGGTGAAAACCAGTGGACTAATCCACGTCCCCACTAGCGACCTCTCCTCGCTCCCTTACCTTCTTAATCAATTCTGGATGAAGAAAAGTTGCACTAGACTTATCAGTACAATGGGGGGAAAGTTACTATCCAAAGAGGTTTTAAGACTTTTTGGGGCAGAGCCTTAGATAATGTAAATTGATGTGAATCTATTTCAATGAGTGATGCTGTTATCTAATAGTTGGCCCTATAAATTATTTGAAGTAATCACACAGTAAAGGCCAAATCCCACTGTGACATACTAGCTATCTTTTTAGCTCTCACAATTTCAGTGGAAGTTGATGGCATTTGATGCCTCAGAAGATGCATCGGATTGGGTGCTAAATCTGCTTAGTGTATATTTTAATACACATAAATTAATTACTGATTAATGTGCAGGCCAATTATTGAAAGACTCTGTCTAAAACTAAGTCAGAATATTTTAGCTCAAAACTAGTCAGTTCTCCAATAGTTTCTCTCCCCCTTTAGCATCCCAGAAAAGGAGAGTTCCTTTTTCTTCAAGGCACACTCAAAGCTTGGACATGAAAGAGAAGGGTAGCATTTATACTTTGATAGGGCTTGCTTAGATAGCAGAAGCACTTATGTCTTTCTCTGTTAGACAGGCAGAGCTGTAAAAACGCAGTCCTACCTAAAACAAAACTAGCAAATGTTTGCCCTCTTACAAGTTTTGCTTGTGGCATGAAAGTTCAGATGCTTCACTGAAGGCTTCCTTTGAAGCAAAAAACATAAAAACTGCATTTTCTACTTGTAAATTTCTTCCTGGGCTGGCCAAAATACTAGAGTGTTCTATTCCTCCTTGCGCTTGGTCCAGTAGACCTCAAATTAAATATGGCATCTGGAGATGTACAGTTGTTTCAACCGCTCAGGAGTCCTCCCTTGACCTTTTTTATGGAAGCTTAACTCTCAGTTAGGATATTTAGTGGCATCCTTCTAGCCGTTGTTCTAATATGTTGCAGTTCCCAGAAGCCACTGCTGTTGCTTATTGGAGTCATAATAAATGGTGTTCAAACTTGTTTTTTGAAACAAAACCATATAAAAATACTGTTCTGTAGTTTTCAGCTTTCTTCTGTCCTCAGTAATGACTGTTATGGTATAATGCTGAATTCCTGTAAATTAATAAAATAAAAAAAACCACACACTCCCTTCCTTCAGGACAGATTAAATTGAAATACTCCTGCATTTTCCCTAGACAGAGTCCTAGGGATGGAAAACCCAGAGAGAACATTAGTAGTGTATTAGTTCTGTGACCTATGTTACGAACATCACTGGATGATCAGCATGGTCTCTTCTGGCCATAGAATCCGTGAACAGAATAACGTATAAACCAAATAAGCAGTAACAGGTGAACTTCCTCACTGAGGTGGTAATGCTTATTCATTTACAGTTGTTGGCTGTGGTCCTCTAGTAGGTAGAAGAGAGTTGCACCTCCTGTGTCTGTCATCTGTTGTCTTCTCTGTCATCATGAAACTATTGTGTGGATAGATACCTGGGTTGAAGACAATCAATGCTAAGGATTCTTGAACCATATTATGAGTATTGACAGAAAAGACTGGGGCTCTCTGTAACATGGCAGCTGTACACTTGTAGGACTGCCCATAAGCAGGGAGGCTGGTAAAATTTTACATCTCATATCTGCAGTAACTGATTAATGAAGGTTTTCTGCCATTTAAGTCAGAATTAACTGTGAATGCACAGGTGGTATTTTCTCCTCCACCTGCTGCCTAAAGATGGCAGGGAAATGGAGGCCCATATTGTCAAAAGTGGCTTCTCAATTTTTGTGTGCCCAGCTCGAGATCTCTAGGGCCTGATTCTCAGAGATAATGAGTACCCCCAATTTCATTTGAAGTCAGTGGAAGCTGTGGACACTCAGCATCTCTAAAATTAGTCTTTATCCAAGATGTTTTCTCCAATTTCCCCCTCCAACATGAGCTAAATCCCTGCAGTGTTTTTCCAAAGTGCACAACATAATTTCAAGACATTGCTGGAAATCAGTGCAGTGCACTATGCCGAGGCAGTAACACAATTAATCCATGGAATGAACACTGAATGATTTGAGATGAGATCATTTTAGTTTTAAGTGTCAGCAAAGAAAGCATTTGGACTTCCAGATGTGCTTTAAATGTCAAAAGGAGCTTTCTTTACCAAAGATGATCACAAACGTACTGGTGCAAAGGAAAAAAAGTCTTTAAGATGGCTTCTGTTTTATCCTAGTACTTTGGGGTGTTACTTCCCAATAAATTTACATTAGTGAGTCATTTCCATGACACACTGAGAAAACAGATAACCTGAAATTTAAGATAAGTAATTCTGTGTCTCTGAGTCATTAAAATGAATCACCTGTCTCCCTCCCATTTCTGCCTCATCCCTATTACATTTATTGAACATGCACCTCTATAAAATATATGAGAAAGTTTGGATCACTTGGGTTTTTTAAATTATTTTTTATAACTCTTATTTTCAGAAAAAGATGAACTCATCACCAAAGTAGATAAGACAGGATTTTTCCAAATGTATAATAAATGTATTGTTATTAATCACTATTTGCATTACAATAGCTGCCAGGGGCCTTAGTGAGGATTAGATTCACATTCTGCTTGGTATTTTGTATGAAGACATGGTCCCTGCCTGGAAGGTCTTATAATCTAAAATGACAAGTGCCACACGAAAGGTTTGCTTCCAACTACGGTTGGGATATTGATTTTTGTGGGCATATCCTTGTGGGTTAATAGTCTGAAATAATTATTTCATTTGTTATCATCAATTTATATTATTTATGAAACCAGCAATGTGCAATTTTGATTTCTCTGCTGTTATACATTGATGATGAAGGAGTTTTGTGTCTTTGTAATTTGCACAATGATAATAATTATACAGTATTTAATAGTGATGAAATGCATAATGGTTATACATTTATAGATCTAAAAGAAAGCTGGTGGAAAAATCACTGCTTATGTGAGTTTCTCTCAATGTCAATTTCACATACATTTCTAGGAGAGATCTAACGTTCATTTTGTATTGTCAGAATTATCAAAACCTAACTGACACCCTGATCCTATTCTATTGTATATAGATTCCTATATCACCTTCATCACTGCAGTATCTGCGCACCTTCCAATAGTTCATTAAGTGACATGACTAACAGCATCTGTCACCTCTGGTTTGTTCTTTCTCTCATTCTCCCCTCAGAGGTAAAATTGATTATGTAACGTAGTGTTTTGTTTTGCTAGGGTTTTTTCTATTTTGCTTTAATTTTTAATTGCACAGGCTGCTTTGTTTGTATTAGAGAAGGCAGGCCAAAGAAGTGTGCCTTGCACTTGGAGCAGAAGGTAGCAAGGATTGTGATGATCCTTATTTCCTGTGGGAGTTCATTCCAGAGTGTCAGACCAGTCCCTGAGAAAGCCCTGTCACCAACACAGAAGATCTTTAACTGTGTGGTTAAAAGTTCCATTGTGTCTGAGGAGTGGAGTTGTCACCATGGTCTTCATCCCGGAGCTGTAGTCTATCATTTAGCTACCCTGGGCTGAGACCATTGTGCACTTTGAAGATAAGGACCAAGACCTTGAACTTAAGTCAACTAGTGCATTCAAGCTGTCATACAGCGCCCCATCTTCAATAGGCCATCATGCAGGCAGAGCAATGCACCAGCAATTGCAGGACCCAGGACCATACTCTTTAACTTAATTTAAGAAGTCTTTCTCTGTCATGTCTCCCTATAATAATCTGTACCTATTCTTTCTTTTACTGTGTAAATTTTCTAATTTTGTGACTCTCCAGTTTCTGTGGTAGGAGTGTCTTTTGTTCATATCACATCACTATGAAAGCAAAATTACACAGCCAGGATCAAGTCAGGAGAATAATGGGGAGGGGAAACTTTCTATTTTAATGGCTTAATATTGTGATCACCTGAGGGATTCTAATTCTAAATGCTTTAAAAGGGAGACACGAAACCAGTTCCTGTAAATTAGTGTTGCTTCATTGAACCCAATGGCATGACGTGAATTTACACCAGCTGAGAATCTTGGCCCAAAATTCTCAAAGGTAGTTAGATGCTTAACTCCAGTTTATTTAAATGTGAGTTATGTGCCTAAATACCTTTGAGGATCTGAGCCCTTGTTCTTAGCTAAAAATCATGCTGTGTTCTATTCTGAACAGCCATTTCCTTTGGAACATTTGATAATGCAGTACTGGAGTCTTGTAATTCCTTTTGTACTACAGGGAGTGTCTTTTGTCATGGGAACTGCAGGGTGGATTATGAGGCACCCTGAAATGTAGTTTTACCTGTTATTTTTCCTTCATTTTGAGTTTAAAATACTATTGGATGTGGGAGGAAAATCTTAAATATTTTCTCATTATAATTATAGAATGAAATATAACACACACCCTCTTTTCTTCTGACACCTTCCATCCTCCCTTCACTCTGTATAGCTTCTCTCCTAACTGCTTCCTCTGTCGCCTTTTGCCACTCCCTACATCATGCTTTCTTCCATGTTGTTCCTTCCCTATGGACCAACTTTCTCAGTAACGTACACTAAGCTCCTATTGACCATATCTCAGTGTGTGCTTGTTCGCTGTAGGATGAACATGCAGATCAGTGCTGGAACGGAATTGCATAGTGTTATGAGAGGTAGAGATTTATTTAGATACTTTGATTTTAAATATTTTGATCGAATTGTCCAAACTTTATTCATGTTAATGTCAATAACCCAATTAAAGCCAATGGGACTACTCTCAGACGTGCACCCCAGTGTGAATAAGGCCCATTGGAATTATTTATTATTATGTATTTGCAGTAGCCGCTTGTGGCCTGTCAGGGCACAACACACACAGCTGTGGGTCTCTGCTGGTAGGTCACTGTCTCTGTAAGGTCTTAGGTATTCCACTGGACTCGTGGCAGAAGGCCCAGCCATTGTGGGAGGCTGCAATAGGGTCACAACCTGCTGCACTAGCTGCTGTTGTTTCAGTTACTGCTGAGCAGCTAAGTCTTAGATCAGTTCCTGCTGCTGGATGGCCAGCTGCAGTAGGAGCTGCTGGTGGCATTGGGTTTCTGCTCTGCCATCCATTGCAGTAACTGTTCCATGTCCGTACTGCTGGGAGTCGCTTCCATAGGCAGCGGTGCTGGAACAGGTTTTTTTCTGATAGTCATTGAACCAAACTGTAAACCCTATATATGATGGAAACCACTTTAAGTCAGGTGATGCAGCAGAACCCCTAGTTCCAGCATCTATGTCCATAGGTGTTTACCTGTTTGAAGTCTTGACCTGCTTCCTTCCACAGGGGCTAATTCCTTGCCCATAGTCTCTGCAAAGTTTGTGACCAGGTTGCCACTTTGGCATCCCCTTGTGGTCCATCAGGGCATGTCTCATCCAGAAGGTCACTGTCTTGGTGAGGTCTGTGGGAGCTGTGATTTGGCCCCCTGGCCAAGGCACACTTCAATCCTACCCCTTCTGGGGTGTTAAACTCCAAAGGAAATCAGAAACAAACAACCCCTCCCTCCCCCCCCACCAACAACTTAAAACACGGCTGTCCCAAAAACTTTTGGTGAGACCCCTCCACCCTCTTCTATTTTGGCCTTGTCGCCAAACAATCCATGCTTCTGCTGATTCCCCAGGGTCTGGTCATCCCTTCTAGCAGAGACTTCTCCAGCTGGCAAACTGACATAATCTCTGGGCTGAAACAAGGCCCATCAAAAAAATCAGAGCTTTTCTCTCCTTCCTGGTCAGCCCTGAGCTGGGCGAGGTCTTCCACTTTTAACTGCACTCTTCCTGCTTGACATGTGCTGCAGGTTAGTGGGGCCAGTTGGGTCCATAGGCTTTCATTAACCCTCTTTTTGCCAATATAGGGACTATCTGCCCCATCACAGGGCCCCATTGCACTATACCCTATACCAGGGGTAGGCAACCTATGGCACACGTGCCAAAGGCGGCACGCGAGCTGATTTTCAGTGGCACTCATACTGCCCAGGTCCTGGCCACCGGTCCGGGGGGCTCTGCATTTTAATTTAATTTTAAATGAAGCTTCTTAAACATTTTAACAGCCTTATTTACTTTACATACAGCAATAGTTTAGTTATATATTATAGACTTATAGAAAGAGACCTTCTAAAAACATGAAAATATATTACTGGCACGCAAAACCTTAAATTAGAGTGAATAAATGAAGACTCGGCACACCACTTCCAAAAGGTTGCCGACCCCTGCCCTATACAGACATATACAAAGAATTAGCCTTTCCTTCAAACAGCTTACAATCAACTTCTTGCTACTGACATTAGTCTTTGTCGTTGTGGTCCTAGAGTGACCAAATACTCCCTAATATAATTTCAAAACATTAGTTGTGATTTTTATTTCCATTTTTTCCAGTAAATTATGAATTATTTTTATTACAATAACACATAGAGGGCCCAATTGAGTTTGCGTCCCCATTAGACAAGGAACTGTACAGACATATACTAAGAGACAGAATTTTCCCCAAAAAGCTTTCAGACAAAACTTAGAAGAAAGGAAGTATTGCCCCCATTATAAAGGTGAGGAACTGAGGCAAAGAGATTAAGTGACATGAAGAAGTCACTGGCAGAGCTAGGAATTGAACCTAGATCACCTGAGACCCAGGGTAGTACCTTAAAGCACTGGAGCATCCTTCTTCTCTAAAATGTAATAATGCCATTATTTTCAAGATACAGGTCTGTCGCATCTTAGGCGCATTTAACATGCACGATTTCAGCTTTATGCGGTCGGCAAAAACAAAAACAAAACCAAAAAAAAAGAGAAAAATAACAATTTAAATACTGTTTCTGTAGTGCGGGCGATTCCGCCTGCCATTACACTCAATGTAATTTTGACTATACGCGATTTTCGCTTTAGGCGCTGACTGTGGAACGTAACCCCAGCGTAAGATGAGACAGACCTGTACACTGTGAAGCAACAGCACGAATATTCTCTGAATTACTTGCTTTCAGTGTTAGCCTCATTTGTAGCAACAAGCTCCATAGAAACAAATCCCCTCTTAGCTTCTACAATGATGCCTTAAGTCCTTCTCAGTATTTTTATGCCATCTACAGGACATTTTAAAAATTGTAGTGTTTGCTGCATTTTATATCAGGCTTGATAATGTTGTGCTTTGTATATATAAAATTTATAAAATAAGCTTATTTTATCCTCACATTATCCTGTCTCAATTTCAGTATTTTTCTCTAAGTATTTACATTATTATGCACTTTGATTTAACTACAGGTTTTATATCAAACTTCTGTTGGTAGCTATTGCCAAAGCAGCTCTAGTCTTTAAACGTTATGGCTAAATTCTATTCTCTGATCAACTTTGAGGATTACTTAGTATGCTAGTTATTATTCACAATACTCAGAAGAGGGCTGGGAACTTTACTAGAGTCACTCAAAAATACAGAAGTAGTTTCAACAAAAAATGCAAAATTTCACACTTGTTTTTTGATTTTGAATGTTTGAAAAAGAACCATTTTTTGTTTTTCTAAATGTTTGCAATTTTAAAAAATGCTTCTTGAAATTTTTATCAACAATGTTATTGAAATGGTTTTCAACAATTTTAGTTTACTAAAAATGTTTTTTTTTTCTTGTAAGTGGTAACTTTTTATTTACCCAAACCTCCACTTTCTGGCATACAGAAAATTTCAGTAACATTTTTCATAACATTTTTGATGTTTTCACTAAATATTAAAAAAAATACATAACATTTTCAATTAAAATGAAAAACTTTCACAAAATTGATTAAAAAAAAACACAAAAAGGTCATTTAAAATAGGCCACTTTTTAACAAAAAATAAGTTTTATGAAAAATTTTGACCAGCTCCAAATCTTACAGGATATCTAGAAAGACAAGATCTCTGCCCTAACAAACTAATAATCTAACTGTAGATATGATGTGACAAATAGTGATGACAAGCAGTGGGAGGGGGGGAGATGATAGGACATGTACAGCGTTTGCTACAATAAGATTACATGGGTCTCTTGGTTCTCTTCATATCTATTCTGATATCTGTACATGTACAGAATACCTGCTGACATCATGTTCTCTACCTGTTGTGACTGGCAGCATCCCAACAAAGCAAAGCATACCATAGAGTCCCTTTCTAGATTTATAATATGGTTCTAAGATTATTTAAAAAAATACTTTCTGTGCTGGCCAGGGAAGCTGTTCAAGAGTCTCGGAAGCAACACATATTTCTAGCGCTCTCTCAGCTTTAGGGTGGACGAGGCCTGAGATTAATGCTTTACATATTATTCCCTTGTCTTCCAGCTCTCAGGAGAGACAAGATTTATTTTGCTTTGAGTCATCATTATGGGGCTAGAGAGTGCTCGATAGTAAGATTACAGCAGTGTATATATATCAGATTTTGCTTTATTTGCAGGCAAAGGATCCAATTGCACTTTTAATCAATGGGAATTGTACGTGTCTATCCAAGGACAGAATTGGTCTTATATCTGTAGAGCTCTACAACAAGGTTAACAAAATACAAGGGGAAAAATGTGCAATAAAACGAGTTACACAATAACAGACTCTTACATGACACTAAAGTATTAGAGGAAAGAATGTCAATACAAGAGAACAACCATGACAAACATGGAATTCTGTCCTTTGAACATATTTCTCTTCACTTGAAACGTTCAGTAGTGTCCCCAAGTTCTGGCTGCCAGCTTTTGTCCAGCTTGAGACAGCTATGGCATGATTTTTCAGAGGTGCTGAGCCCTCACAACACCTTGCTGTGTCTGTTTCTCCATCAATAAAATTGAGACCTTCATTGCCCTCCTACTTATTGCCATTCTGGCACACCATTTAATGATGTTCCTATCTGATAACTTGAGGAGGAGTGTGGAGAAGTTCATCTCACAATACATATGTGGATGAGTTTTCCAACCACTTCTACTTTATGAGCCAATGCATTCACTGGATCCGCTTTGGGGAAAAAGATTTGGACAGGGAAAAGGGATTGAAAAGTAGAGCATCAACCCGCAATGACTGTGTGTGTGTATGTTAAGGAATAGTTACAAAATATGGGTAATCTGTTGTGCAAATGAAGGGAGGTGATAGATGAGTGATTGACTAGATCCTTGGGGTTTTGTGGGCTTAAAAAAGAGTCAATGTGGTGCATTTGCTTACGATTACTAAATAAAAATTTAGACACAGAAAGGTTAATTGACTTGCCCAGACAGCTCTGTGGTCTAAGCACTTGATACAGTTCCACATGGGAAATTATTAGTTAAACTGGATAAGATGGGGATTATACAAGAATCGAAAGGCGGGTGAGGAACTGATTGAAGGGGAAACTACAATGGGTCATGATGAAAGGTGAACTGTCAAGCTGAAGAGAGGTTATTAGTGGAGGTCCTCAGCGATCAGTCTTGGTATCAATCTTATTAATGTTTTCATTAATGACCTTGGAACAAAAAGTCCTAATAAAATTAGAAGATGACAAAAAGTTGGGAGGTACTGCCACTATGAAGGAAAACCGGAATATCATACAAGAAAAATTGGATAACTGTGAAAACTGGAGTGATAGAAATGGAATACTGGGTGCAATTTGTTTAAGAGGTGCAGAGAAGGGCTGCTAGGATGATCAGAGGAACTGAAAACCTACCTCACGATGGGAGACTCAAGAAGCTTGGTTTGTTTAGCCTAACAAAACAAAGGATGAGGGGAGATATGATTGTGCTCTATAAATACATGAGATGGTAAACACCAGGGAAGGAGTAAGTGTGACGGGACGCACTCGCCCCACACTGGACGGGGAAGGGTTAACCTTACATTGTGGGTTGAGGAAGCCACATCCCCTTTATCCTACTGAGCATGCTCCAGGAGAACTCGTGTAAGAGGGAGCAGCTCAGCTCAGTTGGGGCTGACCACCGGGGAGGAAGGATGTGCTCCGTTGGCTCCAGCCAAAGCCCAAGGCCGGGGAGGCTGGAGACGCTGTAACCCAAGCAGACGCTAAGGCACCTACCGGGACCCCCCTGCATCAGGAGTCACCAGGGACAGTGCAGACCGGGGAACACGGAGACAGCAGAGACGCCCAGACTGCAGCAACGGGAACTACAGTAGGAAGCAGCCCAGGGGAATTAGATACTGGCCCAATTAGTGAGCCAGTGTTTTGAGTCAGTGTGTTTCGGTCAGAACCTCCCTGCTGACTCAGTGGCATGCGCCCCTGCTGCTACCAGGGCTCTGGGCTGGGGTTCAGTGGTGGGGGGGGGCTGGACCCCCCTACCAGGGCCGCCAACCCCCTCCTTGTGTGTGGCGGCCCCCTTCCTGACTGACTTTGGTCTCTAGGCCTTACTACCCTGCCTTCCTGGGGTGAATGTACTGATTGTGGCTACTAGGCCTTACTGTCCCACTAAGGGGGTGAGCCTATTGACTTTGGCCATTGGGCCAAACTGCCCAGCTATTAGGGGCAAATACATGGACTCTAGCCATTATGCCTCACTGCCCTGCTGAGAAGGGCAAATATATGAACTCTGGCAGCTAGGCCTTACAACCCTGCTAACTAGGGAAAATCTATTGATGTTGGCCAGTGTGCCCCATTGCCCTGAAAACCAGGTGGATTTACTGACTTTGGCCACTAGGCCTCATTGCCCTGCCTAGAAGGGCGAACCCATGAACTTTGGCCGCTAAGCCTTACTGCCCTCTCTTCCTGGGGTGATTGTACTGATTGTAGCTACTAGGCCATATTAACACGCAAAGAGGGGTGAATCTATCAACACTGGCCATTGGGCCGCGTTACCCTGTCTCACTGGGGCAAACTTACTAACTATAGCCACCGAGCCTTACTGCCGTGCTGATGGGGACCAATTTATCGCCTTTGGCCATTGGGCCCCACTCCCCTGCTAAGAAGGGAGAGTATATTGACTGGGGTTTAGGAGTGTGATGCGGCGCACTCACCCCGCACTGGATGGGGTCATCCCCAAACCTACCACAGTAAGGGTCAGTGTTGGCACAAAAACAAATGGATATAAACTGGCCATTAACAAGCTTAGGCTTGAAATTTTATGAAGGTTTCTAACCATCAGAGGAATGAAGTTCTGGAACAGCCTTCCAAGTGAAGTAATGGAAGCAAAAAATCTAACTTGTTTCAAGACTGAGCTTGATAAGTTTATGGAGGGAATGGTATGATGAGATTGCCTACAGTGGTATACAGCCCATCTGCAACTGCTATTAGCAAATATCTCCAACAGCTGGAGATGGGACATTAGATGGGGAGGGCTGTGACTTATTACAGAGAATTCTTTCCCAGGTGTCTGGTTCATACGTCTCAGCCCACATGCTCAGGGTCTAACTGATTGCCATATATGGGGTTCAGAAGGAATTTGCCCCAAGGTCAGATTAACAGAGACCCTGTTTTTTTGTTTGTTTTTTGTTTGCTTTCCTCTGCAGCATGGGGCACTGGTCACTTGCTGGATTGAAATAGAGTAAATGGTGGATGCTCTGTAACTTGAAGTCTTTAAATCAAGATTTGAGGACTTCAGTAATTCAGCCAGAGCTTATGGACCTATTGCAGAAGTTGATGAGTCCAGGCCTGAGATCTGCAGGAGGTCAGAGTAGATAATCATGATAGTTCCTTCTGGCCTGAAAGTCTGAGAGTCCATGAGTATTAGGTATGGGACTTAGCTTCAAAAGATATGAACTCTAAACCTTACTTGCCTTCTATCTCACAGCGGGTTTGTGAGAGTTAACAAGCTTGTGTTTGTAAATTGCTTTGAAAACAATGTTCAGATATCACTGTTTAGCTTACATCATAAATGTGTATCAACAGCTTAAAAGTGGACTAAAAATAACAAAGTAGTTTGATAAACAAATGTCCAAAAGCCAGGAAATTCACAGTTGGCTCCAGCTGGAAAAAACAAAAAGAAGGTATTAAAACACAGAGCCAAGGTCCTTAAATATCAGCTGTCTTCCTGCCACAACAGGTAAAATTATGTGAAGTCTATGACAAATATTCCATCTAGTTAACATATTAAACCAGGCATCTTAAACCATATCCACCATGATTATACATATGGAACTGGAAAAAAATGGCAAAAACACAATATTAGTTATCACACATTCATTGTCACTTCTATTCTTTTTAGTGTTCTTTTTCATTTCAGCATTAATATTTATATGACCATATCCTGATGAAAGGAAAGGCAACCACAGTTAGGAAAGGCATCTACAGCATTCATTATACTCAGCAATGTATGGAAATCAATTATGTATATTACCAGAACAAAACTGAGAATTTTCAACTCAAATGTAATCTCAGTGCTCCCATAGCCTGTGAGAGCTGAAGAGCTACCAAAATGTTAGATACAAAACTAGATGCTTTTGAAAATAAGTGCCTACAAAAGATCCTAGTCATTGGATTGAAAGATTTCATCACTAATGAAGAGATCCAAGAAATCATCAACCAGCAGTTTGTCTCCACTAGAATCAAAAGGAAGCGCTAGATATATCTGAGGCATGTACTCCATCTGCCAACACAGACTCCCATGTGAAGCCATCAAGTGGAAATTAACTGGTGTAAGGAAAAGAGGCTGCCCAAGAGAAACCTTGAGAATAACCCTTAGCAGAGAGTGCAGAACACAATCTTTACACCATAGCGCAGAAGGAAGCAGCAGCAAATGAGAGACAGAAATAGAAGAGACCAGTGTCTGTCCTGTGCGCCAACATTGGCACAGGAAAGATATAATGTAAACGGGGTGGCAGGTTTGTATAATTTTTGGTGGTTCCCAGAATGGGTCCAAGTTCCACCCCCCTCCCCCGCCTAAGGCTCTGGGAGGGAGTTTGGATGTGGGAGGAGGTTTGGGGTGCAGGCTCTGGGAGGAACTTTGGGTGCAGGAGGGGTGCGGGCTCTGGGCTGGAGTTTAGGTGCTGGGTCCAGGCTCTGGGCTGGGGCAGGGGGTTGTGTTGCAGGCTGGGGTGCAAGCTCTGGAATGGAGTTTGGGATGCTGGGTGCACAGTCTGGGAGGGGGTTTGGGTGCCTGTGCAGGCTCTGGGCTGGGACAGAGGGCCGGGGATGGGGAGTTTGGGGTGCAGCAGGCAGGCTGCCCGGGGCTGGGGGACAGAGAGGAGGACTCCTCCAGACGTCTCCCCACCGGAAGCAGCGAGCTCCAGAGGGGAGGGTGGCCCTTCCCCTCCCCCCCGGCACGACACTCACCCAAATCCCCCAGGCTGCTGCTCAGGAGGTCCAGCCAGGATAAGCCTGCACCCCCTCGCGGAGTTGACTCAGACTCGCCTGCCGTGGGGGCGGTGCTGCCATGTGCCGTCTCCTCTCTCCGCAGGCTCAGCAGCTGCATCAGCCTGCCCCCAACGCCGCTCCCTTGTAGCCGGCTGCAAGGTGGTGGTGGTGGACCCGGGCCCCCCTGGGCCCTGAATTTGCTGGAGCCCGGGCACCATGGGCCCATACAGCTCGCCGCCCCTGAATGTAAAGTACGTCCTGACGATAATTAATACCTGCTTAATTTAGCACACATGAATCCACCAATAATCTTGCTGTCACTCAGATGTACATTGTATATTCTCAGTTATTTAGATCCGCCTACATATATTTGCTGTCCAGATTACTTTCTTCACCTGCAAAGTATCTTTTTATGTTTATAGCATATACACACATATTCATCTCAATAAAATGTTTTCACAATATTTTTACAGTTCCAATGGTGTAAGCATTAAATTTACCATTTTAAGTTTTCTTCTTTTAAACATCCTACAATATACACATAATATACTAAAATTAAGATAGCAATTTTTAAAGTAATAAAACAGCAAAATCATTTAAACTTAAAACCCCAATGACACTAATACAAAACTATGTCATTATACCTGTATACATGTATATCATTCATGTGTTTACTTGCCAATCCAAAGTCACAGAACTTTAATCTTAGTCTACTACAGCCCCATTCTGCTGTTTTGCTGATGCAAAGGAGCCACAGAGCCTGTGACTCTGGCCAACTGAGTGTCACCCCTTTGCGATATTCTCCTGTCTTCAGGAGGTGTGGAAGCAGGGAAGAAGATGGCCAAACAATCTCTATCTTCCGGGTATTCCCTTGGAGGCAGGTGTAAAATAGAGCATCCTGAGGGTGGCTCTAACTTAAACTTGGGTCAGAACTACCCCTTGGCCAGCCCACAATCACAGAACCATAAAGGTTACATGAACCCACTTTCAGCTTGGCTGAACCCAAGAATCTGAACAATAGAAGCAACAGTTCTAAGTATATCACATAATTTTATATGTTAAAGCCTAGAATTATAACACTATAGAAAAGATATTGACAGAGGTTTTAGGTAATTCATGTTTCTAGAATCTACTTCACACAAAGGTATGAAAAGACGTCTAACAGCTACATAATCTTAACATTTTTCTTTTGTACTGCATAGTATGGACACTGAGTCCATTTACTCACTCATCAGTGTACTTCTCTTTTGGATCCTTACTGTCTCATCTATGACAGCTCAGATAGGTTGATTTAAAAAAACAAAACTCTGAACTGATCTATCTGTTGATAGAACTTTTGAATAAAATCCAAAGAAAGCAACTGCTGGATTCTAAGGATTATTCAAACCTATGTTATCATTCATTTTATCATTAACAGTGAACTAGAAATTATGACTATATGGAGAATTCTGCCATAACTTAATAAATAATTTCTGCAGCATGTAACTTTTCCAGCAATCTGCCACTATGGCCATGTTAATCTTAAGTATTTCTGAAGTCATACCAGCTTTGACGACTAAGTAAACTTGGGTCTCTTTTACCCTATAAAAATTGAGCTTGTAAGTCTTGATTCAGGAAAGCATTTAAGCATTTGCATAAGTTTAAGCATGTGAGTAGCCCCATTAACTTCAGTTCTTAAAGAGATGCATATGCTTTAATACCCTGCTGAAGTGGCACCTTAGACATTTTTGGAGAACTCTAAGGGCATGGTCCTGCAAACAAAACCATTTCTGTAACCGTATTTGATGAGCTGTATAACTGAAATGGATTGAAGTAAATGGGTCTTATTGAGAAGTTCTTTTGAGTGTCCTGTTGAAAACTGAATGAATTTTGGCTCAGGTTTAAGGGTGTGAATTTTGCACATGTATAGCAAAAATTTATCGGTGGTCTGCCAGTTTTTGGAAGGAAGGCAAGCTGCATATCACAGATTTGAGGCTGAGGTAGCTACATGTTGAAAGTACACATGCAAGATCCACTGTGGAGAATGTTGGGTAATGTGTTCAATTAATGTTATTTTATGTATGGGTCATAGGGGAATTAAAACCAGTGAGTGGATGTGAGACAATGTTATAACGTCCAAGTACTCTATAAAGGCCCATTTTGGTGCCCAAAGCCACCATGGAATAGTCATTCGAACTCCAGCAGTCGAGCAAGGACCTGGGGAAGGGAGAGTTGAGGCTTGCTGGCTGGAGGTGGTTTATTCTGAGACCTAACTTAAGGTGCCAGAGGAGGACTGTAAATTAGTTTGTTCATCAGTTTACTTATCACTTACAAAGTAATAGTTTGTTATTCAGGTCTGGAATGGAGTTTTGGTGACTGGATTTTCCTGCAGTGGTCTTTGAAGAGCACCTACCATATTTATCAGCAAGCACTCCACTCCTGGGACAGGATCCTCTGAATAAGGGAGCAGAGTGAGGGGTAATATGAGGTAAAATTTCCAAGTGCAAATTTTGATGGTAGCAGCAGTTACCTGAGCCCAAAATACAGGAAACCTTGGGTCACGACGTAAACTTCGAATGAGACAGTTCTCTTTAATGACTACTGCTTATTGGAATGTATACAGACCTCCATGTGTGTGCAAGGTCTCAAGGCATATTATAGGTGGGGAAACTGAGATACAGAAGTGACTTGCCCAAAGCCACACAGTGAGTCAGTGGCAGAATTGGGAATAGAATGCAGTGACTTGATTCACCACTATGTTTCTCCAGGTCTTCTGATTAGAAGCTGAGTCTTAATCATTAGACACATTGCTCTTTTTGGTATTAATTACAATTTGAGAATGACACTATGATTTAAGGGGAGAATCTTCCACTCATATTGAGGGAGTTAAACATAGAGCAGTGGTGGGCACCCTGTGGCCCATGGGGTAATCCATCAAGGTAATCTGCTGGCGGGCCACCATACAGTTTGTTTAGGTTTTCACAGCTGCCTGCAGCTCCTAGTGGCCACGGTTTGCCATTCCCAGCCAATGGGAGCTGTGGGAAGTAGCAGCCTGCACGACCCTGTGGCCCGCACCACTTCCCGCAGCTCCCATTGGCCGGGAACGGCGAACCGTTGCCACTGGGAGCTGCGGGTGGCCATGCAAATGTAAACAAACTGTCTGGCAGCCCGCCAGCAGATTACCCTGATGGGCCGCGTGTGGCCCGCGTGCCGCAGGTTGCCCACCACTGGTATCGACATACCCTTAGGTACTTTCTCAACCACACACCCCTGAAGCTTCCTGCTGCCTTTTGTATTGGAATCACCTAATTCCTCTCATCTTCTAATCAGAGCTGGCTTAGCTGCAGCCTCTCCAGCCTGCAGGCAAGCCACTCTGTTATCACATCTCTTCTACAAAACTTTAACTCAAACATTCTGCAATTCCCAGATTTGCTGCCAACTTTTGGTATCTGTCTCTATCATTTGTTGTCATATCTCCTGATAACCCTCATGCAGAGTCATGTGTTAGGTTGATTCAAAATGTGTTGACTGCCCTCACAATCCAAGCACTGTCTCAGATAGTTTTTGGCTCTGCACATAAATAAATCTAGTCATACTGGGGACCTTGTTTTCTTATTTACATTGGAGATGAGGAATATATCTTTGCCAGGTCAGATCATTATCTTCTTTGGTGTGAGATTAGGGATCATATTTAGTCCCATGGGGACTGGTCATGGTTTGTACTGAGACTGATGGAACTGATTGGGCTTCAGAGCTCTCTGAAGAGGAATGCTGCACAGCTGATGGACCATTTTATTGATAGCCTAGTAGGAAACTTATAATCATCATTTGTCTTTTATTATCAATTCACTGGCTTCTAAACACTACTCTCTGTGGCTTCCTCCTAGGTCATAACAGATAGCCTGAGTGGGAAGGAATGGAGGTTGGAGTACCAGTGGTAGAAATAATACTCTGAGTCTTATTGATAGTGACATAAACAATGTTCTGAAGTCTTATCCCATGGATGTGATGGAGGTTAAGAAATTATTCTTCTCTTCCAGCACAGCAACTATATGGAACTGTTCCAGGTGTTTGATGGAGTGGTGAATCTGAGTTGTCTCTTGCTATAAGGAATTTTCCATCGACTTCATACATAACACTGATTGATTCAGTGGTAGCCATTCCATGCTCTGTACATCAGGGGAAGAGGATAAATGTAACATCTTAGCTTACTGAGTTCTGGTCATTATAACTCACTGAGTTTGGGGGCTAATGCACAATTCAGATCTGTGCTCCTTATGAGTAGCTCAATTTAGTGGGAAAATAGTATCCTATGTTGATGGTGATTGTAAATACTTCTGCAAGGGAGGGTTGGGTTCTGGCATCGCTTGAACAAACAGGCGAAAGGTCCTTGCTCAACCAACATTCCCTTGCTGGTTTTAACAGCCTGTAAAGGATATGGTTTCAAAGAGCCACTAATTACCTAATGTTCCCCAATCAACTTCAGAATCTCATGATTTTTAGTGTATTTAGATTTTCAGAAAGCCTTTGACAAAGTCCCTCACCAAAGGCTCCTAAGCAAAATAAGCAGTCATGTGATAAGAGAGAAGGTGCTCTCATGGATTGGTAACTGGTTAAAAGATAGGAAACAAAGGTTAGGAATAAATGGTCAGTTTTCAGAATGGAGAGAGGTAAATAGTGGTGTCCCCCAGGGGTATGTACTGGGCCCAGTCCTATTTAACATATTCATAAACAATCTGGAAAAAGGGGTAAACAGTGAGGTGGCAACATTTGCAGATCACAACTACTCAAGATAGTTAAGTCCCAGGCAGACTGCGAAGAGCTACAAAAGGATCTCACAAAACTGGGTGACTGGGCAACAAAATGGCAGATGAAATTCAATGTTGATGAATGCAAAGTAATGCACATTGGAAAACTTAATCCTAATTATACATATACAATGATGGGGTCTAAATTAGCTGTTACCACTCAAGAAAGAGATCTTGGCGTCATTGTGAATAGTTCTCTGAAATCATCCACTCAATGTGCAGCAACAGCCAAAAAAGCGAACAGAATGTTGGGAATCATCAAGAAAGGGATAGATAATAAGACAGAAAACATCATATTGCCTCTATATAAATCCATGGTACACCCACACCTTGAATACTGCTTGCAGATGTTGTCGCCCCATCTCAAAAAAGATATAGTGGAGTTGGAAAAGGTTCAGAAAAGAGCAACAAAAATAATTAGGGGTATAGAACAGCTTCCGTATGAGGAGAGATTAATAAGACTGGGACTTTTCAGCTTGGAAAAGAGGCAACTAAGGGGAGATATGATAGAGGTCTATAAAATCATGAGTGGTATAGAGAAAGTAAATAAGAAAGTGTTATTTACTCCTCATAATAGAAGAACAAGGGGCCACCAAATGAAATTAATAGGTAGTAGGTTTAAAACAAACACAATAAAGTATTTTTCACACAATGCACTGTCAACCTCTGGAACTCCTTGCCAGAGGCTGTTGTGAAGGCCAATACTATAACGGGGTTCAAAAGGGAGCTAGATACATGGAAGATAGGTTCATCAATGGCTATTAGCCAGGATGGGCAGGAATGGTGTCCATAGCCTCTGTTTTCCAGAAGATGGGATTGGGTGACAGGGCATGGATCACTTGATGATAACCTTTCTGTTCATTCCCTTTGGGGCACCTGCCATTGGCCACTGTCAGAGGACAATATACTGGGCTTGATGGACCTTTGGTCTGACCCAGTATGGCCGTTCTTATGTTTTTATGATTGTCTCCAGTGTACAAAAAATAGTTCTATAACTAGGGGAGGTATTGAGCTCCTTGTAGGAAAAGGGTGCCAGTTTCTCCCAAACCACCAGGGACTACAGGTCTTGAGCCCTGGGCTACGGGGTTCTTAGATACTAGTAAGGGCCAACCTACTACTTACTAACTTGCTAACAGTTGCTAGCATAGAAACTGAACTCTGACAGAGAACTACAGTCTTTGCTCTGATTGGTGGAATGCTGGGGTCCTGATTGGTCCCCAGCTTCTATTTCAACCAAGCACAGGAACAGGAAGCTGTCTGTGTAACTGTCTTGTCTTAGAAGTGCTGCCTCTGTAATAGCTGCTCCTACAATGTGACACTGGTAACCTGATCCTGCCTGACTCCTGGCTTGCCTTCTGGACTGTCTTGGACTCTAATCTCCTGGTATCTGACCTATCTTAACTCCTCCTCTAATCACTAGGTTAGACTGCCCATGTCCAAGTCATGAAGTAAAAGGAAGGCAGGGTATTAGCATCTCTGAGACAGAGGAAATCACTTCTCACTGATAATCATGCCATTTATTATCCTGTTTCTAGTCTTCCTGTTTGGTGAAGGTTAGTGATAAGGCTGTGGCAAAGCATCTCTGGCATTAACTTGTATTTCTTGGACCCCTTTCAGGTGGTTGGAACAGCCAAATTGATTCTTGCCTGCATATTTATACCTGCCTCTGGAAATTTCCATTACATGCGTCTGACGAAGTGGGTATTCACCCACAAAAGCTTATGCTCCAATACATCTGTTAGTCTTTAAGGTGCCACAGGACTCTTTGTTGCTTTTTATCTTTTCTTAGACGAACAAAGACCTAGTGTCCATGCTGGCTAAATTTGATAGCATTGACCACTAGGAATGTGTAACTATTATTTTGTCTCTGAGAAGACTCAAAGTGGGTGGTATTGGATAATATCTAGTATCTATATCTCCTTAGATATGGACAGGTTTCTTCTTTTCTCAGGTCTACTTGCAACTGAGGCTTGGATGAAGGCTAGCTGACTAAATGCAATCCATCCAAAGTATGGGAAGGTATGCTTAGGCTTAGAGAAGCATTCAGAGAAGAATATCTGTTCCTTCTATAGGATTCTGTTAATAGAGTATGGAATTTAGGGGTTCTGTGGGATTCCTGGTTGCTTTTTATTGGCATTGGGATTATATTGTTCTTTGATTCTTTAGAAAATTCAATAAAAAAGTCAATTCCAAAAAACATCAAAAGTAATTTATTCCCATAGGCCTCAGCCTATTCAAGGAGCATTGTTCTGAAACTCTAAAAATGGTGATGGGGGGGGGGGGGTATGAACAAAAATAGATTTGGAAATAGCTTGCAAAAATAAATTTCTATTTATACACAAATGCAGATGCTTCTCCATTAGAAAGCTGGAAGCCATATGGATTCCACTCATGCATGACACTTGCTGAAAGAACATTTAAACCTAGGCTCTTTGCTTAGAGGGCAGATTTTGCTCTCACATCTAATGCAGCAGATCTTGAATGAGTCCAGTGTTTCACTCTTCATATAGGCAGTGAATTTCCATTGGTGTCAATAGGAGTTGCATCCTTTGGAGGGCACAATATCAAGATTTTGCAGATTTTTTTTTAAACTGTCCCCTTGTGGAGTGGAGGTTTGAAGTAGAACACACTTGTAGTCTATAAAATTGTTTTTGTGTTTCTATTCTTGCAGGCATCCCCCCTCCCCCCCCAATCCCCCCCCCAAAAAACCTTACAGGTATCTTCAGCAAGAGTGACACCAGAGAGATCTTCATCCCCTTCACCCTACAATGAGGAGTGTGGCTTAAAAGTCTCAGTAAATACTTTAATTTTATAACTCCACTAGAAAGATGTCACACTTTATATTATGGTTCCATTTATAGTTTTAAAGGGTTAATAAACGTTTAATAGGTGTTATAAGTATGTTATAGACATGAGTATTATGTGTTACAAATGGTTATAATCAAATCAGTAGATGGTTATTAGCCATGGTTATAAATAGGTTTGGAAGGATTAGATTATTATTAGTAAATGCCACCATACACACACAAACCAAAAAGAAAATAGTACCATAATTAATAATCAAAATCTACAGATACGCAAAGTAAGAAAAATGCTTTTTGAGAACTTATTAGAGTTTGATATAAGGATATTTACTTTGTATATTTTGGCAAATGATGTTAACAATTTGTATTTAACAGTTACAAAATTCTACATTTTTGAATCTCAATGTTTACTGTCATTAAATAATTATTGTCTGACCCTTCATAATTTTGTGCAACTGTAAAAATGTTAATTGATAAATTAAAATCCTTAAAATCCATAATTTTGTGAAACTGTGAAAATTTAAATGGCTAAACATAAAAAAATACTTAAAAATAAAATTTCTAACATCCATGAACATAAAAAATAAATCAAATCAAATTCTGACAAGCTAATTGAACTCTAGAAGTATCTTGTAGTGATTCAGGTTATTCAGCATGCATTAAAACATCTAATAATCATGTATTAACTTTTAAAACTATTAATGGAGTTTGAATATAAAGTGTGACATGATAACACTGACAATCAACAAAAAACGATTCTATAAGAACTCTTTTCTACTTTAAAATCTTTGACAACAGATTAGACTTTTGTATGCACAAAATGGTTCTTTAAGAAAGTAGCCATTGGTATTACTATCACTTGTGTCCCTGACAGAACATTTAAACACTGGATCAAATTCACCATTGATGTAAATGGATGCAGCTTCATTGACTTTAATAAGTTATGCATGCCTATGCCAGCGGTGAATGTGGCCCATGGTGTTTGTTTGCAAATAAAAATATCGTTACAAATTATTTATTTTTAATTTATTTAGTCCAGGTGATTACTTTGTGCTGTATAAATAGAAAGGATGCTCAAGGGTGTGAAATTAACCCGTGTAGACAACCAGCACAATGGACTGTACCTATGTGCTATGTAAGTCCTACTTGAACCCTATTTTGAGAGTAAGTGGTGCATAGACCTTCTGCTGACCATCTGCATAGAGATGAATTTTACACTAACTAAGAGAGATGGCTGGAGCTTTAGAATTGCAGTGCACTGGTGAATGAATACCCAGTACCACAGAAAAGCAAAGGACACCATGGGATATTACAGCATTGTGGGGGAAAGTGTCTACTATTCAGGATACACAAGAAATTAAAGTTGAGAGATTCTTTTGGACACATTTCTATCAAGAAACCTTTTTTCTCTTTTACTGATTTAATCACTAATAAAGAATCAAAACTTCATTGTACTGAGCTTTTCAATCTTCCAGTTTGACTTATCATGCTCAAAACTAACCCTTTACTTGGCACACATGCATGTTTAGATTTTTTTCTGTTTTAATTTTCCAGCTCAGAATTAAGTTAACTGATATGGAAGCTTGGCACTGAACCCCCAAAATAATATGAATATTGAGCCTATCTGAGATATTTCAGGGCTAGTTTTTATTCGATCCTTCTGATATTCTGAACCATAACATAACAGACATAACACTACTAACAATGCGGTATGAGGTGAATTGCCAGATATAACATAGCCCTCTTCTCTGGCTCTTCATCAGTGCACACCAATCTAGCAAACATGGGACTCTGATTACCCCTCTAAGAAGAATTAAGAGAAAACAGACTGAAAATGGACAAGAATGTCAGCTTGCCCTTCACTAGGCTTCCCATCCATATAATCAGCCATACTATGAGTCACTTCACTGATGATCCTAAGAGAAGTGCCTAGTTCCAGGGCCGGCTTTAGGCCGATTCCCCGAATCGGCCCCGGTGCCTAAGAGGGCCCCGCGGCCCCGCAACCCCGGCAGGAGCGCTGCAAGTCCCGCGGCCCCGCTCCCCCGTCCGGAGCGCCGGCCCGAGCGCTGCAAGTCCCGCGGCCCCGCTACCACGGCCGGAGCGCGGCAAGCCCCGCGGCCCCCCTCCGCCGGCCGGAGCCCGGGCAGACCCGGGTCGCGGGGTTGCTCACCATTATGAGCTCTGAAATATTCCAGACAGTAATAATTGCATTCTATGTTAACTATTGCTGGGGGGGGCGGGGAGTGGATGTTCCGTGCACTGCAGTCATGCTTGTAATTTTTGGTGCACAGCATTATCAAGAATATTAAAGGAGAGACAAGGATGCAAGAAGCCGCCTCTCCTTTTTCCCCCCCTCACAGTACCTGGGTGCAATTACTGTCCCTGTTCTCTCTTGAACAGAAAACCTTCTCCTTAATAGCATAATCCAGCGGTGCAAGACATGCCAAAGGGATGTGAGGAAGTGGGTCTTGGCCCCTGTAGACTAGCCTATTGGGCTGGCCAGGCACTCAGAGGGGATTCTATTGCACCATCTGAAAGTGCACTGGGCACACTACCCTATGAACAGGGCAGGTCAGGGAAGAATTCTTCTTGAGCACCTCACTCTTCATACTGCACCACTCTCATACAGGCCAAAATATGATTAAACCCTTGGCTGGTCCACTTCTTTTTAATTATTAAGCAGACAGCTTTCAGGCCGACTCTCAAAAAAGGGCTTAGCATAACAAGCATGGTGCCCCTCTTTCCCTCCCCATTGTGTATAAATCAGATTATATGTTGCATACATTTACACAGAGAGGAGGAGGCTTTAGAAACAGTAAATTTAGCTTGTCTAGTAATTGAAAAGTACCTATTAGAAAACTAAACTAAACCACAATGTACTATATATTGGTACACACAAATAGATTTGACATTAATCCTTCCCATTCACCTTTATTCCACAGTAGTTTATTCATGTTATTTATTTTACTATAGCTCAGTGATACCTTAGGAGATTTATTTAACATTTTTTCTAAAACTCTCCTGAAATATAACACTGTCATGTAGGTTCCAATGGGAGCGAGTTGTTAATCTATGTGAATAAGGGTAGCAGAATCTGGACCCTAAGTGACTGGATTTCTTTTTTAAAATATAAAATCTTTGTATGTCAATGTCTTTCCCAAAGAAGTCTTAATCTGATGCATTATCTCCAGTCACTTCCAAAATAAGGTAAACCTTTTCGTACATAATACCACAAAACAGTCACATAATTTGCTCATAACTAGCTCTTAAATGTTATGTAGCACATTTCTTCAATACAACAGGTAGTGTACTGAAGAAATGTAGCTACACTGGATTGTTATATTTTCCCCTCTCTTAATTTGAGTAAGAATGTTGAGAAACAGTTTTTCATCAAAATTTACTAATTTATCAAAATTGTGGAGATGATTTCATTTTGACCAAGTTCCAACAGAACCCAAGTAAGGGTCCAATGGAAACCTACCTGGTTTCCTGCCAGTTTGACTACCCAGCTCCTCATAAATCTGCCTGCTGGACTTTCAGAGTCTGCAATTCCAGGGCAGCCCCATCATGCAAACTGCCTTAGAGTTGTGGATCTTGGAAGCGCTGTGGTCCACAACTCCAAGGCAGTCTGCCTGGTGGGCTGGCCCACACTGGGCTCTAGCCCCTGTTGCAGAGAATTTTGAAAATTTGGGGGCTTGTTTCAAATTGGAAAAAAGCCAAATTTCAGATATTGAACTCCTCCATGAAACAGAATGACCTCTCTTTGCTGTTAGGGTTTTCCCTTAATTATAAATTGTCATTCAGAGATAGTCATACGGGGCTGCAAGCAGGGCCGGGTTTAGGCCGATTCCCGAATTGGGCCCTGCGCCCCGCGCCTAAGGGGGCGCCGCGCCCAGCCAGAGCGCGGCAAGCCCGCGGCTCCGCTCCCCTGGCCGGAGCGCCCGGCGGAGCGCTGCAAGCCCGGCGGCCCCGCAACCCCGTCCGGCGCGCGGCAAGCCCCGTGGCCCCGCTCCTCCGTCCGGAGCACCGCAAGCCCCGCGGCCCCGCAACCCCGGCCCGAGTGCGGCAAGCCCGGCGGCCCCGCTCTCCCGGCCGGAGCCGGGGCAGACCCGTGTCGCGGGGTTGCTGGGCTCCGGCCGGGGGAGCGGGGCCATGGGGCTTGCAGCGCTCCGGCCAGGGGAGGGGGGGCGCGGGGCTTGCCACACGTCTTCAGTGAAAGGAATATACAAGGAGTATCAGAGTCCTGCTACAATTACTAAGACTTTAATACTACAAACTAAGGCCCTGATCCAGCAACTGGATTTGCATGTTGTGACTCCTTGGGGAATCTATCTGTATGACTTATTAATTCCAGTTGATCTTATGATGTTAAATTCTGTATCATGGAATGTTTCTGTTGGAAGTGGAATCCACCATTTGCTGACAGGACTGAAAGCATGTACTTACCAGACAAGGTATAATGGAGAGCAATTAACCTTAATGACTGAACTGAACAATTGGTATACTAAGGAGGTTGGCCTGAGCTAGATGAAAATACTTCCTCTAGTTTGTTTATAGGGTGCCAGTGAAGTGGAGAGTGGAAAAACACCTGCAGTAGAACAAAAGAAACAGATGTTGGTATAGGGACATATAAACTTGAGATAGGAAGAAGTAGCTTTGGGCAGGAGAGGGGAAGTGATGGACAAGTTTATGTGGGGGAAGAGGTGGTTCCAGTTTAACAGCAAAACCAACTGAGGTCAGAGGAGGCTGATTGGGGCAGAGAAAGCTCCTTGTTTTGGAAGAGAAGTCATGATCTTCAGAGAAAGGATTCTGCACACCCGAGAGGACTGTGCCCAAGCCCACTCCAGAGTGGTGAGGAACACAAGGCATCAGAATAGATACAGATGTGTTTATTATTTTGTCTAGATCTGTGTATCTCTTTGTGCTGTTAAGTAAAGAGCAATGATGTTTTAGAATCCCGTGAAAAAGTCTGTTTGTGGCTGCTGGCTTTCACTATCACATGCTATGAAGAATTAAACTGTAAACCAGAAGACTCAAACCTTGAAATGGATTCTGGGAATTTTGCAAGATCTGCTAGGGAGGCTTGGCAAAACAGTTCTAGTTTCTGAGCCTAGCCCTTTGAACTAGGAGAGCCCCATTGCCCAAATGCGTGTCAGATACTAACTCTTCACCTGAAGACAGTGCATGCCTAGAGGTTCAAAGCCAAGAACAGTGCCTAGACTCTGCTCAGCCCCAACAAGCAACTCAGGAGAGTCAGTATTTGGATCCCCTAACAGCAGTCTGGAGCTCAACCAGGTGGAGCTCAACCAGATTTGTGACATGGGCATATCCTTAGGCTCAAATGGAGCCCCACTGACTTCAGGGTACTCTGTATTGGCCATGCTATCCAATGAAGGACTGAGGCCCAAAGGTGAAACTTAACTATGCACACCCAAGCCTCAGTCTGAGGGCTTAAATGAGTTATATAGATGACTAGAACTTTTATATGCTTTATGTAAAGGGGTAATTTTTTTTCCCAGAGAGGAAAGTGGAAGAGTACATTTTATACCATATTATCTAGCCAAAGATTTGAGCATTTTTAAAAGAAATCGTATTACTATTTTGCAGTCTACAAGCTAGTCTCCATAGGTGGCATGCTGTGCAACTTCTAAATCCATGTATGTATCACTGGGACCTTTCTTGATTTCCATTGCTGTGTAATACTGTAGATAATATTCCACATGAAAAAAAGGATATACAACAATTTCTCTTTGTGAGAAGAAGCAGACTCTTCTTCTCACAAATGGGAAGGATACCCAAGAGGACCATCCTTGGATTCAGTGAAGAACTTTCACATTTTTCAACAACTTGTTAACTATGCATCACACATTTTCCCAATAATTTTGTAATTTGACATAAATCCATAGAATATTAAATCAGTGTGTTCCATGGGACATTTCCATCATTTGTAAATGTTTGATATATTCCCATTTCAGTGGGTTTTTTTAAAATCCAATAAAAACTACAGATTGAGCAATAAGCTACTTTGCATTTTGTATGCATTGCTATATTTTTTGTGTGTTGATGGTGATTATTTTAATTCAAAGCGTGTGTCTCAGTCTTCTTTGTCTGTCACAGAGTTTAGTTAACACTAGCATTGATCCTTTCCTTTTAGCAAGGCCTTCTACAGAAATTCTCTTGTGCTTGTAAGCACAGGAGTAATTGCTCCCAAAGGGTGCTTTCATACCCTGGATAGCAGTGTTGCATACTTTAAAACAGGGATGCCTGAGTAAACTCCAATGTACTTTACTTTCTTTCAAGTTGACTTATTGTATAAGTAAGAACTTCCTTGGTCACAACTAAGATGGAGTTTGGAGTTCTCCTTTTAGAGTCTGTCTCTCAAAACTTTATGACTACTGGGTGATATTCAGCCCTGTGCAAGTTCAGTACGAGGCCTGTGAACCACTTATGTCCCACATAAGCTGTCAAAAGTTTATACTTAGGTGGTTATATTGACTCTCTTCTCTAGGGTAAATTTCACCTAGAGAGAGGTTGAAAGAGTAACCGGCTCGGTGGAGACAGTTATATTCAATTTTCTTCCCTCCCCAATTCTTTAACATATGCATCCCTCCCTTCACATATGACAGCTATAGGACTCCAAAAGATGCCATGCATTTTTATATGGGAAGATTGTAGTGTAGCATCATTTAAATAAGAGAATTTCTGTTGGCATTTTTGCTTAAATTAAGAGAATATTGAATAAATACAAGTATATACTGTTTGTACACGTATATTCCAGTGAGATCCTCAAGCCAGTTTTTTCCCTACTTTCCATTGAACCTAGAGCTGATTAGGAGACAGAATTTCCATTCCATGGGAAATTCCAAACATTCATTTGTTTCAATTCCAAACAAAAAGCTGAATTTCTGAAATTTCCCACAAAATGGAAATAAAAAAAAAATCAGGACCATTAAAACATTCTGTTTTTGATAGTGACAAAAAGTTTAGTTTTTTATAGCATTGTTTCAATACATTTTGTTTTAACTTTTTTATATTCTATTAAATAATATATATTCAGGCTCCCCCACTAATTAACACAGCACTCAGTGATCTTAGTAATGTCAGCTCTTTAGTGATTTCAGCTTGTAGTAGGGGAGCCCCAGTGCTGGTGCATCAGCAGCACAAAGTGATTTCAGCACAGCAGCCTGTAATTAGACTCCTAATGGAAGCAAGGTTAGTTCTGACCTTCAACACTGGAGAGAGGTGGTGCAATTGGTGTATCAGGCACCGCAAAGAACCCACACCAACAGGTACAAATACCTACCTCCAACCTCTCTCACTGTCCTGGGTTTTGGAACCCATGTCCCTTGTCTAGTGAGTATCACTTAGGTGATGGTGAGACCCTCTGTCATAAAACAGTTTCATTGTCCTTGATTCACATAACCAGGGTAACTCAGGATAACAACACTTTATTCCTCCTGCCCCAATAACAGCGAAACTGGGGATCCCACAGCCGCCAAAGTGACCATTTTTGGGCTGCTGAAGCTCACACTAGGCGGGGTGGGTGTGCCTATGCAAATGAGATCAGCCCCTGAAGTTCTTTTCCACACTCCCCATAAGTCACCACCAGATGTCAGGGTAGAGCTCATCCTGACTCTGCTTACATCTTCCCCCCAGCCGAGAATTTGTCTTCCCGACAAATCACACCCACTATTATACCAACTCACTGGTTCCCTCCAAAGGGCCTCAGATATCCCACTTTAGCTTCCACAAGCCTGTGTGCTAAATGTATTGCCTCCTCACTAGTCACCCCAGGTGCATCATAAGTTAACCGTTTTACTGGTCTTATTACCCTGTCTCGTCTATTGAGAAGCTCTGTTGCCGTGGTAGAGGGGACATCCTCTTGAGCGATGGATGAAGAGGTTTCCTTTGAGGGCCCCTCGGCTACTGGCATAGGCCCCTGCATTTCTAGTTCTAACAGGGGAGGGTCCAAGGTGCCCAAGGCATCCTCCACCTGTAGATCTCCACTGTCCAATAACCTGTGTGTGTCATCACACGGGGGTCCCACTAGTGGCTCAGGGGTGTCAGGAATGGGCCTAAATACTTCTGCCATGGGGTTTAGGGCGGAAGAGGAGGAGCTCTCTTTTGGTTCAGCTGATCGAGACTGAAATCTTGTCTCCATTCCAGGATACATCATGGTTGTGTCTTCCTCCTCAGACTCACTCTCGGATGTGCTGCATAGGGGTAGGTTAGCTGCAGGGGGCCGGCTGTCCACGTTGGAGGGCGGCTTTGGTCCAGCACCTTCGTTCTGCCCGGTTGCCCTGTTGTGGCCCATCTCATGAGGGGTGCCTACCAATTCCCCCACAGGGAGCAAAAGGTTTCTATGCACTGTCTTTGTCTGCCCTGGACCCTCTTCAGGTTTGATCTTGTAGACCGGCAGGTCTCCTAGCTTTTCCATCACCAAGTAGGGTATTGCCTTCCATCTGTCAGCTATCTTGTGTTTGCCGGCAATACCCAAATTTCGCAACAGGACCCTGTCCCCCGGCTGGAGCTCTTGCAAACGTACCCTAGCATCATATCGATGTTTGTTGCGGTCTGCGTTCTTCCGAGCTGCAGATGTAGCTAAGTGATAAGCATCCCGCAACTTTTCTCTTAGTTGGGATACATATTGCTGATGAGTTTCATAGCTATCTCCATCCTCTGATACACCAAAGCACAGGTCTATGGGTAATCTTGGTTCTCGCCCAAACATCAAGAGATATGGGGTGACTCCCGTAGCATCGTTCTTTGTGGCGTTGTAGGCATGCACCAGAAATGCAACATGTTGGCTCCAGGTTGCCTTCTGCTCTGGTCGCAACGTCCCCAACATATCTAATAGGGTTCGGTTGAACCTCTCTGGTTGAGGATCACCTTGCGGGTGATAAGGCGTTGTCCTAGACTTTTTAATTCCCGCTATCCTCAGCACTTCCTTCAGAAGGTGACTCTCAAAGTCCCGTCCCTGATCCGAGTGTATCCGGGCTGGGAATCCATAAACTGAGAAATATTTTTCCCACAGTACTCGAGCGACAGTGGTGGCCCTCTGATCACGTGTGGGATATGCCTGCGCATATCGCGTATAATGGTCAGTCACTACTAGAATGTTCCCAATATTCCTCTTGTCTACTTCTACAGACAAGAAATCAATGCACACCAGCTCCAAAGGTTTGTTGCTGGTGATGTTCTTGAGATATGCAGCCCTCGTGGGCAGAGTTTTCCTTTGAACACATCGAGCGCAAGTCTCACATTTCCTACGAACATCTTCAGCCATCCGGGGCCAATAGAACCTACAACGAAGAAGTTCCAGGGTCCTCTCCATCCCTAAGTGTCCAAAGTCATCATGCAGGGCCCTCATGGCCAGGGCTCTGTACTCTTTTGGCAGCACTAGCTGTGCTCGTTGCTTTTGTAAAGGGTCGGTGCTCATTCGATGTAACACTCCCTGAATCAGTTTTAGTTTGGTCCATTCTCTCAATAGTAGTTTACCCTCCGGGTTAGGTGGGACAACCGCAGCTGGGCTTCTCCCCTCCCTTTTGGCAAGTAGTGTATCACGAATGTCAATGTCTTGCAGCTGGGCTTCTTGCCAGTCGGCCGCATTGAGCACGGGCAAGGGAGATTGGTCCAATGCAATATAGTTCACTGAAGCAGAAGGCACGCATTCAGGGGGCAGGCCCAAAGCTTCAGCAACACATCCATGAAGACTCTCATGGGCCTCTGGCTCTCGGCGACTCACACTGCAAATAGCTCTCACTCCATCCGTGGGTATCACAGCAACTTCGGGTGCCTGCGGACGCCTGGACAATGCATCTGCATCTACATTGCTTCTCCCTGATCGGTATTGAATGCTGAACTCATAGCTAGCCAAGGCGGCCACCCATCTCTGCCCTGTAGCATCCAACTTAGCACTTGTTAATACATAAGTCAGTGGGTTGTTGTCTGTCCACACCTGGAACTGAGCACCATACAAGTAGTCTCGAAATTTCTCAGTGATAGCCCATTTCAAGGCCAAGAACTCCAGCTTGTGGGTGGGATAGCGAGTTTCACTGTCAGACAGTCCTCGGCTGGCAAAGGCTACGGGTTTACGTCTGCCTTCCACTTCCTGGTACAGTACTGCTCCCAGACCCTCCAAACTGGCATCAGTATGTAGGATAAATGGTTTGCTTGGATCAGCAAAGACTAGGACGGGAGCATGAGTTAGGCGAGTAATGATTTCCTGAAAAGCCCTCTCACATCTCTCATCCCACCGTGGCCCAAACGGTTCGAAGGGGCCATAGTGTCTCTGCACAGGGGGGTTCGGAGGCCTCCTCTTATTCTTGGTCTTAGATTTGTTCTTGTTGGACTGGTATCCCCTGGTAAGATCATTCAGAGGTTTTACAATCGTAGCATAGTTCTTCACAAATCTGCGGTAGTAGCCACTAAATCCAAGAAAGGTCTTGAGTTCTCTGTAGTTACTTGGACGTGGCCAGGTAGTGAGTGCTTCTATTTTTTCGGGGTCAGTACTCACACCCTCTTGGGACACGATGTGACCCACATACTTCACTGAGGTTCGGCAGAACTGGCATTTGTCAATTGACAGCTTCAAACCGTACGCCTCCAACCTATCAAGCACTTTAAGAAGTCTTTCTTCATGCTCCTCCAAGGTTCTTCCAAACACAATCAGGTCATCCAAGTAAACTAACACTTGCAGTAAGTTCATGTCTCCAACGACTTTCTCCATAAGACGTTGAAATGTGGCAGGTGCCCCAGAAATCCCTTGGGGCATGCGTTCGAACTGGTAGAACCCTAACGGGCAGATGAAGGCTGTCTTCTCCTTATCCTCTTCTCCCAGAGGGATCTGGTAGTATCCACTCCGAAGATCCAACACAGAGAACCACTGGCTACCCAGCAAACAGTCTAAGGCATCTTGTACTCGAGGCATGGTGTATTGGTCAACTGTAGTGCGCCTGTTTAGGGTGCGGTAGTCGATACACATCCGGATTTTCCCACTCTTCTTACGAACCACCACAATGGGAGAGGCGTAGGGGCTTCGGGACTCTGTAATGATACCATTCGCGATCAGCTCTTGAAGATGATGGCGTACATCTTCCATCTCAGAGAGAGCAATCCTCCTAGATCTCTCCCTGAAGGGTCGGGGATCTTGTAGCCTGATGTGGTGTTCCACTCCTTTGGCGCATCCCACGTCCCACTCATGCAGTGAAAATACCTTGGACCTCTCGCAAAGCTTCTTCCTCAGGCGATCCTTCCACTCTTCAGACAATGGTGAGTCCCCGAAGTCCAACTTTGCAGGATCCATCACCGGAACTTCAGCTTCACACTGGGGTCTCACAATGGTTTCAGGCTCAAAGATGTCTGCAATCTTCTGCCCTGGTTTTACAAACACGTCACGGCGTGTTTCATTAGCAATCAGTATAGTCACCTCTTCCTGGGCTTCAGCAGGTAGGGTTATGACTCCACTGAGAACCAGCACTCCTTCTGGGAGCCCTCCCTCGGTTGGCTGCTCTACCACTGCTAATGTTCCCTTACTGCCTTTTAGGCAGGTACTCATGACAATCACTTCCTTTTCTGTCATTGCAGGCACCACTAAGGGGACTGGGCCCGCATACCTCAATGTTCCCACTGGCAAATCAGGCATCATTTTTCTTGTGTCCTCAATTTTTCTGTAGGCTGCGGCACAGTGTGTGTGTATCACCAAGGTGTTCAGATATTGGTCCCCTGCTCGCTGTCTGCAGTAATCTGAAAGTACCTTAAAGAGGCAGGAGTTGGTCCCTATTAGCACAGACACATCAGAGGCTCCTTTAGGGTCCGGGCATATTAAAGCAGCAGTGTCCACCTCCTGTCTCACCCCAGCAATCTCTTCTGGGAATTCCAGGTGTACTATGACATACCCCTGATAGGGGTATTCCTCCATGCTGAGGCCACACAGGCCAAGCCCTGTCAGGGGTCGTATAGGCAGATGCCTAAGCATCTGCTGGTAGAAAGAATGGAATATGATAGTCACTTGGGATCCTGTGTCAAGCACTGCTCTACATTCTGTCCCTTCAACCTTTACAGTGACCTCCGCTCGGGGTCCTATCAGTCCTGGTGGGATTCGGGCTGCATGGTTCTTTCCAAGGGAGCCTCCACACCCTGCAGGCCTAGGCGGCTCCCTTCCCAGGCCCTGGGGCCGTTTCCCGACTTTCCCCAGGTGGTCCTCAGCTTTTGATATACTAGCGTGGGATTCTCTGCATTTTGACACCTTGCAGCAATGTGCCCACCCTGGCCACACCGGTAGCAGAAGAAGGATTGTCCTTTTCCCTGTTGTCTCGGTGGGGCAGAGGTTCTAAATGTTGTCTTCTGGACCGTGGTAGCGGAGGGTTCCTTGTACCCTGACGTCTTTGCTGAATCGATGGTATTCTCTAGTTCAGCCACTTTCTGTGTCAGGACCTGCACTCGTTGGGTAAGTTCCTCTTGAGGATTCACCATCAGTGCCTTGGGTGTTCGTATGGATGTTGTGCCAGTCGCCTGGTGTGGCTGTACCTCCCAAACTTCGCCAGCTGCCTGCCTCTCTTCTTCCTCTCGGACCTCTTTTATCAGCCGAGAGTAACTCGGTGGATTGTCTTGCCGTTCCCTTAATCGGAGATGGAGAAGGATTGGGTTCTGATATTGAATTCCTCTCACAATCTGAGCCAATCTAGTCCGGTCCATTTGCTCAACTGCTACTGCTCCCCTCATGATGGCTCTCTGCAATAATTTCTCCAATCTCTGGATATAGGCAGAAACCTTCTCTCCCTTTTGTTGCCTGGCATTGAGGAACTTGCAATAAACATCATCTGAGCCCTCGGTTCTCCCAAAGGCATGATCAAGGGCCTCTAGGCAGTCCGTCACCTTGACCCCAGGGTTACTGAGCTTCAGGGTGCGAATCACATCTAGGGCTGGCCCCCTGAGGCACTCTACTAGTCGCCTTCTCTTTTCAGCATCAGGCACCCCCCACTCCTGCAGCATTTCAGTGGTGTGTTCCAGCCAGGGTTCAAATGCTTCCTCCCCAGGTATTGGGGTGGGACCCCCAGAAAACAATCTCAGTTTGCGATAGGGGCTTGACTCAGGGTGGGGTGGCATAACCTTCTCTAGTGCTTGCCCCAAAGCCTTCGCCCATTCATCAGGTGAAGGAGCAGTCTCCCGGTGTGGGACTCCCGGGTTAAGGCCCAACAGACCCGGCATATCAGCAAAAGTCTTTCCCTCTTTCCCCAAAAAGGCCGACATTTTCTTTAAAAACTCTACATCAGAGGCAGGGGCTGGTGAGGGCTGGCTCCCAGTGGTTATTACTGTCCACTCACCATCTTCCACTGCTATTGTGCCTGGAACCTGTAGAGGGTCCACAGCCGATGGCAGCTCACACAGTACAGCAAAAGCCCCCTCCTCCCTCACAAACATGCGCCCACGCATTTTGCACTTACTCAAGTACTCAGCGGATGCCCTTAAGATAGGTTCTATTGCGCCCTCATCAAACGCCTCCGGCACCCCCGTTACCAGAAGACAGTTCCTAGGGTTAATATTCATCCCCTTGCACCAGTCCTCTAGCAAGTGTAGGGCCATTATACAAACTGTAATTTTTCCCAAATATACCAAATTAAAACAACAAGAAGATATCGGGTTTTCCCAATTTAATGGATCACCCAAGATGTGCTTGCGAGGGGTACTGACCCAGAATCCCGGACGAGCCCCGAAGGCACTGATGGTGAGTGCTGCTGATGCACCAGCACTGGGGCTCCCCTACTACAAGCTGAAATCACTAAGAGCTGAAATCACTAAAGAGCTGACGTTACTAAGATCACTGAGTGCTGTGTTAATTAGTGGGGGAGCCTGAAGCTATTGTGCTAAGCAGTGAGCGGAGCAGTTTGCAGGACGGCTGGTGCAGTGGCTGGCAGAGCGGAGCAGTTGGTGGGACGGTTGGAGCGGCCCACAGAGTGGCAAGCTGAGTCGTTTTACAGGGACGGCTGGAGCAGCTCACAGGACGGCGAGTGGAGCGGAGCTGACCCATTTTGTGGGCACAGCGGGGGCAGCTCACGGAGCAGTTTGCGGGGACGGCTGGAGGAGCGGAGCAGAGCGGAGCAGAGCGGCTGGTAGAACGGAGCAGCTGGTAGAGCGGAGCAGTTCGTGGGACGGCAGGAGCGGCTCACGGGTCGGCTGGTGGAGGTGGAGCGGCTGCAGTGGAACCCCACGGAGAGGCAGACAGGCAGTCAGCCTTGGACCACGTAAGGTGCCACCCTGCGCGCCCTTTCTTTCCCCCCCCCCCTTCCACCCAGGCTGGGGGTGTGTGTGTAACACCCTGCAGATAAACCTTTGAACTCTGGGGCTGCGCTGACCAGGGAAAGAGACTTTTGGGGTGTTGGACTTTGGGGGATTCTTGGGTTGCTGGACTCAAGAGACTCTTGGGGCGTTGGACTTTGGGGACTTTGGGTGATTCTTGGGTTGCTGGACTCAAGAACCAAAGGGAAAGGACACGGCTCAATTTGCTGGGGTGGGTTTGGTCTATGAACTCTAGTTGTGGTGTTTTCCCAATTTAATGCTGATGTTGTTTACCTCATGTTATTAAACATTTGCTGCTACACCGAGGCTCTGTGCTTGCGAGAGGGGAAGTATTGCCTCTTCGAGGCGCCCAGGGGTTGTGTGTAAGATTTTCCCAGGTCACTGGGTGGGGGCTCGAGCTGGTTTCGCGTTACGTTTTGGGAGGGGACCCCTATGCACTGGACCCGGCCCTTGCTGCTATCAACTCGGCCTGGCAGAAGGGTTACAACACTATGAAAACATATTTTATACAGGAGGGAGGGATAGCTCAGTGGTTTGAGCATTGGCCTGCTAAACCCAGGGGTTGTGAGTTCAATCCTTGAGGGGGCTACTTAGGTATATGGGGCAAAATTGGTCCTGCTAGTGAAGGCAGGGGGCTGGACTCAATGATCTTTCAGGGTCCCTTCCAGCTCTATGAGATAGGTATTTCTCCATATATTTAAAACCTTTTGAATTTTTACTCTCAAAAAAATTGTTGAAATCAACACATTCCTGTGAAATGTTTATTTTGATTTTTTGTCAATGGAGAAGTGTTCCGTCATTTTTACATTTTTTTTAAAAGCTCTGATTGAATCATTGCTTAAATACACATTAGTTATATTAGAACAGCCCCTTTCTAGTTATAGGTCTTGAATATTAAACAGTAGAAGATAGAAATTAGGGCTGGCTGAACCAGTTCCGGTAAAATAGATAAAATATAGAAAAATTTCAGCTTAGGTTAGATTCACAAAGAAACATTTTAAGTACCTAGAAAATCACTGGGATTCACACAACTTGAGTTCAGTGCCTAGGACAGTGGTAGGCAACCTGCGGCCTGTGGGCAATCCGCTGGTGGGCCGCAAGACGGTGTTTACATTGACCATCTGAAGGCATGGCTGCCCGCAGCTCCCAGTGGCCACTATTGGCCATTCCCGGCCAATGGGAGCTGCGGGAAGTGGCAGCCAGCACGTCCCTGCAGCCCATGCCTCTACCTGCAGCGCCCATTGGCCAGGAACAGCGAACAGTGGCCACTGGGAGCTGCGGGCAGCCGTGCCTATGGATGGTCAATGTAAACACTGTCTCACGTCCCGCCAGCGGATTACCTTAACAGGCCGCAGGTTGCCCACCACTGGCCTAAGATCTCTATACAGTGAAGAGAGAGAAATAGGTGTCATAGAATGAGATTCAGAAAAGTCAGTACAATAGGAGGCTTCTCGTCTAAGCTAGCCTGGGGAGGTGCAAAGCGGGGGGGCAGGGGCTAAGTCCCACTCTGCCTCCTCTCTCAAAGATGGACATCTCCCTCTACTTGGGATTCTCAGCTGCACACCCTTTCTTGGTGTTAGGTGTGTATGCTGTGTTTTGCAGGGGTGGGGATGGAGGTGTTCAACTGTGGATAAATAACAACAGAATCATTGGTCGGGGTGGGGGTGGAAGAGAGAGTGACTGTGGTGGTTAGAGCACTCCCTGGGTAGGTAGAGACCCAGGATCTAGTCCACCTACTCTAATGACTTACTATTTGCAGTGGAACAGTTTCAAGAGGAGAGACTGAGAAAACTCTCTATCATAATATCTGCTAGTGTCACCAGAGGAGGTTGTGGAATTAATAGATAAACTCAACTTTAACAAGTCACCGGGACCAGATGGCATTCACCCAAGAGTTCTGAAAGAACTCAAATGTGAAGTTGTGGAACTATTAACTAAGGTTTGTAACCTGTCCTTTAAATTGGCTTTGGTACCCAATGACTGGAAGTTAGCTAATGTAACGCCAATATTTAAAAAGGGCTCTAGGGGTGATCCTGACAATTACAGACCGGTAAGTCTAACGTCGGTACCGGGCAAATTAGTTGAAACAATAGTAAAGAATAAAATTGTCAGACACATAGAAAAACATAAACTCTTGAGCAATAGTCAATATGGTTTCTGTAAAGGGAAATCGTGTCTTACTAATCTATTAGAGTTCTTTGAAGGGGTCAACAAACATGTGGACAAGGGGGATCCGGTGGACATAGTGTACTTAGATTTCCAGAAAGCCTTTGACAAGGTCCCTCACCAAAGGCTCCTATGTAAATTAAGCTGTCATGGGATAAAAGGGAAGGTCCTTTCATGGATTGAGAACTGGTTAAAGGACAGGGAACAAAGGGTAGGAATTAATGGTAAATTCTCAGAATGGAGAGAGGTAACTAGTGGTGTTCCCCAAGGGTCAGTCCTAGGACCAATCCTATTCAATTTATTCATAAATGATCTGGAGAAAGGGGTAAACAGTGAGGTGGCAAAGTTTGCAGATGATACTAAACTACTCAAGATAGTTAAGACCAAAGCAGATTGTGAAGAACTTCAAAAAGATCTCACAAAACTAAGTGATTGGGCAACAAAATGGCAAATGAAATTTAATGTGGATAAATGTAAAGTAATGCACATTGGAAAAAATAACCCCAACTATACATACAACATGATGGGGGCTAATTTAGCTACAACGAGTCAGGAAAAAGATCTTGGCGTCATTGTGGATAGTTCTCTAAAGATGTCCACGCAGTGTGCAGAGGCGGTCAAAAAAGCAAACAGGATGTTAGGAATCATTAAAAAGGGGATAGAGAATAAGACAGAGAATATATTATTGCCCTTATATAAATCCATGGTACGCCCACATCTCGAATACTGTGTACAGATGTGGTCTCCTCACCTCAAAAAGGATATTCTAGCACTAGAAAAGGTTCAGAAAAGGGCAACTAAAATGATTAGGGGTTTAGAGAGGGTCCCATACGAGGAGAGATTAGAGAGGCTGGGACTCTTCGGCTTGGAAAAGAGAAGACTAAGGGGGGACATGATAGAGGTATATAAAATCATGAGTGATGTTGAGAAAGTGGATAAGGAAAAGTTATTTACTTATTCCCATAATACAAGAACTAGGGGTCACCAAATGAAATTAATAGGCAGCAGGTTTAAAACAAATAAAAGGAAGTTCTTCTTCACGCAGCGCACAGTCAACTTGTGGAACTCCTTACCTGAGGAGGTTGTGAAGGCTAGGACTATAACAATGTTTAAAAGGGGACTGGATAAATTCATGGTGGCTAAGTCCATAAATGGCTATTAGCCAGGATGGGTAAGAATGGTGTCCCTAGCCTCTGTTCGTCAGAGGATGGAGATGGATGGCAGGAGAGAGATCACTTGATCATTGCCTGTTAGGTTCACTCCCTCTGGGGCACGTGGCATTGGCCACTGTCGGTAGACAGATACTGGGCTAGATGGACCTTTGGTCTGACCTGGTACGGCCTTTCTTATGTTCTAGCTCAGTGTTTAGGGCCCTCACCTCATATGGCAGATACCAGTTCCAATCCTTCCTCCTCAGGTAGAGCGGGGACTTGAACCTGGGACCACCCACATCCCAGATCAGTTTACTAGCCAGTGGGCTAAAAGTTATAAGGGAGGGTCTCTGCCTTCATTCCCTCAGCCTGTTTTGTGTAGACTAATCTAAAGTGGCCTAATCTGGGAGGTGACATCTGAGCACACTTATGGGAGTGGGCCCTGCAGTGCATTTGGGCAGAGGCAGAAACATAGGCATCTAGGAAACTTTTACTGCAAAAATGTAGGTGTCAAGTGAGTTTAGGCGCAAACAGGTTTGGGGACAGCTGAGTGGGAAGATTTTGACTCCCAATGGGGCCTGATTCTGGGATTTAGGTACCTAAAGTGGCAAGTAGGTGCCAAAATCTTTTTGTGAATCTAGCTTCTTGTGTGTATATGTCTGAAATATTTTCTCCCTGAACTTCCTTGTTTGAGGTAAAACAAGAAGCATGACTATGGAAATGACAGACAAAAAGTAAAACCACAAAAATCTTTGATAGCATAATGCTGTTTCCAATTTTCTGATTTTTCAGTTTTTGCAGAGAATGTTGAGGAAATTACAAAATAAATTTTATTTTTGGAAAAATTCAAACACATCTTCTCTCCCCCCTCCCACCCCAGTCTCGTGGTATATAAAATATATAATGATGGGCCACATCCTCCACAAAAGTGAATCAGCCTATTTCCATTATTTTTTTTCAAGATGAAGCAAAAGTAAATTCAATGGACCTACACTGCTTCACTGCAGCTGAGGAATGACAAACTATTAATAAAATATCCTCCTATTACAAAAACAAAAGTGTCACTGTTGTATTCATAATTCAGTATTTTTGTTCATTGCTACTGTACCCTGTTAGTTTTAAAATCCAGAAGAGATAAATGGCTTGGAAGTTTGTTTATAATTTGATACACAGTAATACAGTTTAAAATTTTTGTTTCCTTTTTTAATGATGGTAAGATTTCTAGTTCCACACCTTATTCAGCAGTCTGGCCCTCTTAAGCAAAACATTTATCCATGTGCTTATGTCCCATTGACTTAAATGGAACTGAAAAATGTGCCTAAATGCTTTGCTGATTAGGGATTGACTTAAGCACATATTTAATGCTTTTCTGAATTGGCACTGCTAGCAGTATCCCCCATTATAAAGGAAGAATGCAAATACACACACTTCTAACTTTATTCATGTGAAGGGAGTTCAGTGGGATTTCCCATCTGTGTAAGAACATAAGATTGGATATACTGGTCAGGCCAGTCCATCTAGCCCAATATCCTCTCTCCGATCATGGACAATGCCAGATGTTTCAGAGGGAGTGAGCAGAACATGGCAACTGACCAAGTGATTCATTCCTTTTCATCCAGCCCCAGCTTCTAGCAGTCAAAAGTTTAGGGACACCCCAAGCATGAGGTTCCTTTCTTGACAATCTTGACTAATAGTCACTGATGGATCTATCCTCAATGAAATTCTTTGATTCTTTTTTTAACCCAGTCATACTTTTGATGTTCATAACATCCCATGACCAAAAGTTCCACAGGCTGACTATGAGTTGTGCGAAGAAGTAATTCTTTTTGCTTGTTTTAAGAATGTTGCCTATTAATTTCATTGGGTGACCCTGGGTTCCTGTTATATCTGAAGGGATAAATGACACTTCCTTATTCACTTTCTAAACACCATGCAGGTTTTTATAGACCTTTATCATATCCTGCCTCAGTCATCTCTTTTCCAAGGAGAACAGTACCAGATTTTTTAATCTGTTCTCATATGGAGTTGTTCCATATCCCTAATCATATTTGCTGCCCTTCTCTGTACTTTTCCCAATTCTCATATAGCTATTTTGAAATGGGATGACCAGAACTGCACACCAAATTCAAGATGTGGGTGTACCATGGATTTATAAATGACATTAGGATATTTTCTTTCTTATTATCTATCCCTGCCCTAATGGTTCCTAACTTTGTTAGCTTTTTTGACTGCTGCTGCTGCACATTGAGCAGACTTCTTCAGAGAATTTTCCAGATAACTCCAAGACGTTCTTGAGTTGTAACAGCTAATTTAGATCCCATCATTTTTAATGTATAGTTTGGATTATGTGTTACAAAGTGCATTACTTTGTATTTATCAACATTCAAATTCATCTGTCATTTTCTTGCCCAGTCACCCAGTTTTGTGAGATTCCTTTGTAGTCAGCTTTGGACTTAACTATCTAGAGTGATTTTGACGCATCTGCAAACTTTGCCACCTCACAGTGTACCCCTTTTTCCAGATCATTTATGAATATGTTGAAAAACACTGGTCCCAGTACAGATCCTTGGATGACCCTTCTATTTATATTGTTCCATTATGAAAACTTATCATTTATTCCTACCCTTTGTTTCCTATCTTTTAACCGTTACTGATCCATGAGAAGACCTTCCTTCTTTTCTCCCAAGTTTACTTTGCTTAAGAGCCTTTGATGAGGGACCTTGTCAAAGGCTTTCTGAAAGTCCATGTGCACTACATTGACTGGATCACCTGGTCCACATGTTTGTTGACACACTCAAAGAATTCTAATAGATTGGTGAGGTATGATTTATCTTTACAAAAGCTATCTTGACTCTTCCCCAACATAGTGTGTTCATCTATGTGCTGAAGTTAGGCTTACTGGCCTGTAATTGCCTGGATCGTCTCTGGAGTCTTTCTTAAAAATCAGCATCACATCAGCTAGTTGACTGTCATCTGATACAGAGGCTGATTTAAGTAATTGTACATACCACAGTTAGTAGTTCTGCAATTTCATATTCGAGTTCCTTCAGAACTCTTGGGGGAATATCATCTGATCCTGGTAACTTATGACAGTTTAATTTATCAATTTGTTCCAAAACCTTCTCTACTGACACCTCAATCTGGGACAATTCCTCAGATTTGTAATCTAAAAAGAATGGTTCAGGTATGGGAATCTCCCTCACATCCTCTGCAGTTACTGTAAAGTTACTAAAGTGTGTAAATATGTGTGGAATCAGGGGCTATCTTAACTACTAGTTAAAAGGTATTGTTTTACACAGAATTTTCATGAAACTGGCATTTTAAGAATTAGGTATGAATATTTTTTACAATAGACATTTCATCTTTTTTTGTTACCTTCTGTATATTACTAGAGCTGGCTGGGAATTTTTTGAACAAAATATTTTTTCCACTAGGAAATACTGATTTGTGAAAATCAAAACTATTTGTGTACAGGGGTGTGTGATGTCTGTCCCTTTAAGTGTTTGAGCACTCCTCCCTCCCCAACGCAAAGCCTAAGCAAGCACAGCAGACAGCTGTGTTTGTCAGTTCCATCTGTAGCTGTCTCTTTCTCTGCTGGATCCAGAAATATAACCAGCTGGTTTTGACAAATTTCCCATTTTTGATATTTTTTTGAGGGGGGGGGGGGGATTTGAAACAGTCAAAATGGCTTGCTTTGAATTTCCTCAATAAAAAGTTCTATTAGTGTGGGGTGGGTTTTTTTGGTAAAAATTACTTTTAATTTCAAAATTTAAGTTAATATATAGTAAAAATCCTATTAAAGGTCAAAATTGAAACAAAACATTTCAAAGTGTTTCAATTGACCCAATCCATTTTTTTCCTGTTGGTGAAAATTTTCAAGATTTAGACTTTTTGTCCTGATTCGGGATGGATTTTTTTTTTATCTTAAACATTTTCAGGGATGGGAAAACCCTTCCTGCTCAGCTCTATATATTACCATATTGCTTGTGAACTGTTAGTAATGTCCTCTGGATATTTGTTTACCTATTCAAGACAAAACCAAAGTGGACATCGAGTCATCATTTATTTAAACTTTAGCAAGATTCAAATACTTAGCTTGCAAATCTAATTTAAAAAGAAATCAATAAGAAGAAATAATGTTTTTTGTTGTGTAAAGTACATAACGGTTATATTTTAATGGGCTGGAGGGGGAAAATAACATTGACAAAAAGAAAGCAGTGATTAACAAACAAACCCTATTTCTTCACCCCACGTACATAACAGAGACAAGCTGCTTGAAAATAATGAAAACATGATTTAAGTCATAAGGTCAACAGCATGAAATACATTATTCTGGCTAATGAGACACAAAGGACCTAGCAAATACAACAGCGCTGTTTCTCCCATTGTTGTTTATTCATGCTAAAACATTATAAAGATAAAAATACAATATCAGTACAAGAATCCACTGTTTGTGGATTACCTGTGGGAGCAACATGGATACACACACACAAAAAATGTTGCTAGGATAAAGCTGAGGGACAGGAGGCACATACTGATGTTTTGAATATATCTTACCTTTCAGGAAAGTTGGCTAAAAATAGGAATCCAGAAAATTCTGAAGTTAAGATTGTATTTCCACAGCAAACCACGGATTTACAGTCCAATAGCCACAACCCTAACTGTGCCCAGATAGAGTTGCTACAATGTAGAAGTCTCAGATTGATTTAGAAAACATTGCATTATTTTGTTTTATTTTGTTTTTCAATTCACCTTAAGGGAGTCTGGATATTCAGTTTAGTTATCTTTACGTAAGTGAACTCCATTAAGAGAATGATGATGAAATTGTTGACTTCATTTAGAGACCAATTGTGCCACGCTCTTTCATGAACATCTGGCCTACATGGTTATTTGAAATAATTTTTTCTTGGTCAATATAAACATCATAAAACCTATATCCCACCCATCCTACAAGTGTGAACCTCGGGCACCATAATGCATTTGTATCTTTTGTGACTTAGTCATGTGTTTGTGTAAGCAAAACTACTATTTTGAAATGTTTGGACAAACCTATCTAAACTCATTGGGTTCTACTGAGCTTAAGGTTCTCAGTGGTCATGAAGGATCCCACTAAGTTTTTATAAAGGTTTCCAGGGGAATCTTCAAGAAGCATCTCAAGACTTTCAATAGGGTTGGGCCCCAGAAAGACACATTTCCTGCAGACTTCCCAAGGTCCACAAGAAGTGAACAGCTTAGCAGGCCCCCAGTAGGCATCCCTTGGATTAAGCATAGGATATATGTCAGGAGGGATAGAGTGGATAGCAAAACAGGAAGCTTCCCCCACCTCATCCAGTTTTAAAATGTCTTCGGCATACTGTTGATCTAACATCTGGTGGAATTGTGTTATGAGAATCTTCTAACTGTGAAGAATTTTATAATGGTCTGTTAATTTTCAAACAGCTTGTCTATACAGCATTTTAGAGTGTGGCAAGCTGGGGTGTAAATCTACAGCTCTGTAGCCTTCCACTCACTAAGTGGCCATGTAGACCATGCTACCATGGCCCTAAAAGTTCCATAGTGCACTTTGATCTGCTGCTTATAGTGCATGGCAGTAGGGTCCCCACATCCATTTAGTGCTCATGATGGTAGAGAACTATAGATTTACACCTGGCTTGCCATGCACTAAACTGCCATATAGTTATATCCTAATTAACTTTCATGTTGGTAGTAAAATCCCCATTCATAGGAACAAAGGACAATAGAAATTGCCATAATAGATCAGGCTAGTGGGCCATCTAGTCCAGTATCCTATTTCTGTCGTCACCAGTTATTCCATAATGGACAATTATGGAATAACTTGCCAGGTGATAATTAGGCAAAGGCATTGACCACATTTCTTCTTACTCTTGTCAATTAGTGTTTGGCTTTCTCTTTTGTTTCGGTCTAACCCTAATTTTGAAATTTGAATTAAGAGAGAAAATCTTGGGGAGAGAAAGGGGGCTTGGGAAGCAATTGTTTGTGGATCTTGAAGGAGAGTGGGTTAATTTTAAAATCTGACTCTCAAATAATCTGTTATTTTTTGTTAACTTTTATGTGTTACCAAATGTAGCCAAAATGAATTCTGGAAGCATGCTTCATAATATCTGCCTGGGACTGATGAAAAGTCATTAGTATTGCAATGGAGGTTGAAAAAATTCTCAGTTGCTAATTTCTATTGTTTTGGTTCAATGTTTTTGTTTTGTTTGTGTTATTAAATGAAGAATTAGTGCTCAGGACCAAAATGCTGTGCTCTTTACATGGGTAAAGAGAACCAGCCACCATCAGCTTCCCCACAAAATCACTTGCACCGCAAAACCTAATGTCTGGCATCACCTCCTGTATATTTTGTTTCTGAATGATGGAGATAATTGCACACTGAATCTTGGGACTGGGATTTGGAGAGGCCATTTCCTCACTCCATTTATATTCAAGAAAAAAACAAAAAAATTGCAATTCACAGTGGGTAAATGACCATGCTCTCAAGTGAGACTTAAATGGTGCACATGCCTTGTACTGTCCCTCTGCACAAGGATGAATTTCACCTGTCTAATTTTAATCTGCTCTACTTGATCACCTCAAGTGAGGGTGCTTTAGCACCAATGAAAATGTGCTTCTGAAGAAAATGACTGCAGCTGGAATAAATAACATACTTGTAATGGTCAGTAAGCAGAGCTTATTTGTATTCAATGAAGCTTAACATTAAAGCTCAATTTTCAGAACCATAAAAAGGTTTAGATTTTCCTTGAAATATATGTCAGTGGAAAGCTGTGAGCCTGCTGAACTTCAGGAGCTCCAACTGAGGTGGCATATGGCTTATTCTTGATACTCCCTGGGTGCACCATCCACTTCTTTGTTTATGCCTGTAGGCTGAGAGTTTCAAAGCTGCCGCGTGGATTTAATTTTAATGGGAACTGGGCATTCAAATCCCTCAGGTGGCTTTGAAAAATCTCATTGAAGTAAAACTTGTGCTAGATGGCTGGATATCTCAACATAGATAGAGGCTAAATGCTGTTCACCTTGCCCATGTGAGAGAAGCCCCATTTACTTCAAAAGGGACTACTGACATAAGGCAAGCAGGAGGCAGGTGTTGGCACTAATGAGAAGGTCATTGTGTTGTCTTGCAGTTGTCACTCGTGTGATGCAACAGACTGACCAGATCAGGCATGACAGAAAAATTAACTGCTGACAGCTGATGGAAAAGATAATAATGTTTCCTTTTTAAGACTTCTAATTTTGTTCTATCGGGTTTTTTTCACATTTAAGAGTCAGTGAGATGGTTCAGAAAAAATAAGAGGCTGTCCAAACTTCACCTGCATTGATTTTAAAAATTAGAAATGTTGGAGGGAAAAAGCTCTGGAATGAATTTTCCACGAAACTCTGAAGCTCCCGTTATAGAGGAGAATGATTGCCCCATATCAGTTCAGTGCATTCACAGATTATAAGGCCAGAACGGAACATTTTGATCATCTAGTTCGGCCTCCTGTATAACAGAGGCCGTAGGACTTCCCTGAATTAATTCCTGTTTGAACTAGAATATATGTCTTGGGGGGAGGGGGGGGGGGGAAATCTACTCTTGATTTACAAATTGGATGCATTGCACTGTGCAAATTCCACTTGTGGTAAACGTCTGGTTATAAGGCCTTAACCTGAATTCCTTATGCACAGGGTCTTCAGGACTGGGACATTAGTAAACTTGTCCGGGGGGAGGCGGATATGGGTTTAAAACAAGAGGGCCACTGTTCCTTTTTCTCTGCAACCTCCCACACCTTCTACCTTTGCTGGGCCTAAGCTGGTTTGTCAGTGGATGCTAGGTTGCATTATCTGCTGTTTTCTAATCTAATGCATTCTAAACCCTCCCTAGGATGGGGATGATACACCACGGGTTGTTCTGGTTTGTGGAAGCCCCAAAATGTACTAGCTTTGAAAAGAGTAGCTTGGCCACAGCCCAACAAAATAAGTGTCTGATGTGAGAATCATCTTAAGCTGTTTATTGTCTAAACCCATAAAGGGGATCACAGAAAAGGACTTAAGAACAACCAAAGAAATGAATGGGACAAAGAAGGATGATTTGTTTGGGTTGAGAGGCTGGGGAAAGGCTGTAAGAAGACAAGAAGGCGCTGAGAGAGCAAAGTTCACATAAATTTGTATAGTTTCCAACTAAGCCTGCAGAAATTCAGAGGCTTATCAAAATTGAAATGACAACTTTGCCTTCCAGTATTTGTAAAATGTTTGTTTGTGGTTTTTAAAGATGTGTGGAAATAAATTTGCTTTAAAGACTGTAATAACCTTTCTAAATGGATAATATAGGAGGCCATACTCTTCAGGAAATGGGATATAATTAACCTACTGGTTTACCATTTAACGGAGAGATAGAAAAGACCTCTTGGGTGTTCTAGTCCATTCCCAACAATGCAAGGTTATTCTCTATAGCACATTTCCTAGTGCACTGTACAATTTAGTTTTAAATGTGCAATGCGGCTATGTACATTTTCCACACCTATAACACATTTCATTCTCTGGAAATCATTTCTGATATTTGGCCTCTGCCTTTTCCCATTCTTAATTTAGCACAGTTCCTCCTAATTAAATTTGTTGCAGATCCCTAAAAAATTCTTCTCTCTCTGATTATTACTTTCATGGTAGTCATACTGAGATGAAGGCCCCATTTTACACATATATATTAAGAGAGATTTCTTGCTCCAAAGAATTTACAGTTTAAATAGACAAGAGAGAAGTACTGTGGTGTCTGTTTTACAGATAGGAAACTGAGTCACAGAGGAATTACATGACTTGTCTAAAGCGTCACAGGCAGTCTGCGATAGAGCTGGGAATTGAACCAAATTCTCCTAAGTCCCATGCAATGATCTTAACCACATGGCCATTTTCCCACCTCTCTTAGCATTTATAATGTTCAGTAATTTGTTTTCACATCCCTCCACTAGCCAAGAAATGCATACTGACATAAATGGGCACAGCATCATTGAAATCAATGGCACTATGCTCATGTACAGCAGCTGAAGATTTGAAGCATTGTCTTTAGCTTTCATTCTTTCTTCCTAAGTCAGTCCTTCCAGCCCCCTAATCATTGATAAAATATCCAGTTAGAGTCATTATAATCATACTGTTACTTCCCTTAGTATTTGCAGTCTAAAATTGCACGGGACTATTTTAGGAGCATAACACATTACAAAATCATGTCTGTCTGCTGTCCACTATCAACCTCAGCTCACTTCTAGATTTGCTTCCAACTAAATAACTGTGTGTTGGATTATATTTTTGGAGCCGTATTTAGTTGCATCTTTATCAAATCAAACATATCACTTTATTTTTCTGCCCATTTTTCTAATCTCTTGAAATCCCATTGTGTTATTTCTCTGTCCTTACTGTTATCTACGACTCCTCTGAACCTCTGTATTTTATTAGCATGCAGTTTATCCCTCTGTAAAAAAAAAAGTTAAATAAGACTAGGCCTAATACGAGTCTCTGTGCTAACACTAGACGCCTCCCCTTTGTGTCAAGTGTTGTTGTTGTTGTTTTTATTACCCTTTTTTTTGCCAGCTTTCATTTTCCCCCAAGATATTTTGAATTAATTTAGAAATATTGCTTGAAATTTTTTATATTAAAATTTAAATACATTCCATTTTCCATTTTTTCTTTTTCCATAGAAGGGTGGAGTACATTGCTACAAAGTCATCTTTACTTTGTAATAGTCCAAACTTCTTTTCTACAGTATGAGAGCTTTGCCAGTATAGCTATACAGTATATTATATCAACAAATTGCTCCTTGTTTGGATGCAGTTCATACCAGTATAGCTGCAATTTTACTGGCATAGCTTATTCTATTCTGACTAGGAAAGACAAAATATAGTGGCTAAAGTACAGTTTTGCCAATATAACTGTTCTATGCCTAGGAGATTTTACTGGCACAGCTATGTCAGTCAAGGATCACAACCCTTCACACCCCTGACCAGATACATGTACAGTCACTAGTGTAGATGTAGCCATGGAGAGTGCAATAAACAGTCATAGGGTTTTGTGAGTGTGTGCTTTGGGGAAAGGATGAAGGTGTAAAGGAAGAAGAGATGGAGACAAAAAGAAGCGACTTTATTACAGTCTACAAGTACCTATGTTGGGAAGAGATTTCTGATAGCTGTTTAAGAGAAAAAGGCAAATGAGATCTAATGGTTGGAAGCTGAAGATAGACAAATTCAGACTAGAGAAGTAAGGTGCCTCAAAATCTATAAATCTATGAGATCAGTATGTTACCACTAGTGTGAGTGAGTGGAGAATTAAACAGAAAAATAAAGACAAACACACACTAATTTTCTTTGATAAGTATTTGTCACTCTGGACAAAATGAAGTGCTATGATGTCAGAATTCTAATCATGCATTGCAACTTGCCAATGGCGTTATTTCATTTGCATATCTCAGTTTGGGATTGGGTCACCTCTTTGAGTTTTCTAAACAAACCAGGATAGACAGAGATATAGATGCTTAAGTCCATCTTTAATGAGGACAGCAGTTAAAGACATGCTCAACTTTATGCATGTTTTATGTTTCATTGAAATAAGACATAAGGACATGCTTAAATGCTGTCCTGAATAGGGATACTTTATTTAAAGTCCTTAAAAATCCATTAGTTCTTCTTTTCCTGCTGTCTTAAAATACAAGAACAGGGAGTAACTAGGTAAAAATAATGGAAGATACATTTAGATCAAATAAAAGGAAATATATATTTTTTTCACATAGTATGTAGACAGACTGTGGAATTTATTTTCAGAGAAGATTACAGAGTCAAATGCATGTGCATATGGATTTATAAGAGAAGAGGATATTTTTATGACCTGTTTTATCACTGATACTTGTGCATGTTAAGAGAAGGGTAATTAAGTTTCACAGTTAAAAGTATAAGCAGATCATTTCAGCTGTTAGGTTGGAATCATTTCTACTGTGTATTGCACTGAACATTGGCTAAGTTCATTGTCCCCTCACCCCTTCCTTTGAAGCATCATGTTATTGAATATGGCCAGAGGCAAGATATTGAACTCAGTGGACCAATGTTCTTTTCCAATGGCAAAGCCTATATTTCTGTGTAAACAATATATATTGGAGATCTCCAAATTTCTCCCACAGAATGGTAGAGATAGAAATGTTGCGACAAAGCATGCATAATGCTGCTTGGTGAATGACTAAATCTGAAAATCAGTAAGCCTTTTATTAGTTGGATTAAAAACTAGGCTGTTCATTAACCAGAATGGAACATTGTGACAGTTTTTCACAGGGATATTTTTTTTTCTTTATAGAATCATGGAAGATAGAGATGGGGTAACCCATTTGAAGGATCTATTCCAGCTCTTTGCCCATGCAAGTCTGTTCCCCACAGTACTGGGGTATTTTATAGTGCTTTGTCAAGTTTCAAGTTTTGAATGTCACAAGATAAAGAGTTTCTGCCATTTCCCAAGAGAGACACTTCTAAAATTTAATAGATTCCATGTCAGGAAGGTTTTCCTGACATTCAGCCTAAATTTTCCCTTTCTTAATGTCATGCCATTATTCCTACTTATAGTTCTGTTAAATACCATCACGTAAAAAAAGAGAATAATTATATAAAGAAATAAATTGGAAGATCCTAATCTACACTAATTAAACAGAATATGGACATAGTGCAGTACCTTTCAAAACTATATTACAATATTCCTTCTCATGTATCATTCATGTGATGCAGAGCTCGATTCTCAAGGCAAAAACGTATTATGAATCCTGAAACCTCCAAGCTCAGTCTTTGCTTTGGACCACCGGTATTTATATCCACTGCAATGTAAATAATATTCAGATTTTCTCACCCCTAATAAATTATATAAAATAAAGAGAAAATCACAGTACTTGGAATATTGTATGGGTTCAAACTTACAAAGGTTGCAATGAAGTTGATTCAGCTTAAGAAGAAATTTACTCTGTGGGTAGAAAGTATGAAAAACGTATCTGAAGTGTACTTAACTCTCAAGTGGCCTTCCGCATGATCCATAAGGATATTTAATATGCACCTCAAGCACAGACTGAGCTAATTTTGAGAGTATTACAATTGTTTGTTTTAAAACCATCAATCTTGAGGACTTTTTGAACTGATAAATTACCAATCACTTTAGTAATTTGGGACAGCAGTTTTGGTATATTGGTTATTTTAAGAGCTAAATGCCAAATTCTATACTGACTGAAACCCTGTGAAAATTTGTTGATATCAGTGAGGTTGCATGGGCTGCAAGCCACCACAGAATATGTTCATATATCATCTAATCAGTCAATATAAGCCACAAGGCTCAAAAGTTGTGGGTTTCCTAAACGTTTGTGATTTAAAAAAAAAACTTTTTGAAAATATCATTCACATACATTACAGAATCCTTGGCTGAATTCATTTTCAAGCCTGATTCATTTTTAATTGCCAACTATACCCTGAGAATCTTTGTTATTAATCAGTCTAGCCTCCCAGCTCTGTTATGTCATGCATATAAATAAAAAGCTACAGATGTTCTTGAAGTAAAATGATTATATTGTAACTAAATATTTACCAACATACAACTATAATAATGGTGAAATTCTGGTATAAGAATCCATATGAATAGCCCTATTTAATCATTATATCTAAACAAACAGGTCCTAAACAGGTCCATTTTAAATAAGAAAAAAGTGTGGTTCCCAAATCAGGTGTGAGTATAAACACGAAAATCTCCATCTACTAGGCATTTCAATGTGCAGATAGGCCAATTAAGTTATAATTGGCACAAAATAGCACCCCCACAAGTTGTAACAAACTTTACTTTCATTTGAACTACACTCAGGCACGAAATTCTTTCTTCCTTTGAAAAATGAAAGCAGTCGTTCCTGATATGATCCTTACAACAAAAAGCTCACTGATTAGTATAATCAAGAGACAAGCACATTAGTACCAATGACATCTGGCTTTTGCAAAGCAATTTTTGATCCGTGTAGTTGAATGAGTGCAACAAGTAGTTATCAGTAAAATTGAATTACAGCATACATTAAAATGAAAATACACTGCTCAATTCAAATTAATGGATTAGATTACCCATTAAAGGTAGGTACTTAAAAGAAAAAAAAACAGATCATGGATACAGATGAGCAATAGGTAGTACTTAATTACACACCCACTTTAATTATATGGAGAAAGGAGTATGACATATGGAAGAAAAGAGTCTATGGTATTTTACCTTCATAGTATATACTGTTAAAATAAGCTTCCCAGAGAATTATGCAAAATAGAACATTTGAGAACTTCCTGGTCTCAGCAGTTTCACAGAAATAGTGCTTCTCCCACACATAAACCAGGTGCTTTACTCTGTTTGGTCAGCTACAAGAGGATAACTTAGGTTCCTTTTGTTGTATTCTTCATTGAAATGCCCTCATCTTCCTTCCTTCCTTCCTTTTTTTTTTTTTTTTTTAAATCTAAGTTGCTTACCTCAGTATAGAACATAATCGTATTGTTGCCATAATGGATTTCTTGCCTTCTTGCAGTATACACAATCAACTTATGAGCATTACTGCTAGCAAGATTTATTTCTGCTGTTCCCTTCATCTGGCCTCACTTTTTTCCTGAGAATTCTTGATTGTCTTTCAATGTAGATAAGATACTATCCAATGTCTTGACTGTGGATAAATAGAGATTCTGCTTCACAAATAAACTCAGAGAAGCCAGAAAGTTGTTTCTTAGACTCTGATTCAACAAGGCGTTTCAACACATGCTTAAGTGCCAATGAAATCAGGGTAAACATGTCATTAAGTGCTTTGTTGACTAGGGATCAACTGCTGAATTGGGGCCTTTTTTCTCTGAAACAGTTATTCCAGAGCTGCAGGATAATTTAATGATTTTAGGGCCAAATTTTCCAATGTGTGCACAATATTTTGCCTCCACTCTGCATGCGTCCACCTTATGTTCACAGTCCTGATTTACATAATGAGGTGTTTATGTGCCTAAGTCTGGTGCATACGAAAGTGTAGGCAGCCTTCATTTGAAATGTTGGTCCTTTATTTGCCTTTACCAAATGTGCAATGGAAGTAATTGCCCATGTTAAGTAATCATTTTTATAGAATAAGATACAGAAAGACAGATCTTAAATGCTAATGTGCTCTGGAAGTAGTGTGGGTCTAGTTCAGGGATTCTCAGATTGTGTTGCCTGACTCCAAAGATGATCACAAAAAGTTGCCTGTGGGGATGCCAGGCTGCATTCCCTGCCAGAAGCATTCTGCAACATCCAGCTGATACATTTCCCCCAGGCTCTGCATGCTGATAGAGAGTGAGCAGAGCACAGGAAAAAGAGACAGTTTATAAAGGCTCTAGGGGTCAGAGGCACCCCAATGCATTTCTCATGCCTAAACTCCAGCACCATCCTCAGACCAGGAGAAGATAGACATTGCCCCACCTATCACATCTGTGGGGCCCTAGCCAGTGGGTGTGCTCTGAACATGCCTATCACCACACAAAATGGCCAAAGCACGGTGTACGTGAAAGGTGGCTGACTCCCTCTAACCTTAACCTATGGGTGGGGATCTTCCATGGGACATGGAAGAAATCCAATTCAAGTCCCACTTCTGTCTGATTAGGCAAAGAGATTTTTACAGGGCTTTCCCATCTCTAACGCAAGTGCCATAGCCACTGGACTATGGGATATTGTGAGGTGGGGCTCTCATTCTTTCCTGTTGAAGTCATTCCACTTTGTATTATTAATTAAATACTAATTGGGTCACGGAGAAAGTGAGAATGTCTCTATAGTTCAGTGGTTGGCACACTAACTTGAGAGATAGGATTTGAACAGGGGTTTCTTTTCTCCTCGAACTGAGGGGGGGGGGGGGGAANGGCGGGGGGGGGGGGGGGGGGGGGGGAATAAAAGCTGGGTTTCCCACATCTGAGCTAAATAGTATCATCCATTCCCTGGCCAATTTATATGAAGATAGATGTATGCTGCTGCTGCTGCTCTTGCAAGAAACAGTTTACAAGCCTGACTACAGGAGAGAGTGACCAGCTCTGGAATGCAAACAGAGATAGGTGTATCCCCCCAGCCCTGGTGAAGGTGAGAGGGGTGGGATTTAGGCAGGGCTTAAATTCTCAGAGACTATTTCCCGGAGACCCCCTATACTACCCCCATTTGGGGCTCTGGGTTTCAGCTGCGGGCGGGGGTGGGGGTGTCTCGAGGCTTTAGCCCCGTGGAGGGAGGGAGAACACCAGGGTTTGTGGCTTTAGCCCCATGGGGAGGCGCCGGGCCTCGGGGCTTCAGTCCCACGGGGTGCGCTGGGTGTCCCGCGGGTTTGAAAATATTTACCGGCTGAATTTAAGCCCTGGGTTTAGGACACACCTCTTGTTGTCTGCTTTTGGCTGTCTTAGATTGCTCCACACCTAGTGAACTTGCTTTTGTGGATCTCATTCTCAGGTGCCTGTCTCTCCCCATGCATTGTATAGGGAGCCTTGGTGCCCAGCTCAGGGTTTGCAGACTCTGCTAGGTGCCTAAAAGTCCCTTTGGGGATGGGCCCCTATCCCCAGTGCACACAGCTGCCTTGCCTACACCTCAGCCATTTTTTGAAAACTTCATGGACATTAGGTGCCTGGTTAGGTGCTTATATCTCTAATGTATGTGCCTATCCAGCTTAGAGAATCTCCACACTGTTGAGCAGCCTTCTCCCTGCACTGCCAGACGTCCATGAAATCCAAAGGACTCCCTTGTGCTCACTCCGTGTCTGCATCTCTCAGCTTGAGGTAGATAGCTTGACCTCAGGCAACCCAGACAGAAAACTGATAGTGATGAATTTTGCTCTCACAGCCTAAGTCTTGCAAAGGGGGTCAGGCTGGGAGAGGGAAATCAAGGTGGCCACCAGGCATAGGGTAGTGAGAGAGAGAAAAGGGAGAGTCTGTGTGGGAAGAAGAGCTGTGGTAGGAAGACAAAGGAGGCTTTAGAAAACCTAATATGTTTTCAATATATGTAGTACAATGTAATCTCTCCCCCCCATTTTGTAATTGATTTTCAGGATCTTTACTGTAATCATTGCATTTGCCCTGCAGAGGTAAGGTTCCAATTTAGTCCTTGAAATATGGCTCAAGTTATGCTGCCAACCCATATTCATCTTTGCCAAATGTTTACTCATTCTGAATCTGTATGTATTTAAAGAGCTTGGTATTTTCTTCTTGGTCCTGCAACGGCATGTCCTATCCTTTTAAATTTGCATTTAGTTTTAATGTAAAGAGATGTAAATCTGTACCAGAGAGGCAGTAGCCGTACTTGACTTAAAATTGTATAACATTTGTTTCCTCAATAACCATCTTAAACACCAGATGGACGATGAAAATTGAACATCCACTTTGTCTACCGCATTCTTGCTAATACACAGACAGCCTTTTAAAGAATTTCCAATGGATATAACACATCAGGTCCAAATAAAAGGGAACATACCACTCAGCAGGATGATGTAAGTTGCTTTGCTGCTGCAGTTGGGTTGTGTTTTGTTTATCTTTGACAGAATGGTCCTAGTGGCCACATATTGCACATGTCATTGTTCAGTTACATTGCAGGAGGGTCAGTTAATAAACCAGCAGGTACAGATTGGAGAATAAGCAATGCACTGTATTGTTTCACACTTCTGTGGCTTCACAAGAACCATGTGGCCTTCTGAAAGCCTTCAATTGCTTTGCTTATTTTTATGGTATAACTATATATGGTGGGTGGGAGCAGGCAGCTGTGCCTATGGCATTGTCATTAGTCTAATAATAGTAATATACTCTGCCAGAGTGGGACCCACCCAAATGAATGCATTTTAAAGAAAGGAACTATTTAAAAAGATGTACTTTCTGTGAAAGAAACCAAAATATATCGGACTACACTGAAGCCTTCATAAATGAATAATTGGGAAAGAAATAGACTTGTTAAATGCATAAATCTCTCATGTCTAAAAGAGGGAAAGCAATAGAAAAGCAATCTGATAATGAATACATTCTCCATGTATTAGACTTAAATATATTTCATAAGAACCTAGGGGCCCTCTGAAATTAATACCTCTTTAAGAAATAGATCTGTTAAAAAATTATATTTTGCTGCTACCTAGTTATCAGTTTGAAAGGATTTTATATTTTATTTATGACTTAGCATAGTAAATGAAGTCAGCACTGACTTAAACTAGGTGCATGGGGAGGAAGCCTAGATGACAGTGACAGGGTGTACCAACCCCACACTGGTGAGGTTAGGGTTAAGGATTTGCTCTGGACACAGGAGGCCATGCCCCCTAATCCTTGCTGAGCATGCTCCCAGAGGAGGGAGAGTTCAAAAGGGATCAACTTAGCTCAGTTTGGATGGACTGAACAGGAAACCTATTGGGTGCTGCAGTGTTCTGCAGAGAAATCACTGGGCCTCACAGTCAAGCCACTGCCACCCTTCAATCGTGGGGCTGAGGATGATGAGTCACTACTGATAGGGAAAGATGCTCCAGAGAGTGACCCAAGAGGAACAGAAGTAGGAGTAGGAAGTGACCCAGGGAATAGGTGAAAAGGTGCCTGCCCCTAGGCCATGTAATTGGACCTTATTTTGAAGGGCCCAGGGTTGGAACTAGGTAGAGCAGGGTAGGCCTTGGTTCCCTCTACCCTTAGTAACTGATTCTCGCTGTTGGACAACATTGGCACTGGCACTGGCCAAAGCCTCTCACTATTGAAGGACATTGCCACTCTAGCGGCTAGGCAAGGTGGCCACTGACTCTCGCCACTGGGTGACATAGCCTGGAGTATTGCCACTAGACAATACTACTTGCCTTGCAAACAACACCCCCACCCCCAACATTGTCATAAAGGCATAAAAGGGATTGCTTTTTAGAAGCGCTGAGCACTTGTAATTCCCTTTGGCTTCAGTGGAGTTGTGGATGCTCAGAACATATGAAAATCAGGCCCAGACAGTCGAATTCTGCTGTGTTACATCCCTGTAAATCTGGAGTAATTCAAGTGCAATCAATGATAGTGTTGTTTACTTGTGTTACAGTAGCACATAAACGCCCCAGTTTAGGTCAGATCACCTAGTGCTAGGTGCTGTGCAAACCCAGATTAAGAAATGGTCTGTCTGAAGAGTTTACAGCCTAAATATACGAGGGTGGGAGAAAAAATGAGGCACAGAGCAGTGAAATGATGGTCCCAAGTTCACACAGCAGTTCATTGGTACAGGTAGGAATAGAATTACCACTGGTCTCCTATATTCCATGATAATAAATCTTGATGCTGCAAGGTGCTCGGCACTCTGGCCCTGATCCAGCAAAACACTTAGCCATATGCTTAACTTTAAGCATGAGTAGTCCCACTGAAGTCCCCTATTGACTACACACATGCTTTGCTAGATGAGGGCCACAGTGCTCAGCATTTTGCAAGATTCAGCTCTGAATGAGGCTGGTAGAAGACAGCAGAATGTGGCCCATAGCAGATGCTGTTAATTTTGATTCAGCTGATTTTGTTTTTCAGTTAGACTTATCCTCCTGACCAAGCAAAATTTGCTTCTGTTGTTTTCATCTTTTTCTTAATGAAGATAATGTTCTTTTTAAATGGATTTTAATTCTGATGTTCTCAGTTGCCTAGCCTTTCTTGTTCCTTCAAATGACAATTGTATGGCAGAGGCTGAAAGCAATCTCAGCATTCTTTCTGGACAAGTGTAAACAACTCCTACACTGCTCTGCTAATATTAATGTATTTGTTATGTTGCCTGAAGACACTCATAACTGGTTCATAAAACTGATGCTGCCTGAAAAGGCTTTCTTTCTCTCTCTCTCAAATTGTTGTGACTTCCCTACACAGCTCATCTATGCTCTGGTGTGTACTTATTTTTTTTTTCATTTCTAAGACTAATAACTTTCCTTTGTTCCCTGTTCTTCCTCCTCTTTATTCATTAGATTCCACAATGCTCTCTTATATATCAGTTATTGAAGCATTAGAATATTTGTCAGTTAAAACCTACTCCAGAATTATCCAACATATTTAGTGAATTTAGACCTTTTTCTTTTTCACTAGTGGTGAAATTCTGGCCCTTATTGAAGTCAATGGCAAAACTCCTATTGACTTCAAAGCAGGCCAACATTTCTCCCTAGACATTCACAGACTACAATTATTACATACTCATTTGGTATTCAGCAGCAGTGGTGTTAAGGAGCTGACTCTCTGAGGACCAACTGGATTAGCAGCGAATCTGACTCCACAGCGAGGACCAACTTGACCAGCAGGAGCAGTAAAGCAGAAAGCTGACTCTACCGTGAAGCCTGACGGAACCAACAAAGGTAGAAGCAAACCAGAGATGACTCCATGGCAAAGTCAGACTGAACCAGCAGTGTTAACAGTGAAAAATCTCTGAACTGCACGAGGTGGCTGCACCTTGGAGTCAAACTTGGCTGAACAGTTCCTTCAGGACTAGAGCAGACCAACAGAGGACAGCCACCCTCAGATGTCTTTGGCTACCACTGAGACTGACTCTGTCAGAAAGCGGAATTGTTAATGGGAGAGGTTTGGGGTGTGACAGTGTTCTGGGACTCCATCAGCCAGACATTAAGACTGAGAGGGGTGAACCAAACTGCTAATCTATTCATTTGGGTTGCTCAATTTCTTATATGAATATGTAAGTATATATACTGGTTATGTGTGTGGGGGGGGTGGGGGGGGCGGGGGACACGGAGGGTGGAGAGTCCAGGTATATTTCCCAGAAATAAGAGTTGAGTTCTGGGTAGGAGCTTCAGCCACAGACTGATTTTTTATTTTTATTTTTATTTTAGTTTTTATAAAGAAGAACCCCGAGACACTTGGAACCCAGTCTTTGTTTCTGCCATTGGCACCTGGCAGAAGTGTCACACTATTTATTGCAAGTCTTTCTTTGAGTAATAGATATTCATAATTCAATAGTCAGGCTTGGTAATGTGGTAACTATAGTATTGTTTCTCTTCTTTCATTGGATGATCTAACCAAAACTAATTTGCTTTGTGTTCTTCACTGTGATCATTGGGACAAGAAAAAAATTCACACACAAATGTTTCTATAAAACAAGGTTACACCCCCTTTTTTTTTAAACCTGAAAGCCTCTATTTCCATATGCCTTATATTTATCTGTCAGTTGATGGATTGGTACATTGATTTAATGAGGTCATATATTGTCTCACCAGTTCTATTTTGTAACAATTTAAGGTTCAGTCTTTGATGCCGGATTGAGTCAAAAGCTTCTTGCAATTTTGGCAGAGAAGTTATGGCAAGCGGTTTGTTTACATTAACTTGTACTTGTTTATTGTATACCCCCCCTCGTGCCTGGAGTAAGTTTTATTTTTATTGGGTAAAAGGTAGATATTATCATTGTTATTGAACTGAGGGCTCTCCTCATGTGATGATAGATTGGTGTCTGGTAGAGGAGATATTTGGATTATTCTCTTCTTTTGTTTAGTTCCTTGAATATTTTATCTGCAGTATTTTGTTTCTAAGAGTTTCTCTAGTTTCTTCTGAAGATGCAAAGTGTGAAGTATTTTTTATTTTATGGTTTTTTTTAAAAAATGGCCAGCATGGTTCTCTTTATTATTATTATACTTTATTTGCTCTTTGTATAGTGCTAACTCCTACAAGGACCAAATCAGGACCCCATTGTGCTCGGTGCTATACACACCAATAACGAGAAAGTCCCAGCTCCAGTAAGCTTAGAAGTCATTTACCGTACATTAGCTACAACATAAAACCACAGTGTCTTTTTGGTATTTGATGGCTAATGTTAAGAGAGAAAATGGTAAATGCTGTGAAGTAAAAACCTTCATTTGGAATGGTGGGTTATGCTTGGTTACAATACTGAACTAAGTAAAGGACTTAAAAGAACACCTTATATGCCATTAGACTAGATTCAGTCTGCTGCAGGACCTGGGCAGCAAGTGCCCAATAGTGGGAAAGTATGCTCAGAGATGTGGGAGGTGAGTATCAGAAGCACAAAGTGGAAGGGAATGGAAGGATGGTCTAATGGCTAGGGGATTCAGAAGACATGACTGCAATTCCTTATTCAGCCATAGATTTTCTGTGTAACCTTGGGCAAGTGGAATTTCAGATTCTTCTGCAACACATATTCATCAATGAAATAAAGGCAGGCCTGCTTTGTAGCCTAGAATGTTTTTAATTACCGTAAGTCATTATTTCAAGTTACAGTCAGTACAGACTGCAGATGATTTAAAGGACTTGATTACACAGACCACAGTGATTGAGGTACAGACCGTCTCCTGAGGACTAACAACTGGTTGAGAGGAGTTTAAGGAAGGAATACCGCCAACAGCCATTAAACCTAGTCAGTTATTAAACCCCAGGAAATGCCTGCACTTCAGTCAATATCATATTACAAGCTTAAATAAAGAGAGAACCAAATTCTGCTCAGGTGTAATTCTGGAGTAACTCCATTTACTTTGAATTTACTCTGATGTATCTGAGTGCACCCACACCTTAACTGTGTTTCCAGTTCTGCTTGCCCCATCTCAAAGAGGATTTAGTGGAACTGGAAAAGGTTCAGAGAAGGGCAACAAAGGTGATTAAGGGTATGAAATGACTTCCATATGAGGAGAGACCAAAAAGATTAAATCTGTTCATATTAGAAAAGAGATAATTAAGGGGAGATGTTATAGAGGTCTATAAAATCATAAATGGTGTGGGAAAAGTAATAGACTAGTGTTATTTACTCTTTCAAACAACACAAAAGCCGTGGGTCACCCAATAAAATGAATAGGCAACATAGCATGTTGTAATTGCCAAAGGTATAATGAGGTTAAAAAAAGAATTAGATAAGTTAATGGGAATAGGTGTATCAATGGCTATTAGCCAAGATGGTCAGGGATGCAACCGCATACTCGGGGCAACCCTAAATTTCTCACTGCCTGAATCCTGGAGGGGAAGACAGGGGTGGATTATTCCATAATTGCCTTAATGTGTACACTCCCCCTGAAGTCTGGTACTGGCCACTGTCAGAGACAGGATGCTGGGCTAGATGAAGCTTGGTCTGATCTAGTATGACAGTTCTTATGGTAGCAGAAATTGGCCCAAAGGCATTTGCATTTTTGATAAAGTGGTACATGGAGGGTATTTCAAAAGACTCAATGTCCTGTACAATAGACAATCAGATTACTTCAATCATCCTTTAACATTAAATTCATTTGAGAATGCAGTGTATTGCACTGCTACATGAATTACACCATTACTATTTTAATGCTCAGGGAGATTCCCACCACACTGACAGAAACAGTGTGCATTATCTCTATAAAGTCCCTAAGCAGTAGAAGGATGCTGAACTCCGTCCCCCACATAATATATGGCAGAAAAAGCATTTCCAGTAATATCTTGCAATTTCCTACATGAGAATTGTAAAATGTTCGGAAATCAACCTACTGCATAACACCACATATTCAAATGTAAGACACTAAACAATATAGGCAGTGTGCCGCAATTATATTGTGAAAAGATAACAAGTATTTATGTAAGTAATGGGGAAAAGATGGTAAGATTAAATTACGTTTTTTGTCAAATGAGTTTGCAATCATGTGGAATTACCTTGCTTAGTATTTAGTGGAATGTTGTCATGTGTTGTGTTCTGCTTTATGGTGAGATAATGCAAAAGTATTAATCCAGTAATTTGCATTGCTATTTCATTGTGACATTAGGCCAGATCCTCAGCTGGGGTATACTGGCACAGCAATATTGAAGTAAAAGGGGCTATGGCAATTTACATCAATTAAGGATCTGGCTTATTCTTCCCAGTGATGTCTTTAGGTTTCACCAGGCTAACAAAACAGCATGTAACTATGAATACCATTTACTCGCCTTCAGAAGCTATTTGTCTCAGCACTTAAGACCAAAGTTTGCTGTGAAGCCAATTAAGTTACTCATATTGGTGTATAGGAAGTGAGAATAGAAGTTGGCCTCATATTTTTCAGTAATTCACAAACATGTCTATCTATAGTCAGGTGTCAAGGCAAATTCAGTGTCTTAGAACCAGAAGAGAGGTTTATTAAATCTCTCAAAAATACATCATTATTGAGCTGTGAACTAACGTGTGGTAAATGTAAGGGAGAAAGGCTCCAAGCCCAGTTTAGTTATCAGTCATACCATTTGTAGAAGGCAGAAGGACCCAACCAGTAACATACAGACAGAGCTAGAGCTTGCAAGCAAATGATAAGAGATAAAAAATAACATGAGATAATGTGAAAGGGGTTAGGGAAATAAGAAAGGATTTTGCAAATATATCAACAACAACAAAATACTGGAAAGCAGGCACCTTAAATTAATGAGGCCTTCAAAAGGGCAGCGATACTGAATTGCTTTTCAAAATCAGTCTTTAACAAGAAAAATAGAGAAAAAGTAAAGATAATTAAATATAATGAAGGCCTTGTAAATATAGCTATTGATTTTAAAAAAAAAGAATAATTGGGAAAAAATGCACAAATACACATCAATTAATAAGACGAGATGAGACACATCTTTGGGTTTTGAAGTATAATTACTGCCTGCCCAGAGGAGTGCTATATAAAGATACCTTATTAGTCAATGTATCTGATCCCTGTGCACAGAGTCTTCCCAGTGAGATGTATTAGTTTTACTAAGGCCTGGGCTACACTACAGGGTTAGGTTGATGTAAGCTGCCTTGCATCAACCTAGCTGTGGAAGTGTCTTCCCTTAAATTTAGCTTATACCGACATAAATGCTTCTCTACACCAATTTAGTAACACCACTCCCTGAATAATGTTGAGTCACGGTTGGTGTAATTAGGTCAATACAGTGCCCGTGTAGACACTGTGTTGCCTATGTCGACTGTTACTGGCCTTCAGGAGCCTTCCCACAATGCCTCACACTGACAATGCAATTGATACAAGCATTCATTGTGAGAATGCGTACCGCTGACACAAGGAGTCAAATGTGTGTGTGCACACAAGCGATTTAATAACTGTGATGGCTATATGCCGAAGTAATTTAGGTTGACATAATTGTATAGTGTACATAGCCTGAGAGAAACAAGTTTTATTACTATCAACAGAGACAATGGACAGACCAAACTGATTTTCATTCTGACTCATTTGTTATCAACAATCATGTCAGTTTTGATTCCAGAATCTTCATACTGATAATGATGAAAAAGAAAGACAGAGCCCAGTTCAGGGTTAATTAACACAACTGGCCGTTATAAGAATAATCATTTTAATTTTAAAATGAATATATTTGCTATTAGCATTGTTAATATATGGAGCTATACCTATCTTATAGAACTGGAAGGGACCCTGGAAAGGTCTTCAAGTCCAGCCCGCTGTCTTCACTAGCAGGACCAAATCATGATTTTTGCCCCAGATCCCTAAGTTGCCCCCTCAAGGATTGAACTCACAATCCTGGGTTTAAGCAGGCCAATGCTCAAACCACTGAGCTATTCCTCCCCTTGTTATTGTAGCTGTGTTGGTCCCAGGATATTAGAGAGACAGGATGGGTAAGGCAGTATTTTTTATTGGACCAACTTCTGCTGGTGAAAGAGACAAGCTTTTGCGCTAACACAGAGCTCTTCTTCAGATCTCAGAGTTCTGTGTAGCTTAAAAGCTTGTCTCTTTCACTCACAGAAATTAATCCAATAAACAATATTGCCTTGCCCACCTTGTCTCTCTACATTAACCATGGAAGTCATTGACATACTAAACACTAAACCCCACAATATCACTTTTCTGGCCATACTCATACTTCATAAATAAATCACTAGCTATTACTTTTTAAAAAAAGCAATGGAGATATGGGACAGCGTGGGAAGAGGAGAGAAAAGCAAGCATAATATTCTTTAAAACACTAAAAAGTGAATATACAACTCTTTACACAGATGCATAAAACTAGGAAAACTGAATACTATAGACTATTGTTAAATAACCGAGTGGATGAAACAGGCCTGTGTGTCATATCTACATGGTCTGAATTACATAATCAGAGTGAGAATAATATAAACTTTCATTTTAAAAGAAGTAAGTTTCTAACCCTTGAGGCTACAAAGTTAATCTCACAGAGAAGAAATGACTGTAAAGTGATACAAAACTCCCATTGACTTCAAGGGTTTCACCCATAATGTTTGCCTGAGTCTGCAGATAGCCCGGAAAAATGATTCAAGAGGGTGAATTCCCCTGTCCCCTTCAGTGTCATCATTAGCTATGTCACTGCTGATCATTTTAGCACACAAAAGAGAAAATAAGTGGAAAGTGAAACTCTCAAGTGGTGGGGATTGGTAAAGAAATGAAAAGGAAAGAACAGAAGAGGCATGAGAAGAGGGAGAGAAATAGAGAAAGGAAGGGTAACAAAAGATAGAAGTAGTAGTGGCCAGCAGAGGTACATGATCACAAATGTAACAAAATACAGAATAAATAATAAATAAGTTTCATTTTATATAAAGTCAGAATTCTCCTCTTGATTTATCTGCAAAACTCCTCCTGACATCAGAGGGATAGGTGCTCTGGATCAAGGGGAGTACTGAAATCCTGAATTTATATCCTGGCCCACTAACCATAATTAAATATGGAATCCAGCCCTCTCCTCTGAATGAGCTCATCACCCCTGCTATAGATAATTCCCTTTCCAAGCTATGCTGGAGAAGCTGTGGAGCTCTGACATTGTCCAATGGTGATTATCTCACAAAATTTCTAGCCTAGATTCTCTGCTGCATCAAGTTGGGGGGCAAAAGCAATCAGGGGCTAGTCACAGTTTCCTGATTTCTCCGTTCAGTTTCACATTTGCCACAGCTCTGTCAGAGTTTAGAGCAGCTTAGCTCTGCCAGCTAGTGACTGTTCCCCAAGGCCTGTTTCAGACTGACCCTTCTAGTGCACAGTGTCATGGATCCCATCGTTTCTCTCCACCTCATCTCCTTTGGGGTGATTTGTGCCCTGCGAGAAACATGGGGGAGCCCTAGCACAGGAAATGCAGTTATACCTGGCCTATATGTACAGTTCATGAAGGAGCTTGCACAAAAACTGACAGTCTAAATCCATAATTCTAGGACACCGTTTATACTAATCTACCCTTTCTCATTTTGGTCCTTTAAGAAAACAGCACCTATATATTATTATTCTTTTCACACTGTTTACATTCAATGCCATCAATGATTGCTCTTGAGAAGGTTAAAGGAGTCATACATAAACCTAACATTCTTCCAAAAACATTTCAGAATAAAATAATGTATAGAGAACCAGGTCTCAGAAATACTGTTGGATTTATAATATGCATGATTTTAATAATTATTTCCTTGCTTGGCGAAAATGCAATACTAAGAATATCTTGGGGGGGAAATATGTAACAGACTCCCACATTACTACCAAAGATCATTCTTAGATTTTATGCTCCCAGACTCTCCATTAGTTTGTCACAAAACTTGCAAAGCTATAGACCCAAAGTATTGCTCCTTATCCTGAATTCTTTGCATGAATTTCCTAAACATAAATATTAACTAGAATGCCATAGGTTAAGCTGATTACATTAGTGCAAGAGAACGCTAGCACAAGGACCATTATCAGATAATGAAAAATATCCTGTCTGTCCTTAAGGAGCTGCTCAATTTTTCCTCTTATCTTACTGGCATTTTGTGTGGTCCCAATGCCACGCAGAATCAAATGTGAAAATTTAATCTAGTGTACAGTCAAAACCATCATCTGAATCCTGTGACAGTGGTTAAAATACAGAATTAAAACAGCATGATCAGATATGTTTATCATGCAATAACAGTACCAATAAAAAATATAGGGAGCTGAAGAATGAAAAGTAACATAATTAGCGGAGATTGCATTGAGAAAATGACTTGTTGTATCTAGGCTCCAGCCCAGAATGATGGGGAGACGCCACAAACCCTGCACTGATCAATATCTTCTCTAAAGAAATCTCATGGAAAGCAAGAAAGCATTTCTATGCCAGTTGTACTAACATATGGCATGTGTATTATGTCTTCAGCCTAGTAGATTGGGATTCTCAGAATGAGACCCAATGGGCTGAATAAAGTGTGTCTACTACATATCAACCACGCTTCCTCTTTTCAGCAATGTGGGACATGCTGAATGCTATCTAGGATCCCCTGTGGGTACATGCAGCTCTGCCAAGTGTCAAATATCTCATATGATGCTCATGCATGCAGGTTCTCCCCTCATGCATCCCCTCAGACCTGTCTTAGCTGGGCTCTGGGCAATGAGGAGCATCTCGCTAATGCAAGGCACAACAGTGGGGCAAATTGAGCAGGTGGCCATGCCCTCTGCTGCTTTCTGCTACCCCTGCTGGTTCTCAGCCTACATAAGCAGTAGCAGACAGCAAAGGAAGCAGCGGTATTGTCATCAGTGCCCCACAGAGATGGGCAGTGAGATTGTGATGGGAAGAAGGCACAAGACGCAGGAGCTAAGCAAGAACTAGGAGGAGCAGCAGTTGTTGCAGGGACAGGGGAAACAGAAGCTCAGGGAAAGAAGGTGGGAGCAGAACCTAGCATGAAAGTTGGCACTAACAGGGGAGCAGCATGGCAGCAGGAGCTAATGATGGAACAGGCTAATGCGTTTAATGTCACACTTTAATAACCCCTTTACCCGGTTTCACTCCAATAATCCCCAGGCTCTCTCCTGGCCAACAACTACACTCGTCTCAGGCTTCCTAGCTTCCCCAAGCTGCTACTAGTTCCTCGCATCCTCTGAACCTCTGTTTCTGAGGGCTGCAAGAAATAAAGTCCTACCTTCCCACACCTGTTCCCACCAGTCAGGGGAATCCTGTGAACAAAACCAGTCACTTGTCAGTACTGCCTCTCTGCTTTTCATCAGCACGACCAGCACACACTTTTTAAAATGGAAGTGCATGGTTATATGCAAGTTATCAAATTATTTACAAGCATGCCAATAATGTATTGCACAACTTGCATAAAATGTCACACATATAGCTGCACAATACTTGGCAGCCATGCACATGGTGGACGAAAGGGGGCTGAGAGGATACAAAACCATGGCTTTGTCCCTTATGTTGCCGGCTCCAAAAGGCCTGAGGGGGCAACAGGGGGTTCGTTGCCCGGTGTGCTTAGCACCAATGAAGACACCGAGGTGGAGAAACAAAGCAAATTTATTCAAGAGCTCTGAATAGGCACTAGGAGACCAACATGTCTCAAATCAAGCGCGCAAATACAAACAAGTTTTCCATTTTATACTCCAAGCTGTTTTGAGTAAGCCTTTGTTTCATTTCACTCTTACCCCTCCCTTCCTGACAGTAGTTACAGTAAGCAGCACACTGTTACATGGGAGAAAACTTTTCGTTCTCAGGTTATCTGCGACCTTGCTGGCTTAGACGCAGGCAACCTACTCCTCCTTCTTCCCCCATTCTTATCTCTACTGCCTTAGCTAGAAGAAGCAACACTGCAGCTGTGCTAGAAAAGCGCTGACTTCCATATTTTGCTTTATTCTCAGGGCAATTAGCATGAAAGTTGGTGACAGTTCACAATATGGAGTTACTGTGGCTTCACATAGACCCAGAGCAAGAGAGCTTTATCAGCCCTTAGTTACCTAGGGTGATGTCTAGTGACACCAACACTTACATATCAGCCTTCACAGATGGCCCACTGTGACGTTCTGTATCTCGGGGGAATACCCTGCACCCCCATGTTCATCCTTATAATATGATTGTTTGGTATCCAATGCAAAGTTTGTCATGTCGGGTGTCTTTGGAAGGCTCATGATGCACTGAGCATTGTTGTTATAGTAATGTTATATGTTGTAATTTCATGTATATAGTTATGAGGCTGAAAATGTGTCCTCATGGCTTAAAACAAGCCCAGGCAAAAACTCTCCAAGACCAGAGGGGCAGTTCACACCTCCTCAGGGCATGTATGGGACAAACGCAGCCCAGCCTCACAGGAACAAAGGACACTGGGCTAGGCAGCAACAAAGGATCTGTTGGACTCTTGAGTGAGTCACCCCCCTTCCTTTGGTCAGTCTGTGTTGAGAAGTATCTAAGTTTGTAAGGGCATTGAAAGTTTTAAGATCAGCTTAGAATGCATTTTGCTTTTATTTCATTTGACCAAATATGACTTCTTGTGCTTTGACTTATAAGCACTTAAAATCTATCTTTGTAGTTAATAAATATGTTTGTTTATTCTACCTGAAGCAGTGTGTTTGGTTTGAAGTGTGTCAGAGACTCCCCTTGGGATAACAAGCCTGGTATATATCAATTTCTGCAAGATGGAGGTTCCTAGGGTTGTGTCTGGGACTGGAGATATTGGCTAGTGTCATTTGGTTGCACAATCCAAGCAGCAGCTTACATGCCAGTGTCTGTGCGTGAACAGCACAGGAGTGGGGGTTCTCACAGCAGAGCAGGGTAAGGCTGGCTCCCAGAGTCAAGGATTGGCGTGACCTAGCAGATCACCGGACCAGATAACACCAGGGGAACGTCACACCCACAATGTGGGGAAGAGAGCTTCACCCCAGGAAGGGGCACTCTGGGAGGCATTCTGCGTCCCAGTTCTCCCAGTAGGGCAGTGTACTCCCCCTCACTATGTGCCATTAACACAGTTCAGTCCTCATTGATTGGTCACCACTTTGCTAATGAAAAATAAAGATTCAGTTGTATATTCTCCTTGAAAAACACATTACTGAGATAGATGCAACCTGATGATTGAAACCACTAAGTTTCAAGTTTTCACAGAGGTACAGATCTTTGGGCATTCCTGATCTCAAGGGAGTGAATTTAGTTGTTTTGCTTCTTAATTTTGTATTTTCAAGAAGTAGTACAATTTAGCACTCATACACACTGGTTCTCTTCCTGACATTTTTCTCATAACAAGATTTTATATATATCACATGTCACTTAAATGAAAGTCATTATACATATATATATAATGACTTTAATTAAAGAGATATGCTACATCTTACAAAGGAGGACCCAGAATAACAGAGCAGCTTTGTGTTAAACTTTCACCTTTCCACCAAGAAGCCTGACAGCACTACTTTTCCATCACAGACAACAAGAGATTTCAAATCAGCTTATGCTAGGAGCTTCAAAGTCCTTTAATGAACTCAGTTTTAAGGTGGTGGGGTTCCTTTCATGTGCCTTCTCAGGTGGCTTTGCATTTTTACATTTCAGAATGTCAGACACAGCTAGGTAGAACTCACATTTTATGCTCCAGCTGTCAAAGTAAAATGAAATAATAATTTATGAGTTTCTGCAGCTGCTCCCATGTGTCCACATTTTCAAACCAGACCAGAAGTAGTACAGTACTGTAGTTCAACAAGTCATTTTTTTCAGGTCAAAAATCAGCAACACAAATGGTCATTGTTAGAATATAATCTAAAAATAATAACTCTGTCATCAAATATTCAGCAGGCGTATTATATACTCTTGAGTATAACAGTTAATTCAAATAACATGTTTTGCATAATTTTCTCTCTGATGGTTTGCATAACGTTCTGTTGTGCTCGCAATTTTAGCAAATCTTCTCTATGTGAAAATATTATGGTCTAAAAGCAATTTAGTATCATTTTATTAGTCTCCCAGTTAACTTTTCCTAAAAAATAAACATCTACTGTATATTACATTATATAAACTCAATGTAATCATGGATACACAACAGATTTACTGTAGGTAGATAGGGGTGTGTTTGTGTGTATGTGTGTGTGTGTGAGAGAGAGAGAGAGAGAGAGAGAGAGAGAGAGAGAGATGGAAGATGCCCATATTGTTTTATGAATATATTTGTTTGTGGTGGTGTTGGACACTATATAATTAAAATGGGACCATGGGACCAACAGGAACAGACAGCAGGAAGGCCAGGAAGGGATACAATAAACTTCATATAGCATCATTCACCAATATTTAACAGGACAATACAGGTCACAATCTCTTTGAAGTTTACTGCACGCCATATTGAGTTCAACAGGTGGCTTGGTACAGGGGTGGGGGAAATCTAAGGAGGAAACTAAAACAAATTTCATGACAGTATTTAAAAACTGAGCTCCTGGACACAGGGGAGAGAGGAAGGCAGAGACTGCATGGGGTCAGACTGACCCCAACCAAACCCAGATTTCAGCATACCAGGGATAAGCTAGGTCTACCTATAGTTTAGGTAAGACATTCATATAGACTGTTGGTTGTGTTGGGTGTCATGCTTTGATTCCTACTTTGATATGTGACTTTTGTCATTATAACTGCATCTACACTTGGATCTTCTGTGTCGGTCTCCAATCACACCCTGAACTGACATAGCTGAGCTGGAAAAAGTTGGGACCTTATCATCAGATGGTACAGGAAAATCTTTCCACCAATAATGGGGTTGTGAGGGAGGAAAATAATATTAATGATTCCTCCTATTCTTAAAATATTAAAAGTTTTGCCTGCAGAGTCAAGCCAACCCTGTATTTTTCCTATTTCTCTCGCCTCTTCCTCTCCCCTCAGACCTACTCTCCTTTAAACATGTTGGATGAAATCCTGGCCCCACTGAAGTCCATGTCCCTTTAAATTCATTTCATATTTCAAACAGCAATTGAGATAATTAAATATTCCCCAAGTAGTTTTTTTTGTTACAATAAAGAGGGGAATAAACATGTATTTTATCTCATAAACTGCATTGCAAACTTCAGGTGTCTGTGTTGATGGATACAGGAAGAAAGAGCTCAAATAAAGCTCTTTGTCCCTGTTGGGACAGGGAGAAAAAAATGTTAGAAAAATTATATAGCAAATGTATATTCATAATAGTAGAGAATATAGGCCTGAAAAATTTCCCATACTACATTCTCTATGAACTATTTTTCATGGTGCAAGGATACATTCTTAAAAAATACTTTGAGCTATTTATTTTTATGGTCAACCTATCACCTATATTTTCTATCTTGTGATAGGGTATACAGACTGACCAAGAAGGGGTTAATGAGAGCCTATGGATCCCTACACTGACCAAGAAGGAGTTAATGAGAGCCTGTGGATCCAATTAGCCCCACCCCATTATGCCTGTGCAAGGTGTCAAGTCTGGAGGAAGGAGCAGAAAAGTCCTGCTCACTTCTGACTGACTGGGAGAGAGACTGGACCTCTTGAGCTAGCCCTGTGAAGGAAGGCCAGGCCTGGTTGAGGCTAGGGACTAACTAGACACTCCTAGATGTCACAGTGTCTTTGGGACTGGTAGGCCTGGTGTGGGACCTTCTGTTTCTTTTGTTCTGCATAACTAGTTTGGTTCCCCCATTTGGGGGATCTTTGGAAGAGTCAGCCCAGGAAGAGGCTGTGAGAGGCCTATTGGTGGGCAACAGTAGGAAACAATGCAGGGATACAGTAGAAAGTCTGAAGAAAAAGACCTTCTCTATTTTATACAGCGTTCCAGGGCTGAAACCCAGAATTGAGTGTAGGCCTAGTTTCCTCTACAGCCCACCTAAGGCAGTGGTACAAAGACCCTGGAGCCAAAGGCTGGAAGACCCACAAAGCCCAAAGATGGGCTAAAAAAAGATCTGGCATGATGTTGCCAGGCTACTATTGTGTTGGAATTATTTTACCCTCAAAGAGGTAGGACTAAAAGTGACCTGGCTGAAGGGCTGAGTCACAGGAAGAGGCAAATCACCACAGAGCAGGGGTGGCTGTCAGCTGGAGGCATCAAAGGAGAAGAAGCCACAATGCCATACCCAGCCACAAGGAGATGTACTGGTTGTGAGTACACTCTTCCACACTTGTATGTATCAGCATATTTCCATATAGCTTACTGTTGGTCTGAAAGCATCTTGGCCATGTGAATAGGATTGTGATGCATTTGGTCCTTCTGTTTCATCTCTATTTAGCAACCGCTTCAGCACATAGCAACATGCATGTTTAAAGCAAATATAAAACCCTAAGGAAACACAACAATAAACACAAAACTCTCCCCATGGAGAGAAGGTGAGAGAAAACAAGTCCAGCAGGACAGACAGTCCTATCACTTATTGCAATGTATTTTACACTGCTCCTACCATTTCAGGTTGTCAGTGCTGCAGAATTTTGTATTGAAAATGTGTGACTACATTATACGAATTGTTAGTAGGAAGCTGGAGACTTTGATAGCTGGCTAGATGGGGACAGATGGATGTTTTGGCTCCTATGACAACATGGGATGCAGATTAGTCATCTTCATATTTCAAATCCTGGTCTACACACAATTTTTGTAACAGTATAACTATGTGAACTAGGGGTGTGATTTTTTTTTAAAACTGATAGTTATACTGGCACAATCTCTAATGTTTTTATCAGGTGATCTTATTCATCCTCTTCTACAGGCCATCTTGATCTACAGTACAAAGTTTTACTGATATAACTATGTTGATTAGGCATATGAAAAAAATTACACCCCTCATTGACATAGCTATACTGGTGAAAGTCTAATATAGATGCAGATGTGCAAGTAAAAAAGTATCTTGCTAGTATAGCTTATTTCTATTTGGACAACTAATTTAAGCTATACTGGCAAAATAACTCTTTTGTTAACATAAGCTGCATCTCCCCTAAGGGGGTTTACCAGTATATGTCTAGCAACAAACCGTTTGAAGTGTAGACAGGCCTGGGACTATGTTATACCAGTATAAACATATTTATATCTGTGTCCACTCTACAGAAGCTTACAACTTTAACTATAATGGTATAATGAAAGTGGGAGTTCAGTTCAGACCTTTCAAATGTTATGAGACTGTGTGGAGACTGAGAAAAATTACACAGGGATTGATTTACACTCTTCATTTTTGGCTTTTTTGTTTGTTTTGCAAAATAATAATATATGGAGATATACCTATCTCATAGAGCTGGAAGGGACCCTGAAGGGTCATCAAGTCCAGCCCCCTGCCTTCACTAGCAGGACCAATTTTTTGCCCCAGATCCCTAAGTGGCCCCCTCAAGGATTGAATTCACAACCCTGGGTTTAGCAGGCCAATGCTCAAATCACTGAGCTATCCCTCCCCCCTAATATGGGCTAGAAATTTGACTTTAATTTTAACGAACGCTTCGATTTTAATTCATTTATATTCTGTAGCAAAAGGTGGACTCTGCAGCATGGTGTTTGCTTTTTATTGCAACAGTATTGCACTGTTGACTCATATTTAGTTTGTGATACACTATAACCCCCAGATCCTTTTCTGCAGTACTCCTTCCTAGGCAGCCATTTCCCATTTTGTATTTGTCCAATTTATTATTCCTTCCTAAGTGGAGTACTTTGCATTTGTCGTTATTGAATTTCATCCTATTTATTTCAAATCATTTCTCCAGTTTGTCAGGATCATTTTGAATTCTAATCTTGTTCTCCAAAGCACTTGCAACCCTTCCCTGCTACATATAATCCCCAAACTTCGTAAGTGTCATCTCTATGCCATTGTCCAAATCATTTATGAAGATATTGAAAGATTGGATCGAGGACAGATCCCTGTGGGAACCCACCTGATATGCCCTGTCAGCTTGACTGTGAACCATTGATAATTATTCTCTCAGTACACTTTGCCAACCAGTTGTGCACCTACCTTACAGAATGATTGTCTAGGCTTATTTCTCTAGTTTGTTTATGAGAAGGTCACATGAGATGATATCAGAAGCCTTACTATATATTGCATCTACTGCTTTCCTTCCTATCCACAAAGTATGTTAAACTGTTAAAGAAGGATATTAGGTTGGTTTGACATATTTGTTCTTGACAAATCCATGCTGACTGTTACTTATCACCTTATCTTCTAGGTACTTACAGATTGATTGTTTGATTATTTGATCCATTATCTTTCCAGGTACCACAGTTAAGCTGATTGGTCTATAATTCCCTGGGTTGTCTGCATTCCCCTTTTTATAGATAGATATTGTAGTTGTCCTTTTCTGGTCCTCCACGAGTTCTCAAAGATTATGGCTAATATCACAGAGATTTCTTCTTCCAGTTCTTTAAGTATTCTAGGACATACTTCATCAGGCACTGCTGACTTAAGACCTCTATTTTTTCTAAGTAATTCTTAACTTATTCTTTTCCTAGTTTAGCCTCAAATGTTATCCAATTTATACTGATGTTCACTATTAATCATCCAATCACTGCAAACTTAACTGAAACAAAAAAGCCATTTAACACTTCCACCATTACTGCATTTTCTGTTATGTTTTTTTCCTCCTCGTTGATTATCAGGCCTACCCTGTCCTTGGTCTTCCTCTTGCTTCTCATGTATTTGTAAAATATGTTTTTCTTGTTAGCTTTTATGTCCCTAACTAATTTAATTTTTTTTTGTTTTCTTTGCCTTGGCTTTCTAATTTAGTCCCTACATGAATGTGTATGTTCAGTTTTTGTAACTTGACCTACATTTCCATTTTTTTATGACCTTACTGAGTTTCAGATCATTGAAGATCTCCTGGTTACCATACTTCCTGTCTTTCCTATAGGTTGGGATAGTTTACTCTTATGCTAGTAATAATGTTGCTTTTAAAAAAACAAACCTGCCAATTCTCCTGAACTCCCTTCCCTTACTTGTTTCCCACAGGATCTTACCTACCAATTCTCGGAGTTTGCTAAAGTCTGCCTTCTTGAAGTCTATTGTCTCTATTCTGCTGTTTTCCTTACTCCCATTCCTTAGAATCATGAACTCTATTGTTTCATCCTTAAATGGGATTTATAAATCTGTTGTTCTTAAGAAATTTCATTTAAGTCTTATCACAAATTAATACTTGTGGTGTTCTAATGCATTGAGCCTGTATGTAGCTGATACAATACTGAAGGCCAGAAAGCTAAATGAATTAACCTGCACAATGACTATACCCTCAGCTTTGATGTTCGTTCACTATCTTTGTTCAGGTTAGTGCCATGCCCATGTTTTGCTGGTGAAACAAGATATAGACGTTTAAATAGGTGCTAGCTGTAATTACTACTTTTACTAGATATTTTAACCCACTTGAAATGCCAGCCTGATGAGTCATCTCAAATTATTGTCCACCTTTGCAGAAACCTGCACTATAATCAGTCTTCCCAAGCTACCTTTGTTGTCACCTGTGGGAAAACTAAACAAAACAACAATATAAAGAGAAAATGCTTTTACCGTCATGATCTCTTTCCACTGTGTCTCCAGTCTATCATTCTATTTGCATTTATATGATAATGCAGGTTCTAATTAAAGCAGTGGTTCCCAATCTGTGGTGGTGTATATGTATCTATGCTACTACTTAATTGATATTTATATATAATATATATAAAAATAGTAGTGCCTCAAGGTACTTATCAAGGATCGGAGCCTCATATTAAAGGTACAATAAAGAGACAGTGACTGTCCCAAAGAGCTCACAGTCTAGGTTATGGCAAGATACAACAGGTGTATTAGACAAATAAATGGTGGGCAGAGAAACAGTGAAACAAGCCATTATATATTAAGCAGAGGTCCCAGCCAAGATATGTTGAAAGTGGTTTGCAGGCACTGTAGCAAAGATGCACCTTAAGGATCAGTTTGAAGGGGGTTAAGATAGTGTCTTCCCAAACCTTTTGATGGAGTTTCCCCACGCATACAATGCAGCATGAGAGAAAGTGTTGAGGTGTTTGAGGGAGATGATTGGTGCACAGTGAAGTTTTGGTACACTAGTACAGTGAAGGTGAGGTGAACATCAAAGTAAAATAATAGATCAGAACAGTAGGGTGTGGTGAAATCTTGAAGAGCTTTAAAATGTTAAGCTCGTGCTTTGCATGGAGGAGAAGGGGAAAGCCCTTCAGGCTTGTGTAGATGGTACTTGAGGCTCTCTTTCCTTGACTGAATGATGCGCTGCCATACTGGGGCAGGTGCATCTTTGCTGCCTGATTCCATGCTGTGCCTGTTGGTCATGTCAGTGTCCTCCTCTTTCCCTTTAATTGTGCATGTTATAACCCACAATGGGGCTTTGGCAGCTCTAAACCCCAGCCTAGCATTTCCCTTCCTTATAGGAGCAGCTGTGCAGAGGAAAGGACACCTTGCCAACATACCAAGGAATGAGGATGAACAGCTTTTGCAGTCTGATGACAGCTGACAGGTTTCTGGGCAGGCTCTGCAGCTTCCTTTCCCACTCCTTTCTTGTGGCCACAGCTGCACGAAGGAAAGGGCACCGCCATCGCCAACAAAATAAAAATCACTTGCAAGTCTTCACAAACATAGGGGAAGGAGGTTATGTCTCCCTAAAGAGAGGTACAGACAGAGGAACCTCCACATCCCCCACTTCCAATAGGAATCAGAGTGGGGTATCAGCCCCATCACATGTAACCAGCTTATCTCTGATTCTACCATGGTCTGAGAGCTTAGAAACCCTTATCCAGGAAGGGTTTTCTCCTCATCTGAGGAGTAAGCAGTATGGGGCCTTTCACTGCTTGGTATCAAGAATAGATTACACCTTCCCAGGGCATCCTGACCTCTGCTTCCCACAACAGTCTGATTCCTTTTACAAAGCCTCCCCTTTGCAGTCCCATTTCACATTACCCTGGAGCAGCAGTTAGCCCTTTCCCCCAGCACAGCAATAGTACAGTGCCCATGAGTGCCAAGCATCCTTGGCATACCCTGAACATCTGGCTGCTTTCTAGGTATCTGGCACATCACTAGATCACCACCATTTCCAATCTGGCCAACCACTCACCTGCATCTGTCCCCAATATAAGTCATAGTAGGAAGAAATAAATAGAGAAAATAGCAGCCAGTGCCTGGAAAGAAGCTCACTAGAGTTTCAACCATTCCAGTGCAGTCAACTTCTAACCTAACTAAACTGTTCCCTGGGAAGGAAATAAGAAGGGGAGAGGTGGCTATTGCTATTTTTTTATTTGTGAATATTTGGAAGATTGTCAGATCCTAAAGTGATGGGGCTGGGGGGTATCCATATAGCTAGACAGGGATATGACTCCAAGAAGTGCTGAATGCAAGCATCTACATGTGGAGTCAGTGGGGGATGCAGGTGCTCACCACCATTTGGCTGAATTGTTAAGAGTGCTGCATCACTTACAGTATGCTTGACACTAATTTGTATTTAGCAATAATAAACATGGGATGTGGAACTTCATGGAGGCGACAGGCACCGATAAGTACATCCCTTTGATGTTGTGAAGGCCAAGACTATAACAGGGTTCAAAAAAGAACTTGATAAGTTCATGGAGGATAGGTCCTTCAATGGCTATTAATCAGGATGAGCAGGGATGGTGTCCCTAGCCTCTGTTTGCCAGAAGCTGGGAATGGGCGACAGGGGATGGATTACTTGATGATTACCTGTTCTGTTCATTCCCTCTGGGGCACCTAGCATTGGCCACTGTCTGAAGACAGGATACTGGGCTAGGTCTGACCCAATATGGCCGTTCTTATGTTCATTGGCCTCAAGAGCTTGGTGCCTGAATTAGAAGCATCACATACTTTCATAATACACATGGCCAAATTGCTTCCAGCTGATAAAGGATCAGTAGGTGATACTCTCACTCCTGTTACATAGTACCTTACACCAGGACTAGTTCTAGTAAAGTCAATGGGTATATTTGTGGAGTAATGTACTAAGTGTGAGCAAGAGGATTTATCATAAGCTAGCCTAAAGATTTGTCAACTTTTCCTTCAAATCTCTGATTTAGTTGGCTAGGTGTTTCTTAAGCACCCAAATGCTCCAGAAAATTAGAAAAGAAAAAAAGCATAATTGACAGAAGCTACCCATCTGTCTTGGTGATTCCTCTAGACATGAACTCAGAAGTGAAGTTACTTTGTACTTAAGGCAGAGTTTGAAATCTTCTTTTCCTTAATATGTATTAAGTTTTCATTACTAGCACATGCATATTATATCAATTGATCAGGTACATCTTAACAACTTTTATCCAAATTATTTTCTCATACCCAATATATTCTGCAACCCATTTTATCTCAAAGTCCTATAGCTAAAAATAAAGATGGTAAAATAAAATCAGTAAAATCAAGCTGTTACTCATTGTCTTCCCCACCATGCCCCCACCATGCTAAAACACACATGCTATAAAAGAAGATTCCCTTGCCCCAAAAGTGGTACCCATCTGTCATGTATAAGTATATTAGTCAACAGTCTGACTCTCTGACCTAAAGACTAGCTCTGCTGTTCATACACTTCATAAGCAGCATCCAGATATGATCAAATTGGCATTGACCTATCTAGAAATTATATATTACTTCATATGTTGCCATTTGAATCAGTACTGGTATGCAGCCTCTTACTAGCTTCCTTCTACTGAGGAAACAAAATCCATTATGCCACCATAAGAAGTGTTTAAAAAACAGTCCAAAGTGTAGAGGAATCCCAAAGCCATTTTAAGTATCTTTATTCTGAAAAGTAATTGTAAAAATGGTGCTTTCTTACTCAGAGAATCTAATTCTTATACGTATTATAGATTCATATCTTCTTCCTTTTACTGACTATGAAATTTTTGATACAACAATCAAGAGTAAAAATTGTTGACTCTGCAGTACTATAAAAGGAGGACCTGGTTTCCTCAATCGTCACAATATCTCAATTTCCTTTAGTAGTTCAAATGCAATATATACTTTAAGACTTTCAGAGTGGAGAGTTGAGCCTGTAGTATAAATATATTTATACTCAGACAATAAATAAATAATCTCTTCAAGGCATATGTTGGTCAGTTATCAAGTATCTTATCAGAAGTACCATGTCTGTAGTTTCAGAGCCAGTTGACCTCCTCCTCCTGAGAGGCGAAGGTGTGTGCTTGAACTCTATTTCTGACTATAGTCTTGGCAGACCCCCGTCCTAAGCATTCCTGGTACATCTTCAATTATTTCCCATAGTTAAAAAAGCTTGGAGTATAGGCTGCAAGAAATGGGGCAAAAATCTTTAGCACCTCTCTGAAAGATGTCCCTAATGAGTACAGCAGTTGGAAGAATCCTCTCTCTCTAGTTTAAAGTAGCATTTATACAACCAGATCACGTTAGAGGCTTTCATCTCCTCACAGTTCTTCACAAGAAAAGCATATTACTGAGTTTAATAATAGGTTTTTCAAACCCACTATTTTTGACAACTTTTTCAATGTAACGCTGTCCAAGTTTCCATCTTTGAACCTGTGACAGGTATGCCAGCAATCCACATACTTTAAATCACTGTCTGAATCTACCCAGATCATTATTTTTTCAGATCTTTTTCACTTTCAGAATTTCTGTAATGAGAATGTCATGCCTATCAGTGATGACCTCCAGTGCTGACACCTTCCCATTAATGTTTTGCATTTTCTTCCCACAAGTCACCAACCCTTTCTCAATCACTTCCTGTAAAGAGTCAAAATTGACTTTTAATCATCTCCAAAACTTTTTTGTAAAGTTGGTTCTCCCAATGGACCATGGGGCAGGCAAGATGTCTGGTGAAGGTGTCACACTTCTTGAGTTTCTTTGTGTGGCAATGTTCATTTAGCGTGGTAAGACCAGAAAAAGATATGTTAGAAATAACGGCAGACTATCTATAAGTAAATGAGACTATCAAATAAGTAAATGCATCAAATAATGCTGGAAAAAAGTGTGATTAAGCCACTACATTTTGTGCTATCACCTTATTTTATTATTTATTTATACTGATGCCCCTTGGCCCTACTGCAATCAAAAAATCAGGGTCCCATTGTGGTAGGCACTCTATAGACAACAGTAAAAAGACAATCCCTGTCCTAAAGATTTTTGCAGCAATGCTGTGTCCTCCTCCAACTCCACATATTAAATATGAAGGGCATTGATAAAAAACACATTACTAGATAATGCAAAATAAATTTGATAAGTATTCATTCAAAATAACCTCATTTACATTTCTATGCAGGAATCTTAAACTTTACTGGTATTGTTTTCTAAATGAAGGAAAATGACCAGGATTTTAGGCCCAGATTTAGCAAATCACTTAAACGTATGGTTAATTTCAAACACATTCCGAAGTCCCATTCATTTAAGTGTTTTACTGAACACAGGCTGACCTAAAGTTATTGCGCCACATATAAAATTGGGATAAGAAGATGCAGCAGCCAGGGACTTCTTGGGGACAATTTCATCTGTGACTTAAATCAGTTAAAAGTTACATGTGGGGTGTAAGTACATACAAATTGTAAAGTAGTGTGACTTTCACCACTTTGGCACTCATTGGGTGTGCAAAAACAAGTGTTTGTTTTTTATGTTTACAATCGCTCCATAAAAGAGGTCGAGGCCATCCTGTAATTTACATAGCAAGGAATTGGGGTGCTGCTCAAATAGGAGAGTATTGACCAGGGTGGATAAAAACTGATGATTAAAAAATGTGGGGTTTTTTTTAATTAAATATGTTTTCTTTTCAAAAACCTATTTAATTTTAATAGGTTTCAAAATTTCATATCTTAAGACCTACACTTACTACAATCTCTTAATTATTTAATTTAAATAGAAATATTCAAGAAATACATGTTTGCTGAACTTTAATGAAAGTCAAACCACTGAACAGGTGGAGGCTGCTAGCTTAGCATCTAGAATAAGTTTCTTAAAGTGTTAAAACAACTTTTCACAGAAGTAGCCTCTTCTACAGGTGCAGAGAGAATACTTTCTTCATTTCAGTTTATTCATCCAGTTCAGTTCAGTCATTAGTTCAGTCAAAATGATGACAAAAAGGAGTTGAAAAAGGTAGGAAAGCTATGAATGAAAACAAAATGTTAGAAAATTAGCTCATCTAGTTCTAAAATCTTGAAGGACATGGTGATCAGAAACAATCTGTTCAATTCACTAACAGATAATACTTTTCTTAGTAAATTATTTAGTTTTAAATGCAAACATATTTTGATAAATTTATTTTTCCCTACATCCTGCACATTTGAGGCAACTTTATTTAATTAATAAACAACTTTAAAATGCTGTTTGTTTTTAATTACGATTTCCATCTTTGTGCAGCTTGATACAAATCATGTGTGTTTAAAAAAAAAAATCATCTAGTAAATAAGTGTCATTCATATATTTTTTCTAACAAAGTAAAATAAGAATTTGAATAAATGAATGTTAAGCTATAATAGTTGTTTAAATTAACATGTATAGCTTTGGTGTATCCCCCCGGTTAGCAAAAAAGTGCCAGATTATGTAAATCTACAAAGTATATAACAAAGTACAAATGCAAAACAAGATTAAATCAAGGTTTCTGCTTGCTGATTTTAATTCATGATTTGTTAATATAGGATATGAAACCACTGATGTGGTGAGGAGAACATGTTTAATGGAGCTGCCTTTTGGAATTTGATGTATTATACATACAGACATATTGGTTGTATTGCTGTATTGGTGAACTGGTCGAGGGGACCCAATAGACAACACACTGGTGCTTATAAACTTGGAAGCGTCCAGCCTGTTCGTAGTGGTCCAAGAGGTGGAGAAAAGAGTGCTAAACTGGCAGGGTGTGTGGGATGAGGTCGCTTTCCTTTATGCCCATGTTTTGCCACTAACAATCTAATGCCCTCCCACAAATAAACACACCCTAGCTCAGCATCAAACAGCCTGGGAGCAAAGATATTCAATGAGCATCCGATTGTCCAGGAGCTATGCCAATATACACCCACTGAGGCTCTGGCCTGTCATTTCTTAGACAACTGCATGGAACTTGGCAGAGATTGCACCAATTTCAGTCTCCCATTTGACTAAAATAGTTCTGGACACTTCCTTGGCTGAAATCCAATAAATAAAACTGGTGACTTCAGTGACTTTCACTTCTCTGAACTGGAGGCTTCACACTCAACACAACCTCCCCACATTAATGTTGTTTTTGTAACTGTTTCTCTCTAACACACCTGTAAAGGAAATTTGATTTTCAAATGGTTGACCTTTCTGTGAAGACTAATGGAAGTGCTAAGTTTCAAGTGTAGGGGTGAGATTTTCAAAGCAGACGAGCATAGTTAGCCGCACAATCCTTATTTCAATGGGAGCTGTGAGGCTAAATCTGAGTCAACTTTCAAATTCTTAAACTGGGATTTCTACTCATCAACCTATTATGTCCAAGTATACCAAATATCAAGGTTTTAGCTTGATAGGAATATGAAAATTATCAACTATTGTTACATGTTATAGGTTTCTGTATTATATCAATGCATATATGTCCCATTAGATTTTGGTTTTTTTTTTATGATGGAAGCTTTGTAATTAAATTGTACTTCATTGTACCCTATAAAGTGTAAAGATTCTTCACAAATTTACACTCGCTGTAGATTAAAAATGGAATTAATAGTTTAGCAGAGGAGTAGACAGGTTACACATGGAGCAAAGGATTCACACATGGAGTTTGAATAACCCTATATCACCATGCTGAAATGCTTATGAATTGTTATGTTCCAATCTCTTCCCCAAGGAGAAACTAAAAAACAGGCAACCATTCACTGAATATAGCCAGATTTTTAATTGTAAACCTACAATGTTCATTTTTTCCTTGACTCAGCAGTTTTTATGAAAGCCCTGCTTCTGTGAAATGTTTAAACAAATACAGAAGTGTCTTAAGGTACCCTAATAAATATATATATATATTTTTACCCTGATGTACTTAGCATTGTCTCAAAATTACATATGGTAGAGAACTGTTCTTGAAAATTGCAAGCTGAATAAGATATTTCTTTAGTCTTTCAATTTTACAATACAATGGTTCCTCATTTAAAAAAAAAATCACTTGGTAGGTCCCCAGCAATCAACAGAACAAAGATTAAAATATTTCACTATGTAAATAAAGAATTATTTCTACAGTGTGCTTCTCCTGCCTTTTTTTTTTTCTTTGTGGAATCTGTAGACAGGGACCATCATTTTCAGATTTTGGGTGCTTAAAGCAAGACACTCAAATACATACATAAGCACTTAAAATACTGGCCTGACTTTCTGAGCACCTGCAACATCTATTGAAGTAAATGGGAGCTGCAGGTATGTAGCACCTCTGGAAAACCTCACCACTTTTGTTTAGGTTCTTATATATAGGTTTGAGGCACCTAATTTGAAAATGTTGGCCATGGGCCCTTTGACCATATTTGTAAAGACATATGTGAGCAGAAAATATTGAAGCTATACTATGCAATCACAGCTCTGGGGTTATATGTGAATTTGCTTTAATGTTTGCCATATGGCAGATACATAACCAGTTATGGCAATGTTTAAATGAAGAAACAAATGAAGGTTGTCCCCTTTCACACAGTGCATAAACAACCCACTAGCCAATACTTGGCTAAACATATTCAGATACTGAAAATGTTGAGCATAGTGTAAAATAATTGCAATAAAACAGAAAAACACTAATGCTGGTTAACTCACCTTACTATTTTCTTCACTTCTGTTCTGTCAGTAAACACATTTTCTTATTGTTTATACTGTAGTTCCCTGGGCAGCCATTAAAATGACCTTTACATAATTGTACATCTGGCAGAGAATATAAGATTTCTTATTTACTCCCCCCCTTCTCCTTGCATATTTCCTGCTGAATTTTGTCTTCTCAAAATGCAGTAAACAAGAAATGCAGAGACAGTAAGTTCAGAATAGGCACTGTGTGAAAGGGGACAACCTTTTAGAGATGTGCTTGGAACCACTTTTTTTATACCCCTGAATGTAACAGGAAGATACTAGAAATGGATCAGGACTGAACTATCCAGCACAGTGCCTTTGGCTAGAACATAGTAACATGAGATAGCTCAGTTAGGAGATACAATTTAGCTCAATAGCAAACAAACCTGCAAATTGGCAGGGCTTTTGTACATAATATTGGAAAGAACAGTTCATCCTAAATGTGGCAATTACAAATTATAAAAAAGGAGTATTAATGATGAACTACTTGTCTTACTATACCCTTCAAATAACCAGTAAATCTGTGCATATTTTCAGTGGTATATTTCACCTTCTACCTCCTTCAGTAGGGTAAATCCTGAGGTCCTGGTTCACTTATTTTTTTGCTCAGGCAAACACCTATTGACCTCAATGCATTTTACTCTATAATTTGCCTGTGGACACTATGAAAACTGAGTAAGGGCTCCCACCAGGGTTTGGTCAATGAGAACTTCTGTGCTGCCAAAAGGAAATATGTGCATTATATAATATTCCTGCCTTTCTATCTGTCTAATAATGAACTGAAGTATGTAACATAGTGCAAGGCTTTGCAAATCTTAAAACTTATTTTCTTCATATGTGTGATTTGCGTTCTGTGTTATTCCTGTCTCTGGAATTCCCAGACCTGAGTTATGTTGTGAATAATTCATCCATAGCGAGATGAGATCTTCTTCCCCTCTTCTCCAAATATAGAAGTCTCCTGAACTGGACATACTTACTATACATAGAGCATTGCTCCACTTCCTTGCAATGGTCTTGAACAATACAATACAGTATGCCACAATGTCTACTTAATTTTATAACAAAGGTTTGTAGCCAAATGAACATAAGAACATAAGAACGGCCATACTGGGTCAGATCAAAGGTCCGTCTAGCCCAGTATCCTGTCTTCTGACAGTGGCCAACGCCAGGTACCCCAGAAGGAATGAACAGAACAGGTAATCATCAAGTGATCCATCCCCTGCTGCCCATTCCCAGCTTCTGGCAAACAGAGGCTAGGGCCACTATCCCTGCACACCTTGGCTAATAGCCATTGATGGACCTATCCTCCATGAATTTATCTAGTTCTTTTTTGAACCCTGTTATAGTCTTGGTCTTCATAACATCCTCTGGCAAGGAGTTCCAGAGGTTGATTGCATGTTGTATGAAAACATACTTCCTTTTGTTTGCTTTAAACTTGCTGCCTATTAATTTCATTTGATGGTGCCTAGTACTTGTGTTATGAGGAGTAAATAACACTTCCTTATTTACTTTTTCCACACTAGTCATGATTTTATAGACCTCTGTCATATCCTCCCTTAGTCGTCTCTTTTCCAAGCTGAAAAATCCCAGTCTTATTAATCTCTACTCATATGGCAGCCGTTTCACACCCCTAATCATTTTTGTTGTCCTTTTCTAAACCTTTTTCAAGTCCATTATATCTTTTTTGAGATGGGGTAACCACATCTGCACACAGTATTCAAGATGTGGGCATATCATGGATTTATATAGAGGCAATATGATATTTTCTGTCTTATTATCTATCCCTTTCTTAATGATTCCCAACATTCTGTTCACTTTTTTGACTGCTGCTGAACATTGAGTGGATATCTTCAGAGAACTATCCACAATGACTCCAAGCTTTCTTTCTTGAGTCGTAGCAGCTAATTTAGATCCCATCATTTTATATATATAGTTGGGATTGTGTTTTTCAATGTGCATTTCTTTGCATTTATCAACATTGAATTTCATCTGCCATTTTGTTGCCCAGTGACCCAGTTTTGAGAGAATACCTCAAATGCCTTTGAATTACAGCCAGGTAGGTAATTTTTCTAAAATTCGTGAGCACCGGTAGGTTTAGAAGGATAGTCTGGTGGCTAAATAAATGGTATGCATGAGACCCTAACTCGGTGTTTCTCAAACCGGGCCGCTGCTTGTGTAGGGAAAGCCCCTGGCGGGCTGGGCCGGTTTGTTTACCTGCCCCGTCCGCAGGTCCGGCCGATTGCAGCTCCCACTGGCCGCGGTTCGCTGCTCCAGGCCAATGGGAGCTGCTGGAAGTGACGGCCAATACGTCCCTCGGCCCTTGCCACTTCCAGCAGCCCCCATTGGCCTGGAGTGGCAAACCGCGGCCAGTGGGAGCCACGATCAGCCGGACCTGTGGACTGGGCAGGTAACAAACTGGCCTGGCTCGCCAGGGGCTTTCCCTACACAAGCGGTGGCCCCGGTTTGAGTAAAACTGCCCTAACTGTTCCACAGAATTCCTGTATGACATCAGGCAAGTTATTTAGGGACAGATGATTCTCAAATCCAGTCTACACCTCTCAGGTGGGACCAAGGAATTGGATTTTGTCCGTAATTGGCCAATTGGAAACTTCCCTTACAGCAGGTAATCATTAGAGCCAGAACCTGTACCAGCCACTCCCACTCCCAGCTCAGTATAGGGGACATAGCTGAGGAGAGAGGCCGCATGGAGTAGGCAGGGTGGAACTCCGCTTTATTGTTTCTCAACTGGCACATGAGCCCTAGGCTGATCTAACTCAGGCTGGGTCTGAACCCAGTATAGGCCATCCCAGAGAATCAAACCATATACACTTTCTAAGCCCCTTTTAAGTTTTGAATCATGTTTTTGTCAGAGCCTTTTGCAGATGTTGAAATTCTAAGTTCAGTATTAGTTGTGGGTGATTAGATAAATTCAGGCAGAGAATCTGCAAAAACCAATCCCAAAATAGCAAAAGTCCTATAATCTCTAACTTCTGCTAAAGTGTTTTGCATCATGGGAAACTGATCCCAGGTCTTCAGGCATCTGTTCCCATGTTTCACCCATGTAGCAATTTTTTTCATGCATTGTGGAAGTACATGATTCCTTATGGATAATGTCAGCAATTACACCCCAAGAGTTTGTATTGATAATGGAGAGTAAATGATATGTGAGCTTGCAGCACAAAGAAGCTAATACTGTATTATTTAAGGTTGTTATTCAGAGAGTCACTGTAATGGATCCAAGGGAGATCCCTGTTCATGAAACTCTGGTGATCCATATGGAGTTTTTGGTCGCTCAGTAGCACAAAGACAAATTAGAAGGAATTCCGAGGGGAGCAATTGATTAAGGGGGCAGGACAAATTCATTTAGAAGGAAAGATTTTGGGTTTTTTTACAAACAACCCTTAAATGTGCATAGATGCACTAATCGATGACTACTGGAGGAGAAAGAAAACAGACTATGTATATTTTACAGACATAAATACAAGGACATACAATTCATTAATAAGCAAAACTAGCATTTTATGGTATGAAAATGAGCAAAAGACAATCTAGACTGTATTATTTTGTCAAAGTTTTGCAATCTGGGTATTTTTATGGATTCCTTGCCTTCTCTATTGGAATCTGCTTAGACATCTGCCAACATTTCTCTTGCATCTGGACCTTTCCCCAGTGACTTCTGGACTGAATCATGCCCTAACTGGTGCTATAAATTGAAGACTGTACAGAAACTATAACTGGTGAAGAATGTAGCTGCTACCCTGTTTAGCGATATTATCTGTAAAGACCATATTAATCTGCACTCTGGCAACTGTCTGGTGCCTTCTCTGCTTCAGAGGGCAACTTAATTGTTTAAATTTTGATCTATGTAGGATGGTAGTACCTTATGGTTTCAGATCAGGATCAGTGCCCATTGTGTATGAACAGGATGTGCCCTGCAATATGAACAGGCAATATGAACAGGATGTGCCCTGCCCTGAAAAGTTTAAGAGCCTGCAAACCCGTGATCATTTATGCACATGTTTGGGAATAGGATTGGGACCTAAATTTGAAAATAGGGTGGGAGAAAAAGAGCACGGATGAAGGTAACAGTGATAAGATCATGCAGATACATAGGGTAGATAGTGCACAAATTGTTGATTTTTGATTCAATTAAAAGTTTGGGGCGGAGGGTGTCTTTTTATAAAAATGCCTCTGCCTGTAGTTAATTCTTATTTTATTTCTTAGGTTTTAGATAAGTCCTCTCTCTATTCCTACTTTCAAGGTTTTGTGTGTGTGTGTGTGTGCGTGCACACATTTTATAATCTCTGCTTCTACTTGTATTTAACTATACATACTTACATCTCTACCGTTGTCTAATTTTTAATTATAAGATTAAAAAAACCAGTAGTGATAATGTAATCATTTCCATGCTAATCCTTAATTGTCTGGGCACATACCCTTCATAAGAGCCTTATTTATATTTCAGGAGCACCTGGAAGCTACAACTGACACCAGTGCTCCATTGTATTCAACACTGTACCAGTTCATGAGAGACAATCGCTCCCCCAAAGAGCTTACTGCCTAAATAGACAAGGCTGACAAAGAATGGGAGGGAAAACAGCAGTGACTTGCCCAAGGTCATTGAAAAAGCTGGGACTAAAACCCAGTGCTTTTGACTCCTAGTACATTGCCTTATCCTTTACATCACACTGTCTCTCTTGGGGCAGCTCCTACCATCCCCTCTATAGTCAGACAATTTCTCTTTATGGAACCACCAATAAAGGGCAGTAGTGATGTCACAGGTTTGTGTCCCCATACCACCCAGCCAAGTCTGGGTTAGGGTCCTATTATGCTAGATAGGAATGTAACATACAATGTCTGCCAGTAAAGGCATACAATCAAATGCATACAATTTTATATACATTTGTTTAATATAATTATTAAATAAAATGGCAGTTATCCCCATCTGCCCACTAGCCATTGTTAACCTAGCTGTTGGCAGTTTATCGATAGTCATTGTAGCAGAGTTGGGTCTCGAGGATGGGATTTGAAGGAGTAGAGGGATTTATATTTTGTTGAGTTTAGATCTAGCCCTTTTGAAATAATAATCACAGCCCCTGTGAGCATAAATATTATCCCCATTTTACAAAGTGTAAATCTGTGCCAGAAAGGTAAAGTGACTTAACCAAGGCCACAGATAGAATCAGAACTGGGATGAGAATGCAGGCATGACTCATTCTTAGTCCATAGACTGTGTTGCCTCATGCACTGACTCACTGCTTTTGGCAAATGGCCTCACAGTTAGCAAGCAGGTGGCTGGGGGGGGTGGGAGGGGAAGGACATCACAGTGGCCATACTGCCATCAGTGGCAGGCTGCCTTCACAGCAGTGAAACGAGGTCCTCCCAAAAATGGTGGGATTTGTGGCTATGGGTTTCGAAGGTCAGCACTGGGCAGCCATGGGACAAGGACTGTGTGGTGTTCAGGAAAATCAGGAACAATCTTTCATTCCTAGAGATCAGTTTGCAATGTCAAGATTATTTCTCTCAGGAAAAGGTCTAGGAACATCTTAAAACATGTTCTGAGAATTAGCCCTGACATTTCTAGTTATCCTAAATCAGATGAGTTTTTTTGCAGATCCCAGCCTGTCTGTGTCATCAGGGGCTGCTAGCTAGTTGCTGGAACCTACAGGGATTCAATCATTTAAAAAAAATAAAGAAAAGAATTCTAAACCTAACCAGGCTTGGGAAAGTCCTTATCTACAGAGTGATGGAAACCTTTTTAATTCTAAAGAACAGTCTCCTGTGTTTTGCAAGACTATGAAACCAGCCCTGTTATGCTAACCACAGGAAAGCTTTCTGGGACCATTCATTTTTAACCTTTTAAAATAAATGTTCTTGAGCAATAATGAAAGCACTTTTTTTCCTTGTCTGTCTCTCAATGTCTGCTACCTGGATGGACTTGCTTGAAAGAGCCTGCTATCTGAAAAATGCCACATGCGGCATTGACAGGCTGCTATTCAGAGAATGGCAGACAGCCAATAAATCACTCAGTGGAGTTTCCTGTCCTTCCAGCCATGTCGTAAAAATCTACAGTTTGTCTTCAAACAGTATACGTCAATGTCAAAGAGTTTATGTTCTGTTTAAACTTTTATACCTTCCTGTGACAAAAAAAACCAAAACAAACACATTGTGTTGCTAATTGATTTCTTCTCTCTTTTTATAATTCAGGTGCACAAATCTCAGCATATGTTAACAAGTCTCTTACAGTGCTCCAAAATAGCTGGAGTGCATGCAACCAAAACAAGGTGTGTGGGTTTTTTCCTCTGATCTCAGGGGAAAATCATGCTACAACCCAGGCCCCTGGATCATCCACATTTCTAATTGAATGATTGGCAGGTTTTTATAAATCTTCAGACCTGAAACTGCCATTTCAGTGCTAGTAGGCGTATAAAATCAATATAAAGGATTACATACCTGCTTTCTATTTATTTCAATATAAACCCACATTGAATGGCTTTAAAAAAAAAGCTTTTAGCGTCGGTCTAACCTCTCTCACTGAAATTGGTTATATGGGTGAATCTGGCACTATGATTTATGGTAAAGCAATTCAAGGGAATTGATGACAATATACCTTAATCTTGATGGCCTAACTTTGGAAAAGTGAGCAATGATATTTTGGACATCAAACGTGAGATGCCATAGTGGGACCTGTTTTAGAACCTGCTGAGCACCCATCCTATGAAATATCAGGCCTTTTTAAGGTGTCTCCAACTGGACGCATCAAAAATGGATATATCCCAAATCACTAGTCACGTCTGAAAATTGAAAACATTGTCTTCATGTCTTTATCACATGGCCCCCTATATAAATTACACACATACATTATATATAATATTCATACATCAGAGATACAAATGATGCATTTTCACAGATTTCCGATATATATCATATAGAAGTTTGAACTGCTTGAGTTTCAGGTTTGAGTCTGACATCTGTCTAATTTTCCACCTATTATCTGTCTGAATCTCAATACATATTGCTTCCTATCCTTTTCCCAAACAGATTTTATGTATATCATCAGTGTTCAGCAAAATACCATGTAAGGAAGATGCTTGAAGTACAACACCCCTACATTTAATTAGTATGTGTGACATTGTGCTCTCTGATAGAAGTTCGTCTAAACCAGTATCTAATTTTTTCTGGTTTGTTTTGCCTCAATTGTAGATAGCATCTTCATCTTACTGAATCCCATTGTTTTATGTGAATCCAAAATTATATAAGAATAATGGCCAAGTTTGCAAGTGCCCTTTGGCTGCTCTGTGACACTTGAATAACACAAAGGAGCCATAAACTCTGTTAACTGGCTGGTTAAACCAGGTTTATAGCTTCTTTGCATCATCATAATGTACTTCTGAAACTGGCCCTAAGACCTGTGTAACCTCTTAAATTGAAACAAATAAACAATATAAGCATTTTATCATCAACAACAATATAAGCATAGTTCAAACTCATAATAATTCTATGCAACTTTATTTTTACACTCAGCTTTCAGTGCACCAGAACCTGGAAAACAGTATTATTCTTGAGCAAGGCTGCAAAAACAAAGGTCATGTTTGTGATTCTAGCCATGTTAAGCAGCTGTCTGTATTCATTCAATTTGCTGATATTATTGAAAACCCTAGACTATTTCCTTACCTCCATTTTGTCACCTACATGAGAAGGATCGACAGATTGTTTTCTAGAACAACCTGATGAATGTGGAGTCAATTGAGCAAGTAAGAAGGTCCTGGAATTATTGGGCCCAACATGAAAGTCTTTTAGGCACAAGACAGAATATTGACGTTGAAACCTAGAGCTTTGTGTGCCATGTAGGTGCTGCACCTTAACCTGGATTCAGGGGGAGTCTGCAGTGTCTTTTACTCTCTCAAAGAGCCAGGTCCTCAGACAATGTAAATCAATGGAGTTACACTGATTTACAGCAACTCGGTACCTGGCTCAAAGTCCTTATTCAATGTAATTCATAGCTTATTATCTATGAATTACTTGCAACATAATCTAATCACTAGAAAGTTTTAAAAGCCTTTAGCCTGGTTTTCAGAGGAGATGAGCACCCAGCACTCTCAATGAACTCCACAGGAGCTGCGCACCATAAAAAGTAGATTTGAATTATGTAACCTATCAGAAAAGTCCTGTCAGACATCCACGGGGAATGATCAAATATCAGGTGCTATATGTGAGTTCACTCAAAAAGATCTTCTACTACATACAAACATTTTAAATTCTCCAGCTAAGCATCTGAAAAAAACATCCCTTTCATTTGTTAACTGTTTGATGTGTTTAATGAACAAGGAGATGCAAAGTAAATGTCTTGATCTCATGAGTGCATTTGACTTGACTGAAAGGATACTTGGATTCCTTAAGAATTATGAAGAACTGATCACTGTAGCTGATGTTTATTTAACAAAGGATATTGTTGAAGAAGTTAATTGTAATCCAATCTTTATCACTGATAATATCAGTGATGGAAAGAAGTGGCAATTTCATTGCAAGACCCAAGCAATGTATGGTGGATCGTTGAGACATTCAGAACTCTAACCACACACTTGCATTACTTTATGAATCCTTTTTCTTATCCTGATAACATGGAATTCACTGATAGTTGAGGTTTCAACTTTTTTTAAATTGTAATTGATGACTAAATGAGAATTTTTAATATATGTGGTTCTTTGTGTTTTGTGGATGTATATTTCACTGATGACACACCAAATTGAGGGGCATTTTAGTTTAATTTCCCTGCCTTCACTGGAATTCAACCTCTTTTTGAACAGCTGTTCATATTATAAGGTTTTCTTTTGCTTATTTTTGTTGTTTAAAATATTTTATTAAGCAAATAAGGAGGCCAGATAGCAGTATGTAGATTTACACCAATTTAGATTCTGACTTGACAAGCTTATATTGGTAAGACAGCATTATGTATGAGTACTCATAGATTTTACTGCATATTTGAGAATTAGCATGTTTGTATATCAACTGAAGTAATTAAATCTACAAAATGTAACTATGCGTATGAGACTTTGGCTTCCTAATCTAGCTTCTCTTTCAGTTACCACCATTTGCCAAGCAAGGTCATCATGGTACCCACGTAGGCATTTCTTGCACTTCCTTTGAAATTGTTCTGACCACTTCTGGAAACTACTGATCCAGATATATGTTAGATAGGCAAAATACCCCAATATATGGGATCCTTTTCCTTCAAACGCCATCAACTGGGAAATATTTAAGATTTACTCAACAAGCTTAAGCTGTGTCTGTATATGACTCCTGTTTAACAAAGATAGAATATGTAAAACAAATCCCTTCTAAAAAAGATACTGTAGAAATTAGAAACTACTCCATACCCTTGTTTACTTGAGGCTACCTTACCACAATATAGGACCTGATCCTGCAAAGAATTAAGCACATGATTAACTTTATGTACTGAATGCAATCTAATTAAATAGATAATGGGACTACTCACAGAGCACAAAGATAAGCGATGCCATAATGAATATTTGACGTACTATTTCTAGAGGCTATACTTCTGTGGAAGGGAGTAATAAATACAAATGTCTGCTTTTCCCAAAATTAAGACCCAAGGCCTTTTGTATAATCTGTGTGGAACTACATGCAGTAGTTACAAATGAAAATTAGGCAATTGCACACACAATCAGAAATTTACATATGCTTATGCCCAGTTATGTGACAAAATACCATCTGTTGCATAAATATCTGATTTGTAAGCCTATTTATAGTAGCTCTGTGCACAACTGTGATAATTGCACAGGTGGACTGCCACACACTAGTATGCATACAATAGCATAATATACTATTTCTGCTCCACCATAGATTTCTTGTGGGACCTTGTGCAAATCACTTAGGCCCAGAGCCTCAAAGGTATTCAGACACTTTTTTGGGGATCTGGGCCTTTTGTCTCTTTGCGCCTCAGGTTTCCATCTTTAAAACTGGGATAATAGCACTTCCCCACTTGACAGGAATATTGGGGATAAACATGTTAAAGATTATGTGGCACTCAGATACTACAATAATGTGGGACATATAAGTAACTAAGATAGATAATAAAAAGAATAGGTTACAGAACTTTTATCTTCATTTAATACTATTAGAGACAGTACAATTGAAATTACAATAATATAGGAAAAAGGGCTAACATTTTAAATTGAGTACTTTACTCTTCAGACAGCTGTAGCCAGTAGGCAATTTCATATTGAAGTTAATTTATTACTTTCATATTCAAATCGTAGAAAGCAGATATATACCTTGGGATAAATACATTGAATAAACACTCCTAATTAGCATTGCCACCGAATATCATCATAGTTATTTGAAACACCTGGTTGAGACGCAGATAAAATAATGTTGAAACAAGAGGGACTGTAATAAAGCAGATATTTAGAGATATCATTTGTTATGATGGAAGTTTGTGGTAATTCAGCTCATCTGAAATGTGGTTGTTGCACTTCTTTTAAGAGAACTGTTTGCTGACTGTCTCACTTTGAAGTTTTCTTCTGAGAAACATTATAAATGAGGTGTGCACACAGAACAAAACACAAGTAAAAAATAATCATCAAATTTAATGTAGATAATCTGATACCCTTCTTAGTCCTGACACCGGTCCTTTTTCACAGCAGATGGGATTAAGAGATGTTCTCCCGCCCACATAGCTTCCGCCTCCCAAGGAGGTGGAGTAATTATGCTGATGGAGAGTACTGTCCCATCAGCATAGCACATCTTCACCATAGTTCATTAGTCTATGTTAAATCTCCCTTGCTGCAATTTAAACCCATTACTTCTTATCCTACCCTCCATGGATAAAGAGTACAATTGATCACCCTCCTTTTTAAATATAATCTTTTTATATACTTGAAGACTGTTATGTGCCCCCCCCATCTTCTCTTCTCCAGACTAAACAAACCCATATAAATATCCAGTCTCTTTTGAATCTTGTTAATTTCTTAGCTTCAACAATTGCCTGTGGTAAACCACAGTCAAATCACACTCTGTATGAAAAAAATATTTCCTTTTTCAGGAATTCTGTGGTTGAGTTCCCTCAGCTGAGCCTGGGGCTAGCTGGTTCATCCCTAAGTCATCCCTTAAATCATGTTAATGAGCCCAGATGAGCTGTAACAGAATCGCCTGATTGATCGGCTTGTCTAATTGGCTGAAAGTAGCCAACAGGTCTGTATGTAAGGTCAGAAACAGCACGTCGCTGACTGCAATTGTGATCACTCTTATGCTTGCCTTGTTCCCAGCCTTGGATCTGCCTTACTCATGCTTTGTTCCTGTCCTGCTTCAGTCTGCACCTGCCTCCTTCTGGACCTGCTCCAGTCTGCCCCAGCCCTGCTCCCGCCCAGCTTCTATCTCTGGCTGTGACCACTGGGTCTAGTTACTGACTTCCAATTCTGACTACTAGCTCCAATTACTGGTTTCTGACTCAGGCTCTGACCTCTGTCTCTGATTATTGACTCCAGCTCTAACCTTTGGTTTGATTCCTGATTCCTGATTCTGGCTTTGACCTGTGGCTCTGGTGCCTGTCCTCTGGCTCTAAACACTAGGTCAGGCCATCCAGACCTGGACACTAGGTCCTGACATTCTTTTGTGGCTTTAGAATTTCCTATCTTTCACTTTCATTGATTGTCCCCTTGTTCCTGTGTTATGAATTAGAGTGAACAGAAAATCCCAATCTCCCTTTTCTAGACCATTCATTATTTTATATACTTTTATCACATCCCTTCTCCTTCATCTCCTTTCTGTGATAAACAATCCCAGTCTATTCAATCTCTCTTCACATAAAAACTTTTCCATGTTCTTGATAGTGTTCAGAGATGAGTGATGAAACCATTCTAATTCTGCAATTTCCATTTTGCCATAGGGTGACTAGTACTTCACAGTGTATTCCAGATGAAGCTGCACCATTGCTTTTTATAAAGGCATTATAATATTCTTTGCATCCTAACTCCTCATTAGCTTTTTTGTTTTTACCACAGCAGCCCATTGAGCAGAGGTCTTTATTGAGCTAGCTAACAATGATGCTTCAGGGCCCTTTTAGAAAAGATGAAACTTTTCTAGGTTTAGTTTTGCTTTCATTGGAATTGTCCATGTGGAGAAAAAATTCCAACCAGCTATAATGTATATACCACTTCACTAATTTCAGTTGTACTGACTGATTTGAACAAAGCAAGCAGGAGTTAGTTTGCTATATCCAAGGTTTTTTTTTTTCCCCCTGACTTTTTATAATTTTCATTCCAAAATTGTACTCTGCGTGTATTGTATGCAATTGCCCATAGACATTATGGGCTAAATTCAGCCCTGGTGCAAATGGGTACAACACCACTGTTTTAATGTGCTCCATACTGCCTTGATGATAACTGCTTGTTCCATTTCTATGCCATAGCAAGGGCGGCAAAAGGTTATTCCGTCTGCAACAAACTGCACAACGCCTGTAACAACGTGCTTGAGGAAAATAGCTGGTGATCATTATTAAGTATCAATAAGCATTATAACTTAAAACTGCAAAGTGGGAACAAGCCACACAATGTGGTGCTCTTCTTATTACTATTATTTATTACATAGAGCAATTTTATTTAAAACAAAGGCTTTAAAAAGAGACTAGGTTCCAAGACCAATTAAAACACCTTTGCTTTGGAATGACATTTACTCAAAAGGTACAATAAAAAAAAATCAGGTAGACTGAATCATGAATTATTTGGAGTTCTTTCTGCAAGACTTACATCAAAAATAATTGGAATAGACAGCTGTAGATTGCTGTAAAACAGCTCCATTCCAGATACAATCAATTTCAGTGAATTGTTGAAAATAAGGAGTGAATTGATAAATCTTTTGTCTGAATGTTGTATAATTTTATTTGTTCATACTTGTTTTCATAGATTTGTAAAGGCCAGAAATGACCATTACGATCACCTAGTCTGAACTCCTACATAACCTGGGTCGTAGAATTTCACTCAGTAATTCCTGCATCACTCATAATTTATGGTTGATCTAGAGAATATATCATTTAGAAAGACATTCACTCTTCATTTAAAGATCTCAGGTGATAGAAATCCACCACATCCATAGGTAATCTATTTCTATTATTTCCTCCCCTCACTGTTACAAATATTTTTGGTTTGAATTTGTCTAGCTTCATCTCTTCACTTTTCTATGGATAAACTAAATAGATTGAGTTTCTTTGGTCTCTCACCATTAGGCTGGTTTTCCAGAAATTGAATCATTACTGTAGCTCTTTTCTGGATCCTTTCCAATTTTTCAACATCCTTTTAAAATAGGAACACCAGAACTGAACACAGTATTCCACTATGGTCTTGCTAATGTTTTATACTGAGATAGTTCCACATCCCTATTCCGACTCAATATTCCCCTGCTTGTATATCCTAGAATTACATTACTCCACTTAGCCACAGCATCTCACTGGGAGCTCGTGTTCAGTTGGTTATCTACCATGATCCATAAGTCCTACATTCTAGGATACAATCCCCCATCCTGTGTTACCTATGTTATTTGTTCCAACATGTATGACCTTGCCTTTGGCTGTATATTAAAACATACATTGTTCAAATGAGCCCTGCCTGCTTACCAAGTGATAAAGATCACTTTGTATAACTGACCTGTCTTATTGTTAAATTACCACTCCACCAATTTGTAATATGGCATACCTCAAGTTTTAAACTTATAAGATAAATGAAATGAAAACGTAATTTCATGCACAATACAAATTTCCATTAAGATCTTGCAAGTAATTAAGTTGTCATCATTAAGAGTGAAAAAAAGGTAAGGCTTGAGTTTTTCTCTTCTTTTGATAAATCCTAAATTCAGGAAGTGATCATCAAGTCACATCTTGTTATCATGAAGGCCAAGGTAGGTGGAGAAATCGGAAATGGAGCTTCTGCTTATGAAAGCTGAAGACAGTCTATATTGCATGTATTTCATTTATAAAGACTGAGTTTGATAAGTAGAACATATCCGCAAAGGAACTGGACATTTATAAATTGGCATAGCTCCAAAAGAAGAATCCACCCAGGTTATTGCCTAAGAATAGGATGTGCTCTAGGAATTTTGGACAGGGGGAGTTCTATGGCTTGTGTTATACCAGAAGCCAGACTTGATGACTACAATGATCCTTTCTGTCCTGGGAATCTATAAATCTAAATGCTGAAAAGATCTCCTGCATCTACTCATTTAATCAGGGAAGGTTTCTTCCTGCTAATGGCATAGAAGAATAGTTTTTAAAGGGGTCATCATTTTTAAGTGTGTTTCTATAATAGGCTGCAATAGGACTCTGTTTTGAATGGAATCATAGGTAAATCAGGCCCATATTTTTTCTGGGATGCATTTAAAAAATCTAAACTTTCATAGTCTCAGAAAAAAAAAGTGTGAAAAATGTCTGGACTTGTTTCTAATATGAAGAAGGAATATTTTTAGATGCTTCCCCTCTCCCCCTCCCCACCGCCCCACTAGCTGTCATAGTTACACTTGCAAGCCATAATAAGTCTTTTCTACTATTCTGTTATAGGAATAAGGTAAAAGTTAATTTACTTTGAATATTCCTTAATCATAGTAATTAAAGTAATAGTTTTAACAGGCCCATTCACCAAAATTAAAGAGCCAGATCCTCAGCTGTTGTAGAGAAAAAATAGATTAATTGGCTTAAATTAAACTATGCTGATTTATACTAGTTGATGATATGACCCATAGCTTTTATTAGTAGGAATAAGAGAGGTTTATTCAAACGTTCTTTTAAAAGATGCTGGATTTGCCACTATTTAATGAACAGTGCAATCCTCCCAGTCTTTAACATAACCTTTAAATTAAAATAACGGCAATCAATGGAATAAATCTCTAAATTATAAAGGCATTATATTTAATATTTTTTACTTTTGAACATTATTATCCTTAATTCACAGATAATTACATGCATATAATCCTTTGAGGACAAGGACTGAGAGTTCGGATATGGAGTGATCACTTTGTGAAAAGTATTTTCCCATGGGTGATAAAATGATAAAAGACAAAAAGCACCTTATCTAACCTAGTGGTTAGAGCCAGAGGTCAGATGCCAGAGCCACAGGCCATAGTTAGAGTCAGAAACCAGGAATCAAGCCAAGGGTTAGAGCAGGAGTCAATAACCAGAGATAGGGGCCAGATCCTGAGTAAGAAGCCAGTAACTGGAGCCAATGGTCAGAGCCAGAAGCTGGACAAGGAAGCAGGGCCAGGGCAGACTGGAGAAGAACCGGAATGGGGCAGGAGCAGACTGGAGAAGAACAGGAGCAAGGCTAGAGTAAGGCATGACCAAGGTTGGGAACAAGGCAGGCACAAGAGTGATCACAGCTGTGGACATAAGTACTCAACAGGCTTATTTATGTATTGTCAATGGGGCAAACCCCCAGTTTACCTTTCAGAATGCTTTGGTTAATTGTCTTTAAAGTTTGTTTTAATTTCAGGAAGGTTCAGACCCCAGAATGTGTGTGTTTTCTTTATATTATCATCTATTATTTGAGCTGGACAAAAAATGCAGAAGAATTTTTGAAAAACAGGTGAAAATGTTCACGTACATTTTTCATAAAAATTTAGAGTTTTTGAAACCTTTTTACCATTCTGTAAAATGGCTGGCAAGCAAATGAAGAAACTGGATTGTACTGCAATTATTATTATTTGTATTGTGGCAACACCAAAGGACTCTAAAGAGGCATCAAGGCCCCATTGTGCTAGTACAGGGATCGGCAACTTTTGGCACGTGGCCTGTCAGGAAAATCCACTGGCGGGCCAGGACGGTTTGTTTACCTGCAGCATCTGCAGGTTCAGCCGATCGCAGCTCCCACTGGCCGCGGTTTGCTGTTCCAGGCCAATGGGGGCTGCAGGAAGCGGCGTGGGCCCAGGGATGTGCTGGCCGCCGCTGCCCTGTGCTAGGCACTGTACAAACACATATCAAAAGATGGCCTCTTCTCTGAAGAACTTAAAATCTAAATAGTTCAGAGAGAAATGAAATTCATGTATGGTATTTATCTGCCCCACCACCACCATTACTGTAGTATTTGACTTACCCTAACTAACCCCCTGTGAGGTAGGAAAGCACAGATATCCCCATTTTACAGATAGGGATCAGATGCCCAAAGGCCCTGATCCACAAATAAATGTAGGCATGGAGACACTGAGCCACAACACCTAACATTTAGGCACTTGGAAAATCACAGGAACAACACTGAAATCCATGAAGTCTGAGTTAGGCCCTTAGACTCCCTGTACAATGAATGGGGAGAGACTGGCACTTTGAATGTGATTCACAAAAGCCAGCACAGTAGATGGGGAGCCACCTAAACTAAGCAGGAGGAGTTGCTGACCACAGGGGTGTGTGCCAAGCCCTGCCCCTCTCTTGGAGATTGGCCCCTAAATCTGGTCTGCAGGGAGGTGGACACAGGCACCACCATCACTTTCTCTTCCTACTCCTCTGGCCAGATTTTGAATGGGACCAAAATGTGTTAGGGGCCTATGAGCACAACTACCACACTGGTGAAGCCCCTATATTTCCCTGGTTTGTGGATCACTGTGGGGCTTGGTCAGGAGAGAGGTATCTGGATGCCTAGAGGTATGCGGTAGCATGCATGCCTGGAGACAGAAACTTTTACTGTGAAAATATAGGCACCAAGTGCATATAGGCATCTGCAGAGTTATATGGCAGCCGAGCAGGAGTTGTGTGAATCACAGTACTGCCTAAAACTGGAGTTTAGGTGCCTAAATCCTTGGTGGATCTGAGTCAAAGTGACTTGCCCAAGGTCACATAGGAAGTCTGTGGTCAAGTAGGGAACTGACCTGTGTCCCCTTAGTCCCAGGCTACTGCCCTAACAAGTGGACCATCCCATTGTGATTTATTATGGAGGATCCAGTTGTGTCCCTAGAGGTAAGTTTGACTTGATAATGGGTACAGTTTTAAACAGATATGGAAAAAAAACAAAGCATACCTATAAGTTCCATTGATTTCAATTGGAGCTGCAAATTCTCAGCAAGAGCCTGACCAAAGTCCATTGAAGTCAATGGGAGGGTTTGTTTTTGTTTTCATTTGGATCAGGTCACACAACATCTCAGGATTTGGCCATTTGTTCCTGTAGTCCAATGGCTTGACACTCTGGTGGTGTAAATCAGCATAGATCCATTGATTTTAATGGAGCTATGTCAATTTACTCCAGCTGAGGAGCTGGTTCTAAACTTTCTTGGCAAAATGTGATTTGCAATGTTTCAAGAAGCACCTTTAATTGAATCTAAAATACATTTTGTTCATATTAACTGTAACCTTTAAACAATCAATGGCTATGCAATTTCAGTAATAGTTCCTTAAAATTACAATTATTGAAAAAGCCTTATGAGTGGTGATGAACTGAATAAAGCAATATTGATCAGCCAATGAGAGACATTGACGTGGTAAACCAATCTAATGCTGGAAGAAATATATTATTGTGCTCCTTTCTGCTACTCTGTTCCTGAGTCAACTGTAATCAGATTCACAGATTTTATTTTATAAAGTAAATAGTATTTTAATAACTTAAACAAATGTATGACTGCAGAAACTTCAGGATCTCAAATACAGCATGTCAATTGAACAAGGGGTGTAAATATACACAGTTATTCTGTATTGCATATACTTGTGCTGCTTATCTTTTACTGAACAAATATATTTACTGATATAAGTAATTGTCTTTCTTTGTTTCCAATATGCCGAGCTTGTGGAAATCTGATCTTGTTCAATCTTAAATAAGAGAGAAGAGTAATATGTAATTTTACACTTATATAATTATTTTTCATTGTTACATTACATTCAATCCAATTTAGAGAGGATATTTTTGCTGGAACTTGTGAGGCATGTGCATTATGAATGTCTAAATAGAGATAAGATGATCTGTGAAAGGGTTATGTCAGGAGATGCCAAACCGGAGGACTTCCAAATAGATTATGCCATTAGAAATATTCAGATTTTATTCAAGGAAGTATAAACTAAAATAGAAGCTTATACAGTTTAGCACACTTATGGCTAGCTCATGGTCCATGGCCTGCAAATGACACATAGGAAAGTTTCTACCGCTTGTGACCTGCCACCTCACTGCAGGTACTTCAGAGAAAGATTTACTTTCCTATTTTAAATATGTGGAATCTAATTGTATTTATGCTAGGATCCAGCACAGCACCTACCAATTAAATTCTTTCCTTCTCTGGTACACCTAATCCCAGTCTCATCTGAGAGATTATTTGGTAAACTTCATACTCTGTTACTCCTGGGATCATCCAAAAAATTAACTGGTATGAAGAGTGTTGCATTTGAGCTGGGCCCCAACTGTAACAGAACCTCATCCATAGTACAAGGTAAGGTGGGATAATACAGAGGAAGATGGAGAATCATAGTATCTGGTAGAGAGGCCTTCTGGAAGCTGAGGGTGGGTGGAGAAGAAGACTGGCATGCACAGAGAAAGACGGTCAGAAGAGCCTAAATATATATGGACCGGCAACCTGCACCCCCAGATACCAAAATGTTCCAGCACTCCACTACATGCTCTTCCAATATAACCCCATTGCAGGTGCCAAGGCTTCTGCTTGAACAGTGCACACAACCTGCCTTCCCCGAACTGCCAAAATCTGCATCCAGCAGCATATTAACCAGCATACGCAAGAAACCCAAGCCTAAAGCACAGAGATTAACACCATAGTAACTACAGTTGCTTGTTGGCATATTTTTATAATAATTTACTAGACAATCTTAACAATATTTTTTTTACTACTTGACCAGATTTACAAACCATGGTGCATATTTTATAGACTTAGACCTGCCAAAAAAAGTGAGAGCTGAGTTAATAGAAAACTCATTGCATGAGCATAGTAAGTTCCCAGCACTCAGGCATAGGCAGTACTGCACACCTCATCTCACACGTGAGAACAGGTGGGATTTTCAAAAGTAATCAGTGTTGGCCCAACTTTGCTCCCACTGAAATCAGTACCAAAGCTTCCGTTGGCTTCAGTGGGAACAGAGTTAGGCCAATGCCAAGTGTTTCTTGAAGATCTCAATGTGTCTTTCGGCCTCTACTCAAACCTTGCAGCAGGAGATTAAGAGAATGAAAAGAAATTCTTTGCCCTGTGTGCTGATGCCTAAAGTTAGCTCTGTGTTTATTCAGAACAAAGACACTCTTAATCTCAATGTTGTAGTAGTCTAATCATCCCATCTTCAGAAGAAATGAGTCCCATAATTCTGTACAGTGCTGAGGCATTAGCCCAGGGGTCAGCAACCTTTCAGAAGTGGTGTGCCAAGTCTTCATTTATTCACTCTAATTTAAGGTTTCGCATGCCAGTAATACATTTTAACGTTTTTAGGTCTCTTTTTTTCAGTCTATAATGTATAACTAAACTATTGTTGTATGTAAAGTAAATAAGGTTTTTAAAATGTTTAAGAAGCTTCATTTAAAATTAAATTAAAATGCAGAGCCCCCAGGACCGGTGTCCAAGACCCAGGCAGTGTGAGTGCCACTGAAAATCAGCTCGTGTGCCGCCTTCGGCATGCGTGCCATAGGTTGCCTACCCCTGCATTAGCCAGTCCCTGAAACTAACAGGAGACTCCTTCAGGACATAGACTGTAGTGCCACAAGCAGGGATCACTACCCACTTAGGCCATGAACAGTGCCAAACATTGACTGAGAAAAGATGTCCCTGGAGAAAAGGACACAGTCCCTAGGAATCCTGAGAGGAACAGGAAAAGATTAAGCTTGCCTGTTAATTAAGTTACCTGAGCAAACACATTAAAAGTACAGAAATGCTTAGTGTCATAAAGGGGAAAAAAAGAAAATAATAGCAATAATAAAAGACCAGAACAACTGTTATTTGTGCAAAATCAAAACAAAACAAAAAAAACAACACTTCATCTGTTCCGTAGTCCTATCCTCATTGGCAGTAACCACAGATTAATTTCTTAACACCTGGCAGCCTAAGTAAAATTGGTTGGTCTAAGCCTAGGTCCTAGTGGATAGATGTCCACATCGCAAAAACTACAATCACAATTAGACATGTCCAGAGAGAGTCAAAATCTACAATTTCTTGGACAATATTTTATTTCTTCTATGGACAGAGGGCTTTCACTGTGTCCCTATCATCACCACTATCGTCACTTATACTATACTCTGATTCCGCCACCCACCCACCCACCCATTTGTTGAAGTCCCACTTCTCTCACTGTCTTCCTGCTTCTGCATACTTCATTAATAGTGCTTTTTAAAAAACCTCTAATGAACCATCCCTACTATAATAATGGCCCAAATGTTGTCCCTGCTGTATCTCCATAACAACCATTGCTATAGAGAAGATGTACGCATTTGGATCTGTGGCGTGGAATGTTTCAGCTCCTTCCTCCATCAGTGTTAAAATAAAATTCTTCTCTCTGATCCACATTATGGACATCTTATCAGCATGGATCTATATTGCAAACTCTGTACTTGCTCTGTGTGCAAATCTCCTATTGATGTCAGTGGAAATGTCAAGCATTAAATGAGTTCAGTGTATGCAAAAGGCCTGCACTGTGGCTCAGAAGAGATTTGTGCTCCAAGTTTGTCTGCATTTGTAAACCCTGGTATATAAAAGAGATCTTCGTAAACTCACTTGCAAGGGTGTATATTTGTATGTAAGTATGAGTTATGTTTACTGGGGGGGCTGAGTTTCATATTGCACTGGTTGCACAAGATCAGTTAACTTCTATTGAATGAAATGTAATTACACTAGACTTGCACACTGGTTCCTGAGTTTGGTAGGAGGATATATGAAAAAGACCACATGACAGAGTTTCAGAATGCTGAAACATTTTTCATTGTTCTCAGTGGGAACGTTTAGGTGCTGAACACTTTTCAAAGTCCACCCATTTTATTTAGATGCCTAAATGGAAGCTGAGCTCTTTAGAAAATCCAGGCACTTATTTAAACTAGATGCAATCCATTGGGTGTTGAGCTGTTTAAAAAATCTCAACCAGAATTTTATATTTATATATATATAAAAATTCTGGGGTGAGATTTTCAAAACAGCTCAACACCCAATGGATCGCATAGATAGATAGATAGATAGATAGATAGATAGATAGATAGATAGATAGATACCTTGCTGCTTTAGGTTTTTTTCCCTTAGTTATATCTACTCTCAAAGAGACAGAACCTTTTTCTTCTTCTGTGTACTTTGGATTTACACCAGTGTAATACATTGCAATTCAGTAGTATTAATCCAGGTTTATACCAGTGTGAGAAGAAAATCACACCCACAGTATAGGATTTCCTTCCATATGTTTTAAGAAACAGTATTGTTTGGGTTTTTAAGTTTCCCTGTAATTATTTTCCTGACTTGACAAATGTGGTGGAGAGGCTGTTGAGGTTATTGGATTAATTGAACGGACAGGGAACACATTATCGATTTTAGGCTTTTGAGCATGTGCTCAATAGGATGCTGTTGGGATCAGTTCAATGGGTCAGAAAGAAGCCACACTAGAAGGAAGGTGAGAATATCACCCTTTTGTGTGACATAGTGACATGGTTTTCTCATAAGACTTTCCAAGTTTCACATGAAGACCACATGTAATAATATTTTTCAGTAGGGGCTAAAGACTATGTAACCTCAGTTGTATGTTTATTTACAACTACCCTAAAAAAGAGAAAGATAAATAAAGACAGAGAAAAATGAAAGAGGATACTAGAGAATCTGGAGAATTTGAACTTTTTTATATTTTTGTGGGAGGCAGTCAGATAGCACAGGGAAGGGCAACCTTATAAAAAACAAGATAAATAAATATGCCACCAAAACATGCTAAATAATAAATCACCTCTGAATTCTTCTGCACTAGTGGTCACTGGGAGATTTGTGTCATTCTCTTAAATCTAGCCATTACTCATGTAAACATGGAAAATAACATGCACTGAAACCACAAGGGATTAACAAATCCTGAGGTATATAAACTGAGGACAAACAAACAAATCATATGAAAACCATGCAGGTTCATCTTTAATGAATCATAGCAGTCTGGAAGTCTGAAGGGTTTAAATAACTCTCTGTCTGAAACTACCCCTCTCATGACTGGTTAGGCTACCAATAGAGCTAGGGTTGAACAGTATGAAAAGAGATTCCCAAATAGTTTCATTCCTCCTCACCATGAATTTGTTATGCTGTTATTCCTGGTGTCATAGCTGCCATTATTTGGGAGGTTTAATTGTTAAAAGGTTCATGAATCCCCAAACTTTCCTAAATAGTCTAATGAATGATTATGCATGTGAATATTTACACTGGAAGTACACTTTACTGTTATTCATATATCATTATACTCCAGTTTTAATAATTTAAAAATCCTGTCAAGGCTCAGAAGCTATACCAAGTGATTTAGGTGATTTGCCCAACTCTACCACGTCATGCACAGGAACTGAAGTTGGAATTTCAGGCCGGAAACTCTGCAAAAGAATTTGAAGTTTATCTTTTTCATATTTTTAAACTCTATTTTCATTTCAAGACCTGATGTATTCTGTGATTCCAAGGGCTAGATTTTTTGCCACAGAACCCACCCCTTGCCAAAGAATGATGCATCAGAATCTAACTTTTATTTAAAAACAGAATATGTCTATATTATTATTGCGGTGACACCCTAGAGACCACAGCTGATATTAGGGTCTCTTTGTGTCAGGTGCAATTATTGAGGCTGCCCCATACATCAAACCCCAAGGGTGCCTGTAGCATGCCAGGTGCACTGCGATTTGGAGGCAACCACTGTAGGTGACTCATCAACTACGTTTTGGAGGCTCTACCCCTGGTGGATCACGATAGCCAGTCACATGCATAGCCAAGTGAAAGGGTATTTTACTAGGGCTGGAAGGAAAGGGAAAAGTTCCAGATATCTTAGGGACAGAGGCTTAAACAGTTACGGTACAAAGTGAGCTATTGTGGTTCCATGGGGGCCATGGAAAATTTAGGGAGAGTATTAAATAAATGTAGTTCAACATCAAATTAAATAACTCAAGGAACGTTGTATTATTCATTTTCATATTTGATTTAATAAAAAAACCTCAATTTTTAATTTGCTGGAGGCTGCTACAGAATTTCCATGCTATGTCTTTCATACTTGTACCTAAAGCTGAGCTCCTAAATAAGTGGATGGCGTTTCAAAAAGTCAGTGGAAGCTGCTGGATGCTCAGTTCTTTTGAAAATCAAGTCATTTAGTTAGGCAACAAAATAAGGATTCACATTTTCAGTAGTACCTAAGAGCTAGATTCACAAATGTACTTAGGCATTGCAATATTGAATGTTGAAATGCCTGACCCCCCAGTCATCCTCTGCCTAGTGGACTTCTCAAGTCTGAGTTAGGCATCCAGGCTCCCCATACTAGTCATGGGGAGGATTAGCTGCCTAAGAAAGGGATTCTCAGGAGTCAGCATGCTAAATGAGGAGCTGCCTATGCTAGCCAGCAGTGAAATACAAAAGAAAGAGGAGGTGTTTAGATCTTCGAAAGTATTTAGACACCTATGTCCAGTGATCTGAACCATAGGTGTCTCACTAATGGGCCAGAGAGAATCACCTCCTTCTATTCAGAGTTCTCAGCTGTGAGCCCTCTCTGAGAATTAGGTGCCTAAGGCAGGTCAGCCCTTTCTTATGCAAAAAGAGAGAGCCACCCCACCCCCCACCCCTGAATAGCCAATATCCCAGTGGTTAGGGCACTCACCTGAGATGCAGGAGTCCTGACTTTAAGCAGATGGGCTCAGAGCACAGCTACAGGCTTGGGGGGGCCCATTGGTGAGGTAAGTGGTGGAACACACAGGTTCAGAATCCCACTTTAGAGCTGCTGAGTCTTTAGTTTGCTTACGGCTCCAAGCAGTTCATTAGCTCTGGGGTGGCATCAAGACTTAGGCAGCTTTGTACATGGAAAGCAGCAGAAAATTAGGCAGCAGATGAGCAGCGCATTTTGGAAATATCAGTGGTGACTAAATGTTGGACTTTGTGCCTAAAGGTCAGTTAGGATCCTATGTAACTTTATGAATCTGGCCTTCTCAGGTGAGTGCCTAGCCACTGGACTATACAGTGATTCTCATTCTTTCTCTGGCTCCTAATTCAGAGAGACCCACATAGGCATTCCCATGGCACATCTTACTCCTGAGGGCATTCTGAACCAAAAAAATAAAAATTGCACACACAATATTTTAAAATTCTGCAAATAGCATTTGTCAAAGAAATGTGGAGGCTCTATCATGGCACTGGGGAGCATAGGCCACTGGCTGCACAGAGGTAGGAGATTACTGTGTAGCTCTCTCCGGGACACGGACTCAGCAATGAGGCTGCACCCAACCCTGACACAGCGCAAGGACTGGGCCTGCCCCAGAAACACCCCAGGGCCCTGCCCCTCTGTGCCAAGTGGACCAGGTGTGGGCAGGCAGGCTCAGCAACGCAGGATCCAAGTATGGAGGCACTAAGTGTGGGGGGATCCACGTGTGGGTTGAGAGGGCTCTGGGTAGGGCAATCTGGTTGCGGGTGGCTCAGTGTGGGATCTGGATGCACAGGGGCTTGTTGGGGGGGTTCTGGGTGTAACGGTAATGGGGCTCCGCAGGGGGGGTCCAGGTGAAGGTGGTTGGGGCTCAGCAGGGGGTCTGGGTGTGGGGGGGCAGAACTTGACCAGGGGGCATCCAGGTGAAGGTGGTTGGGGCTCAGTGGGGGGCTCAGTGGGGGGTCCAGATGCAGCTGGTTGGGGCTCAGTGGAGTGGGGATCCAGATGTGGGTGGCTCATCGGGGTGGTCCAGGTGCAGGGGGAGTGGAGTTCATTGGGTGGGGTTCCGAGTGCAGGGGATGAGGCTCGGTGTGAGGGTCTGGGTATGATGGGGTCTGGATGCACAGGGGTTGGGCAGATGGGGGAGCAGCTCCCTGAACAGAGATCCCTCCCCCTGCAGCTGAGGAGCAATGGATGCAGAGGCTGGGGGTGGTGGAGATTGCAGCGCTTCCTTCAGCCAGGGGAGAAATCTGGGGGTGGGTCTGACTCAGCCCTGAATGGCGTGGAAGGGAAGAGGAAGTCCCTTCCTCCCCAGCCCAGCCGGGACTAGCAGCTGAGCCTGGCACAGGGTAGGAGCCACCAGCTGGGTCTTCCCCAGTCCAGCTTCCTGCCGCACAGTGATTTACCTCTCTGCTGGCTGCCCTTGGCCCCCCCAAAACATATGGCTGGGGAGGGTTACATGACCGCTCTTGTGGCTTCCCTTTGCTTCCCCATCAGAAAGTCATTTTTCTGCTGAGAAGCAAAGAAATCTACAGGGAACATAAATTCTGTGCATGCGCAGTGGCACAGAATTCCCCAAGGAGTAAAACATATCAGATTGGGACCCACAGGCAAGATAGATTGAGGAATGCCCATCTTCCCACAATGTTGATCACATTGAAGCTTAGGTAGATGTCAGTATGCCAAGAGTGAGGTAGCAGTGCGCATGGCCAGAAGAAGAAACATAGGCACCCAGGGATTTTTTTCTGTGAGAATTTAAGGTGTTGACTAAATTTAAGTACCTACACCATTATGTGGCAGCCAAGAAGAGTTTTATGGATTGCAGTGGTGCCTTAAAATAGGACTTAGGCACCTAAATCTCTTTTTTGCATATGGCCCTAAGTCTCATTGATTTTCACTAGTAATCACTGTTCAATGTGGTGTTTGTCTCACCTTTGGGGAAAACTTGGTCCCAGTCCACTGATGTAGAATGCTGCAGAAAATCATGGAGCAGGTCCTCAAGGAATCAATTCTGAAGCACTTAGAGGAGAGGAAAGTGATCAGGAACAGTCAGCATGGATTCACCAAGGGCAAGTCATGCCTGACTAACCTAATTGCCTTCTATGAGGAGATAACTGGCTCTGTGGATGAGGGCAAAGCAGTGGATGTGTTATTCCTTGACTTTAACAAAGCTTTTGATACGTCTCCCACAGTATTCTTGCCGGCAAGTTAAAGAAGTATGGGCTGGATGAATGGACTATAAGGTGGATAGAAAGCTGGCTAGATCGTCGGGCTCAACGAGTAGTGATCAACGGCTCCATGTCTAGTTGGCAGCCAGTTTCAAGCGGAGTGCCCCAAGGGTCGGTCCTGGGGCCGGTTTTGTTCAATATCTTCATTAATGATCTGGAGGATGGCGTGGACTGCACTCTCAGCAAATTTGCAGATGACACTAAACTGGGAGGAGTGGTAGATACGTTGGAGGGTAGGGATAGGATACAGAGGGACCTAGACAAATTAGAGGATTGGGCCAAAAGAAACCTGATGAGGTTCAACAAGGACAAGTGCAGAGTCCTGCACTTAGGACGGAAGAATCCCATGCACTGTTACAGACTAGGGACCGAGTGGCTAGGCAGCAGTTCTGCAGAAAAGGACCTAGGGGTTACGGTGGACGAGAAGCTGGATATGAGTCAACAGTGTGCCCTTGTTGCCAAGAAGGCTAACGGCATTTTGGGCTGTATAAGTAGGGGCATTGCCAGCAGATCGAGGGACGTGATCGTTCCCCTCTATTCGACATTGGTGAGGCCTCACCTGGAGTACTGTGTCCAGTTTTGGGCCCCACACTACAAGAAGGATGTGGAAAAATTGGAAAGAGTCCAGCGGAGGGCAACAAAAATGATTAGGGGGCTGGAGCACATGAGTTATGAGGAGAGGCTGAGGGAACTGGGATTGTTTAGTCTGCAGAAGAGAAGAATGAGGGGGGATTTGATAGCTGCTTTCAACTACCTGAAAGGGGGTTCCAAAGAGGATGGATCTAGACTGTTCTCAGTGGTACCAGATGACAGAACAAGGAGTAATGGTCTCAAGTTGCAGTGGGGGAGGTTTAGATTGGATATTAGGAAAAACTTTTTCACTAGGAGGGTGGTGAAGCACTGGAATGGGTTACCTAGGGAGGTGGTGGAATCTCCTTCCTTAGAGGTTTTTAAGGTCAGGCTTGACAAAGCCCTGGCTGGGATGATTTAGTTGGGATTAGGTCCTGCTTGGGTTGGACTAGATGACCTCCTGAGGTCCCTTCCAACCCTAATCTTCTATGATTCTATGATTCTATGATTCTATGATTTAAGGGCATGGATGGAGAATTTAGTTCATGATTTCAGTAGAGTAAATGGGGGCCTTGTATATGTTTAATACATCTTTTAGGGGTATTTTATCATTATGTGGGTTAACCCGAATGCAATTTTGTTTGTTTTTTAATTCAAGTATTTTAACTATTACCTACAGATTTATTTTTGCTCATTAGGAATTTAAGATATCACCATGTTTACAAGAAACAAACTGATAGCTGAGGCCTTATCTTTGCAATGTCTTAAATGCTAAAGCTGAGCATGAGGTAATTTAACCACACGTCACTAAAATAATAATTATAACTGATTTCCCTTGGTGTAAAATTTATTTTGAAATTATTCTACAACAGTTTCATGGATGAGACATTTCAGTGTGATGATTTCCATCTTAATGGCTTAATCAAACTATTTTTGATCTTTGTGTCATCTCACATTTGAATGCACTACCTATTGAATGTGAAATAGCTATGCAAGTTATTGTTGCTTTTGTGATTCTGGAGAAAGGCAGTTGTTTTCAGGCAATGGATATTTCTTTTCACTGAAGAGGAACAATGTTTCTGGATTCTAGATACAGTAGTTAAACTTCAAAGCCTGTTTCTCTTTTTATCCTTTGGTCCTTTAATAAGAGACTATTTGTACAACTATCTGTACAAGAACAAACTTCAGAGATCACAGAAAAAGATTTTAACAGTATCTGAGGGGGAAGTAGAGTCTCCAAAAGCAATTTTTTATTAGAGCAAAAGGCGAGAAGGAGAGGGGAGGATTTTGATTCATCTTTGTTCCCACATTGAACTCAGGCTCATCTATCAGGGACAATAAAATATTTCTCATCTTTCTCCTGTAACATGCACCTCACCACATATACAAACAGGTGTGGATTCATACTCTTAATAAAATAAAAGACAGGAGATCTAAAGCCTGTCCATGAGAATTTTTTCTCAATCACGTAACTTAATGGTATCTGCCATTTGGAAGGGCTACAATTCCATTGCAGAGTTCTCTGTGTCATAAACAACAAAGAGCTGTTTAGGCACAGTATTCTAAACATTATTATTATTGTGTAATAACACCTGCAGCTCCTAAACAAGATCAGGAGCCTATTGGACTAAGTGCTGCACATAGTCAGAGGCAATCTTTGACTGGTCACAAAAGTAAAGTCATGCACATTCATAAGTATTTGCAAGTTTAGGGCCCAAACAAACAAATGAGTATTATTATTATCCTCATTTTACAGATGGAGAACTGAGATTTAAAGGCACCATTCAGTAAAGTGTTTAAGCACCTGAATAGTCCCATTGATATGAATAGAATTACTCAGGTGATAAATTTAGGCCCATTGCTAAGTACCTTGCTGAATCAAGAGATTTATATGGGATAGTCTGATGTGGGGCTCTCCTTTTGAAGCTCTTCCCCTGTAGGTGTTGAAGCTGTACCACTTTCCAGGTGGGTCCCTTAACCATGGGACTACAGAGTCATATTCTCTCTCTCTCTCCCCCCCCCCCCCCCCCCCCCCCCGTGAGTATTTAAGTATTTGTCCGCAATGTAACAGTCTTTGGGTGAGAAAGACTGTAATCGAGTGTTTGGGACACCCACCTGGTAGATGGAAGACCCCAGGACCAGTCCTCTTGCTCCAATCACTCTTTCATTATTTATCCACCGGGGAACAGCTTCAATGGCAGACACTGCACATAATCAGAATATTCCATAACTCAATGGTTAGACCATGCTCCTGAGCAAGTGGGAGCTCCTTGTTTGAGTCTTTTCTTAAGGTGAGCACTGGTACCACCATCTCCTCTCCTACTGGATTTTGAATGGGACCTGATCTGATAGAGAGCCTCTGAACAAGCCTACTGGATCAGGCCCTGCACAGGACTTAGGCAGCCAAGTGCCTATCTTCTCCCAGTTTGTGAATCACTCTGGTGCATTTAGGCAGGAGATAAGTGTCTGGGCTCCTAGAGGGTGGTAGCAGTGTGCATGCTCTGAAGCTGAAACCTTGGTGCCTAGGGAACTTTTATCCTGAACATTTAGGCACTGAATGAGTTTAGGCACCTACCAGGTTTAGTGGGAATTTTGTGGATTGCAGTGAAACTAAAACTGGGACTTGGGTGCTTAAATCTGAGACTTAGGTTCCTAAGTCTGGGGTTTGGGCACATAAGTACCTTTGTGGAGGTGGGCCCAGGTGATTGCTCTGATGTAGTAAAGGAGGGACAGTGAATGTGTCTGAATGTAGTAGAGAAGGGACGGTGATTAGTTTATGCTGTTTCTAGCATACTAAGACAAAGCTAATACTACCAAATTCTTTTTGAGGACCTCTCTGTTAGAAAAACACCACTACAGCTGCTGGCTCATAGACAGAGCAGGTTGAAATCTTTTTGTCAAACATATGGGGTTTGATTTTGTTTTATCAAAATGAAAATATTCGTGAATGGTTTCCATTTGGATGAACATTGTTTGACAAATAATTACAAAATTAAAAAAAAAAAAATCAAAGTCTCTCATGTTTTGCTAGGGAAAAAGTCCACTCACCTTTTTACTCTCTCCTCCTTTATTCCCACTGGAAAAGAAGGAGAGAGAGAGAGAGGGAATGAAAGACAGTGTTGTTGGTTTTTTCCTGCTAAAAAATTTAGTTGTCCAGAATAAGAAACACTTTTTAAAAGAAACAATATTTTTCATTCATAGTTTTTCAGGTATTTTTAAATGAAAGTTTTAAAAATTTCCATGCCTCCTTTTTTTTGGTTTGTTTTTAACCAACTCTACTCATAGAAATTTCATGGGCTTCCTGAATATCTGCAGCTAATGATGCTAATCCCCTGTTTGGCAGGGGGAGTACTTCTTAGTTGGGTCATTCATATGTTTATATTTTTCTACTTCCTGGGCAACCCCTAGATACTGAACTTGATTATTTGATGGGACAGGTGAAATAAGAAGGAGGTGCGTGCTATATAAAGCCATTTTGTCCCTTGATAAGTTCAATCTCTTATGGAACTATCATGCATGGTTTTCCATTGCTAAATGGTTTGGAAAGGCATGGATCTCTTCAACTGAACCAGACACCAAATTTTCCTACCATTATGTTTAATTTGGTTCAATTTCTATGAAGTCAGAAATATGAGCGAGGTGTATATATGTATTTTACTCAACAACAAAAAAGAAAAAGGAAAAAGTAAAGAAACCAAGTATAACCCAGGGTGAAGTCTAAATTCACTTTGCCACTGACTGTGCTAATACAACAACCCTCATCTTTGCCAACATGCAGAGACCTCAGGGAGTTAAATACATAAGTCTCTACAGATTTTGCTAAAAAGCTAGGCTGGGGTGGAGCTAGATCCACAAAGGGACTTACGTATTGCAATGCTCAGTGTTGCAGTATTTAGTCACCCAATAGAGTCCAAAGGTGTGAGTTAGCCACCCAGACTCCCCACATAATGCAGATGGAGATTTAGGTGCCTAAGAATAGGTTCCACAAAAAACAGCATGCTGAACAAGGAGATGCCTAAATAAGCAATAAGAAATGCCAAGGAGACACATGTATCCTAAGCCCAGCATCTGAGAAAGTGGTCAGTGAATAAGTCTGGGTCAGAGGGAGACTCTTCCATCTGCTTGGAATTCACAGCTAGTCCTTTCTCTCTCTCAGATAAGGCACACCCTTTAGCTCAGTGGTTAGAAAAATCATCCAGGCTGTGGGAGACTTAAATTCATTTCTTCCCTGCTGTGGAGAAAGGATTTGAGTCTCCCACACGAGTGCCCTGATCACTGGACTATGGGTTCATCTGCTGTCTGATTAGCCTACTGAATATTTAATTAGTTATACAATGGAACAGCTTCAACAGGTGAGATTGAAAGCCCAGTGCTAGAATGCCCCATAGTCCAGTGCACTCTCCTGTGAGGTAGGAGGCTCAAATACAAATCCTTTTTCCACATCAGACAGAGAGGAGGATTGAATCTGCCTCTTCTACATCCCAGGTGAGTGCGCTAATCACTAGGCTACAAGTTGGTCTCCTTTTCTATAGGGTTAGGTGTGTGTTGAGAATGCCTACTGGCTTTGACCCTGCCGTCAAGGTAGGTAGGGGAATGCCTAATGTGAGGATCCTGAATGCCTAATGTGAGGATCCGGGACCTGACAGATTTTTAGGTGTCTAGGGGACTTTACCAGCAGAAATTTAGGGATCTCCAGAGCTGGGCAGCAGCTGAGCCAGGGTTTTAAGAATCTCAAAGGTGCCTAAATGTTGAATTTAAATGCCAAAAATTGCAATTAAGCTAAATCCCCCTTGTGAATCTAGCCCTTTGTAACCAGAGACTGTAACTCACCCATCCGCTGTATATTTGGCAGAGAGGAGAAGACATAGAACATGCTATTCAGTGTGTTATAATATAGTAATACTATACACAACACAGAAGTGGCCTCTTCTTTACCAGTTTCTTAGTTCCTATTAACTCTTTATAGAACCTTCTTTTAAAGGGGTTTCCTTGTATACAACTTGTTTTCCCAGCACACCTTGCGGCACTAGCCCTTTGAATTGGGCAGAGCTAAACAACTTCAGCCCTAAAGGAGCCATTTTGCACCTGAAAGATGCCTCTCTACTTTTCTTGATGTAAGGACAGTACCCAATTAATGTTTTCAGCTGCTTTTTCCTTTTGTACTTAAGGATGATACACTCTTACACTGGGGTCAACAAATACAGTTCTAAGTGACATGAAATGGAATAAATCTGGATCCTCATCTGCAAACACTGACCCTTGTGTTATCTGTGAGTGTTCCTATTGAAATCAATGGGGATACGGGTGGCAGCAAAACACATGGGTTAGTGTTTGCAGTACAAGAGCTTTGGTTTCTTCTCTCTGTTCTTTATTTGCTGATGTAAGAGTCAGAAGAGTGTCCTCAGCATATTTTGGGTGGCAATTCCATAATAAAGGATATACTCCTATATTTAATAACTGATTAAACTGTGTGTGTACCAATGTGTTAGAAGGGAGCCACCACCCTATATTTGAGAGAAATTATTGGAAGACTCAAAAGTTTTGAAGCCTCACCTTTGCAATGATATCTCTAGGCTGCAGTCTTAATTAAGGCAAAATGCCCACTGAAGTCAATGGGAGCTTTGCAGGATTCGTCATGTAGTTAAAAGTTTTCAAAGAGGAAAGCCAATGGTACTAATTCGTTACCCTTCTGTATTAACTCATTAAAGGGAATATCCCTAAGTGTTAGGGAGTCCATATAAATATTTTAGCAATGAAAAATCTTTGAGAGACCATCCCTCCTCTCCATGAAATTACATGTGCATTATTCCTTTCTTTGATCTAAACATTATCTTCATCTGGAAACCTGCTATCAAATCCTAGTGAAAAGAAGGAAACATTTATTTATTTATTTTAGGCAATAGGTTCTCCATGAGGACACCTCATTGATTTAAATAGGGATCTACACAGAAACAGAAATCTGCCTGTATGGGGCTCCTTGTAGGATCAAGAATTTAGGTTGTAAATGTAGGCTACAGTCCTGCAAACATTTAGGCATGCACTTAACTTTAATGAGACTATTCATGGTAGTCAAGTTTAGCACATGCGTAAGTGTTTGCAAGATTGGATTATATCAGTTAGGGTCTTGCCAAAAAAAATGCCAGAGTACAACACACATCTGAGGGATACAAAAGTATTAGTCATCAGTTCAAATATTAGTGGGGAAAAGAGCCATAAACATGTTTATTAATTAAGACATTTCTAATTGTAATTTGTAATAAACTTTCCTTAACCAAAAAAAAACTTTAAATCCTGATCCTGTAATAATTTATGCACAAGCTTATCTTTGCACACTCTTAATTCCACCGAAGTTAATGAGACTACTCACTGTGTGTAAAGTTAAGCATATGCATAAGTGTTTGCAGTGTTGGAGCCTTAGATAACAAAATTCTTGTTTCTTATTCTTTTTATTTTTAATTGTAGTTTACTTCATGTTCAGTAATCCATATTTTTTTCCCCACTGGCTTAAATATTACAAGTGACATATCAAGTGCATGCTATTGAAAAAAAGACAACATTTACTTCAAAAATGGCTTGTTAAAGTGGTAGTGGTCTCTGATAAAACTGGATTTCTCCTATTTGAAATAATATATATTTTTTACTCTGGCAATTTAGAAGCACTCATTAGCTATGAAACGAACAGGGCAACCTCATTTCTTGTATTACTCACAAGTTGTCAAGTCTCTTTTTTCGGAGTTTGTACCTGAATCTTTTTAGGGATAATTTGGCTTATCATACTATATCTTCATTTACAATGATGTTCACTCCACAGATGATAGAATATAGTGCATTGGAAGCTATGTTCCACTAGCAGAATTCCTATTGTAGCCTCCAAATTACTTTTCAAAATATTTTTATAGCACATTCCACTATTGCTGTTACAAGCCTTTACCTGATCATTTTAAAGTGCTTTATAGATTTTTGGTAGTATAAAACATTAATAAATTCTTCCCTTGCATATAAAGGGGAAAACAAAGCTTTGTGTTAAAGGATGACAGGAAGCTACTATACTTCAGCTCCCAATTAAAGATAAATTCATTCTAAACATCCCTCTCTCTGCTTCAATGATACTTCCTGACAAAAGAGGCTCTTGGGTATATTGTGTTTGAAAATGTAGCAGTGGTAAATTAAGATGTGCAAAGCAGTATCAAGGAAAACTATCTGTCCAAGGACACATCTTTTATTTTTCACCTTCTATCAAACCATTAAAACATACGGGCCAGCAATAGATAACTTCTTTTGCAAATACAAAAATAATTGGTCCTATCCTGAGTGTCAATACTGTAGACAGAGTTTTTCTGGCTGTAGTCTTGATTGTCTTCCTTATTTATAATGGAAGCTTCAAGGAGGCTTTGAATTTATTGTCAGAAAAGAAAATAATTTGTAAAGTTTACTTTTTTAGTCATATAAAAAGGAATCTTTAACTATAGCTCATCCACTGTACTCTACAGTTAAAGTCTATTTCACCTATTTCTATTATAACCACCTGTTTCCTGGAATTTTTAGCAGGCTTACAAATTGGCTAAACATCAGCACGCAGAAGTCTCAGGCTGGAAAGGAATGTTGTTGTGTTCAGGAGTTATAAAACTCAAATGACATTTTTAGAATAAAAAATAATTTGGATAAGACTTTATTATTTTCTTGGTTTGGACATCCAAGATGTTATAAAAAAAACCTCAATTCTTCCAACCTTATGTTGAGTGGTATCCAACTTAGTGAACGGTGCCATGGACCCACATGTTGAATATGATACTAATCAGTAGTGTGTGTCAAAAATAATTTGGTGAAATTATTTTCCATTGAAAAATGCTGTGTCATTGAAACTGAAATGTTTCACAGAAATGTGCCAGGTCCGTGGAAATATTTTCTCAGGCCAAGGGTGGAATTTCACAGAGAAATATGGAGACACTCACCACCCCAGAATAGCTAACCGCATGGTGGTAAGGGTACTAGCCTACTTAATTCATAACAGGAACTTGAATTGGGGTTTTCCAAATCCTATGTGAGGGCCTTAACTACTGGACTATTGGCTATTCTAGGATGGGTTTCTTGTCTTTTTTTCATGAATAAAATTTCAAAAGTTCTCATTTTTGTTCTGCATCAGAAAGAAAACAAATTTTGAAACCTCAATACTATTCATTGAATGGGATTGTTGCTTTTTGGACCGCTCTGCTACTTAGCATGAGTAAGATGACAAAATTAGACTGTAAATTAGCACATCTAACTTTCAAATATATTAATAAACATATCTTAATCACACTTTCTATTAAGTTTCTATTTGTATTTCCATTAAATTTTCATTTATAAATCAGGTAGATTAATAGCATTTTAATGAACAGTTCAGTCCAGCTGTTCAATTGGCTACTTATGGGATGGGCTAAAATTATCTACAACACCTTCCACTGATGTGCCTATAAGCATCCATAACACATTACTCATGTCTGTAACATAATTATAACATATTTTTAATAATTTATAAATGCTTTATAACCCATTTACAAATGTAATCTTACTATAAAGTGTTGCCCTCTTTCTATTAATGCTTAATTTGAGAGTGATTATTAATTGATACACTTTGCAACACTTTGCAAAGTGTATTTATAGTTTATCAGAAGAAGCTTTTTCACTAGCTTCACTAGCTCGGACATCCAATTGGCTCTCCTGTTATCCCCAGCCAGCCAATGGGAGGCATAGAATACCCCGCNAACCCCCCCCCCCCCCCCCCCCCCCCCCCCCCCCCCCCCCATGCACATTCCTAAATGCATTAGAGATATGAGAAGATGCCTGGCTCTGGAATTTCTGGGCAGAGACTATCCCCCTCTTTGGGGAGTTTGGACATCGTTCCTGCTAGTCCAACCCCAAACATCCCCCCACTGAGAAGGCATTTAGTAATCATCCTTAAACAAAACCCACTTGATGGAAGTCTTGTTCCTTTGATCCTCGAATTGACTTGCATGTAATGTACTCCACAAGTTCTGTCTTGATTCTTTTACAGATAAAAAACAAACCGAGTAACCCTGCTGCACTTCTTGATGCAATAACATTTTAGATGTATTATATCTAAACTTCAAAATATAATATTTTAAAAATATATGTCCCCCATTCCACCCCCTGGGAATTCTGCCTCCCTTAGTAGCTCTATCTCAAAGAAATATCTCTACTTATCTGATAGCCTGGAAGTCAGGGCTAACTGCAGTTTCAATATCCAGCCTGACTAGTAATACTATGAAATCCATTCCAACTCTTTAACCGGTGAGGTAATGACAATAGTGTTCATATAGGTCTGAAGGGGCTAGTGAGAACTTATGCACTGATTAGTTGTCCCTGAGTCCCAGTGTGTGGTTCTTCAATTTGAGAAATATGCTTATTCTGGAATGTCATTTTCCGAAAAACTCTAGACATGAAGCGGGACTGATATTACTTAATTGAAACTTAGAACTAAAACTGCCATAACTAAGTAGATACTGTAGTGGAAATGAGGTCCTCAACATTTGCTAGGAATATTTACATGAACTTTAAAATTTTGATATATACATTTATATACTGAAATATATCTTATATGCATGCTTCGGCTATGGTTCATAATGTGATTTAGAGTACATTTTGAGTCAAAGTAGTATGAAACAGTTACATAATTTTGGTGAAAAAATATAAAATAATTCAATTATTTTTTGTATTACCCAACTACCAGCTTCCACATACTGGTACTGGATGAGTAGAGTTGTTAAAAACATAGCATTTATAAAAATCACATTTTTTCTCCTTTTTTAACCTTTGAAATAAAATTGTTTACATTTGTAAAGAGTTTTCTAAAAAGTTTAATTTTTTAAACTCTATAGATGGCTAAAAGTGAAATAAAAATTTGTGACAAAATTTAATCAAAATACTTAAACTTGTAACCACCTCTCATTAAAACAAAAAATATCACGGAATATGTATAGGTCACCAGTTGTTCAGAGACAAAGGCCCCAAACCTGCAATTACTTATTCATTTGCTTAACTTTACTGCTGTGGGTTGTCTCATTGAAATCCACGGGGCTACTCCTGATGGTAATGATGAGCACATACATGAATATTTTCAGGATCTGTGACCAAAGTTTGTAAATCTACAAATGAGATCTTCCTTCTAAGATACTGCTGCTGTAATTCAGTGCACAGAGGTACACCACATGCCTGCACAGAGTCTTATTGACCCAAATGAGCTCCATACAGGTACAGCGAATTAAAAGGTCAAGGCCTAAGATCAAAAAAGAGTTAAGTACCCATTTCTCTTATTTTATTTCATGTACATTTTAACACAAATGTAATGCAGGACAGAGATTTTGCTTTCTAACTGGAACATAAATTGGTTTGCCTTGAAAAACTTTGCCTATGTTTTGCACCCATGTTTGCAAACATGTTGCCTATGTTTTAATGATTCATAGCACAGTAGAACCTCAGAGTTATGAACTTCTTGCAAATGGAGGTTATTCATAACTCTGAAATGTTTGTAACTCTGAACAAAACATTATGGTTGTTCTTTCAAAAGTTTACAGCTGAACTTTAATTTAATACAGCTTTGAAACTTTACTATGAAGAAGAAAAATGCTGCTTTCCCTTTCTTTTTATTTTTTGGTAGTTTGTTTAACACAGTACTGTACTGTATTTGCTTTTTTTTTCTTTTGTCTCCGCTGCTGTCTGATTGCGTACTTCTGGTTCCAAATGAGGTGTGGGTTGGTTGGTCAATTTGTAACTCCAGTGTCTGTGACTCTGAGATTCTACTGTAAAGATATATTTCTCATTTTAATAATTGAAAATGGGCGTGCACTGTGTCATTTTTGTCCTTTCAATATTAAGATACACTGACTAATGAGTTACAAATTATCTTTCTGATATTATTGCTAAAGAAAGGTTTAGAGCACTGCTTTGTATTAACAAATGCTTGGATAAAATGAGGATCCTTTTTAATCAGTTTTGTTTGAATTTTGACAATTTTGTTTTTAAAGAGTCACAAGTGAAGGAGAAACATAGTGGTTTGATATATTTAGTTTTAAATACCAAATAATGGCATGGATATGCTAATTATTAATAATCTGTGTGATTACCAAATATGTTATGAGGTTAGAGGGAAACAACTTAAATGTTGACCATACATTTTGGAGTAAAACTGAATTTTGTACAAGCTTAGCCACACCAAATTAATGTAGAAATGAAGTTCTTCAACACAGAACAAATGAAAATCTTCAGGAAGTTGGAAAATAGATATTGTGTGCTTAAAGAATTAAAAATTATGTAAACTGGTGATATATAAAGAACTTCATGCAGCTTTAATGGTAATAAAGTTATTTTTAAGAGATATTAGGAAAATATTAGGCAACAAGATTCCTGAATTACCAGCATTGTTTGAACAAAGGCCACCTATTGGAAAACTTGTTAAACACCTGTTTCATAAGACAATTAATCAAGGTCTTATCAACATTATTTTGATATGAGATGTTTCAAAAAACATGCAGGCAAAAGATGCAGGTATTCTTCATGTAACTCAATCTAAAAGAGAGCTTATATACAGTTTTAATAGAAATCAGTGAAAGGCAGATGTGATATAAAAGGACCCTTTTGCGTCTGCACACTGAGTTCCAGTAAACATCAGAAACCTCCCACTATGGAAGAAGAAGAATCTTGAGGAATAGTGAAATAATTCTCCACATGGCAAACATCATACCACAGCTTCAGCAGTTCAGATACTGAGGCAAGTTTGTGGGTGACACCAAATATGTACAAAATAGTTACCTATTTTTATCCATAAGTCAGCCACCTATATAGATAGCAGGTATTCTGATTTGATGGAATCAGAAATAGTATTAATTATGTAATCCTTCTGCCCATCTGAGTTGGCAGCAACAAGGGCCGGGTTCAGTATCTAGGGGTTCCGTTTCAAAAGCAAAACCAGCTCGAGCCCCCACCCAGTGACCTGGGACAATTTCATACCACCCCCCGGGCACCTCTAAGAGGCAATACTTCCCCTCTCGCAAGCACGGAGTCTGAGTGTAGCAAAATCCTTTTAATAAAGGAGGGAAACAATGCGGCATTATATTGGGGAAACACCACAAACAGGATTCATAATACAAACCATGAGCAAAAGACCCACCCCCAAGTAAGGTTGGCAGTGTCCTTTTCCCCTCAGGGTCTTAAGTCCAACAACCCAAAAGATCACCCCAAAGTCCCAAAAGTCCAACACCTCTAAAGTCTCTTGAGTCCAACAACCCAAGAGTCTCTGTCCTTGGTCAATGCAGCCCCAGAGCTGCAGAGTTTTTGCCCCCCCACAGCCTAGGTGGAAGGGGGGGGGGAAGAAAGGGTACGCAGGGTGTTAAGGGGCACCTTACGTGGTCCAAGGCCAACTGCCCCGCCTCTCCGTGGGGTTCTGCTGCCGCCTTCACCATGAGCCGCTCCGCTCCACTCCACTATCCGTCCCCGTGAGCTGCACCAGCCGTCCCACGAACTGCTCCGCTCCGCTCGCTGTCCCACCGGCAGCGCCAACCGTCCCGCAAACTGCTCCGCTCGCCGTTCTGTGGGCCACGCCAACTGTCCCGCAAACTGCTCCTCTCTGCCAGCCGCTTCGTAAACTGCTCCGCTCGCCGTTCCGTGGGCCACGCCAACCGTCCCACAAACTGCTCCGTTAGCCGCTCCGCGAACTGCTCCACTCCACCAGCCGCTTAGCAATATAGCTTCAGGCTCCCCCACTAGTTAACACAGCACTCAGTGATCTCAACTCTTAATACCTTTAGTGATTTCAGCTTTTAGTGATTTCAGCTTATAGTAGGGGAGCCCTAGTGCTGGTGCACCATTGGCCCAAAGCAAATTCAGCTCAGCAGTCTGTAACTAGATTCCTAATGGGATCAAAGTTAGCTCTGACATTCAACAGTGGAGAGAGAAGGAGGTGCAATTGGTGTGTCAGGCCCTCAAAGGGGGCCCATCCCATCAGGTACAAATACCTGTCCCCAACCTCTCTCCCTTCACTGGGTTTTGGAACCCATGTCCCTTGTCTAGCAAGTGCTACTTAGTTGATGGTGAGTCCCTCTGTCATCAAACAGTTCCACTGGCCTTGATTCACATAACCATGGTAACTCAGGGTAACAACACTTTATTCCTCCTGCCCCAATAACAGAGAAACTGGGGATCCCACAGCCGCCAAAGTGACCATTTTGGGCTGCTGGGGCTCACGCTAGGTGGGGTGGGTGTGCCTATGCAAATGAGATCAGCCCCTGAAGTTCTTTTCCACACTCCCCATAATTCACCACCAGATGTCAGGGTAGAGCTCATCCTGACTCTGCTTACAATTATAATTTCTAGTCACAGAATTATTCCTCAAGCGAGTTTGGTGGGCCTAGAGATACCTATATTGGAGTTAAAGCATACAGATACTTTAGTAATTTCCTTTGCTGGACATTTACAAATACGTGCTTTGAGAGCTAACTGCAAAAAAAAGGGATTTGTTTGTGTCCGGTATAAAGGACTGCCATTTAAAGGAACAGAAGTTTAGTCAAAGCATCCAGTTATGAATAGGGTAGGCTAAAACACACAGACAAGGTTTACTGAAACTGAATGTTGTAGTACTAAGCAACCTGCTGTTGAACATTGAATTGTGAAGGAGAAATATATGTGTTGTATTAGCAATCATGTATTGGTAGTTATTATTGAAGTTCATTTTGTTGTGTGATAATGATTAGGCAATTAATTTAAGGTCAAAGAATTCACATAGATCAGCTTCTGAAGGTGTAAAAATGACCCTGGGAAATGAGTTAAAACTATGGTGGATGGTTTTTATTGGTAATAATTAATTGCTAAGGTTTTCTGAGTATTAAACTCTGTCAAGGGCAAGACAGAAAACCTAGTTTGTTCTGATAATTTGTCTGTAAGGTACTTCTTGAATTGTACTTGAATATAATTGATGTCTGAAGGGAGTCATCCCTATTTTCCTTGTTTTGGTTTTTTTTTTTATGTAAATTCACAACTGTTCAATTAACTGTTCAGAAACTTTATTCTCCCTAAAATACCTTTCCAGGAAAAGTTTATTCCCATTAATTACCCTGTTTGAAAGTTTAAAGTGGAGAGAGGGGGAGAATAAGAGCAAGAGAGAGTGAGCTGAACCTTAAATACATTACCAAGTCTTGATTTTTATATTATATCCTCATATCCTGGAGAACTTCTTTCAGGACTCTTGAAATGTTCTGGTTTTTGTTTTTGTTTCATTTTGATTAAAAATGATTCATTATTTTAATCGTCAAATCATTTGTGGGTTTTTTTATAACTACAAAATCTGTGTTCAAAAAGTATTGCTGTACCAAGCAGAATTTTCTCTGTGTTTACCAAGAATTTACAATTCCAGGGAATGAGCAGTCTGTGTGATGAACAGTTTTTGCCAGGGTCAATGCTCGTTTGACGTTTCTTTTCATTTCAGTGCTGCTGTTTGGCACAAAGTGAAGTTAACCCTGGCTCAGTGTTTCATAATACACCCATTCAAAGCTCTCTATTACTGAAAAATATCCTGTGCTCAAAGACACATGAACATGTTGCTTCTGAGTCAAAAGATGGTAGTAGCTACAACAGCATACACTTTAAAAAGTATAATTTTATATTGTATATGACTATTTCACAACCCCGAAAATTTGCTACAGTTTTGAAAATATAGTCCTTAAAATGGGTTTTCAATAACTCACTATATTTATAAACTAAGAGGCCTCACGTAATGTAAGTCTAAGCTCCTAAGTGATCTAGATGGTAATCATTATAATTTCATTTTTAAGCATAAATTGCATTAGGTTAGAGTTGCATGTCAATATATGGCACAAAAACCTTATTATGAACCCATAGTAACCAAACAGTGTTGACAAAAACAACATCCAAAGACTTGCTAAAAAGAAACCTCTACCAGATCATCATTTATTAGATCATTAAAACATAGCAATGGTTAGAAAATGAAATGTGTTTTGTTAAGTCAGGGATCGGCAACCTTTGACACGCAGCCTGCCAGGGTAAGCCCCCTAGCAGGCCGGGCTGGTTTGTTTACCTGCCGCGTCCGCAGGTTCAGCCGATCGCGGCTCCCACTAGCCGCGGTTCGCTGCTCCATTGGCCTGGGACGGCGAACCGTGGCCTGGGACGGCGAACCGTGGCCAGTGGGAGCCGCAATCGGCCAAACCCGCGGACGCGGCTGGTAAACAAACTGGCCCGGCCTGCCAGGGGGCTTACCCTGGTGAGCTGCGTGCCAAAGGTTGCCGATCCCTGTGTTAAGTGCACCAATTGCACAATTAAAGGAATATAGTTTTAAAAATGAAAATAATTGTAATTTCAAATATTAAGTTAATCTTGCTAGAAGTTGTGTTCCCCAAAGTATGCTGCAAACAACTTTAGTCTGATTAATGTTAATAATCACAATAGTGATAACCAATAACAATAGTGATAACTTTTATATGGTTATGTAGCAGCTTGTATCTCAGAGAGTTCTGAAGGGCTCTATATACTATTTTGGCCCATGATCGAAAGTAGCTCTGCTGAAATGAGTACTGGTGTAACTGAGACAAAATATAACCCTCTGTCTTTGAATGTGAACTAATGACTCCCATTGACTTCAATAGAAACTGCACATGTATCACGGAGCAGAATTTGGTCCATAATTAGTAAAGTGCCTTAGAATATTCTGTCATGAAAAGTGCAATATGAATATAATCTCTTGGTCTTTATTACCATGATAAGACTGTGATCATTTTGGGGAGACATGATTTTAATTCATGAGTATATTCTTCGTCCTGTGCTATCCGTGACTACTTTTCTGTGTTAAAATAGAACATAATGTGAAAATTCCTTTTTGTTCAGTTAACATTTAACTTGGCCAGCTTCATTACTTCTGTCTTCAAAATATTATGTCCTTCAGACTATAATATGACTCAAGAAACTAGAGCTCATTCTGTTAACTATATTTCTGTCACATTATATTCTTTTACGGTTTATTATCCTACACTAATCTATAACTATATTCTTTAGTATGAGCATTGTTCTTGTATTTGATAAGTTTCCCCATGAATTTCTTGTGTTGATCTTTCACTTGTATCAAATTCCATGTGAAAAGCTGATTTTTTTACTTAACAAAAAAAAGGCTTGTGCAACCAATTTCTGTTTAAAAATAGTCTTCATACTTACCTTGATCAGGAACATACAAGGGGCATGCAAGTTCTATAATGGTTTGTAGAAAATAATCTAGTTCATTGTACCCATTCCTTTTATTGTGCATAAGTCTCTATACTTGTATGTGGATTTGATTTCCTACTGATGCCATCATCACCCTAACTCAGTTTAGCAGTGTCTTTAAATAGCTGTATATGTCAAATCTGATTTGACTGAAATCTGTCACCTTTATAGTGCTCAGCATTCATACCTACTACATTAATGAATGGTTCATGCAAAGGTTATGCACAGTGACATTGCAAGCACCCTTAAACATCATTATTCTCACAGCAATAAATATTCCACTTGCAATTGAAGAGGATAATTAAAACCATTTCTGTGACTAGAATTTTGGTGCTTAGTGGAGTCCAAGCACAACATTGCTGAAGGATTTATGAATTAAATTTGCCTGATGAGCTGCAACAAAGGTGACAGCAACTCCCGTTTACAGCCCTGTTTTTAATTTCAACACGTTATGCATGGCCAGAAACAACAACAGTAATTTCCTTTTAACAAGCATTATTATTTATAAATCATGTCAGTGGCATAACTGTATTATTGTGAATGGATGAACAGATAGAGGTGCTGTAACTACTTGATCTGTTTTCTAGTCTTCATCCCACAAAAAAAAACCAAGATAGTCAATAGGGTGGGACTTCAGATTCAATTGCTTTTATGCATTAAAAAGTAGCTATTCCTGAGATGTAGGATTTACAAGGGAGGATAAAGGTCTAAGGCTCTGATTCGGGAAAGAACATAAACCAGTGCTTCCCTGAATTGAAACCTAAGTCACCCACCTCACAAAGCCAGTGTCAGAGTACTACCTGTGAGGAAAGATTAGAACCATATCAGAAAAAGGTGGAGTTTCCAAACTGCCATTTTTCTGGTAATATATTATTATAACTTGTTCTTAATGGTTAAAGTTCAGTCCTTGACTTTATTAATTTTTTATTTTAATATTAAATCTTCTCAGTTGGATTCTTACTAGGACTCTTCCCTGAGTAGCATCCAGTGATTGAAATGTGATTAGGAATTTTTTGATTAAACTGTTTTTTGTCTGTGTGGCTGGAGAAGTAATTTGGTCATTCAGCTTCAACCCAGAAGACATCTGCAGGATGCAATGGGCAGACTCTGATGTAAAAGTAGCAAGCACTTCATAAGTGATCCCACCACCAAACCACCTGGTTTCTTGCTCTGACAAACACAGTGAACAATCATTAACCACATCAGGACATCACATGGAAGATGAGTACACCCGATACACAAACGGAGAACTAAGGATTTTCCATAATATGAATGCGGAGACCTACAAACCATTGACCATCGTGTGAACAAGTGTCCCATTTTTTCATTTCCAGGAGGCATAGCAAAGATGCATTCTGCATCTCCTGAAGCTCTCAAATGGATTTCAAACCTTTCTATTAATTTGTAAATGTTGCTATTTTCATATGAAAGGAGTGTCAATGGCCAGTTCCCAGGGAGTATTTCTGTCTCAAGAATGGACCCTTCATAGAAATATTATGACAAAGTCCAAATTCCCTTGCTACTTGCAACAGTTACACGAAAGAAACAATAACAGAAAACTAAAAATAACACATTTTTCCAAAATTAAAGTTTTATCACAGTCAAAGAAAAAAAAATGTAAGAGTGTCATAAACAGACAGTTAAGGGTTAATTCCTCTTTTACCTGTAAAGGGTTAAGAAGTTCACATAGCCTAGCTGACACCTGACCAGAGGAACCAATGGGGGGACAAGATGTTTTCAAAGAGGGAGGAGGGAAATCAGTCTTTGGGCTGTTCAGTAAGTTTTGTGCCTGAGTGAAGGATCCAGGAATCAGCCATCTAACATTTCTTAAAAGTAGTAAGTGTTTAGAGAAGGAATGTATACGATTTATTTTCTTTTGTGACTTTCTTTTGCATAGAGGGAGAATAAAATTGGGTTTCTTTGTGTAACTAAGTTTTTGCCCAGAGGGACATCCTTTGTGTTTTGAATCTGTTGTCTGTGAGAGTAGCTTGCATGCTAATCTCACAGAGGTATTCCTTTCACCCTTTTTCTTTAATTAAAAGTCTTCTTTTAAAAACCTGATTGATTTTTCTTTGTTTAAGATCTAAGGGTTTTTTGGATCTGGGCTCACCAGGAATTGGTGGGAGGTGAATCAGTCTCAATCCTGCCAGGAAAAGGGGGATAAAGACTGGGGAAATATTTGGGGTAAGACAGAGTTTCCAAATGACTCTCCCATAAACATTTGTTTAAACTCTTTGGTGGTGGCAGCTACTAGATCTAAGCTGGTAAATAAGCTTAGGGGTTATCTCATTCAGGTCCCCACATCTGTACCCTAAAGTTCAGAGTGGGGGTGACACCGTGACAAAGAGTATGTATAATAGAACCAGCTGGTTATCCCTTGCCATAATTATATTTAATATTTATAGTTTGATAATGTCTGGAGGACTCAACAAACTAGGAGCTCCCATTGTATGACACGCTATACCAGGATCGGCAACCTCTGGCATGCGGCTCGCCAGGGCCAGTTTGGTGGGCCGGACCAGTTTGTTTACCTGCTGTGTCTGCGGGTTTGGCCGATCGCGGCTCCCACTTGCCGCGGTTCACCGTCCCAGGCCAATGGGGACGGCGGGAAGCGGCGCGGGCCGAGGGATGTGCTGGCCGCGGCTTCCCACCTCCCCCATTGGTCTGGAGCGGTGAACCGCGGCCAGTGGGAGCCGCGATTGGCCAAACCTGCTGACTTGGCAGGTAAACAAACTGGCCCAGCCCGCCAGAGTGCTTATCCTGGCGAGCCGCGTGTCAGAGGTTGCCGACCCCTACGCTTTACAAACATTGTAAATGATAGTCCTTGCCCCCAAAAGCTTACCATCATGATAGATTAGGTGGTTAAACAATTAAATTGTAATAACTGCCTTTAATGATTTTAATGATCATTAACCAGCAAGGGTATCAAATAGACACAGCAGCTAGAGAGGGGGAAAAATTGACTGCTAAACAGAGGTGCTTAAGACACAGACAGATGCAAGGGTCAGATCGTGTCTGCCCTCAGTGTAGCTTTTCCATCATGCTCTGAACATTTGCAGAAACATGATTGTGAGTTCTTAAATTCCACATCATGTGACCATTTTTTGCAAATCAAGCACAGCTGCTCAAATGTTAACTAAATCTACAGAGATACAGACAAAACTGAAGAGAAAGAAGTCTGAGCAAATATTTGGGTAAATACTTTTTGCAGTATTCTCCTGACTTTACTTCACAGTAAACTAATAAATACACTGTAGTATATTTTGCAAAAGTAATTAAATCCTGAAATAAGAAGTCTTTGCAGCAGCTGTTATTAAATCTTTACTGATACATGGGGAGAGACAGATTTTTTTTTCTGAAGATTATAAAGTATGTGGTTTAGCAAAGCAATGATCGGAGTACAGTTGTAGATTTTAATTCAATAGCTATGTATTAAAATGTGTACATTTATCTGACCCCATCCAATATTCCAATTTGATTGGAAAGATAGCAATGAAATATGCACTGTGGTGGAAGTTCCAACACTTACTAGTTTCATAGCATTGTTCTGATGTCTTTTCCTAGCACAAAACAAGGGGTAGATGAAATGCTAAAGGGACAGCATGGACATGGTGCCTGTCATGAGAAAATCGCATTTGTGGCTCATGGTCAGAAAACACAGCAGAAGTGCTCCTAGTACCCAAACATCATCTCATGATGATCTCCCTTTCTGCTGTTGCTTTATGAGTTATGAAAAGCCTATATTCTGAAGGGAAGTGAATGTACATTTCTTCTGCTACCCCCATCTTGAAGATGGAATTGACAGTTTAGAATATCCGAGTCATGTGACTCTGATTAATTTGAAATGGCTCATATCATAGCATATTCAGTAATTAATTATTTGTTTTTACACCAAGCTTTTGTACCAGTGTTTAATTGCCCCTATTAAATCAGAACAATTAAGCCTCAAACCATTCTCTGTTTAAAGTGTCAGTAAAGTGAAATTGAAGAAGTTTCAACATGCATACAACTTGAAAGGTGAAAAGACTATCTTGGTAAATGTTGAAGATTATAAACTTTAGACTCTAACATGCAGCTCCACATGCAGAACCATGAGGTTTTCATAGAACCCTATGCAAAGACAAAGTAGAGACTGTAAAGCTAAAGATGAAATAGCATGTGATCATGCAGTTTAAGACTTTATCATAATGCATACCAATGATTTAGCCAAGTATTTTCAGTGCGAGCCAAAGTGCTGACCTGTCAATCAAATCAGAAGCTGTTTTGATGTCGATATGTCCTGTGGGAAGCAGGTGATTATATTCCTGGTGCAGTTCAGCCTGAAGCCAGAGGATGAGGACAGTGTTTATTGTTGACCAGCAGACAGTGGAATCTGAATGCTATGGATGACAATGTCTGTTAAGGAGTGGCTGCATCCTGCCAAGCAGAATGTAACTGAAGACTTTTTCCAGGAACTGATAACAGTGAGATCAGCTTGTGTTGCCATGCCTCAGTGGGTCACAACTGAAAATACCAGATTTAGGACCAACTGCTGAGAAATAGGGCAGACAACCCCAAAACTGGTGGCTGTTCTTCCATAAGATATACCAAACCAGCAATAAAAGTCAACTTCTGTCTCACCACACTGGCTAACCAGAAGTCAGAAATGTCATCTCCTTAGGTATCCCAGCTCTTGTTCCAACTCCCAGACACTAGACTTAATGGTGAATGGTTATTTAAAACCAGTTTAATCAAACAAAGGTTTATTGTGATCCCCAAGGACCAGCCACATATCCAGGTCAATATATAACTCAGATCTTACCCAACAATCACGTTGTTGTTAATCCTTTAGTATCTAATATCTTAGGGTTTATTTATAAAAAGAAAGAAAGAGATGAGGGTTAAAGTTGGTCAAAGGAATCAAATACAATAATTGCAAAGTTCTTGGAACAGGCTTGAAGCAGTGATGGAATAAACTGCTGGCTTGTTAAGTCTCTGGTTCCTTCCAAATGATTGGAAGGTCCTTAGTCCTTTGGTTAGAATGCTCCCATTAGTATAAGTTAATAGTCCAGAGATCAGAGCAGGAAAGAGGCAAAATGGAGATGTTTCCATGGCCTTTTATAGCTTCTGCCATGTGGAGGGAACTTCATTGTCCCAAACAAAGCCCTCAGCACAGTTTTTGGAGTTCAGTACCACATGACCTAGTCACATGCCCTTGCATACTTCAATGAGTCATAGCAGAGGCCATTACCCATATTCTATCTAGAACATCCACAGGAAAGTCCATTAGGTGGGGATGGCTTCTTCTATGACCTGTTTTTTTTGTTGATGGGCCATCAACTTGAATACTCCACTCACAATGTGCTGGCTAGACTGGATGTAAATTACTATATGGGTGTTACCACAGGAGAAAACATATTTGAAATACAGGTACATAGTCAATATTCATAACTTCAGATACAAAAATGATATACACATACAAAGAAGATAATCATAGTCAGCAAATCATAACTTTTCCATTGACACCTGAAATGACATACTTTGCACAAGCTTTGTTGCAATTGTATAACAGCAGTAGCAACAATGATCTGCATGGTCATATTTTAATCATATAATGTCGCAACTTGTAGTTGCCACACACTATGCAAAATCCTCTACATTGTATAGGGACTCTTTCCATTCTGTTCGTACTTTGCCTGATAGCCACACTTCTAAAAACAGCTGATGCAACCTGATGCCTACTGGTTCCAAGGCATCTTTGAGCAGCTTAGGTGGAACACCATCAGGTCCAATACTGTGTCCATTCCTTAACTTTTGGATGTCCTTTCATACTTCCGCAAGTGATAGAGGATCAGTGTTGGTCCCTGGATCTTTAGCCCTGTGGTTTGCCCAGTTACTTAGTTCTGGAAAGTCGCCAGCAGGTGCATAGTTCAGCACCCTTTCATAATGTGTTTTATATCAGTCCAGAATCTCTTCCATTCATGAGCAGGGAGAGCCATCTGGTTTCATTATGGGGATGTTAGAAGGCTGTTTATGGCTGCCAACCAGGTGTGTGATGGCTCTGGAGACAGGATTCAGATTATTGTACTGTAGACCATCCTCTGCTTCGTTGGCCAGGTTGTTGATGAGGATCTCATGGTCACATTTTTCCATGGCCTAGAAAATGCCTTTAAGCCATTTATGCCACATTTTTACACAATCTCAGATATGCATCAGGGATGCGTTTTTGCCTCGGCGCTATTCTCTCAAGCTATTGACTACATATTAGGACTTATCATTCCATATGTCTGAATCAAGCTTGGTCAAGAAGTGTTCATCAACCAAAACTACACCAACAACACTGCCTTGCTTGTGGAGAAGTGCCCTCCAATATCTCCAAGATGCTGCCCACACTATGGGGATGAATGTTTCCATGACAGACAAACAGGGTTTGGAACCTCAGAGCTGGCCCACCGACCCCCCAAGTGCAGGTGGGGGCAAGTCCTGTAGAGAACATTGATAAGCTGATCTTTGTAGGCTGCAATCAAAGTTCAAATGGTCACAGCAAACTGGGCATTTGTTGATGACTGTGTCTTGCTTCCTCCTGTATGATATCCATGTCTCATTTATGGATGCAAAAACATCTTTGAACTGAGACAAAGTTTGTGGTCTATCAAACCTGTGTACTATCTGCATTGGTATATGGATCAGAAATCTGGTCCTTTTTACAGGCAGATTTGGAACACCTAGAGGCATTCCACGTGCACTGTCAGCCCCAAATCCTCAGCATGAAGTGCAAACTATCATAATCTTGCGGAGATCTGGCCTTTCTTCAATCACTCATTATATTCAAAAGAGGCATTGCATGCTCTTTGACCATGTCATCAAGATGGACAAAAATGCCCAAATAGGCCATGTTCTCAAACTCTCCATTGACTTTTGTAGGTGTACATGCTATGACCCTACCAGGAGCCATGGATTTGCAGGATTGAGCCAGATCTGGAAACTTCACTATATGACGGCTGTATGATGCCATCAACCATGGTCACTCAGCTGGTGGAATGATCTTCAGTAGTATGTGAGTTTGATAATACATACGCTCTGCCCTTTCACAGACTCTATCTAAACATAGTTTTTGTCTGGGAATTTTACTTTCACGATTCATTCAAACAGAGCTGGATCTTGCAAATCTTTGTTCATTGAAGCAGTTACTAATCATCTGTTCCCTTGACTAGCCATTTGAGTAAGGTTAAGGTTTGCATGATTTAGCCCATATTCACAAATTTACATAAAGTAGTTTATTTGTTGTTGTAATATGCACAATGCACATATTATGAAACTGTCAAAGATTCTTTATGTAACTATAAAAATACACACATGAAATAAAACACTTGTATGCTCTTAACCTAGCCTTTCTAAAGGAGATTTTCCGAAAAGATGCATACATTTAACACGTTGTGTTGATCTTAATGCTGTCTTGAAAAGAGGGATTGGCAGCGGGCACTTGTTGAATAGCATATTTAAAAATATTTTTACATTTTTAACTACCTTTTACACCCCTTGATAGCTACACTCATGCACTGTTACATTGTATAGCTGCATTTATAAGAATTACAGGTACTCTATGTTAAGGAAGGACTTCAAGTATCATGAATCTGCAAAATAATATGGCCTCCAACTGCAAAAGCCAGATTAGTGCTAGCTGGGGTTATTTTTTGAAAGAAGTATATATTTTAGAAGGCTCTATTTTAAAGTGGACTTCCTGGCTTGTGAATATCTTAGATTTTATGTAAACATAATAAATATGATACACAAGGACTTTCTAAATATCTGAATTCCTGTTCATTGTGTGACACATTTTGTTGCCACTGTGACTAAACTGCATCATTCTAGCAAGTAATTTTCTGCTTCATAATTGATTGCTCCCTATTACTTTGGATACATACTTTGCTGGGTCTAACCTTCCTCTTGATGTTGCTAGGAGTCAGGGTATTTTTCCCAGTTATGCAGAACTGCAGCAACCTTTCTACATCTAGTGTGACAGTGACATCTACAGTAGTAACCTTTTAAGTTCATATTACAGGTGACTATGGTCTCTTTAGACTGTCAGGACAGATCACTTCAGAAATATGTTTGGTTATCGATTTTTAGGGCCAGTTCTTCACCATATTAATTTGCTTGTATGTTATATCACCATCCTTTATCCTTCTTCTATTTTATGTCTTTTAAATAGTGAACCATCTGGAGTAGGAATTGTCTTTTATCTATATGTGTATAGCTCTCAGCACATTAAGGGCCCAGTCTTGGGGCTTTTGGTTGCTAACACAATAACATAATTATTTACTATTAGTAGTGATGTTGTCTCTTGGCCAAGAGGTAACAGATCATAGGGTCCTGCAGATTTACTGATGAAAAGCACTATATAAGAGCTAGGTGGTGGTATTATTATTACCGATCAACTTCCCATTACAGCAGAAATCACTGACTTGATGTCTGGGTGTAGTCTTAGTATGACTTGTTTTATTTACACACATACCCCAATCCTTAAATAGAGGTGGTGACAGACATTACCCAGGAAATCTCCCCTTTCAGGAATCTCAGCACAAACAGCAATGCCTGGTTCCCAGGGAACAGCTCTGCCACAAGAACTGATTCTGATTAAAGAGATTTAGGCAGTGAACACAAACTCTTTTACTATTTGCATTATTTTTGTCAAAGAACCTGCATAAGAAAACCCACAACCGTATCATATTTTCTTCCAAGACTGAAAACTTGCTCACATGCTAAGAAAAAGAACGTGTAAGACTGTATGTAACAGTGCAATCTGGTGATCCTGCTGTAACAATAACTAACTATCAGCTACACTAAGGGACAGTAGCCTCATGTTGAATGCATCACTCCTGTGTTGTGGTGGTGTGCTGTATGGAGGAGATGGTTGATCCATTTTTTGGAGAGGTGATCAAAAATTTTAGGCTGCCTTTTTCATGTCTTTTTCTCACTTTTTGCTTACTGGCCTTTTTAATTTGAAGCAGATTGACAGACTAGTTCTCAAGCCAACAATGTTAGAACAAGTTTTGCACATACACGTACAAATGCACTTTCATCTAAACTGAACTAGTGACTCTCATCATTAGCTGAATATGGCATTTGGTTTGGCAGAGGCTGCTCACAGCTTGAACCATGAACAAGAGAAGAGTGCACAACTGCAGTGAAGAGGAGCTCATTGATTGAATAATGTAATTGGTTTTTAGTGAACATACATACACAATATCGTTAGAGAGAACTATTTCAAGAACCCATCTTTCTTTCTATCTTGTGATTTTGTTCAAGTTTGCAAGAGGAATCAGATCATTTCAGTGCTGATGCTCTTTGTGGGCCTTATGGTTTTATTGTGGATTCAAATGATTATATAGTACACCCATAATAACAAAGATAGTATAAATGAGCTGCTCCTGTTTAGTCACCTTAAGGGAGCAGTTTAATAGATTAAAATCCTTGTTGCATTTTCATATCAAACATTGTACTTACTGAAAATTTGTTTAACTATGTGAAACGAAAGACCATTTTACCATCTAACTTCTTGACACTAGCCTCATCCTAGGCATCTGGAGGTCTAAATTTGTTCATATTTAGTCCAGTTCACTACACCATACACAAATAGCACAGTGCATGGACCTTACTGGAACAGACATTCACAGCTCCCCATTTGGGTCCAATTCATCCTACCCACTCTGAGGGCATTTGGCTGGCTATAAAATGTTGCCGGCTGCCAGACTGGTGGATGCGCTACATGTATACGGCACTGGAGCCTCCCCCACTGGTGTATAGTAGGATGCAGAGGGAGCAATCATCTTGACATTAAGGACCTGGTTTCTGTCCACCATGGAATGTCTTTTTACTTGAGGTCTATTCCTTGGAAATATATTTTAGGATATGGAATGAGATAGAAAGGTCAAGAACTTGTCACAAACCAGCGGGGCATATCTCATTTCTTTGTTTCACAGCACAGACCATTACAAATAGTGGTGAAAAAAAGCCTAATTCAAAACCTGTTGAAGTCAATAGGAATCTTTCCTTTGGCAGCAATAGGCTTTGGATAAGGCCTATAAGGGGTGTAAAATTATGAGGGGGAAAAATCAGATGCTTGCATAAATCTTAGAGAAAAAGCTATTTTTGCCTATTCCTTTTCCAGTTATTTTTATTAGTGTTTTCGTTTCTCTTCTGTTCTATGTAGATTCTTATACCCTTCTCATTGCCATAGTATCTGATCAGCTTCCAGTAGTGCATTAAGCAATGAGACTAATATCTGTCACATCTTGTTTGTTCTTTCTTCCTCTCCAGAGGGGAAGAAGTGTGTACCCTGGAGTGAATTGTTTTGTAGGGTGGTTTTAGGGCTTGAGGAGGTTGGGTTTTGTTTTTTGTTATGTTTTTGTTACTTCTTTTTTAAAAAAAATCACGTTATGTATTTATGCTAGATAAAACAAGATCAAAGAAATGCACATAGCACTTGGAGTGGAAGATGGTGATGTCTGTGATGGTCCTTAGATCCTGGGGTAGTTCATTCCAAAGTCTCCACCCCCAAGAATGTTCTGTCTCCTACACAGATGAGCTTTACCCTTACTTTAGAGAGATTTGTTGTGCCAGAGGAGTGGAGTTGTTGACCATGGTCTTCATTCCCAGAGTTTTAGGCAATCTTTTTAGATATCCTAGGCCCAGGCCATAGAATGTTTGATGATAAGGACTGAGACCTTGAACTTGTGGGGGCGATGACGAGGAAGGGACCATCTTGGGAACAGTATGTTGATGGTTGAAGTAATGGACAATAATGGCAATTCACCAGGTCCTTGACTCTCATCCTGTGGGTGGAGTGCTGTTGTCCTTTTAGCAGGCTCTGGAATTTGTTGGAGTCCTTGAATCTTCACTGTCAAATCAGGTTCATTGGTCTGTCTTGTTTCCTGGGAGAGGAAAGCTCTCTGACTACTGCCTTAATGAAGTGATGGTCTGTCCAAGATAGTGGCTGTGTTCTGAAGTCCTCCATATTGTTATTTAGGCCAAAGGCCAGGTTGAGGATGTGATGAGCTGTGTGGGTTGGACCAGAGATGACCTGCAAAAGTCCTAGGAAGGAGATGAATTTTAGACTTTTGCATCTGTGGCCTTTTTGGTGTGTTTGAAATCTCCCAGAGTGACAAGTCTAGAATATTTCACCACCTTCACCAATAAGGTATCATAAGCTTTTTTTAAAAAAAAATTCTTCAGTCTGTGCTAGTTAATGAGTATAAAATAGGTTTGGCTCCTGCACGTCTTTCATTTGATGGTTGCAGAGAAGCTTAATGCAGTTCTGCTTGCCTTCTAATCCTGTCTGGGTCTGTGATGTACCAAGCCACACAGGGTTCACTGAGTCATTCTACCAGGTCCTGGAGATGCGGGCTATTTTGGATGCTTCGTCACTGATGAGGTTGCGTAGTCTTTGTGTGTTTGTGCTGTCTGCTCCTGGCCTGTGTTGAGGTAGAGTTCCTTTGCAGTAAATAAGTGCTAGATATCTGGAATCTGGATTCTTATATCTGTTTCCTTGGACAGTTCCTCACAATCTGAACTGTGATAGATAATGACATTGATTGTACCATGGGATAATCCAAGTGGAGGAATGGTTCTCGGATGTGCCAGATGCCATGGGAAAGGCAGGTCTGTTGGCTACCTTTTGGCATGGTAACATGGTAACATGGGAATGGGCGGAGCTAAAGCAGTGTGTTCCTGGAGTAGTGGTGTGTATGCTGGAAGCATGGTGGCATAACTGCAATGGAAATAGAAATAATAATCGGGATGATAACAGGTAGGGTCAAGTCCAACAGAAGGAGTAAGCATCAATGGTATCAGACATCCATTTCCTTAAAATAAGCTGTCTATGTTGTCATGACACTGCTGGATAGAGGAAGGGAAATTGTGTTTACCATTTAGTGCTGTGAAGTGTCCTCCAGGCCAGGAGATGGTGGTGAAGCCAGGACTTGTCTGCAATGACTGTAAAGGAAGTACAGAGGGAGGCGCTTGGACACAGAAGTGGATGATCCGGAGTGGGAGACTTGCAGTTTCTTTTCTTAGAATTCCCGCAGCTGTCGTTTGTTTCTCTGGTGGTCAGGGACACAGGACTTTCTCTAGATTTTTTTTTTGTAAATAAACAAGAATACACCAAAGAATTGCCCTGACTGGAATCATTGATTTTTCATAATAACGGAAACAACATGAATATCAAGCTGAATAGCAGCTGAATGCTCAGCACAGAGGGGCAACAATATAAATATTTAACAGGGCAAGAATGTGAATTCATTTGGAGCCACATAATAGAGAAGGAAAGTAAAATAATCTGATGCTACTGCTCCCTTAGTGGATGATTTGTATAAGAAAGGTCTGGGAGTGAGAAGTCAGAAGTCCCTTATGAAAAGAAAATGTCATAAAGCTCTACAAAATCATGTGAGGCAGGGTCTGTTACATGCTGAGTCTGCAGCCTTCATCTCGGAGAGCAATGTTCATGGTGTGAGTGCCTTCCCTTCTGTGCAAGGATTTGATAAATCCTTTCAATGGAAACTGGGATTATGCCCTTTAATAAAAGTGCATTAATAATAAGCAATAGTGAAGTCATATAATTATGAAAATGGATTTCATCTGAATGCTGTAGGATGTGGAGATTAAAGGAGAAAGAATGTTCCTGTTGTGTTGCTGAGTAAGGAAAAAGTATTAGCAGAAACCATGATTAAAGGGAAATGATTGCATTAGGCTTCTTAGAAGGAGATATCTGCTCAATAAAAAAAAGAAATGAAAGTGCACTGGCTTATTTTACCCCTGCTTTATCAATGTCCTCAAAAATATATTGCTGTAGAGGGAAGTTAACTCATTTATCTGAATGGAGATTATTCCAAGTTGCATATAAACAAAACCCGTTGGTGGCTTCAGACTTGTTGTCATTTGTACAAACCAAAAGATCAAATCACAGTTTGGCAGAAGTTTGTTTCCATTTAAAAAAGATCCAGGACTGGAATAGCAAGGATGTGGTGTGTCAGAAATAAGGTGCATTGGTAGTTTGTGGGGAAGGCTGCACAATGCTGTAGCATTCCTGGTTCTAACCAATACTACTAGACTATAAGAGTAAACCTCCATCTCAGGACTACATCTTTCATGATTCACCATGGCCTCTTCTCTGATCAAGCCCTGCACTCTATCATGGCAGTCTCATAATTGCACATGCAACATGAGATATATAGTCTGGTCAGGTAGCCTTGCCCAATAGGCAAATAATGAGGACAAAAAGCAGCTGAACTACAACTCCCATGACTCACTGTGGTACCACAGGCAGATGCAGTTTAAAGTTGAACTGGCAGAAAGCAAAACCTTTTGACATTTGCAAATTGATTTTATATGCAACAAAATGAGATATTTTAACAAATATCAGAATTTCCTACAGGATGGAAATTTTTATTTTCATTTATCTCTACTTAGGATAAAAATTTCAAAAGCATCTAAGTCACTAAACCAAAGGATATACAGGAAGTCTGGGGCAGCGGGAATTGAACCCAGACCTTCTAAATTGAAGCCAGTGCCTTAACCACAAGACCTTCCTTGTTGTCAATAATACTTATGTCACAGTCATGGACCCAGGACCCCGTTGTACTAGTTGCTGCACAAATACAGAACAAAAAGAGAGTCCCTACCCCAAAGAGCTTACAATCGAAGTATAAGACAAGGGACAACTGATGGATATAGACAGACCATGGGGGAATAAAAGGAAATATGGAGACAGTATTGGTCAGCATGAGCATTCTAACTGTTAAGATTTTTGTAAGCATCGGAACAAAGGAAGGATTAGGGAAGCTTTAAGGAAGGATTTTAAGGAGGATAAGGAGTTCATTTTGCAGACATTTATTGGGAGCTTCTCCCAAAAGTGAAGGGGAGCATGGGAGGAAGCATGAAAGTGCTTGTTTGAAAGTTTAACAATGCTTGAATCTGAACTATTATTTTCTAGTGCAGCTCTAATGTCTGGTATGCTTTATGTATGTGCCACCTGCATTTACACAGTGCAGCTCTCTATTCCCTCTAGTGGCTGGACCGTATAGGGGTTTGAGTCTGTTACAGCCCTTGTGCTAACAGAACTGTGATTTCTAGTCCAGGCACTAGAGGCTCATGCTTTTAGATCAAGAGGTACCAGGTATAATCCTCATTGCTGGCAGCCCACCCAGGGATGTTGTGTTACATATGTAAGCAGAGTCAGGATGAGCTCTACCCTGACATCTGGTGGTGAATTATGGGGAGTGTGGAAAAGAACTTCAGGGGCTGATCTCATTTGCATAGGCACACCCACCCCAGCTAGCATGAGCCCCAGCAGCCCAAAATGGTCACTTTGGCGGCTGTGGGATCCCCAGTTTCTCTGTTATTGGGGCAGGAGGAATAAAGTGTTGTTACCCTGAGTTACCATGGTTATGTGAATCAAGGCCAGTGGAACTGTTTGATGACAGAGGGACTCACCATCAACTAAGTAGCACTTGCTAGACAAGGGACATGGGTTCCAAAACCCAGTGAAGGGAGAGAGTTTGGGGACAGGTATTTGTACCTGATGGGATGGGCCCCCTTTGAGGGCCTGACACACCAATTGCACCTCCTTCTCTCTCCACTGTTGAATGTCAGAGCTAACTTTGATCCCATTAGGAATCTAGTTACAGACTGCTGAGCTGAATTTGCTTTGGGCCAATGGTGCACCAGCACTAGGGCTCCCCTACTATAAGCTGAAATCACTAAGAGCTGAAATCACTAAAGGTATTAAGAGTTGAGATCACTGAGTGCTGTGTTAACTAGTGGGGGAGCCTGAAGCTATATTGCTAAGCGGCTGGTGGAGTGGAGCAGTTCGCGGAGCGGCTAACGGAGCAGTTTGTGGGACGGTTGGCGTGGCCCACGGAACGGCGAGCGGAGCAGTTTACGAAGCGGCTGGCAGAGAGGAGCAGTTTGCGGGACAGTTGGCGTGGCCCACAGAACGGCGAGCGGAGCAGTTTGCGGGACGGTTGGCGCTGCCTGTGGGACACCGAGCGGAGCGGAGCAGTTCGTGGGACGGCTGGTGCAGCTCACGGGGACGGATAGTGGAGTGGAGCGGAGCGGCTCATGGTGAAGGCGGCAGCAGAACCCCACGGAGAGGCGGGGCAGTTGGCCTTGGACCACGTAAGGTGCCCCTTAACACCCTGCGTACCCTTTTTTCCCCCCCCCCTTCCACCTAGGCTGTGGGGGGGCAAAAACTCTGCAGCTCTGGGGCTGCATTGACCAAGGACAGAGACTCTTGGGTTGTTGGACTCAAGAGACTTTAGAGGTGTTGGACTTTTGGGACTTTGGGGTGATCTTTTGGGTTGTTGGACTTAAGACCCTGAGGGGAAAAGGACACTGCCAACCTTACTTGGGGGTGGGTCTTTTGCTCATGGTTTGTATTATGAATCCTGTTTGTGGTGTTTCCCCAATATAATGCCGCATTGTTTCCCTCCTTTATTAAAAGGATTTTGCTACACTCAGACTCCGTGCTTGCGAGAGGGGAAGTATTGCCTCTTAGAGGTGCCCGGGGGGTGGTATGAAATTGTCCCAGGTCACTGGGTGGGGGCTCGAGCCGGTTTTGCTTTGTAGTATTGAAACGGAACCCCTAGATACTGAACCCGGCCCTTGTTGCTGCCAACTCAGATGGGCAGAAGGGTTACACATATTCATTCAGATATGGGGAAATTCTGCATCCGTGCTAGACCCTTGGGCAGCCGCACCCTGTGAGGTTTTGCTGCATCAGGACAGGATTTAGAAGGAACTCCCTTTATGGCAAAGCATGGAGGTAGATAGTGTATGCAGGCAAGGGAAAGGGCTGGACATTTTGCTGCTGTGTGGTTCATTCCATCTTCCACCCAAGAGCTGAAAACATAAAAGCCACTCCACCCCTTTAGCCTGGGATGGTGGGAGGGACAGTTACTCTTCCCTCCTTTTCCCTATTTGTCTGCACAGTCTGGTTACTTGGGCTGGACACTGAGCTCTAGATTTCACCTAAAACTACTTAATTATTATAGTTTTCTTCCATGCTGAACATTAGTACTGTGCATTAGTCAGATGGGTATACAGTTTTGGTAAATGGCCTCTTTAAATGTAAGATGAGAGAACTGACACAGCAAACTAATTCTCAATTAGTCCCTTAATTGCTTACAGCTAATAAGATCAGGATAGGTCAGCAATTAAATGGTCCTGGCAAATTAATAGCCAAGAAGCTTTGTAAAGAAAGTCTGCTAACATAGCGGATAGTGAGGTAGTTTGCTCAGCTAAATTCCTCTTCAAAATTACAAGGTGGATTTTTTTCTCTTGTAGTTTTTAATAGGTTATTTCATCAAAATTTTGTTATGCAAAAGAGCAATTGACCTAAAATATACTAGGGCTCAAATATTTGTCTGGGCCTTAGACACAAAGTCATCTCAGACAGAGCCCAGATTCTCTGCTATGTCAAGATCCACAGAATGTAGCAGAGAAGGGGGATGCACTAAACTCTGCCAGCCCCCAATGGATTGTATGCCAGATGGGGATTGCTGGAGCGCAGCACTCTCTGATCCTGCTCCTGCACTACCTTTGACACACACCGTGTGAGGCTGGTGCAGGCGCTGGGTATGCTAGTTTTAGCATTTCCTCACATGAGGGGAATTATAAAATGGCCAGATGCAGCTGCTTTCTGGCATCCTTATTCTGCCTGAGTGGCACAAAGGGGCAGAATGTACAAAACCATCAGTCTTACACTCTATATTGTTTTTTAAAAGCATCTAGTAGGGATGAAATCTATTTAAGCATGAGCAAACTGGTTCTGGGAAGATAAGAAAAGGACCACATTTCTGACTAAATGGTGACACAAGTCAACCGGGAAACTTTTATTAAGTTTGAGCTATTTGAAAATTTTCCATCAATGCTGTTTTAGAAAATAGAAAATGGTTTTGCTCTATTTATTTATTTTTTGTCCTAAACATTGCTTTAGGCGATGTCAATTTTTTATTAAACTTTTCAGTGTTAATCGAAAAACTTATTTTTTCCCAGTTTTTTCTTACTAAAACCTGAAAAATAGAAGAATAATTTCAACAAAAAATTTCATTTGCAAAATATTTTGCAGGGTAAAAAAAATTCCCAGGGAGCTCTAGAAATACTTCCCTTCCTTCTCCACATGTTCCAACATGGGGATTACTGTGATGGAAAGCTGTCCTTGGGTCTCAGAAGGGTCTGACAATCTCTCTTGCTCCTGTCTTCATATCTTATGAGCTACAGAGCTGCCTAATCTTGGGTATTTGACAAGAGTCTTGGGCTTTTGACAGAACTGCCAGAGCTTTAAGGACTGCCCCCAAAATGTCAGGTTTTTAGGCTTTGCTCTGGTTGTATCTGTTGGCATGACTGCAAGAGCTGCAGCTGTGAAAGTGAAAGCTAAATTCAGTGTTCTGTGGCTGTCAACCAGGAGTACATGCACCCGGGGGGTATTAGAATCATAGAATATCAGGGTTGGAAGGGACCTCAGGAGGTCATCTAGTCCAACCCCCCTGCTCAAAGCAGGACCAATCCCCAGACAGATTTTTACCCCTGTTCCCTAAATGGCCCCCTCAAGGATTGAACTCACAATCCTGGGTTTAGTAGGCCAATGCTCAAACCACTGAGCTATCCCTCTGCCTATGCAGAAGTCTTCCAGGGAGTTCATCAACTCATCTAGATATTTGCCTAGTTTTACAATAGGCTACGTAAAAATCGCTAGCGAAGTCAGCACAAACTAAAATTTCATAGAGACAATGACTGGTTCATACTGCTCCATATACTATACACTGAAACGTAAGTACAATATTTATATTCCAATTGCTTTATTTTACAATTACATGGTAAAAATGAGAAAGTGAGCCATTTTTCAGTAATAGTGTGCTGCAATACTTTTGTATTTTTACGTCTGATTTTGTGAGCAAGTAGCTTTTAAGTGAGGTGAAACTTGGGGGTATGCAAGACAAATCAGGCTCCTGAAAGGGGTACAGCAGTCTGGAAAGGTTGAGCACCACTGCTTTAGACCAAGTCGCAGCAACGTGTGCTTACAGACACCCATCATTATGGGAATATTGCTTTTAGTGCAGGATTACAATAAAAATTGAAGGCTAGAACTTTTTCAGAATAGAATAAAGTTGTAGGGAATATTTTATATCAGAACAGTAGATGCCTACATCAGAGTGGGAAAAGATTTAGGACATTAATCATAATAAATGCACGTCACAAAACAAAAGGTTCAAGCATAATGATTGTACTAATTGGATTATCACACTAAATTACAGAAACAGTGCAGTGTGTTTGGAAACGTTGCCTAAATGGAGGAAGTGTTGATCTTGTTTGTGTTTATAAGAAACCTTTTTAACAATGAGTAGTATCTTACTCAATAAGCAGTCCCATTGACTTCAATGGACCTGCTTGTAGGGTAAGATAATTTGCAGCATTAGTAAGGGTGGCAAAATCTGCCACAAAGACAGTATGAATAAAACTCTAGCTTGATGGCTTTGACAGGTCATGGATGCTTTAACCTGGGATTTTAATACAAGGCTAATGGAATTAGATGTTCAATTCAATTTCTTTGTGAGAGGAGCATCTAACTTCTTCAGGATTCTGAAAATCCCACCCTTACACAAATGCAGGATTTTCTATTAAACTCAGTTAGGGCCTGGAGGGAGGAAGAGAGTTAATGGTAAAATAAACTAGTATGATAATCAGCATCATTATTAAAGATCTTCTCTAAAAGAGAAATAGACCAAATGATAACAGGCAAATGTATCTTGCTTCAAAAAGACCCAGAACATTGTTTTCAACAATAACGTTCTGATGTATATTCTTTGACAGAACTGTGTTAAGAAAAGATTGACCATGGTTTTGGTAGACATGCAGTAATAAAATACTAGAAAAATATTGATATTTAAATATAGGTATTGATACACACAAGATCTTTAAGATCCCTTTTATGCTATTGCCTTACAGACAAAAGAGAAAACACATTAAACTCAAACCTGTGTAAATCTTGTGTAAAACATTAAAGTACTGAAATCAACATGCTCTCTGGCTGTCTTTATAACTGAGATAAAATAATATGCATATAAAGGTATATTGTAGACATAAAAAAAACCATTTATCTAAATTGGACAAGAATGAACATAAAGTTAAAAAGGTATTATGCATTCGAAATGAGATGTCACTGTCCAAAAGTCACAGTGATTCTTAAATATATCAATTAATTCATGTGTAAGGAAGGGTACAGCACAGCAAGGAATCAACACAGAAACAAAAGCAATAATAAGTGGACAGAATATTGAACTTGGCAAGAAAAAGCAAATAATCTTTTACATCATAAGCTTTATATGCAATTTAATTGTTTCAGAATGTGCCACATGAATATGGAAAAATGTACCTCTAACAGTGCCCAATGTACAAGGTATGTCATTGTGTGATTATGCATTGTGTTCAAAGCTAGTTCTTGGGGAAGGTTAGTGGGGCAGTTGCTCTGGATGACAACTTCCAGGGAGCGCTGTGCCTCTGGGCTTTTGGGTTTTTTTCTCCCACCACTGATCATCTGGCAGTGCACTTCGGCTGCTGGGGATCTGGGGAGCACAAAAATGTTTTCCACCCTGACCAGCAAAACATCTGGGACCACTTCAGATTGTGTTATTCAGGTCAATGCTGCTGATCCATATTGTCTCATTATATGAACTTGAACAGCTACCAGTTCTGCTACCAGTTACGACCTGGTACAACTTCAGTGAAAGTCAATGGAAATACTCCAATTGATTTTTTTATTATTATTTATTAGATCCATACTGCCAGGCAGTGTTTACTATTGTGAGTAGTCACTCTCACCTTCCCATTGCCTAGTTTACCTTCTCTTTACAATTCATTATTTTGTACACCATTATTATGAACCCTCTTAGTCTTCCTTCTACACTAAGCAGACCTAGGTTGTGATTTTCAAAGGAACCTAAGACAGGTAGGTGCTCAACTACCATTAATAGTATCAGGGTCAGATTCTCCATTGACCTGCATCTTGTGTAATCACTTACATCAGCGCAAAATGGGTGGAAAACACTAGCAGTCTAATTAAGTACCCTCTGTGTCCACTTTGCACTCTGGCCTTTTGTACAGTTTCTCAGTTTATTAAAAATTAACACATGACAAAAGTACAAAATGAAAACTTTTTTTCTTTCTTTAATGTTTCATCACTCTATTGTCAGTGAACTTATTTTCTCAATTCCACAGCTAGCAATGTCTTTATTCAGTGTCTTGGGTTAAATGTTCAGTACATTGCACTGACAAGTACACATACAAATCCATTAACAATAATTCCCTTCATATATTTGGAACAAAGAAATTGCCACACACTGGATGAGAACATTTGTCCAGTTAGAATAGCATCCTGTTCCCTGCAAATGCCTGATACTTTACAGTAATAGGAACCATACATACCAAACACCTTGTGAGATATTTATTCAATTGTCTTGATATTTTTGGGAGGAAACATTTTTCTTGATAGAGATAGATGATCTCTTTGCAACCTCGAGCATGAGATTTGATTGCCCATATCATTATCTTCGCTTGCATAATGTTATGAATATTGATAAAAATAGCCAATCTTTCTTTTTTTTAATTTATGTTTTAAATCTAGACGTAGTGATGAAGTCAATGTATCATCTGCAGGGAAATTAACCCAAGTATGTTAGTTAAACCAGTGGTAACTCTACAGACACAGAGGTGAAAAGACTGAATCAAAGCTATGTTTATTTGGTCAAATGATCAAATTTAAATAGTACTAATCCTAGCTAAAGGGTTTGAAAAATCCACTCAATGCTGCAAAATTAGGCTTACATATGTACTAGATGGCGTAATTCTTCACCCCCTGTTCAGAGAAAGTTTCCTACTCAAAAATAATAATTGTGTGTATTTTTGAAGCCCTTCAGATGGGATTAACACTATTTTAATTTGTCACATATATAGTCATTATTGTAGTGAAAATAACCTTCCAAATGTGAATCTGTGCAGCTCTGTGACTGAATCTGCAGACAGACAGCTCATGTGTCTCTCATATGTCTAATAGCTTTCCCAGAGTGAAATTAACTAGTCCCCAGTCAGATACATTGATTTAACTAAAACTGAAACTGACAGGTCCTGTACTTTATTTGCTGATGACCAAAGCAGCATCAGAGGCAGGCACTGGGAGTAGCGGGGCCGCGGGGTTGCGGGGCTCCGGCAGGGGTAACGGGACCGAGGGGTTGCGGGGCTCCGGCCGGGGTAACGGGACCGTGGGGTAGCGGGGCTCCGGCCGGGGTAGCGGGGCCGCGGAGTTGCGGGGCTCCGGCCGGGGTAGCGGGGCCGCCGAGTTGAGGGGCTCCGGCCGGGGTAACGGGACCGCGGGGTTGCGGGACTCCGGCCGGGGTACGGGGCCACGGGGTTGCGGGGCTCCGGCCGGAGTAGCGGGGCCGCGGGGTAGCGGGGCTCCGGCAGGGTAGCGGGACCGCGGTGATTTCCGCGCTCCGGCCGGGGTAGCGGGGCCGCGTGGTTGCGGGGCTCCGGCCGGGGTAGCGGGGCCGCGGGGTTTCGGGGCTCCGGCCGGAGTAGCGGGGCAACGGGGTTGCCGTGCTCCGGCCGGGGTAGCGGGACCGCGTGGTTGCGGGGCTCTGTCCAGGGTAGGGGGACCGCGAGGATTTCCGCCCTCGGGGTAGCGGGGCAGTGGGGTTGCGGGGCTCCGTCCGGAGTAGCGGGGCCGCGGGGTTGCGGGGCTCCGTCCGGAGTAGCGGGGCAGCGTGGTTGCGGGGCTCTGTCCAGGGTAGCGGGACCGCGGGGATTTCCGCGCTCGGGCGGGGTAGCGGGGCCGCGGGTTCCGGGGCTCCGGCCGGGGTAGCGGGGCAACGGGGTTTCGGGGCTCCGGCCGGAGTAGCGGGGCAACGGGGTTGCCGGGCTCCGGCCGGGGTAGCGGGGCAGCGTGGTTGCGGGGCTCTGTCCAGGGTAGCGGGAGCGCGGGGATTTCCGCCCTCGGGTGGGGTAGCGGGGCCGTGGGGTTGCGGGGCTCCGGCCGGGGTAGCGGTACCGCGGGGATTTCGGCGCTCCGGCCGGGGTAGCGGGGCCGCGGGGTTGCGGGGCTCCGGCCGGGGTAGCGGGGCCGCGGGGTTGCGGGGCTCCGGCCGGGGGAGCGGGGCCGCGGGGTTGCGGGGCTCCGTCCGGAGTAGCGGGGCCGCGGGGTTGCGGGGCTCCGTCCGGAGTAGCGGGGCCGCGGGGTTGCGGGGCTCCGTCCGGAGTAGCGGGGCCGCGGGGTTGCGGGGCTCCGTCCGGAGTAGCGGGGCCGCGGGGTTGCGGGGCTCCGGCCGGGGTGGCGGGGCCGCGGGGTTCCGGGGCTCCGGCCGGGGTAGCGGGGCAACGGGGGTTCGGGGCTCCGGCCGGAGTAGCGGGGCAACGGGGTTGCCGGGCTCCGGCCGGGGTAGCGGGGCCGCGGGGTTCCGGGGCTCCGGCCGGGGTAGCGGGGCAGCGGAGTTGAGGGGCTCCGGCAGGGTAGCGGGGCCGGGGGAATTCCGCGCTCGGGCAGGGTAGCGGGGCTGCGGGGTTGCGGGGCTCCGGCCGGGGTAGCGGGGACGCGTGGTTGCGGGGCTCCGGCCGGGGTAGCGGTGCCGCGTGGTTGCGGGGCTCCGTCCGGGGTAGCGGGACCGCGGGCATTTCCGCGCTCGGGCGGGGTAGCGGGGCTGCGGGGTTGCGGGGCGCCGGCCGGGGTAGCGGGGCCGCGGGGTTTCGGGGCTCCGGCCGGGGTAGCGGGGCCGCGGGGATTTCCGCGCTCGGGCAGGGTAGCGGGGCCGCGGGGCTCCGGCCGGGGGAGCGGTGCCGCGGGGTTTCGGGGCTCCGGCCGGGGTAGCGGTGCCGCGGGGGTTGGGGGCCCCGGCCGGGGGAGCGGGGCCACGGGGTTGCGGGGCTCCGGGCGGGGGAGCGGGGCCGGGGGGGTGCGGGGCTCCGGGCGGGGGCGGGGTGCCGCGGGGTTGCGGGGCTCCGGCCGGGGTAACGGGACCGCGGGGTAGCGGGGCTCCGGCCGGGGTGGCGGGGCCGCGGGGTTTCGGGGCTCCGGCCGGGGTAGCGGGGCCGCCGAGTTGAGGGGATCGGCAGGGTAGTGGGGCCGCGGGGATTTCCGCGCTCGGGCAGGGTAGCGGGGCCGCGGGGCTCCGGCCGGGGTAGCGGGGCCGCCGAGTTGAGGGGATCGGCAGGGTAGTGGGGCCGCGGGGATTTCCGCGCTCGGGCAGGGTAGCGGGGCTGCGGGGGTGCGGGGCTCCGGCCGGGGGAGCGGGGACGCGGGGTTGCGGGGCTCCGGCCGGGGTACCGGGACCGTGGGGTAGCGGGGCTCCGGCCGGGGGAGCGGCGCCCCGGGGTTGCGGGGCTCCGGCCGGGGTAGCGGGGCAGCGGAGTTGTGGTGCTGCGACGGCGACCCCCGGCAGCTGCACTCCCGCCCTCGGCGAGGCTCGCCCGGTCGCGGGGTTGCGGGGCTCCGGCCGGGGTACGGGGCCACGGGGTTGCGGGGCTCCGGCCGGGGAAGCGGGGCCGCGGGGTAGCGGGGCTCCGGCAGGGTAGCGGGGCCGCGGGGATTTCCGCGCTCGGGCAGGGTAGCGGGGCCGCGGGGTTGCGGGGCTCCGTCCGGGGGAGCGGGGCAACGGGGTTTCGGGGCTCCGGCCGGAGTAGCTGGGCCGCCGGGTTGCGGGGCTGCGACCGGGGTAGCGGGGCCGCGGGGATTTCCGCGCTCCGGCCGGGGTAGCGGGGCCGCGGGGGTTCGGGGCTCCGGCCGGAGTAGCGGGGCCGCGGGGTTGCCGGGCTCCGGCCGGGGTAGCGGGGCAGCGTGGTTGCGGGGCTCTGTCCAGGGTAGCGGGACCGCGGGGATTCCCGCCCTCGGGCGGGGTAGCGGGGCCGCGGGGTTGCGGGGCTCTGTCCAGGGTAGCGGGACCGCGGGGATTTGCGCGCTCGTGCGGGGTAGCGGGGCCGCGGGGTCCCGGGGCTCCGGCCGGGGTAGCGGGGCGGGGGGGTTGCGGGGCTCCGTCCGGGGTAGCGGGACCGCGGGGATTTCCGTGCTCCGGCCGGGGTAGCGGGTCCGCGGGGTTGCGGGGCTCCGGCCGGGGTTGCGGGGCTACGGCCGGGGTCGCGGGGCCGCGGGGTTCCGGGGCTCCGGCCGGGGTAGCGGGGCAGCGGAGTTGTGGTGCTGCGACGGCGACCCCCGGCAGCTGCACTCCCGCCCTCGGCGAGGCTCGCCCGGTCGCGGGGTTGCGGGGCTCCGGCCGGGGTAACGGGACCGTGGGGTGGCGGGGCCGCGGGGTTCCGCGGCTCCGGCCGGGGTGGCGGGGCGGCGGGGTTGCGGGGCTCCGGCCGGGGTAGCGGGGCCGCTGGGTTGCGGGGCTCTGTCCAGGGTAGCGGGACCGCGGGGATTTCCGCGCTCGTGCGGGGTAGCGGGGCCGCGGGGTTCCGCGGCTCCGGCCGGGGTAGCGGGGCGGCGGGGTTGCGGGGCTCCGTCCGGGGTAGCGGGGCAACGGGGTTTCGGGGCTCCGGCCGGAGTAGCGGGGCAACGGGGTTGCGGGGCTCCGGCCGGGGTAGCGGGGCAACGGGGTTTCGGGGCTCCGGCCGGGGTAGCGGTGCCGCGGGGTTTCGGGGCTCCGGCCGGGGTAGCGGGGCAACGGGGTTGCCGGGCTCCGGCCGGGGGAGCGGGGCAGCGTGGTTGCGGGGCTCTGTCCAGGGTAGCGGGACCGCGGGGTTTCGCGCCCTCGTCCGGGGTAGCGGGGCCGCGGGGTTGCGGGGCGCCGGGCGGGGTAGCGGGGCTAAGGCCGGGGTAGCGGGGCCGCGGGGTTCCGGGGCTCCGGCCGGGGTAGCGGGGCCGCGGGGTTTCGGGGCTCCGGCCGGGGGAGCTGGGCCGCGGGGTTGCGGGGCTCCGGCCGGGGAAGCGGGGCCGCGGGGTAGCGGGGCTCCGGCAGGGTAGCGGGGATTTCCGCGCTCCGGCAGGGGTAACGGGACCGCGGGGTTGCGGGGCTCCGGCCGGGGTACCGGTGCCGCGGGGTTTCGGGGCTCCGGCCGGAGTAGCTGGGCCGCCGGGTTGCGGGGCTGCGACCGGGGTAGCGGGGCCGCGGGGATTTCCGCGCTCCGGCCGGGGTAGCGGGGCCGCGGGGTTGCGGGGCTCCGGCCGGGGTAGCGGGGCCGCGGGGATTTCCGCGCTCGGGCAGGGTCGCGGGGCCGCGGGGCTCCGGCCGGGGTAGCGGTGCCGCGGGGTTTGGGGGCTCCGGCCGGTGCAGCTGGGCCGCCGGGTTGCGGGGCTGCGACCGGGGTAGCGGGGCCGCGGGGACTTCCGCGCTCCGGCCGGGGTAGCGGGGCCGCGGGGATTTCCGTGCTCCGGCCGGGGTAGCGGGGCCGCGGGGTTCCGGGGCTCCGGCCGGGGTAGCGGGGCCGCCGAGTTGAGGGGATCGGCAGGGTAGTGGGGCCGCGGGGATTTCCGCGCTCGGGCAGGGTAGCGGGGCCGCGGGGCTCCGGCCGGGGTAGCGGTGCCGCGGGGTTTCGGGGCTCCGGCCGGGGTAGCGGGGCCGCGGAGTTGAGGGGCTCCGGCAGGGTAGCGGGGCCGGGGGAATTCCGCGCTCCGGCAGGGTAGCGGGGCTGCGGGGTTGCGGGGCTCCGGCCGGGGTAGCGGGGCCGCGGGGGTGCGGGGCTCCGGCCGGGGTAGCGGGGCCGCTGGGTTTCGGGGCTCTGGCCAGGGTAGCGGGGCCGCGGGGATTTCCGCGCTCGGGCCGCGGGGTTTCGGGGCTCCGGCCGGAGTAGCGGGGCCGCGGGGTTGCGGGGCTCCGGCCGGAGTAGCGGGACCGCGGGGATTTCCGCGCTCCGGTAGGGGTAACGGGACCGCGGGGATTGCGGGGCTCCGGCCGGGGTAACGGGACCGTGGGGTAGCGGATCTCCGGCCGGGGTAGCGGGGCCGCGGGGTTGGGGGGCTCCGGCCGGGGTAACGGGACCGCGGGGTTGCGGGGCTCCGGCCGGGGTACGGGGCCACGGGGTTGCGGGGCTCCGGCCGGGGTAGCGGGCCCGCGGGGTTGGGGGGCTCCGGCCGGGGTAACGGGACCGTGGGGTGGCGGATCTCCGGCCGGGGTAGCGGGGCCGGGGGGTTGCGGGGCTCTGTCCGGGGTAGCGGGGCCGCGGGGTTTCCCGCCCTCGGGCGGGGTAGCGGGGCCGCGGGGTTTCGGGGCTCCGGCCGGAGTAGCGGGGCCGCGGGGGTTTCCGCGCTCCGGTAGGGGTAACGGGACCGCGGGGCTTGCGGGGCTCCGGCCGGGGTACCGGGACCGTGGGGTAGCGGATCTCCGGCCGGGGGAGCGGGGCCGCGGGGTTGAGGGGCTCCGGCAGGGTAGGGGGGCCGCGGGGTTGCGGGGCTCCGGCCGGAGTAGCGGGACCGCGGGGCTTTCCGCGCTCCGGTAGGGGTAACGGGACCGCGGGGATTGCGGGGCCCCGGCCGGGGTAACGGGACCGTGGGGTGGCGGATCTCCGGCCGGGGTAGCGGGGCCGGGGGGTTGGGGGGCTCCGGCCGGGGTAGCGGGGCCGCGGAGTTGAGGGGCTCCGGCCGGGTAGCGGGGCCGCGGGGTTTTCCGGGTCCGGCCGGGGTAGCGGGGCCGCGGGGTCGGGGGGCTACGGCCAGGGTAGCGGGGCCGCGGGGCTGCGGGGCTCCGGCCGGGGTAGCGGGCCCGGGGGGTCGCGGGGCCCCGGCCGGGGTAGCGGGGTCGCGGGGTTGGGGGGCTCCGGCCGGGGCACGGGGCCACGGGGTTGCGGGGCTCCGGCCGGGGTAGTGGGGCCGCGGGGTTTCGGGGCTCCGGCCGGGGTAGCGGTGCCGCGGGGTTTCGGGGCTCCGGCCGGGGTAGCGGGGCAACGGGGTTGCCGGGCTCCGGCGGGAGTAGCGGGACCGCGGGGATTTCCGCGCCCCGGCCGGGGTAGCCGGGCCGCGGGGTTGCTGGGCTCCGGCCGGGGTAGCGGGGCCGCGGGGTCGGGGGGCTACGGCCAGGGTAGCGGGGCCGCGGGGCTGCGGGGCTCCGGCCGGGGTAGCGGGCCCGGGGGGTCGCGGGGCCCCGGCCGGGGTAGCGGGGTCGCGGGGTTGGGGGGCTCCGGCCGGGGTAACGGGACCGCGGGGTTGCGGCGCACCGGCCGGGGTACGGGGCCACGGGGTTGCGGGGCTCCGGCCGGGGTAGTGGGGCCGCGGGGTTTCGGGGCTCCGGCCGGAGTAGCGGGGCGGCGGGGTTGCGGGGCTTCGGCCGGGGCAGCGGGACCGCGGGGATTTCCGCGCTCCGGTAGGGGTAACGGGACCGCGGGGATTGCGGGGCCCCGGCCGGGGTAACGGGACCGTGGGGTGGCGGATCTCCGGCCGGGGTAGCGGGGCCGGGGGGTTGGGGGGCTCCGGCCGGGGTAACGGGCCCGCGGGGTTGCGGGGCTCCGGCCGGGGGAGCGGGACCGCGGGGGTTTCCGCGCTCCGGCCGGGGTAGCGGGGCCGCGGAGTTGGGGGGCTCCGGCGGGGTAGCGGGGCGGCGGGGTTGGGGGGCTCCGTCCGGGGTAGCGGGGCAACGGGGTTTCGGGGCTCCGGCCGGAGTAGCGGGGCCACGGGGTTGCGGGGCTCCGGCCGGGGTACGGGGCCGCGGGGTTGCGGGGCTCCGGCCGGGGTAGCGGGACCGCGGGGATTTCCACGCTCCGGCCGGGGTAGCGGGGCCGCGGGGTTGGGGGGCTACGGCCAGGGTAGCGGGGCCGCGGGGTTGCGGGGCTCCGGCCGGGGTAGGCGCCGCGGGTCTTGCACCGCCCCGCCCGGTGCTCCGGCCCGGGGAGCAGGGCCTTGGGCTTGCCGCGTTCTGGCTGGGCGCCGGGCCCTCTTAGGCGCAGGGCGAGGGGGCCTCTTACGGCTGGGCCCGATTCGGGGGAATTGGGGGAATCGGCCTAAAGCCGGCCCTGACTTGGGGTATTCACAAAGAGGGAGGGTCTAAAAATAGATTTGTAGGAAGAAGAGGTATAGCAGTTCCTAACCCCAGAGGTTCCCATCAGGAGGCTCTGGGTCAGGAGGGCACAAAGAGAGAAGGAGACCTCATTTTTCCTTCTAGTAAGCCAGAGGCAAATGGAGAACAGCTTGAGATTTCAAACACCTACTAATCAGGAGCTGACCTGAACTATGAAACCCCTGAAGAAATTATTGTGAGAAGCACTCACTACTGCTGTTATTTTCCTCTTGTTTCAGGATTTTACAGCTGGATGAATACTGAAGAATTTCTCACGAGTGTTCACTTAAAATTCAAAATGAATTTGCTAGGCTGTGCTCACAACCCTTGTGTTCATTGTCTGAGAACATTTGAGTAATAACATTTTATATATATATATATATATATATATATATATATATATATATATATATACACACACACACACACACAATATAGATTTACAGCCCCACACTTGAGTAAGTGTACTTGAAGTGATATGTTTTATTTTATACTCAGAGCAAGTGCTGTAATTTTGGGAAAGATACATAATTGTAGTAGTTGAAACAACTGCTTTAAATGCGAAAGTCGGCTCAATCTTATCTATGGAAGTGCGACTGGAACTTCCAAATTATTCAAGGGTTTGGTATTTTGCTTAACACCACTACTGGCAAAGGTGCAAATTACTTGATTTCTTAACTTTCTGGTGGTGAAGACATGCACAACAAGAAACGTGTATACAGTATCTATATTTTGGATTGAAAAAATGTAATCTCGTTTGGCAAATATAAAAGTTTAATTCATTCTAGAAAGCTAATTGATATCACTGGTCTACAATTTTTGAGAAGTCGTCTCCTTCAGAGATAAAATGTGATATTTATTATGTATTTTAATGTGCTGAATTCAAATATGACAATTAAAACAACTGATTGGCTACTGTTTCTAAGATATTTAAGTTTTTACATTTTATGTGTATGTATATTGTGTAGATAGTAGAGTTTTAATCATAAATTGTAAACCTAGGTCTTTTCATGTGTTTATGGTTGCTTTACATGATAATATTTCACCTGTCCTGTTTATGTAACACTTTAAAAATCAGCAAAAGGGTTATATAAATAAAATTTATTATGAAACAAAAGGCAAAAAACTATTATGTACATAGTTTAGTCCTATTCAGTGTCTACTCGGCGCTTCTTGGCTTGTCTCTTGTATTCATTAAATGGAGCATCTCTTGTCACTGTCCAGCAATAGTCTGCAAGCATTGATGGGCTCCATTTGCCCTGATAGCGTTTCTCCATTGTTGCAATGTCCTGGTGAAATCGCTCGCCGTGCTCGTCGCTCACTGCTCCGCAGTTCGGTGGAAAAAAATCTAGATGAGAGTGCAAAAAATGTATCTTTAGTGACATGTTGCAACCAAGGCTTTTGTATGCCTTGAGGAGGTTTTCCACCAACAACCTGTAGTTGTGTGCCTTGTTGTTTCCGAGAAAATTTATTGCCACTAACTGGAAGGCTTTCCATGCCGTCTTTTCCTTGCCACGCAGTGCATGGTCAAATGCATCATCTCGAAGAAGTTCACGAATCTGAGGACCAACAAAGACACCTTCCTTTATCTTAGCTTCACTTAACCTTGGAAATTTTCCACGGAGGTACTTGAAAGCTGCTTGTGTTTTGTCAATGGCCTTGACAAAGTTCTTCATCAGACCCAGCTTGATGTGTAAGGGTGGTAACAAAATCTTCCTTGATTCAACAAGTGGTGGATGCTGAACACTTTTCCTCCCAGGCTCCAATGACTGTCGGAGTGGCCAATCTTTCTTGATGTAGTGGGAATCTCTTGCACGACTATCCCATTCGCAGAGAAAACAGCAGTACTTTGTGTATCCAGCCTGCAGACCAAGCAAGAGAGCAACAACCTTCAAATCGCCACAAAGCTGCCACTGATGTTGGTCATAGTTTATGCACCTCAAAAGTTGTTTCATGTTGTCATAGGTTTCCTTCATATGGACTGCATGACCAACTGGAATTGATGGCAAAACATTGCCATTATGCAGTAAAACAGCTTTAAGACTCGTCTTCGATGAATCAATGAACAGTCTCCACTCATCTGGATCGTGAACGATGTTGAGGGCTGCCATCACACCATCGATGTTGTTGCAGGCTACAAGATCACCTTCCATGAAGAAGAATGGGACAAGATCCTTTTGACGGTCACGGAACATGGAAACCCTAACATCACCTGCCAGGAGATTCCACTGCTGTAGTCTGGAGCCCAACAGCTCTGCCTTACTCTTGGGTAGTTCCAAATCCCTGACAAGGTCATTCAGTTCACCTTGTGTTATGAGGTGTGGTTCAGAGGAGGAGGATGGGAGAAAATGTGGGTCCTGTGACATTGATGGTTCAGGACCAGAAGTTTCATCCTCTTCCTCTTCCTCGTCTGACTCAAGTGAGAATGATTCTGGTGCATCAGGAACCGGCAGTCCTTCTCCGTGGGGTACTGGGCGTATAGCTGATGGAATGTTTGGATAATGCACAGTCCACTTTTTCTTCTTTGACACACCTTTCCCAACTGGAGGCACCATGCAGAAGTAACAATTGCTGGTATGATCTGTTGGCTCTCTCCAAATCATTGGCACTGCAAAAGGCATAGATTTCCTTTTCCTGTTCAACCACTGGCGAAGATTTGTTGCACAAGTGTTGCAGCATATGTGTGGGGCCCACCTCTTGTCCTGATCTCCAATTTTGCAGCCAAAATAAAGGTGATAGGCTTTCTTAACCATAGTGGTTATACTGCGCTTTTGTGATGCAAAAGTCACTTCACCACAAACATAGCAGAAGTTATCTGCACTGTTCACACAAGTACGAGGCATCTCTGCTCACTTTGGCTAAACAGAAATGTGTCCCTTTGCAAAATCAAACACTGACAAATAAGAGAGCACGACACTGTATGTTTTCTAGAGCTGATATAGGGCAATTTGTTCAGCAGAGTGATGTAAGCTTCGTTATGATTGCATTATCCATGACTTCTAGGAATAACATGATGCAATTCATATCCTGTATGACGCAATACCAGCTTCAGATTGCATCATTCATTGTTTTGCCTAAAAAGCAAGTACTGTCCAAACCCAGTCATAGATTTATTCATAGATCCAGTCAAAGATGTATTTTAGTCATTTCTGGTTTAAATTGAGATCCCTTCCCTTTATAACTCACTTATCCTCCGCCATTCCCAAGTCAAGGGTCGTATATACTGACCCAATAGCATATCTTGAAAACTAGAGCCAATCAACAATTTTAAGCATAATTTTCGTTCTCAGTGACCCAGAATTAGTAACGTTTGACTACATTTATTTCAGAAGCATTTTGGCTGTAGAGCAGTGTATCCTGAGCCAAAAGGAACTGAGATCACAGAATGGCAAACGCAGATTTGGATTGTCCTCAGGTTTTTTTCCAATTCTCATTAAAACAACAACAGTTAATTCAGTTCTGAAAAACACGTTGTTTGCCTATTATGTTCCACTTACTCAGCTAATGTTCTTCTTAATCCTTTCTTATGCCTGACAATTGGCATCATGCTCTGTGCACAGCAAGGGTTCAAGTGCGGGGTAAAGAGAAGATTTTTTTCTTCCCAAATTGCCTGTGCTATTTAGAATTAACACTAGTGTATCTAGCTTCTTTAAGGTGACAGATGTTTTTCCCATGTTCAAAAAATACTAAAGTGACACCATTATTAGAAATGCATGTTCGCTATTTACACAAAACTCTGAGAAGGAAACTATATTTTTATTTTGATCCACATGAATTCACTTGAGGTTTATTTTTTAATCTAACTCATCTAGCTGTGGTAGGTTTTTATACTGTGGCTGTCATTGTTATCTAACAAACTCAAAATGAAACCCAGTAAAATCACATGACTCTATGTAGTTTCCCATCAAAATGAGACCAAGCTGCAAATTTCATATTATTTTGGGTAAAGATAGGCTAAAACAAGGAAACTTTTGTTTGGTAACACCTCCAACCCATGCCCCAAACCTTGTGGTATTCAGATAGAATGGGACTAGAGTGTGCATCACTTGTACTTTTGATTTTCAATTCATAAAACTAAAATCTGATGAGACTTTGCAAAATTGAAATAATCCCTCTTCTCCCTTCCCCCTTCATTTTTGTGCACATTTAATTTTGGAGTGAAATCATAAACTCCCCCATATTGACTTGAAAGATTTGTGAACCCTGGAAAACCTTTCAGGTACCCTGGTTTGAATGTGTAACAAAAGCTAAAACCAGGTGAGAGTCAACATTTTGCACATCTCTAATCTTATGAAAAGAAATATCAGTGTCTGTGGAAAAGTACTGGAGAGTGCCTACACAATTCAGAATGAAATTCACACAGGTTTTCAGCAGACACCACACTCTGCAAAGTGTTCTTGGTTTTGGTCTCATATGTAAATATTTTATTATTAGTAGTAAGTATTTATTTTTCCAATAGCACACAAATGTCTTGAGGGCAGGGTGCTGTACAAACACAGAAAAGACAAACCTTGCACCCAGGTTCTATAATAATCACTACAAAATTACTTTTCACCCCATTGTTCATTTGCTAATTCATGTTCTCCAAGGTGATTAATATCCTTTTGCTTATAATACATTAAAATATCTTGCTTACAGTTTTTAATGAGAAGTTTAGTTTTTCAGGTTTTGAATACTAACCATGTAGAATAACATTCTAGGTCAGGGGTCCCCAACACGGTGCCCGCGGGCGCCATTGCGCCCGCCGGGGGGTGTAAGTGCGCCCGCGGAGCCCTCCGTTTTTTGTTTTGATTTTTTTTCCTCCGCCGGCAGCGCTGGGGTGGGTTTTTTTGTTTTTTTTTCTCCGCCGGCAGCGCTTGGCGCCCGCCGGCACAGCAGCGCTCGGGTTTTTTTGTTGTTGTTTTTTTTGCTGCGCCGGCAGCGCTCGTTTTTTTTTTTTTTCTTTTTTGGCACCCGCCGGACAAAAAAGGTTGGGGACCACTGTTCTAGGTCATGAGAAATCAATGTTTCCCCTCTCCTTTTCTGAAACAGAAATGCTTCATTTTTTTTACCTCCTGCTGACCCTGATTTTCTTATTTATCTATTTTAAAACAATTACTATAATAATGGAAATGATCTCCAGTAATCTTTTTTGGGTTCACTTTCTAATCCACCATAGTATGGACAAATTTATATGAGAAAATGGGGCCAGGTGTTTTCCAAATATACTTCCATGTAAATGGGCAAAAGAGACACTTAAAACCTCTGAATTATTTATTTCTGATTTATTAAAATAAAATATTCCATTTTTTGCAGGACAGTTGTTAGGTGTGGCACAATCTTTCAGTAACACCAGTAAATGTTCCTTTGTCTTAGTTCATACTTTCTCCTGCTTATCAGTGAACAAAAACATTCATTAAGTGAGATTTGTGTCCTAGATCAGCTCAGGCTTCAGCAAGCAGAACTTGTTGCATCTGAGGCGTGTGCAGGAATTTAAATGTAACCATTTTTGGAGTGGCATGTTAGAGCAGTGACCAGAGGCTGGGTCAGTGGCCAAGGGCTGGGCGATCCGCTGGGGCTGGGGCTGGGGCTGGAGCAGTGGCGAGGGCTGGATCCAGGGTCGGAGCAGCAGCTGGGGCTCGGTGCAGGGCTGGAGGAGAAATACATATTTTTAGATTAATATTGGGGGGAGGCGTGCGTGCCCCTGCTTGCTCCCCCTTTTGTGCACTCCCCTGCTTCTAGCAAAACAGTGAAAGGCTCATAATGTAATGGAATGTAGAGCCATCATTACTTTCTGGGTACATTTATACTACTTATATCATCAAATATCCTATTTATACAATTAGTCTCATCTTATGTAACCTCTGTGTTTCTCTTTGGTCATTCTTTATTACTAGGGGCATTTACCATTAAGCAATATATTTTATTTCTTAAGGATTCAGTTGCACCCAGCCTCTACAAAGGTGCACAATGCAGGGGGAAGGAGAGGGCAAAAGATATTTCCCCCCCACCCCTTGTCTCGTCCCCATGTGTGGGGCAAGGCATAATTGCATTCTTTACTCTCAAGTTACAGAAGGGCTACATAAGTCTAGAGCAACTACTGGTGTAATGACTGCCATCTCTGTTCTTACCAGGGATTGAACCCAGGGCGCTCCAGAACTAAAATACAGGTTTCTACGGCTTCAGTCTAAAGGATTTAGGGCCAAGATTTTCCAAATCTGGTGCTTAAATTCAGGCTGCTAAATAAGTGACCTGAGTTTTCAAAAGTGCTGAGCCACCTCTTTCTCACTTGAATGGGGGTGGGGGGTGAGGGGGTTGCTTAGTTTTTCAGATGCAAATTCTGGCTCTTGTATGTAGGTGTTAAATTGCTTGTACCTGCAAAGTTCTAGGTGCATGTATGTGTGTATGCAATTTTGGACTCATTCTAAGGCTTGGGGACAGATCATTTACACCATAGAGTCAACCAAAGCAACAAAACTCTCATAGATCTCACATCCTAGGTAATGCAGGTGCAAAATGTTCTCAGAAGCTAGCACAATCAAAACAAGAACAAAAATGACCCTTGAATGCCTCAACTTCTTGATGATTGAATATAATTGCCCAGGAAGCTACACAATTACATAGTTGTAGCACAAAAATGTGTCTGAAGGTTCTACAGTAAAAGGGATCATTGCTAAATGTTGCTGCCTTTATCTACAAGGAATCCTTCAAAGCATCTTCCAAAGTCCTTAACTAGTTCATCAAAGTTCTGTAACACTGTGTTTCAGGGTAGGCACTTTCTTAAGAGACATTTCTAGATAGCAAGTAGTGTCATTAATCAATTCATTCAATGAAGAGAAAAATAGATAGACCTTGTCATTGTGTAAGTGGCTGTGAAGTAGCAAAGGCTTTATTTCAAAGACAGATATGGAACCAAACATCTATTATGTGTTTCTCACAGATAACAGGTTCAACATGTCCAATGATCTGTGGTGTGTCACAGGACAGTCAAGTCTAACACCTTTCAGGACGAATAGGTTCTGGGGGAAAAAAGAGTTATTTTTCTTTAGGAATATCACTATAGCTGGGGGGGGGGGGGGAGAAAGCACAAACCCTGCTTCTGCTTAGTCTTGTGATATATTCACTCTGCACAGGTAGACCCCCTGCCTCTGTACAGAGTCTCACTGAAGTTAATGGAGCTCTGTGAAAGCCCTGAGGTCCCATTATTGCCAACCCCCAATGTTCATCGCAAATGGTAATAGCACACATGGTGCAATCACAAATGTGATCCCAATGACAAGATGTTAGTGTTAAAAACTTATAATTAGATTTTATATTAAAATTATGGGCAGCTCATCTGTAAATGAAATGGATTTTCACCTAAAAAATGAATCATCAGTTGTGTCAGAAGTATCATACAAATTGAGCAACCTTTTCAAAAAGGAAGACCCTAAAGTTGGCCTCCTAAATCAGTGGCCTGACTTTCAAAAATTCTGAGCACCCAGCATCTCCCACTGATTTCTAGACGACCAGTGAGAAGGAGTTACAAAGGTGCAGAAGCTAATCAGATACAAAAGTGACACAATCAGCTATTACTGCACAGTACCACATACAGCTCTTCCTGCATGGGATTTATTGCCAAAGAGGTGATTTTTCTGTGGTGTACGCTACACCTGCATTCATTAAAAGAGAAAAAAATACAGTCCCCACAGTAACTAGAAAGTTATTTTCATTATATCTCCATCTAAGAAAGCTTTGTTCTTTTCTTCCCCGAAAAAAAAAGGAAAATAAGGAAGGATGGAGCCATACGATTCACTACTTTATTGAAGGTTCTTGGAGAAAGGTCTTCTGATGGAACAAAAATTTCATCTCTTTCTGTAAGAACAATGAGGAGTCCTTGTGGCACCTTAGAGACTAACAAATTTATTTGGGCATAAGCTGATGAAGTGGGTTCTAGCCCACAACAGCTTATGCCCAAATACATTTGTTAGTCTCTAAGGTGCCACAAGGGCTCCTTGTTGTTTTTGCTGATACAGACTAACACAGCTACCACTCTGAAACCTATCTCTTTCTGTGTTTGTCTACCCAGATCATTATCATTTGTAATGCCAGCCAGCGGCATTTTTTTTACAAAGATATGTTTCTATTTTCCAGGTGGTAAAGATGGAGGTAGCACCAGGCACAATAAGAAGGAAGTTGGTGCTTAAGGCCCTGAACTGGGATTCAGGGGATATGAATTCAGTTCCTGCTCTGCTGCAGACTGCCTCTGCCATCAGAACAAGTCACTTAGGCTACGTTAGCACAACACACTATTGGCAGTGGCATGTAGTGTACATGTAGCCACACATCATGGTGAAAAGTTTGATACATATGTCAGTGAAAGGCTCTGGTAGGGGGGAGAGACAACTGGGAAAGGTTGAGCCCTTTTCAAAAGCCATGTTGACTCTTTCCCAACATATCATGTTCATCTATGTGTCTCATAACTCTGTTCTTGACTATAGTTTCAACCAATCTGCCTAGTGCTGAAGCTAGGCTTACTGGTCTGTAATTGGCAGGATTGCCACTGGAGCCTTTTTAAAAAAAATCAGCATCACATTAGTGATCTCTGAGTCATCTGGTTTAGAGGCTGATTTAAGCGATAGGTTTCATACCACAATAAGTAGTTCTTCAGTTTCATACTTGAGTTCCTTCAGAACTCTTGGGTGAATGCCATCTAGTCTTTGTGTCGTATTCCTGTTTAATTATCAATTTGTCCTAAAACCCCTTCTGTTGACACATCATTCTGGGACAGTACTTCAGATATGACACCCAAAAAGAATAGCTCTTACGTGGGTCTCTCTCCTATATCCTCTGCGGTGAAGACCAAAACAAAGAATTAATTTTGCTTCTCTGCTATGGACTTGTCTTCCTTGTATGTTCCTTTAGTACCTTGACTGCCCAGGGGCCCCTCTGATTTGGCAAGCTTCCTGCTTCTGATGTACTTAAAAATCTATTGTTAATTTTTATGTCTTTTGCTAGTTTGCACTTCAAATTCTTTTTTTGTCTTCCTAATTATACCCTTACGTTTGAAGTGCCAGAATTTATGCTCCTTTCTATTTTCAAAAGTGGGATTTTAAAAGGATGCCTTTTTACCTCTAACCTCCTCTTTTACTCTGCTGTTTAGCCAACGTGGTGTTTTTGGCCTCTTACTTTTTTTTTAAAATTGGGGTATGCATTTTATCTTATAAAAAATTAAAGAAGTTGAAATCTATACAAAATTTGTCAGTTTTGTCAGAAATTAAACATTGGATCATCCCAAAATGAGATTTTTTTTTGATTTTGTCACAGAGAATTTTGAAATCTTCAGGTTTGATTTTAAGCAGAATTAAAACAAATTCTGAAATCTAAGGCGCTCTGCAGAATGGAATTACCATTCTCTGAACAGCTCTAGTAATATATATGTAATCAGGGTAATAAATAGGTGACACTGGGTATTGTCATATTCTTGCACTTTGTTTGAAACTGTTTATATTCAGGTGCTAATAATTACTAGGTTCTCCTTCAATATGTTCATGGCCCATGGGAAAATGTTGTTAATATGGGAATACCAAATCAGTATTTCTGAATTTGAAAGTATTTTTAGCTAGCCTGTATAATTGAAAAGCTGGTGCAAATGTTCATTTTTATATTTTTCCGCTAATAGTGAATGGTGAAACCCAAAGCTGTTTCAGTGCATCATGTCATTTGTTAAAATGCCATGTTAAAACAGCAGCAGCAGTGCAGACACAAATGCTTTTCCGAATCAGGGTCTCTAATGCTGAAGAGTGTGTTTAAATGAGACTTAAGCAAATGCATAAGTTCTTTCTTGAATGTGGGCCAGAGTCAGGTGTGGGTTTTAAAGAGTGCTTTGAAAACTGGCATCAAGCAACTAGGACCCCATTTCTGTGTTCCTGGTTGTAACTTCAAAAATGTACTGAAGTGACACAGTTAGAATGCAGTGCAGATATCTTATGGCATGGTGCAGGCAATAGAGTGCTACATGCATAGATATAAACTCTGTGAAACCAGTTGTCAGCTGCACACATTTGTAACCCAAGTTTCAGCCATCCTAAGCACCGTCTTATATGTAAGAACACAAGCATTGCTGTACTAGATCAGATCTGTGGTCTATATAGTCCAGTGTCTTGTCTGATAATCTCCAGCACCAGATTCTTCCATGGAAGATGCAAGAAACAATACAGTAGGCAGATGCAAGATAATCTGCCCCATGAAGGTCTAGTTCTAATCCTAGTAGTTAGAGATTGGCTTAAACCCTGAAACATGAGGTTTTGTCTCCCTTCTAATGAACTTTTTTGTTGAAATTAACTGTTATAATGCTATGTAGTGTTGTTGTAGCTGTTGGTCCCAGGATATTTGAGAGACAAAGTGGGTGAAGAAATATCTTTTGTTGGACCAAGTTCAGTTGGTGAGAGAGACAAGTTTTTGAGCTTACACAGAGCTGAAGACCTGAAACCTGAAGAAGAGCTCTGAGTAATCTCGAAAATTTGTCTCTCTCATCAACAGAAGTTGGTCCAATAAAAGGTATTATCTCACCCATCTTGTCTCTCTATTATAACTCTGATATTCTTGTTATCCATATCAATGTCCACTCCCTTTTTGAATCTTGCCAAATTCTTGGCCTCAGTGACACTTTGTGGCAATGGATTCACAGTCTAACTATATCATGTTTGGATAAAGTATTTCCATTTATCTGTGAAAGGTGAAAAGTTCAAAACTTTAATTGAATATCCCCTTTCTCTTGTGTTATGAGACAAGAACAGAAGCAAACAATCTGTCATCTCAATACCATTTGTTATTTTATATATTTGTATAGGTGGAATGATTCTTTGAAAATTTGGCCATGAAAGTCTCTGTGTTTCTGAATTTTACCCAGGAGCGGAACTGGAAGTGCCACAAAAAAAAATCTGTTCTCATGCTAATTCTGGTCACAACATAAGTCTCAAATACCTCATGAGAGGGCCTCTTTTCTTGAGATTTCCAGTTCAGTATAGCTAATTTATAAGATTCAGACAGTACAGGGGTTCACCTTTCCCTCCTATTAAAGCATGAAGAGCAACATCAGCCTGAACTAGAAAGTTATAGAGAATTCCTGTGAGTTAATGCTGTGTATTTTAATTAAGTTTTGCTGATACCATGCCCCTGAAGTTAAAAAGACCCAAAACAATGCAAAACGTTCAAGAGTCTTTGAGTAGCAATTCTTGTAGGTGGTGATTCAATCCCATTCCAGTTACAAAAAGCTAACATTCTGTAAAAATCCTTTCATTTTGTCTTGATTTTTTTGTTATGGAAGACAGAGGGCCAAATTTTGCTTTCATTGACTGATGTAAACCCAGAGTAATTTAATGGATTTCCTGGGAGTTGCTCTGGATTTTACATGAGTGCAAGTGAGAGATAATTTGACCTTAAACACTTAAAAATAAGATTTTATATAAATCTTCAACATTTCCTGTTTTCTAGCTCTGCAATGATCTCATTTATTTTCCTTTCCTTTCCTTAGATTCTTAGCCAAAGTCAGAGTTGTCCCAAAGCAAACTTGCAGCTCATCCTACTAGTAACAGGGAAAGATATTAGCATTATTGCTGACATCTCATTTATTTTATTTACAAGAACCTGTTTCTAATGACCGATGATTAAACCCATTGGAAGTTTGAAGTTAATGTTCCATTTAATCTCTTGTCAATGCAGACTTTTCTCTGTTAAACATTTATTTTACTCTGCAACATGGGGAATGGTTGAAAACCCGAGTTTTCTGCCAATGTCGCTACAGCAATATCCTCTGGGCAAGATTAACTTCCCTGTTCATGTCTGTCTCTGCATAACTGAGGAAGTAATTTTAATAGGGACTTCAGCTGGCATAAACTAGGATACAGGTCTCCTGCTGCCTGGGAGGGCCCCATGGCACATTAATCCCTCCATTGATGTGTCCACAGATGACCAGAGGAGTAGGTGAGGTAGGGACATGACCAGGGCACCTATGGTTATTCAGCACATCCTTATTGCACCTTCCACCGATAGGTCATTTGTACAGTCCATCACAGAAAATAAATCTGTCTTCCCTTTGCATGCCCCATGAGAGGATGGCAGCCTCCCTTTGCAAAGCCTTTCCCTGTTACCCAGTGTAAATGCTTTTTGGAGTGCTTTGATGGGCCAGGGAGTTGCTCAGATACTACAGGGATAAGATCTGTCTTTACATTGGAGCTGGTAGTGTAATTTCCAGCTTGGGTAGACATAGCTGCACTAGCTCTGATCAAGCTAGTGTGCTAAAAATAGCAGTATAGCTGTGGCTGAATGGGTGATAGGGGGGGTTGCCCCCCCCCCCCCCCCAATTACATACCCAGGGTTACAGTTCAGATTGTAATCAGGATGACTAGCCAGTCCCGCAGCTCATGCAGGAACACTGTTATTTTTACTGTGCTAGTGTGGGTATGTCTACCCATTCTGGAAGCTACCCCTCCAACTTCAAGTATAGACACACACTTTGATTCAGCTCCTTGTGCCTGATGGAGTGAAGCTGGCCTTGTTTTTATAAAATGATAGGGTATTTTCAAGAGAGGTTTTCTACCTGATGTCTGTCAGCTTGGGAGTTTAATATATATTGCTGCCATTGACTCCATGTGTGTCTCAAATTGGTAGAGTAAGCAGCTCTGCCACTCATGTTTGATTAAAATAAATCAATAATCCGGTCTTTGTTTGTCATAAGCAATGTAGTTATGCCAAGCTTTCTGCTACACCAATTAGTCTGAACCTCTTTCTTTGTTTTGTTATACTGTAGCAATTTTATACTACCAGAATCTGGATTTTTCTGGTCTCATACAGTGTAGCTGCAGGCTTGTATTCTTCCCTCAAGAAAGTTTGATTAAATAATTGTTATCTAGATAACCAGTGGGAGATCATGTTTTATTATGTGATACATTGACTGTATCATTAAAAGAAACAGATTGTTTTAGATATATTCACATATGGTGATGATATTCATGTGATAAACTGCAGAGCTGTAATGTTGGTGCCTGTACAAGTTTTGTTTAACTGAGTGCACAGGCAGTTATATTTTAGGGAAATGTTAGTTGTGGAATAGTTCCATTTTAGAAGCTGTTACCATTACATTAGACAAGTTGATTCATGATGTGTGTCGCTGACAGAACCATTTTTTTAGTGGCAGAACAGCTATTTGCTGGAATTATACACACACTACGTGTAAACCTTGCAGAAAAACTTGGCATCCACCATTAGTTGACACCATCAACCATTCTCTATGAGAAAGCACCTTGCCAGCAGTTTATAGCTGGGCAATTTATGGTCCTTGGTCAAGAAGCCATCTCTTGAGGAGCCTTACTAATATCACCTTCTCCCATTTTGGGGAAAGGATTATTGAGAGGGTTATGGCAAAGTAGTTCTGACAATATCTGGATCCTAAAGATTTTCTAGATCTTTCAATCTGGTTTTTGGCCTGGGTGTAATACCAGTTGGCCTAATTGGGTAGTCATCTTTCCCCACAAGCAGCTGTACCCTTTGCTAATCTCCCCTTTTGGTTTCCTTTATATTATTACTTTAATGCACACTCATATTTACAATATTTACTTTAATGCTCTCAAGGATTGAGTTAAGTGAAACATTTCAGTGGCACAGAGTTAATTTTTTCTGGTGCTGCCAAACTGCTTCAATATCCTGATACCGGTAAAGCTCAGAGATAAAAAGTGATCAAATTCTCATAATAAGAAAAACAAACAAAAATCAATTCAGGCCTGTATATGAAATACCTTGTCACAGTTAATCAGATGCGATCTATCAAACCATATATTTTGTTTACTTTCTGGAAAATAAGTTCTGATGATCTATAGCTTGAGGCAGTTAATTTTAAATTGGAAAATAGGTAACATTGCATACAGAACTTCTGAATTCTCCACACTAAGTGTAAAAGCAAACATTCTAATCCAGTGAGCTGTGGTTTCACTCTTATGCTGGGTCTTCTAAAATATACTCTTTAGAGTGCTCTCATGCTGGCATCTAGTGACTATTGACTAAGGATGAGCATTTGAGCAAGGATGCAGATGGCACAGAACACAGATTGCTCTGGAGCCGCAGGGGAGCGTGGGTATTTTGTTTCTTGCTCTGTTGTTTTGTTATTTATTCCTGGATCCCCCGCAAAAAAACCAAAACAGTTGTTAGAGAAAAGCAAACAAAAATTAGAAATAATGATAGACTGGTTCTTTCTGCAATCTTATTCACAGATTCTGATACTTCCAGGGACACAATGAGAGTTCAAACTCATCCTTACTGCAACTCAGCTTATGTCAGTAGAGTTACTAGGAGTGAGTTTTGCTCCATGATGTCTATGAATAATGTTTTAAAGAAGATGCAAGGGTTTTGGATATCTCTGATCAGTGGTGCTGGAATAATGTTTATAGTGGGGGCGCTGAAGGTGGAAACCATGTATTTTGATTATTATCACTTCAAGCCAGAGGGTGTGGCGGCACTCCCAGCATGCCTAGTTCCAGCACCTATGTCTCTGATTCTAATTATCTCTAATATTCAAAACACAAGGCTGAATTCTACATTCATTTGCTCACTTTGTATACCACCATCATTGGTCCTGTTGTGGCTGCTTCAAACCTAGTACACTCTGGGCTGAGATGTTGATTTTTGTGAGCTATGGTATACTGCTATATGTTCTTCTGCTAGAGAGATGCTTAACAGTGCTCCTTATTGGGGTGTACAGAGCAATTATTCAAAGTGCATGAATAGTGGCAGTAATTATTCAGATATATTACGATATCCACATATAGTCAATATTTATTCTATTCAGGATGCTATTTATTCATTTCACCTACCCTACAAAACTATAAAATGTATTTTACAAACTATTTAGAGTACCTTTGAAGTACTAGTAATATATCATATCTCCATAATTAGTCATTGAAAATTAGTTGTTCTATGCCAAGGCTTTTCTCATTGCAGCTTAAATTTGTTTGTTTCTAATAAAACTACTGAAAATCATTAATATTTTTGTGAATAAAAACAGTTAATTCAATTGACTGTTGTTCATGCCAGCCATGTGAATAGGCAATAATCAGAGAAGGTTTTTTTTTCCTGAACTCAGGCAAATTTACAAATGGTAGCATGAATAATTATGCATCTTAATATTCATAGTAGAAGTGCATTATGTATTATTTGCTATCCATTATTCATCATTCTCTGTTCATTATTCTTCTCTTTTTATTTTTTTTCTATCTTATAATCAGGGAGCAGAAACAATAACCTGTGATTTAGGTAGCTAATCATTCTCCATGAATAATGAGTAGTTAACAGAAATATTGGTCAGTTCATGAAAAACACCTTGGGTGAAAATTGTTCAGTAGATTACTTAGATATTCACAAATAAAATAAATTTGCTGAAATCAGGATTAGTTTACAAATAATTAGGGACCATAAAATGGACTAAATTGGTAATGAATATTGTACGCAGCACATAATTCAGTCAGCTCTAGGACAAATTCTCTGTTGGTGTAAATGAGTGAAATTGCATTGAGGTCATGTGAGCTGGGCCCATTTACAGCAGGAGAGAATTTGGCCTGTTGTCTCCACATTAATAATGAATTGTTGTTAACTGCTGGTTTATTAACATCAGATATTGCATTGTCCTTAAAATCAATTAAAATCTGAGTTATTCACAGGCACTGTGTTTAAATACCACCAGTGTGCTATTAAGGGGGGGAAAGACACGTTTTTATTAAAGGAGAATTCACTCACAAAATCACATACAATTGCACTTTAAACTTCATAGTTATTAGGATTTATTACTACCCGGATGACTTGAATATATTGCAGGGGTCAGTACAATTTACCTTTGTATAATAATCTATTGAGTGATCAAGCCCTTTCATTAAGCAGTTTAAAACCAACAAAATACATCTAAAAAAGCAATTCAGTGGAAATGTGCTATGTCACATGCTAGAAAAAAATGGTACTGTATCCATAGATGCTCCTTTACCTACATGTTACCCAGCACACTTGCCTTCCTCTCCTTTATCCACAATGGAATGATAATGACAAAAAACATTGAAAAGACTGAGAGAAAGGGAGGAGGCTGGGACACACACAAAGTATGCACTCCCCTCCCCAGTCTTACTGAACAGGATATTTGCAATTTGGACCTATGCTGTTTGGCTCATTTAGGTTCATCCTAAAACCTGAAGGCAGATGCTCAACTAGTGTAAACCAACCTAACTTCACTGAAGTCAATGGATTAGGCTTCAGACACTTAGCTGGTGCTTAGGTGTTTGCTCATTATGGTATTTCTAGATTAATCATCACTCTAGTATCTGGTGGTAGAATATTTTCAGTAAAGAGTTCTTGAACTGGAACCAACAGACTGGCAAAACTTACAAGCTTTGCTGGATTTGCCCACAGTTTGTTCTTGAAGCGTTCATCAGCTATCTCCAAAGGAAAAGAAATCTGTGAAGGTTACACACTGCAGAAAAATGTCCTCACTTACAGAGATTATAAACTCAGCAGGAGAAATAATCCCTCTAGTGGAAGCTACAAATGCTATGGCACCATAAAAAAGTTAACAGAATGTTTCTGCTTTGAAAAAGTTTCCACAGAAAATGCTGAAAACATTTTGTTAAGGTATTAACTATGATACCAGCTTCATGGTTAGTATCACAACACCCTAAATTTGAGGCAATTTAGTTTTATATGGCCAGGAGCCCCCCAGTGATGACAAATTACCTGTTTTCCCTTAGGATAAGGGGTTTTAAAATCTGGGCTCCCGTGAGGTTTTTAACAGAGTTGTGGTTAGGTTTATTCCCATATTTTTCCTCTCTCTAACCTGGGGAACAGGGGAATTACCCTTCTCCTGGGGTTGTGTCCCCTGTGAGATCTTGACTCAATATATTCATCAGCAATTTCTGCTACCTCCACAACTGGAGAAGGTTTTTTGTCACAGATGACCACTTTTACCTCAACAATGACCATCCACAACAATTGTTCTTGCACCATCATAGCAAACGCTTTTCCATAGTTACCTTCAGATCCTGCCCCATTATCCATTTTTTCATAAAATTACACATTTTATGCACATATTCATAATGAGTGATGATGTCAATCATTTTAAGATTTCTATACTTCAATTGCTAGGATTCTGGGGTCATCTTAAACTTTTTCAATATATTTTCTTTACATTTTTATACCATTTATCATCACTCTCTTCCATATCATTAAAAACTTGTCTTGCCTTCCCAGCTAATCTGGTCAAAACGATGGGCATCCACTCATCCTCTGAAATCTTGTGGATCCCACATAGTCTCTCAAAGTTAGACAGGAACTCCTCAACACAGTCAATCTCTTGATAAATTGGGCAGGCTTTTCCCCACTTCCCGGTGCTAGGGTGGGCGGGGGAGGGGGAGAGGAGGAGCAGTACTCACTGGCTGAGGCTGTTGCTTTTGTTGCTCCATTATTTTGAGCAAGTACTTTGAGTACATGTGAGTTTTCTCCTCAGCTTCTAGTTGTTCCATATGTTTTTGGTGGGCTTTTGCCTCCTTTTTAGTGTTGGCTTTGACTGCTGGCAGAGATTCCATGTGTCTTTGGTGGGCTCTCTTCTCAGCATCTTCGGTTTCTCTTGCTGCTGCTTGGGTTGCCACAGTCACCCTGATCCACAGCTCTGCCATCCTTTCCTAGTGCTCATATTCTTTCTGGGCTTCTAAGCAATGCATTTGGGCCTATTCCTCTGCTAAGCCTGGGCAGCAGGGCCCTTGGATGCCTGGTCAAAGCCTATGAAGAAAGCTGTCAGTTCCTGATTTGAGGCTCAAGGTTTTTTTGTGTCAAGACCCTCATTTGATTATGATTCACTCATTGTGACTAATCTTTAACCCTTAAAAACCCTAACGATCAAATTTAAACTTTTAACAGTGCTGTGGTTATAATCTATATGCCCAATTGACCTGAGGCATGTGAATCCTGCTGACTATGCCAATTGTCATGCTGTCTGGAGTGGCTCATGACCATCAGTGCCTACCTCAGGACAGACCATCAAAAACAGGGCAGGCACCCCAAACTGGTGGTGTGTTCTATAATTAGATTTCACCAAGCCAATAACAAATGAGAGGCCTGGATCACTGTAACAGTCATAACTTGGAACCACAGATATTCCCTTTAGACTCTTCAGTCTATTTTGCCACTCAGGTAAGCTGGATTTAGTGATAAATGGTCACTTACACCAAAAATCACAAAATATTCAGGATATTTCCAGTCCCAAGAGACCAGTCACTTACCCCAGATCAATTGGTGCTCTAGATCTTACACCAAAGACGATACCTGTAGCCAATCCTGTAATAAACTATATAGAGTTTATTAACTAGGAAAAAATAAATGAGATCTATTTACAGGTTAAAGCAAGTGAACATGCACACACAGAGGAGTTGCAATCTAAATTCTAAGAGTGACAGAGTTGTAGATCTGTCAAGTCGAAATGTCTTTCAGGGAGGACCCATGGGTAACCACTGGGGATCTCTGCCTTAGTTTAATGTCTCTGGCCCTGTGAGAGTTCAAACATCAAAGAGATGAAATATCATCATGTCAGCTACTTTTATTTCCCTCTTCCAGCATTCAAACCAATGGAATGAGGCCTGTACGTACTTCTCCATGGGTGGATGGGGCAGTTAACAAACCTTTTGTCTTATAATGGCCCACTTAATTTTGATAGTACTCCTGGATGCGTGGAGACTATTCCCGAGCCTGGGTTCACAAGTTGAAAGAAAACATTTTCAAAGTTATAAAGCAAAACGTACATACTTCCCTATAGCAAGGAATACAGACAATACAACTGAGATTAATGCATGCAGCCAACTTACAAGAATTTCATAGAGTCTAAACACTAAATATATTCTTATAAGACTAAAACCTGTTTTAGACAAAACTAACATACAATGAGCTGTTCTCCAACTATGAATTTGTCAGATGTTAGCTAACACCTATATCTGTGACCAGAGCTGGCACTTGGCTTACCAACATCACAAATACTATCATGTATGTATGCACAAACCAGTTTTTTTAAACACTTGTCCCCCTGTTATATATTTATCTGCACATAATGCACTAGACTGTGGTCAGCCTCTGGGTCATGCCTGGGAGTTCTGGGAGGCATTGTCCCTCTTAAATCTAAAGTGATCATGAATAATGTTTTCTAAATTACTTATGAAACCAAAGTCTCATTTGACTTTCAGTGAAACTAGCCACCTGAGTCCAAACCTGTTTGACCCTCTGGATCAGAATTCAGGTGGTAGCCTGAGCTGCCATCAGTGCCACAATGTCCACGCTGTTGTTTTTAGTGCACTATCTCAAGCTGAGCTAGCATGAGTCTGTCTGTCTATGCTGGGAATCGCAGCTCCCATCTGTAATGTAGATATACCTGAGGGTTCTAGTGGCTCAGTTAGTTCTGAAAATAAGATTTAGGTTCCTAAGTCATTTAGGTGCTTTTGGAAATGTTACCCCATATATCATGGATTTTTATATGATATTCTGGTGTCCTTCAAATGCCTTTCAAGACATGTGAAATATCCTGTTTTTTTGTTTTAGTAATCAAAATATTTAGGTATTTTATAATTGAAAAATGCTTTTTCTAGATGGATTATGATAGTGAGTCAAATTTGCTCTGGGTTTGCAAGGAACAAACAGTCCAGTGCGACGAGTGTTCAGAGTGACAAACAGCGCGGCATGAAGACACCATCATGAAGAACAGACAAAGTGAAGGATCCAGTTAGCAAAGTTCTGAGTTGCGAGGTGGGTGGGGGGGATCATTTAAATGAGAAAAAAATGCATTTTATTCAGCATTACAAACTACAGAAATATCTGAAAGGATTTTATTCAGCCATCCCATTAAATGAGCAAACATAGTTACAATCAACTATGCCAATAATTGTTCCCATTTAGGAGCTTAACTATTGATTAAACAAAACATCCAAAAGCTAGGTGTCTAAACAGGCATTTGTCCACACTTAATTGTGCATACAACTTGTGCCCACACATCATCTAAGCATCAGATTTGCATGTGAAATCTGGTATTTTAACTTCAAAATCACCTAAAGTGTGGCAACCCCAGAACAGAAGCCATTACTACTGATATTCCTCAATTTAAATACAGGGAATCTCTCTCAAACTGGTAGAATATTTCAAAGTAGAAGAAACTTTTAAAGTAAGTGTGTGTCTTTGTTATTGCTTTGCACATGCTCCTCTCTCTCTATACCTTGAATAAATTTGTGTAATAAATTTTAAAAAACAAAACAAAACATTGACTAGTGTTACTTGCCTTTGTCCATGCCCACAGCCTAAACCCATTCTGAAAAACACATAAACATATATATCAAAACATACGTTGAGAGATCACAATACCTTATTTTTCAATAGCTCTACTGGCTCCTTTGCTTGGAAATTTTTGGGATTTCTATTGGATTGAATTTTGTGAGTTTAAGATCTGGACTTTGTATGTCCATTGGACACATTCTGACTTGAGTTGAAAGAATCAACCAGCAGGTAGCTTGCATACTCCAAGCAGCTTGTTTAGTAGTGTTTGTCAGTCTGGTGAACAGTTCACTAAAGCTTTACTCTGTGCCATCACTAAGTGACAGGCACAGCTCAGTTTAGCAAACAAAGCACTTTATTTCCAAGATTTTGCATTGCGATTAATCCAATTATCTTCCCTTCTGTAGGAGAGCAGTGATTATATTGGATGGTTTTGTTTCCTGCAGCAAAGTAATTTTCTGCATGGCCAGCAATAACGTAATATGGGAGATTTTAATAAATGGCAATTATATTTTTAAAATTAAACTTTAAACAGAATGCAGATTGTAATTATATGGCAGATATGTGCACAAAATTATGAGCCACTCTTAAAACTGTTAACCCTGAACTGTGTTCCAGTATAGGATAGCTATGACAAAAGGAACAGATTTCACCCTGCCCACAAAAAAACAAAACAAAATAAAAACAACTTAATACAAGCAGAAGGGTTGCATCCTGCTCCTATTGGAGTTTGGCTATTGGCATCAAAGACAAGACAGTCTATGCATTATTACACCCATAGACCTATGTTAAAAAGATTGTTTTTAAGGTTGCAAAGTCAAGCACTCAAAAATTAGGAAATGCCAGAATTAAAGATGCCCATGCAATTCTGGCATTTCCAAACTTTTGAGTGCTTGAGCTTGCAACATTTAAAGAACATTATTAATGTAGTTTGTGGGTAATTTCCTAGGTTTTTTAAACACCAAACTGGGGCGGGGGAGGGAAATAAATTGTCACGTAGCATCTTGTTGAAACTCATATTATTCAGCAGCAAGGTTGGAACCTTTAGATCCACAGCACAGACCTCTGCCACTTGAGCTAATGGGGTAACTGATAGCAGTAGTATGTTATCATTCTCTATGTGGCTCGACAGTAGAGGGGGATGAGACATGCCTTTGCCAGTGGATTTCACTAATTGCTGACATTAGAGGAATGTGCTCTAGGGTGTAGACACATGCTCTTCTGCCTGTTCTCCACAACCTGGACCCCCTTCTGTCCTGTTTCGGTCCTGTCTTTTCTCTGCCCCTGCTCATTGTCCCAATCCCATGCTCCCTGCCAACCTAATCGCATTGCCTATTCAGCAGTTTGTCTTCGCTACCGTACTACATCTGCACAACTGTATCAATGCAGCTGAGCCGATATAGCATGTGTGGTGAAGATGCGCTGTCAACTGGAGAGCGCTCTCCCGTTGATATAATTACTCCACCTCAATGAGAGGCAGAAGCTATGTTGGCAAGAGAGCATCACCTGACGGCATAGTGCAGTGTAGATGCCCTTTTAAGTCAATGTGACTTACATTGGTTTTCACACCCCTGAGTGACATAAGTTACAGTAACTCCTCGCTTAACGTGTAGTTCTGTTCCTGAAAAAATGCGACTTTAAGCGAAACAATGTTAAGTGAATCCAATTTCCCCATAAGAATTAATGTAAATGGGGGGGAAATATTTTCACCAGATAAAAGACTATACACACACACACAGTATAAGTTTTAAACAATTTAATACTGGTACACAGTGATGATGATTGTGAAACTTGGTTGAGGTGTTGAAGTCAGAGGGTGGAAGAGGGTGGGATATTTCCCAGGGAATGGCTTACTGCTAAATAATAAACTAGCAATTGGCTGAGCCCTCAAGGGTTAACACATTGTTGTTAATGTAGCCTCACACTCTATAAGGCAGCACGAATGGAGGGAGGGGAGACAGCATGGCAGACAGAGACATACACCGTGTGTGAGAGAGATGCTCATTGCCCCTTTAAGTACGGTGACCCCACTCTAAGTACACTGCCTTTTTAAATAGATCAGCAAGTTGAGACATTAGCTCCTGCCAGCAAGCTCCTTCCATCCTGAGCCCTGCCGTGTGCCCCCCCCCGCTCTTTGGAAATGGGGCAAGCGGGGGGCAGGAGCAGGGGGGAGGGGGACACCCTGACAGCCCCCGTCTCCCCCCCCCCCTGCACAGCAGCAGGGGGCTCTAGAGAGCAGTTCCAAGGCAGAGGGCAGGAGCAGCACATTGCAGTGGGGGAAGGGACAGCTGAACTGCCGGCAATTGGTAGCCTGCTGGGCGGCTGCCGCACAGAGAACTTAGGGGAACGGGGAGCTGATAGGGGGGCTGCTGGTCCAACTTGGTTCCAAGCCTCCACCAGCTAGCTGCAACCGGCTGCTCTTTCTGAAAGCAGTGGACAAAGCAGGCAGCTGCCAAACGATGTTATAAGGGAGCATTTTGCAACTTTAAACAAGCATGTTCTCTAATTGATCAGCAACGTAACAACAAAACAACGATAACAATGACTTTAAGTGAGGAGTTACTGTACATTGGCATAAGCAGTACTATAGTGTATACAAGCCCTCAGACTTCTCATCCCAGTCCTAGTCTCTTTGCTTAGCTGGTTCTAATCTCTTCCTCTGTGCTTGTTATCATAGTCCAAGTCTCTACTCCCAATCTCTCCCTGTCCCCACACCCATTCTCAGTATCCTTGCCCAGCCAGTCCCATTTTCCCCAGCTCATCATCCAATCTGTTTTTCCCCATCCCCCCAGCTCCCAGTCCTGGTACCCTTCCCAGGATAATCATCCAACCTAAGTCCTTCCATGTACCGCATTCCTGGTTCCTTGCCCCATTTATCCCCCTACCCACTGCTCACATTCCCTCCACACTGGTTCCTAACAGAGCTGATTGGAGGATGAAAATTCAGTTTCCCAGCATCATTGAGGCTTCAATTTTTTTCCAATGAGGAACAAATCCAAAACTTTTTCAAATGTTTTTGCTAAAATGGAATTGTCAAAATGTCTAGTTTTGAATAATAATAAAAAAACCTGAGGAGTCCACCATTAGACTCCTTTTACTGATCTTTATAGTTTTGACTGGTTTTCAAAGACCCAAATGGTATCGAGGCACCTAATTCGCACTGAAAGCCAATAGGAAGTATGCACCTAACTGCCAGTTGTGCTATTGAAAATCTCTCACGATACCTATTGCTGACAGCTTTTGCTCAACCATCCGATGTGTTCCCAAGTAACACCTGTATAGTGACATTTGTCTTTATTGTGTTTCAAACTGGGAATGGATTTTATGACTAGAGAGATGGTATAATGGAAATATTATTCAGTGATTAGACAGATTTTTTTCTTTCCTGGCATAATGTGAAGAAAAAGAATGTTAACCTTTTTTGACAGAGGTTATACATGAACTATAAAAGGAAATTTTAAACTCAGATTCCCCTGTTGTTGCTAGATGAGATTAAATGGCAAAGTGCATTTGTTTTATGATCCTAAGTAGAGGCCTGATTTGTGTTTCTTAAGAATAAAGCTTTCAACAACCAAAAAAAGTCTCTCCTCAACCCTAGATACTCAAAGGTCCAATCCAAGAGAGGAAAGATTTTTGAGGAAATTGTAACAATGACATTTCTGGGCCTTAGAATTATTTTTAGTGTTTTCTTTCTTCTTCTTGAATGTAGAAATATATATCTTCAGTGTGAGATTGACAGTTTTATCATACAGAATTAAAAGTTGAGCTACAGCATGAGTGGAAGATTGTTGTATATTTATAGCTTTGCTTTGTTCCAACTTTTAAAGTTTCAGTACTATTAGCCACAGTTCATGAAACTACATAAGCCCAGAACTTGCAAAGACTTACACACATGCTTAACTTTACATCCTGTGAGCAGGACTTCCATGAGAATATTCACAGTGCTGAAAGTTAAGCACTTTCAAGTCTCTGCAGGATTTGAGTCCTTTTTTTGTTAACATTTTTGCTATTATATATCTCTGCTTGTGCATTTTAGGGAGATTTTCAGTATTGTGAATGGCTATTAATGATTCTTATATAAGAAAGCAATGAGGGGAAATAATGTTTTATGTAAGACTTTCAAAAATGCCAAAGTCCCATTGAAAGTCATTGAGACTTAGATGTGCTTGAAAATTTTAAGGTACAGGACTGGGAGGCTGGAATCCTGGTTCAAATCTTAACAAGACAAAGATCTTCAGAACATCTGAAGTAGCACTCACCGAGTGTAACTATTCAAACTTGCCCAGACAAGATCATGCAATTTTCCTATCATGAAGTTTTGCAATGGCGAGTCCAGGTTACTTATATTCATTTTTGCAATGTTGACAGTGAGGTTTTGTATGCTTTTATGTACAATTTTCCAGGGATGAGGTTGACTTTTTTTTTGCAAGCTCTTATGTGTATTTTCCCAATAGTAGGGACAGATTTGCCATTTTGTTTACACTCCCGTTATATAGCCCTACAAGCAGGGGAAGAAATATTTAAAGGGGAGAGGAGATATTATTTCAGTTAGCAAGTCAAAGGTGCACAGTGGAAAACTGAAAGGTGTAAAATACTGCAGATTCCAACTGGCAGTGACTGCAAATCTTGGAATAGTTTGAGGCTAGCAAAACTAAAACACAATAACTGGGCTTTCACTTAAGTATCATGCCTGAAAAATAAAGAAACATACTTTTCACCGCTCAAAATCCTTCTAACTTCCTTGCTTAAATATAGTCTCATATTCCCGAGAAAGTTGTATTTTCCCTTATCCAGTTTTAGTCTTAAGTTATGTCTGTTTCTGGAGATGGCCAAAGAATGCAAAAACAATGTTCATGAGTATTTGTTTGCTTTTCCAAACAATGGCTCAGTTCAATCATATTGTGAGCACCTTTTTACCTGCTGTTTGCAATCATTCGTGTGAGTACATTTTGTGATGTAAGAATGTTTGCAAAATGTCTGTTCTAAGAACAAATAATATACCAATATTGGCATGCATTCAAAGGTATATGTGCATGAACAAGACTGTTCACTTTTCATTATTCACAAATTGGTATTCATTATTTGCCACTTGTTATTCTCCTATTTAAAATATTTCAGACAATCAGGTGATCAGCAACATTTCTACACGACTTAAGGGGCTCTGCAAATAAAGAATAGCCAATAATGAATAGTTGAAATGAACCATTTGTAAATAACCTATAATGTGAATATTATTTGTCAGAGTTACTCAGTAAAATCTTACTAATGACAAATACATTTACATGAATACAGTAATTGCAGCACCGGATCAGACTTGAGCTCCAGTTAGCCCAGTATCTTCTCTCTGACTGTGTCCAGCACCAACTGCTTCAGAGGAAGATGTAAGAACCCCACGGTAGGCAGTAGTGGGATAATCTGTGCTCCACATTAGATCTCATCTTGATATCTAATAGTTAAGCCCTGACGTATGAGGTTTAATATGCCTTCCAATATTTTTAGTACGAATAACAATTGCAACTCCAGAACATCTTGTTATCCATATAAATATCTATGAAATTAATATGGGTACACAAACAATTCATGAACTGAAAATGGGCCTAAATTGGTCATATAGTTTATTTGCAATGAATAAGGCCACCTCTTTTTCTTATTATTATTTTATTTATTTGTGTTTCAGTAGGGCCAAGATACCAATGCCCATTGTACTGGGCACTGTACAAACTTATAACAGAGGACTGCTTCTGTCCTCAAGAATTTACAGGATAAGTATGAGACTGGAGACAATGGATGCAACCAACATCCACAGTGANGGGGGGGGGGGGGGGGGGGGGGGGGGGGGGGGCGGACGACTGCATTTTGTTTCTTTGGTCTTAAATTTCTTTAATTTGATTATTTGTTTTGTAAAAAAAAAGTAAAACCTTTTTTTTTATGTAGACTATAAAAATACAGTCTTAATCTCAGAATACTGATAATTCCCTAATTCAGGAAAATAAGCTTGATTGCTTTCGTGGGTAGGAAGGGACTTAAACACGTGGTTAACTGCTTTTCTCAATACAGGCCATTCTTTTTGTCCATAGACCTTTTAGTTGATAAGAATAGGGTAGTATACCTTTAACTAGTCTGTGAGCCTTTTAATGGTGCTCACTGTGTTCTGTGGTTAGAACTGGACAGAAGCAAGCCAGCACAGCGATATATACTTGTAGCTAAGTCTTGCATGTTTTGATTATTTAGTAAACACATTTATTTGAACACCACCATGCCCATATGAGTCCTCTATATTATGCTCATTTTGTTAAGAGCAAAAGATACAATAGAGCGTGAAATGCTTTACAAAGGTATTATCCCCATTTTACATGTAACCCCCTTGGGGATATGTCTTAATCCTGAAAGAGGCCTTGAGCACAGCCTGTGTTTAACTAAGTATAGTAGTATAGTTAAATCAGTGCAATTACCCCTAGTGTGAACACAGTTACAACAGTATAAAAGTCAAGAAGGGGAATAAATGACACCAGTATAAACAAGTTTACACTGTTATAACTGTAACTACACTAGGGGTTGTAATGGTACATTTGAGTTTTTAAAAAAATCACACCCCTACCCAACATAGTTATACTGGTACAATACCTGTGTGTAGACCAGGGCAAAGAACTTACATCCTGTGTACCTGAACACTGTTCAATAAATGTGGCAATATTTGATCTTGCTGCCTCTTGCCATTTCTGTTTTCCCAGGCAAAGTAATGAGGAGTGTGAGAGAGGGAGGGGTGAATTAGCCTTTATAAATAAAAGCATAATAAAACACTTTGTAAAGGACAGAGAAAGATAGAGCCCTGGTCTACACTACAGATTAGGTCGATTCAAGGCAGCTTATGTTGACCTAACTCTGTAAGCATCTACACTAAAATGTCGCTCCCGCTGATGTAATTGCCCGCTGCACTGACTGAATAACTCCACCTCCACAAGAGGCATAGTGCCTGGGTCAACTTAGTTAGATCAACGCAGCGTCAGATTGTATTGCTTACATCGATTGCTGCTGCCTTTCAGATGACGNGGAGGTCCTTCGCTCCGAGCGGGAGTGAGGGACCCTCCGCCGAATTGCCGCCGAATCGCTGGACGTGCCGCCCCTCTCCCGAGGGGCCGCCCCAAGCACCTGCTTGGTCAGCTGGTGCCTGGAGCCGGCCCTGCCCACAATGCCCCCGACTGACAGTTAAATTGGTGCAAGTGCTGCTGGTGAGGACGTGCACCACCAATACAAGGAGCATAGTGTGGATGTGCAAAAGCAATTTAATCACTGTGGTGGCTGTATGTCAACGTAACTTAAGTTGACATACATTTTTAATGTTGACATACCCAGAGTTCTTTGCAACTCCTCGCTTCATCCTGCTGTCCTTCCAGTCAGCAGAGAGAAGGAAAATAAATGAGAAAATCTGCTCTTCCTGTTACCGTGAATTTGAAATGAGCCAACAGTGAGTGTTCCCTAATTTTGAGGTGGATAGATATTAACTTCTGGAGGTAGGAACAGACTTTTAATGAGCAATCCAAATGAATCCATCTGTTCCAGTTAGCCTTTCAAAAATGCCAAGAAAGAACCTTGTAGGCATTCTAATATAAGCATCCTTCATAGCTTTTGATATGTAAAAAATTGTTTGGGTCAAGAGCAAAGCACCATATGACATTTATAGATAGATATAATATAGATATATACTATATACTAGAAAAAAAAGATCACTAGTTCTAATGTCCATGAAAATGCTGCACCATGATTACTTTTTGATTGTCTTACTAGTTGGATGATTAAAAGATTTTCTTTAAAGATCACCCTCAAAGAAACATAAATAAAATGCTTTTATTTTATTATATTTTACATTCTTACAATCTTTTTGTTTGCTGTATTTGTTTCCCCCCACCCCCATTTCCCCCTCACTTGGATACTAAAGCAAAAATGCAATTGTGCGAACACAGTGATTTCCCTATTCTAGTGCTACGTTGTAGGTCAATAAATGTCTAAATCAAAGAGATGTACTTACTGAAATGTTCTTTGTGGATTATTTTTATTCCATTTATTTCAACAGGATGGGGAACTGTGCAATCTGAAATGTCTGTTTTATAGGTTGTTACCATAGAGAAGGGAAAAAACACACACAGTTGTAATCAGAGATAGTTGAACAATGGAAATATAGTGAGTTAAAATTCTGCTGGCCCTTGGAGAGACAGAAAAATGAAATCTCACAAAAAGAGAGGTGGGAGCGAAGCATAAGTTACAATAAGAATGAGTTTCCAAAGAAGCAGAGTGAAGGAGGTCAGACCCTATTATATACCTTAAATACCTTCCCAAAGGTTATCCCAACAATGGTTAAAAAATTCTTTAAAGAGTGAAAGCCTCAAGGACATCATAATTCTTGAAGGGAGACAGCCTCTTTGATTATAAATTCCTCAAAAGGGACAGCTCCTTATCACTACAGAAATCTTCCTTTACTCCTCATACCTTTCACTTTCAAAATGAACATAAATAGGTATGGTAATGTCTTTGACAGATGTTGTGTTTTACTATTTCTGCAATATCCATTCCAGCTGTGATTTAACCCTCTGCTTATATGAGGGCTACTGACTGAAAGGGAGAAAGAGAGAAATGATTGACTGAAATTCTTGAATCCCACAACAAGCATAACTAATCAGGCATTATGAGGCTGTCTGGTATGAGAACTGAGAGAAAGAAATCCAACTCCCAACCATGCACAGATCTTGGGTCTGCAGCTGTTCTGTGTCCCTCAATATCCCTTTTCCAGCAATGGGATATGTGTAAGGACAAATCCAGTGGTCCTTCTCCAGCCCACCTCCAGTGCCCTTCTCTTAGGGTGACCAGGTGTCCTGATTTTATAGGGACAGTCCCGATATTTGGGGCTTTGTGTTATTATATAGGTGCCTATTATTCCCCACCCCCATCCTGATTTTTCACACTTGCTGTCTGGTCACCGTACCCTCTCTGCACTGGCAAATTTGGAACTAACATGGAGCTCTCTTCAACAGCACACAGGGTGGGAGTATAGAATTCCCCCAGCACAACTGCTCCACCCATTCCACCTTCCCTATTGCAGGGGTGCTATAGGTATTCTACGGAGAGAAGAGGCTCCAAACAATGGGCAAATTTCATCCTTTGAAAATAAAGTGAAGCCTTTCAGCATTGAAATCCTTCACCTAAATTGTTTTCAGCTCCAATTCCAGGGACACAAACTCCTGTTTACTCACAGCCACCGTCATCTTTCCAGATTATGTATGCATTTCTGTAAGGTGCTCCATAAAAAAATATATATATATATATATATTCATGCAGTCACAAGAACACCACTTTTCACTGCTTTTGCTAGCAGTCATATTCCACCCCCATCCACCCCACCCCCAAAAAAAAACAAAAAACAAAAAAAAACCCAAAGCCATATTAGCAATATATCCTCTGGTGTTACACCTTGGAGACCTCCTTTTTTAAAAATAAGTAAATAAATGAAAATGTTTTGGGGGATTTAATCAGCACTCCTGGGACCCTGTAAATCATGATTAATGCCATTATATAAAGCAGTGGAGGTTTTGCAGTTGTGCTTGACCTTTCTTTTTATAGAAAAGGAGCTTGTATTACAATAGAGCTTTACAGCTTTTTTCAGCATACCGTTAAATTTACCTTAAGCGATGTTCTTATCTATAAGTGGTGTATAGAGTGAAATATCTTTTAAATTACATGTTGAATTATCTGACATTAGAAGAGATTTGAATGAGTTATGTTATATTCACAGCATAAAATTATATTGTAAACCCTCTTAATTACTTTGCAATGGCGCTAACCATCTCTATAAGATATTTTAATCTTGTATTCTATCATAGTGGCCCCAAATGCTATGGAGACAATTTTTGGATCTGCTCCTCTCCTTTTCAGATACTCAGACAGCATAAAGAGAGAAGAGACTGCCCCTAACTTTTCTGCCTGGGAATTCCTAGCAATCATAGACCGGGTACATTGGACCTGGATGAGCATAAGTAAGCAGGGGTAGTGGAGGGTAAAATATATCCTGACAATCACCAGCAGGCATATGGTGGTTTGAAGACAATAGCTAGCTGGCACAGAGCGCAGTAACCTGGTGTTTGGTAGCCTCCTCATCTCTGTTGCACCCATCAGGAATCAGGATACAGCAGAGTTTTTTTAATCACTTTTTCCTTTTCTCTCCCCCATTTTTCTCTCCCCATCCCCCCACCCCCGGCTGCATTTTTCCTCTCTGCAACTTTTCCAAATGGAGAAACTTTTGAAATGTTGCAGTGGGGGGGGGGGGGAAATAAAAATAAAAGCCTATTCTTTCTATTTCAGATAGTGGCAAAAACAGAAAGAAAAAAGAAGAAAGGAGAGAAACAAAAATCAAAAAATTAATTTAAAGAAATCAAAAGAAAATATTCATTTTGAAATGAAAATGTTCATTTCTCCAGTTTTCAAAATTTTCAAAAGAAAATTTACATCAAACAAATTTTCCTGGGAAAAAAAAATTGTTTTCACTAGGGTTGAGTGATTCTGTGGGAAATTTTCCTGGCCTATGGAAAATGCCATTATTTCAATATTTGTTTTTGACTCAGTCTGGACAAAACTTTGCATTGTCAAAACTTTGAGCAGAATGAAAAGTTCAAAAAAAAAATCAGAAAAATTGAAATGTTTCATTTTACATTTTTGATTGAAACAATGTTTCAACAATCACGAATTGAAACATTTTGTATTGGTGTGTTGAATTAAATTGAAACATTTCACGTAGACTGATTTCAATATTAAATTGCATCTGCCAATGAAGTTCAGGTGCCTCATTACCTCATTCTTCACCATGGACTAGTCTTCCTGCTTGCAGAACATCTTCCATGATGCACCACAGTTGTATAACTACACCATAAGGCATGGCTTGGGCAGAGGAGAGACCTTTGGTTCATCATGGGTGATGTAGTTCCTCCTGGGAGCCTGGCCCATAAGGGAAAATAGAGGCATAAAGCAACCAAACTACAACTCCTATGAGATACCACAGCATCATAGTCTGATGATTTTAATTCAGCCTTTTGATTCAGTCCAACACACTAACATTTTTCAATTTGGGTTCAACCAAACCAAACCAAATTAAAATATTTCTTTCTAACTTTGCTGATAGAATTTGAAACATATTGGGCTTGTCTACACTACTGCTTAAGTCGATGTAACTCACAATGCTCAGGGGTGTGAAAAAGCAACCTAATGAGCAACGTAAGTTACATTGATTTAAAGTGGTGTTTACACAGTGCTATGTTGGCAGGAGATGCTCTTCCGCTGATGTAGCTTCCACCTCTCGTTGTGGTGGAGTAATGCCGACGGGCGAACACACTCCTGTCGGCATAGTGCATCTTCACCAGACTGTAGCATGATAGTGTAGACTAGCCCTTAGAGTAAATCAAAATTTTCTATAGGGTTTTGCAGAAATTGCATTTTGTCAATTCTCAACTAGCTTGCATTTTGACTTAACCCGTTTTTGCCAGATAAGTTTTTCAGTTGAAAAACTTCAGCTTAAAAACTAATGATAAAGGACTTGATTTAAAGTTGATCTCTCCAAGTAAGTCTCTGCTGCTTTGTGGTTGTTGAATTGTAAGCTCTTAGCATTGATTGTATGCCGCTCCCACCAAAAATAAATAAATAAATAAAATTGTTCACTTGTGTGATTGTCCATTTTGTCTACACTTGGGGCTCCACCTTGACTATGGAATCAGCATAGGCATTATATCTTTTTAGGCAAAGCAATTGATAAATATATTTTAAAAGGAACTTCATTGACAACTATGCTAATACTTCCAATGAGCATAATGAAGCCTGTTTCCTTAGGAGTTTTGTGTATCCTAAGCCACTTAAGCAAAGCTAATTATACCTGAGTGAGCCTGCATATTTTGTCTGGACACAGTCATAGCCTTCCCAGCCAGTGTGCCACTTTGAGCAATTATTAATTATACACACAGTAGAGATTGCTGGCATTCAGTAAAGATTGGCCTGCCTGATTTGTTTTCAGCTCTGATTGAGCTCCAACGCTTTTGCTGGTATTTATATAATTTGATTGCTTAATGAGATTGCTAGCTTTTTAAAATTTCTTTCTTTCTACATTATTTCCACTTTTATTTTCTTCCAAAAGATCCTTTTGGCTGGAATTTTATTTTCCTGAATGATGGTGCACATCTTTTGAAATCCAAGTGCCTACTTTGACGATGATGATGATGATAAAAATCAGTCATATATTTGGCAATATCTAGGGCTGGTTGACATTTCTCAAATGAATAGAGCTGGGCAGTCATTTTTATTCAGTGAAATTTCAAATAATTTTCCCATCCTGAATCAGGATGAAAAGACAAAATCTCAAAAATGTTCACAAACTGAAAATAAATAAATAAGCAAGCTGAGGCCAATATTTAAAAATAATTATTTCATTTCAATAATTCCAAAATGTTTTTTTTCTTTTTATCTTTTATTTATTTGTTATAATTAGTTTAATTTCAAAACAAAAACTATTTTCAAACCAGAAAACTGGAATTTTTCATTTTGAAATTGTCAGATGTTTTTTATTTTAAGTCTTATAACTTTCTTATTTTTTCAAGCAGTTTGTCTAAGCAGACCCTTTCCAGCAAAATAAACAAAACAAAAAAACATTGCTATATCAAACTGATATTTTCCAACATTTTATCAAAACATTCCTATCCAGCTCTACAAATTAAAAGATTATTTTATTGAAACATGATTTTTTTTCAATGAAAATTTTGGCTAAAACTGTTCTTTTTCCCTCGATATTTTTTTCCCACAGAAGTTCTTTTGAGGTTTTGAATAAAGATTTTATTGAAACCACAATTAATATATCTTTTTTTTTTCATTTTCCAGCAGTCAATAAATTAAAAGGTCTGTTTATATCAGAGCTGTGTACATACCATTTTTTTCGGTTCACTTGTCTCTCCTGTTGCAGCCCATTTCACTTTGTATAAATAATTAGTCATGGGAGCAGGAGCCCAGATATCCCCCTATCAGGTGCCTGCCTTAACCACCAGGCTGTAGTGTCATTCTCTCTCTCTCTCTCTCTCTGGCCCAATAGCTATTTAAGTATTTATACAAAGTGGTGAAGAGACAACCATTGGAAGACATCATCTCAAGGAACAAATATCTGAAGAGTTTAAATGTGAAATACAGAACAAATTTAGCATACTAGAAGGGGGTATAATTTGCAGTAATGAGATACAATTAAGAAAGGGGAGAAGTAGGATGACTCTCAGGAAAACTGATCTGTTAGGCCATGGAATAGTTTTACAGGAGAAAGGCTAGAAGCCTTGGTACCTTTAAAACTAGATGTGACAAAACTTTTGTAAATGTACAGTACAGTATATCCCTATTATCCAAATCTTCCCATTATCTGAATTCCTTCTTTGTCCCCCAACATGAGACCCGATCTCTGCAAGCACAAGATGAGAGTTGTGGGGTGGGAGGGTAAAGAGGCTGTGGTCCTGGGTGGGACAGACCAGAGACCCCGAGCCAGGACTATGAGAAGGAGAGGGACAAGTCGCCAGATGCGGGGGAAGCCACCCTAATACTGAACGGCTCCTGCCCTCTCAATTATCTGAACTCCCGATTATCAGAATAAAATCTGTGTCCCCCCATGCTATTTGTATAATCGAGAGTATACTATATTCCTAAAGAGATGGGCTAGGTAATTTAATAGGTCCGTATTCCATGGAACAAATTAATGCTTGCATAGCTTGCAGTGCTGTGAGGAGTAGATGGAGGTGCTGTGTGAGATCCCGCTCTTCCTTTGCACTAAGGGAACAAAGTTCTGCCTGTAAAGGAGGGAACATTATTGGGAAGAAGCTTCTCTACGTCCTCTCCCCAGCACACTTTAATTAGGACAGCCATAAGCTGGCTCTTAGCATCTAGGATATAGATGTTGGAATGTAATTCCTTTGAACCTGGTGCTCTGATATCCTTCAGGAGCTCTAATTGCCTTATCTACTCCAGTGCAATGAGAAAGCCTTTTAACACTTTGAACGTGTCCCCAAGAAAAATGGAAGTTAACCTCTCCAATGTTACCTTTCATTTCCTTTATGAAAGTTCAAAATGAAGAAATCATTAAAGCTGTTTCTCTGCATATGAAGGCTTGTTAGCAACAACCAAGTTTAATCAAAGCTGAAAAGTAAATAACTTGACTAAATTGACAGTGTAAATTGTAGCAAATTATCTATTACGGGTCTGAGGTTGATTTCACTTTTGCGGGTTTTAAATAAGTGTAACCAGAATGACTTCATTAAAGCTGCTCCTGATTTAGACTCTTGGAAACTGAGGTCAGATCTATCATATATAGGTTCCTAAAATGTCTGCATCACTGTACAATGCGAGAGCCTTCTAGTTGTGCATTAAATGACATAACTAACATCTGTCACATTTGGTTTATTTTCTCTCTGATTCTTTCTACAGGGGGAGAATTGTGTGTGTAGCGTAGTGTTCAGTTTTGGTAATTTTTTAAAATTAATATGTATATGCTGTCCTGTGTTTATATTACAGAAGGCAAGGTCAAAGAAATATGTCTTGTGCTTGGAGCAGGAGGTGGTGAGATTTGTGATGGTCCTTAGTTCCTGTGAGGGAGCTCATTCCACATTCTTGGACAGCCACCAAGAAAACATTGTCTCCCATACAGAGCTTTACCCTTATGATGGAAATTTCCATTTTGCCTGAGGAGTAGAGTTAACCACCACTGTATTCATCCCAAAGCTTTAGGAGATATTTTAGGTATCCTGGGCCATGGCCATTGATGAGAAGGACTAAGACCTTGAATTTAACTCAGTATTCTATGGGAAGCCAAATTAAGTAGCAGCAGATGGGTTTGATGTGCTTGTGGTAGCCCCAGCAGGTGAGTGCTGCACTCAAGAAGTGCTGGAATGGATGCACTGTAAAATGCAGTTCTGGCTCCCTAAAAAAATGCTGGACCGGTGTCCTAGAGCATCCTGGCAGGACTCAATCACTTGGTAGCCAGATTTCTGAGAAGCAGTCTGTGCTAGATGGAATTTAAGCATTAATGTCTTCATGCCCAGGAACCTTACATTGCTGTGGTATCTTACATTGCTGTGGTAGGTGAAGAGGGCATGGTCATTGTCTGTCAGCATGAGTTGGAGTGTCCTATTAGTCTCTGAGTCTACTCTATTGTGTACACTTATTTTCACCCACATATGGAATTATGGGTACAAATCAGAGCATTTGTTCTCCCAATTACATAGACCACACTCACTGTCAGATACTTAGAGGCGCAAGCCTGCTTGCAACAGAACCGTTAGTGGTCCCAGAATACCGGTATTCTTGCAAGTTTGCCCAGAATATACACTCTGCCTAGTTGAGACACTAGGATTAAGTGGTACTCACAGATTGTGCAGATCTTCATAATAGGATTCTTCTTCTCCTTTCTTAGATGTTATGATCAGCAGTCAAACAAGCTAAAAATGTTGACATTTAAATTATCACTATTGGCCATTTGAGTTAATAGCTCACTGTGATGAATGGGATAGTTAACAGATTGCAGAGCAATTCTTAATTGCTGTCTGCTAGACCTGGCCCAGAATATCTAAAAAAGCTCCTAACGATCTGGTATGAATACCATGGTGGTGAACGCAGGCAGAAGTCACTGCAGTAGTTACACTCAGTTCAGGTTTTGAAGGTTAGCTTTGCATCCATAAATGCTAGAGACTATTTTTAAAAAATGAAAACTATAATTACGGAGCACAAGACCATTTGGAGGAGCTGAGCAAATACAATATCCCCCCCATACAGTCCCAATTAAAACCACACTCACAATTCAATTGTGGATGCAAAAAGGCAGCCATACATTTTGTGGGCACAAATTGCTTCAGAAAAAGGCAGGTAGTATTTTGAATATTTTTCCCAGTCTGTATTTTACAATGAATTACATACTTAAATAATTAAACTTTGTATGGTACAATAAGTCTCCACTAGGCCTGAGTCACCACTGATTTATTTCAGTTTTATGGCAGTGTCATTAACCACTCTGTGCTGCACTTGGCGTTGTACAGAACCAGCATTTAACAGTGTAACGATTGTGTCCATAAAACTTCTTATTCAACTGTGCAACAAAGAACTACAAAACTGCAGACTATAATTTCCAGAACAGATTCATGCAGTTTACTTATGTTTAATATTAAGTTTCTCCAGAACAAATATGGTTATGCTGTCCCTTCATAACTGCATGTGCAGAATGGTTAGGTAAACATGTAACTGGCTGTTTGTATGCCCAATTGCTATACTTATATTCAAATGAGATGTGCACCACACGTGAACCTTTCTGAAAATCTGGCCCTTTATGTCTAATTGTAAACTGCACAGACTTTGAACTAAAATTGTGAGCCAATTTTCACACCATAATCTGTCCCTGATTGCCTAATTTACATATATAAGTAAATCAGATTTTTGCTCTAGTAATATCAACACTTACAAATGCATTTGAACAATGCAAAGAGGGTAGGATGGATGAGAACTGGTTGATTAAATGTGTCAACCATAACTTTTAAAAAGATAAGTCAATTAATTAGACACTACTGTATTTATCATCAAATAAATTTAGGAGATAACTGTTTAATACGACAAAACTGTTTTACATTGAAATGATCAGTCATATGAACTAATTAATACTCCTAGTATCACCCACTTTCAGAGCATGACCAAGAGAATTATATCCACTTGCTAATCTGTATTCATGCTATCATTGTGCATATAAATAAGGGCCTTGTACATTCAGTTCTTGAATTTATATCTAGAAATCTTTCATAGTCAATAGGTGGACAGAGGTACAGAACAATATTTAGGCCTTGTCTACACTACACAGTTTTGTCAACAAAAGTTAGGTTTCATTGACAAAACACTGGATGTCTACACACAATAATGCTCCTCCCACTGATTTAACGCTCCTGCGACGCCGACATAATAAAACCGCTTTAACGAGTGGCATAGAGTTTTTGGTGGCAAAGTTAGAGTGACACAGTGTCAGTGTAGACATGACACTTGCTTATGTTGCCCTATGCGGCCTCGAGGAGGAATCCCACAATGCCGATCATGACCGCTCTGGTAAGCAGTTTCTACTCCACTGCCCTGAAGCCAGGTACACAGGCATGCGCCCCTCCCCCCTGAAGCACTGAGAATTTTTGAAATTCTACTTCCTGTTTGCTCAGCATGGACCGCTCACACTGCATCTTCCCAGTTGACCATTCTGGCTTTCCACAGCAAACGGGCTCCCACGTGGAGTACAGCAGAGTTGCTGGATCTGTGGGGAGAGGAGGCTGTGCAGTCACAGCTCCTATTCAGACATAGAAACTTTGACACATACGAGTAGATTACTTGTGGCATGGATGAGAAGGGGCACAAAAGTAACATTCAGCAGTGCCGTGTTAAAATCAAGGAACTGAGGCAGGCATACCAGAAGGCAAGGGAAGCCAACGTCATTCTGGTGCAGTGCTGAAAACATGCTGCTTCTACAAGAAGCACTACGCCATTCTCAGCGCTGACCCCACCTCCACTGCCAAGAGCCCCGTGGATATTTTGAGGAGAATGGAAGCAGCAGACAGTGGAGTCAACCCCGAGAATGAAGTGGTGGATGAGGACATTGAGTAGGAGGAGGATGTGGGACAGGTAACAAGTTCATCCAGTGGCATGGTGAGCCATGACTTTTTTTTCCAGAGGGGATTAGCCAGTCCCAGCAGTCTGGCTCTGACATGCCTGAAGCAGGGATAGGAAGCTCTCGTAAGTACTCATTTTTCTTTTATAGTGCATGGTTACCAGAGGTAGAGGTGTCCTTTATTTTGCTACATGGGGTAAGGGATTGAAATTAATCCCATTTGTAGGAACTTCAGCCTGGTAAAATGACAATTTCTGTTCTCCACCACCTCCTTCACCCTCTGCCAGCCTTCTGACAAAATATAAGTACTGTTATTGCAGCAATCCTGTTCTGATGCAATGCTGTGGTCATGTGTGCTACCTTAGGTGTTAGGTAGATTGAGTTACTATACAAATGTGAGAGAAAACAAATCTACTTCTATTCCCCCATCAAACTGCTATGCTTTTGCCCTGTCTCCTTGGAAACATAACCACTGCTTTATGTGTATTATATATTATATGTGTAAGGCTCTGGACTGGCAATTTTAATATCTTTCTATCACTGTTTTTATACTGTGCTCGTCACTATGGTACCTGAGTGCCTATGAAATAAGAGTAGAAAATATATAGCACTTTCTTTAACATGTTTTAATGTAATCTGTTTCCCTTATTTCTCTCCATAGATTATCCACATCCAAGTCTCTCCACAAGATATAATTCAAAACAAAGATTATCTATCTATCTATCTATCTATCTATCTATCTATCTATCTATCTATCTATCTATCTATCTATCTATCTTCCTTTTTGTTAAGTTTTTACTGTCTTCAGTTTTAAGATTTTCCATTTCAATGCATTCTGGTTTTAAATTTGCTACAATAATTACTTGGGGCTGTGTTGGAATCAATTAAGTTGTTTCCTGGGAGCAGAGAAAAAATTGTTATGCAGAAAGAAAAGGCATAATAATATGTAGCTGGTATGCATTTTTCATTTTTCAATCTCTCTTTTGTCAGTGTACAGAACTAGGCCCCAAAACTGCAAGGAGTTGTGTACGTTTAATGTTATGGGTCTCCTTATGTGTAAGTTAATCAAGAGACTTAAAATGTAATTATCAGTTCCACCTTAGTTAAAGCTAGGTGAATAATGAGTTGTTTGGTTTGTTGGCAATTCTGAAAAAAATAAATAGTTTTGGCTCTAACTGAAAAACATTTTTTTTAGTGTTTTGGTAAACTGCAAAGTTACAAAAAGGTGAGTCAAAACAAATCAAAGCATTTCAACATTACTGTAATGAAAAATTGAGTGGAAACATTTTGTTAATGTCAAAACAAAATGTTTTGTTTCAATTTGAAACATTTCATTTTGATTTTCAGGCATTTTGACAAAAATAATGGAAAGAGAGACAAGGTGGATGAGAACTTTTTATTGGACTAACTTCTGTTGGTGAGAGAGACAAGTTTTCAAGTAATGGAAGTGATTCACAAAATGGCTGGAGGAGAAGGGGATGACAATGGATAGTCATTGGGCCAGGGAAAGTGTGAGATGACTCTAAAGTCTCGTACTTGGGTCTACCACATCCTAGATGAGTGTCCTAAGTTCAAATCTCTGCTCCAATGACTAGTTATTTGTAAAACATAAAACAGCTTCAAGAAGAAAGATTGAGAAACCATAGCCACACTCCTCCTCTACATCAGGCAGAAGGTGGGGCTTAACTTTGGTCTCCCACGTATCAGGTGAGTTCCCTAACCACTGGGATAAAGTTTATAAAGGAGGCATTATCACCACCACCTTGTCTTCCTTCTTCTGTTTTGTACATTCCTTTGCTTTTGTCAAAATGCTTGAAAATTGAAACACAACTTTTCATTTTGCTGTTATTGGAATGTTTCAACTTTTTTTGTTTATTCAAAACTATTTGGCGGACTAAATATTTGACCGGAAACTGCATTTTTGGTGAATAAACTATTCATCTGAAACATTTCACCCAGCAATAGCTTGACTTTCTTCTGCATTCTTTTTGACATTTTCAATGTTAATTAAGTGCTAATGAAATTGTGTGTGCTGTTACCAGGAGAAAAGTTCATCTTTGAAAATTACTGGATCCCAACTATTCTATTGGCATGACAAGTTATAAAATTATTGCCAAATGTAAGAAAGAGACAGACCCCTTATGCATCGGTCAGCGGTTGCTAAAACAACTGAGGGCAGGATTATGTATTATGTTTAGGGTTACCTCTATTAAGTATGAATTTCATAGTCTAATTTGGGACTATTAAATGCTAACATTAAGCTTGGGAAACTTTTTATCTTAAAAAAGGCAACAAGAAATGAACACCATAATCTATGCTCATAGATTTGTATATATTTTGTATTTCCTGATAAGATTCCTAAAGGAATGTGCACTCAGCAATATTGCATATAAGGTATTTTTATATCTGTGTCTAACTACAGTGGGCCAGATCCTCATTTGATTTAAATCAATGCAAGTCCATTGAGTTCAGTGGAGCTATGCTGATTTAGAGCATCAGAGGAAGAGCCCCATAAACCCCAGGCTAACAAAGGGATTCATACATGCAGCAGACCCTTGCACTCAAGCAGAATCCCGTTGACTGTTGGTCAAACCTTTGGTAGGGTTGGAGCCACAAATAATATTAAGAGACATATTTAAAAAGAAAATGAAAACAAATGTGCAGTGCCACAGATATAATCAAGTCAGCATTACTGAGTAGGGACTGTTGTTTCACATTTTCTGAATTTATTTTAACTCTTCCACCTATTTATTTTTTGAAAGGTAAACCTGATTATTAGGGTAGTTTGTTTAATCCTGCCAAATCTGTGGCCACTTGGAATCCCTGGCTTACTGGGGGCTCCACCCTGTAGTATTTTATTGAAGTAAATTCAGGTATACATACAGGTACAAGGTTAATGCGTCTTTTATTAGCAGAGTTCCAGCAGTCTGTCCTGAAGCTCCAGCTCTGGTCTGATATCAAGCAATTCTGGGGTTTCTCATATTATGGTATGGTGGTCCTAAAGATATACATCATTACAAATCCCAGCAGTGATAGGTTGAAACTTGAAATGATAGTGTGACATTTACTGCTTATGGTATGAAGTACAACTTGTACTGACCCCTAATGTTTAATACTATTTTAATTTATTTTACCACAAAAATGTTCAACATTTATCAGGGCCTGATCCTGCATTCTTTGCATACACAGTGGCTTCACCAGGATGTTCAAAGAAGGCATGATCAGATGAATAATAGGCCTGATTCAAAGCCCACTGATGTTAATAGAAAGACTTCCACTGACTTCAATGGGTGTTGGATGATGCCAAATCAGGGGCGCTGGAACCATTTTTATAGTGGGGGTGCTGAGAGCCATTGAACGAAACTGGATCTAATAAAACCACTTCAAGCCAGGGGATGCTGCAGCACCCCCTGCACTCCTTGTTCCAGCACCTATGGTCCCAATATTAAACAATAAACATCACTGAGCTTTGTTGTGTTGTCACTCAGAGCTTGACTATGCCACCATTTCCTGGTGCTTTGGCTCCAGCTCTATAGAGTTCTGGGCTCGGCTTGTTTTCGAAGCCAGTAGCCAGCCTTTGCTATTGATCAGGCTAATGGGAACCAACAAGTGTATGGCTTGAAGGACATTTGCCATCAGGAAATAATGTGGTTAATACCAACCAGTGGAGGTGACTGCTATTTCCACTTTTGAAATATTTTTACAATGCAACAAACAAACTAAAAGCTTAAGTCATACAAAAGCAGATAGCTGGTGTTTGGGGTTTTTGGAGAGTATGCAAAAGTCAAATAGGTGTATTGAAAAACACAATAACTTGATGTTGATTTGATGTTTTTAAGCCTCAGTGGCCCATTGATGAAATACAGTGGAGAATTTGAAATGTGTTTCTGTTATGAGCATGTATTCCTATACATCTCAGTAGTTATGCCCTAGTGCATGTTTATCTTGGAAATTTTCCTGCATGGGAATCTCTTCTTTTTTAATGTTTCCACTTTCCATCCACTAAAAACACTGTTACCCTGTGGATAGCCACTGCATGTCTTGTCTGGTATTAAAAGTAGTAGCATTGCCGTAAAGTAATACGGGAGTGCTTAAAGAACCAAAAATGATTGCCTGAACTACTCTGCTCTTCAACTGCTGCCAGAAAAAAACCTGCTGTTTAAGTACTCATGTGTTTTCAGACAGCTGATGGTATGGCTCCTCAAGGTGAGGGTGAGGGATGACAAGGCACAAAATGCCTGCAGCCAGCACCAAGAAGTCAGTTTAGATTTCCCAGAAGAAGAAATCATGACCTGTACATTCTCTTGTGTGTCATTAATTTTAACTGCAGGAGGTACAGAGGCACTCATGTTGAAAAGGTTTTTGACTTCACTGCAATAAAGGAAACAAATTCTAAAATTGCATTATTGGCCAGATTACCCTCTCCCCTATTAAAAGTCACAGGAGGGAGCTTTTTGAAATACCACTGTGAGTCTGGGTTTTTCACTGGAGTTGTTTTTTATAGTAGTTAAGTAATTTCCTGTTGAGATAAAGTGATATACATGACTATAAAGCATTGCAAAAGTAATATAGATAAAGTTGGGTTTTCGTGAAGGACTTGTAGTAAGAAAGTGCTCCTTATTAGGATTTCCTTTCTAGTATATCCAGATCCTTATATCGTTCCTGTCACCATGATATCTGAGTGCCTTTGGAATCTCTTTGGGGATGCTCAGATTTTAGTCAGCGTGGAGAAGAAGCCAACTGCTGTGTACTTGAGAACTTGTAAGCCTTGGTCATCTCAGAACTTCTGGAGACCTAAGTGATATTTGGGATCAGGACCTCCAATCAGGCATCAAAAAGAAACGGTGCTCTCAACACTCATTTTTGAAACTTTCCTTCCTTTACAAGTCACCAGTGGTTAGTGCTCTGACAGTGCAGATGCCAGAAGGGACATTATCACTAGGACTGGATAAATAATTGATTTTTTGGTTCAGTGGTTGAACCGAAAAAAAAATAATTCAGATCAAACTGAAACAAAAAAAAATCATTTCTTTTTGGTGAAATGAAAAACAAAAAAATTGGTTTGGGTTAAAGAAAAAAATCAGTTTATTTTGGGTTTTTTAAATGGTTTTAATGTTTTTAATTAAATTTAGGTAAATTCTGAAAAAAAGTCTTCCTGCAATGAAAAATCATTTTTTAAAATGTCAAAATGAAACGTTTTGACATTTCTGAAATAAAAAAAAAAAAGTCAAAACTATTTGCTGAATTCAACCCAAAATCATGAATGGTTTTGGTCAACCTGAATCTGTATTTTTTGGCAAAAAAAACCTGTTACACGTGTGAAATTTGTAAATTTCTGTGATTTAAAAAAAGCCAAAAATGGGGGTGGAGGTCTTGGTTCCCTGTGCTGTGTTGTAATGAGCAATGTTGCTGTTTGTACATGTTCCCCAAAGTTTGTGCACAGAGCTGACCCCTGGCTGGAGACACAATGATCTCTTTGTTACGGAATTTCCATGATCAGTTTTTGCATTTCAACTTCCACAGAATCTTTGGACTCTGACATTCCATCTGGTTCTCACAGGCCCAGTGATCTCTGAACCTGGTGGTATTAGAAACAAATAGAGCTCTCAGCTGTTTTCATCACTTCAAACTGATTCAACACATATTCTAGGTTTCAAAGTGACAAACAGAATGACAATCCTGGAAGTTTTGTGTTGATTTGTGGATGTGGCTGTTGAGGAGAGTGTGATGCAGTGAGGGACTATGTTTGTTTGGGATGATTGTGTATGCTGGCTATGTTGTTGTTTAGGTGGTTGTGTTGGTTTGTGTCTAGGCAGGATTGTGGTGGGAGATTGTGCTGATTTGTGCGGGTGGCAGTTGGACCAAATAATGGCCTGGAGCAGCGAACCGCGGCCACTGGTAGCCGCAATCGGCCGAACCTGCGGATGCGGCAGGTAAACAAACCGGCCCGGCCCGCCAGGGGCTTTCCCTGCAAAAGCAGCGGAACAAGTTTGGGAACCACTGAACTAGTTTATCCTCCTGCATAACATAGGGCATAGAATTCACCCACCTTATATGTTTATTTTTGTGAATTGTACATCTCTGCATGTCCAGCAAATTCCAACTTTATGTGTCAAACTGAAGTCATCATTCCTCCCAAGCCCCCCACTCTGTTGGCAATTTAACTACTCTCCATGCCTCTCAAGCTTCCAATCTCATTTCTCTCCACCTCCTTCCACAATGATGCCCTCACTGAATCCAGGATGTATTTCCTTTGACATCTCCTCCAAAATCCATCAACTCTTTTCCTTTCTCACTCTGAAAATCTTTTTTAAAGGCCGTGATGATTTCTAATCTTGACTATTTTGAAATTGTTCATTCACTGTTGTGGTTCTGTCATTTGGGGTACTATGGGGGTCCATCTTATCACCCCTCTTGCTCCCAGTATATATGAAGCTTTAATGGATTAATGAGGAGGCATGCTTTGAAGTGCTCTCAGTATGTTGACTGCACACAGATTTATATTTCTATCTCAATCTGTCCAGTGGGAGTGGTTGAGCGCATTACCCTTTCTAGTAGAGACTGGGGCATGGATGAGAGCCTGCTGGTTGAAGTTTAATTCAGATATGATGGAAGTGATTATTGTAGGTTGCGTAAAATAATCAAAAGATATGGTGCAGATTATATCTGCACTTTTGATTGTGGGTATACATCTGCCACTCATTGCCTGATTTCATAATCTGGGGTGCGGTTAGAAGAGCAACTGGTTTTATACAAGTAAGAATTAACAGCAGACATATCATTTTTCCATTTATAATTGGTCAGAAGGGTCCAGTTTTTTCTTTTAGCTGTAGAATTTGGTACTGTAATCCATTCTGTTATTACTGAGATTAGACTGTTCTTTATGGGGTTACACCTTAATTCTCATCAGAAACGTAAAGTGGGTGAAGAATACAGCCACCCACTTATGGGATGAAGTATCTCACTGGGAGTATACAGCATCTTTGCTCTGTGAGCTGCACTGGCTGATGGTTGGCTTTCAGGTAAAATTTAAAGTGTTGACTTTGACTCATATAGCCTGAGACCCCCTTCTTGATATAGTGCATCTCTCTCCTTACATCACTGCCACAGCTGCATTCAGCAGTGTAGCCTGATTTGGGGTGTGTTAGTAATGTTGATTTAATTTAGCCACTTAATTTAATTTTATTTAATTAATTTTTAATTAAGTAATAATATCAATAATAATTATTATGGATATTAATTAGTATGGGTTTAGGCTTGCCAATTTGTTTGATTAGAAGATAAAAGTTTGTCCTGAATCAGGCTTTACAGAGTTTATAAAAGGACCTTTGGGGGTATGACTGGAAGCTCACACTGAGACAGATATAGTCATAAAGACCTTTTATTAAAATCAATGAAATAGTAAGCAAATGGTAAAACAGTTAGAATTACAGAGTTACAATTGTATTACTGTTATTTTGATAATTGTATTACTGTTATTCAAGAGATACATATGATAATACAATATTATGTGCTGCAAACTTTGGTTAATACTTACACTCTGTTTTAATAACCTGGTGTTGGAAGTTACGGCAGATATGTTTGAGTTGAACATACCTTGGTTTTACCTTTAGAGCATGCTACAAGGACCATCTATTGTCACAGGCATTTGGGAAGGGGATACAGAGAGGATGAGGTGGAGCTTTGAAGTGGATTGGGGTATTGATTTGTTTATTCTGTTATTTTGATAATGGATCAATTCTGTTAAAGGGTCAGGGTGATTGATTTGGCTTTTCCGTATTACATAAATGTATATGTGATACTTTAATGTAAGTGTAACCCACACACCTTCTTGGTGTGGTGTTCTTTCCCATTTAGAGGCACTGAGACCACTTAGAGAGAGTTAAATGAGTCTGCTCTACAGCCTTACCTAAGAGTCAGTTAGCTTTTAGCTCATGCAGTAGAGGCTCATGCACTAAGCTCCAGGAGGTCCCCAATTTGATACCACCTGCCGACGACCAGGGTCTGTTGGCGTTACATAAGGACTGTGGATAGGTCCTTTTCTAGATATCAGAAGAAAATCACTTTAAAAATTGAAGAATACTGCAACCTACTCATCTCTGATCTTCTAGATTTAACCTTGCTCTCTTCATCCCATCCAAAATGCAGCCACATAGATTATCTACCTCCTTAGATGTGTTGTTGTATCCAGCCCTTTTTCATTTCCTTTCATTGTCTTCCCATCTTCTTTGCATCAACTTTCAATTCCCTCACTTTGCCTGCAAGGGCCCTCCTTAACCTGCTTTCTTTGCCTACCTCTGTGCTCTCATTTCTTTCTGCTCCCTTCCTTGCCCCAAATTCCCCGATGAATCCCCATTCTTATTCTTGTCTCCTCAGGACTTTTTTCCACATGGCCTTCTTGTATTCAGAATCTTCTTCATTAACCAGTGCACTCTGTCTCAGGCAAAGGAGAAGGGGAGTAAACACAATGTTTATGTTTATCTCCTTATTTCCCTGGATGTGTTTCCCATATATTTTCACTTAATGACTAGGGCTAGGTAAATAACTGATTTTTATTTTTTTTGGTTCACTGGCAGTTCTGAATAAATTAGGGAAAAAATTCTTTTAGGTCAAACCAAATCCAAACATTCTGAACAATCTCAGTGTTTTGGGTCAAATGAAAAATGTCATAAAATAGTGGCTTTGAATAGCCATTGGGCCAAGGTGATGAAAATGATCTTACAGCCTGGTGGTTAAGGCACTTTCCTGATACCAAGCAGACCTAGGTTCCAATCCCTTCTCCAAAGTATTTTTATTTATACAAAGTGGAATAGCTTCAACTGGAGATATTGATAAAGACCCACATCAGAATAACAAACAGCCTGGTGGTTACAGAATTCATGGGGGCGGCAGACACCTGGCTTTAAGTCCTTGCTCCAGAGTGTGAATTTAAACCAGGGGCTCCCACATTCCAGAGTGCCCTAAACACTGGGCTCAAAGCTGTACAGTGGCCACCATCACCTCCTCTGGCCTCTTTGTGAATCTACCCTGAAAAAACAAATATGGACAAAACTATGGTATTTTTCAGCAAATAAACCATTTGTCTGAAACATTTCACCCAGCTCTAATTTTGACCCTTCCCCACCCCCCACCCCCATCTATTTCCCAACACCTCTTCCAAATAGTCAAGTCATCCCCTTATTCCATACAGACCCTCTTTCCTCCGCAGATATGGACAGTTCCCTTACCTAGGTCTGGCTGATGCCAGAGGGTGGAGTGAGCTTCTGGAGTTTTGAAGATGAGTTCCTTATATACCTGCTACTCTCTCTCTCCCAGGGTCCTTTTGTGGCTGGCCCATGGGAAGTGCTGGTGAAGGTTGTCGGGTCTGGGAAGAAGGCCTCAAGGGGGCTAGGTGGCCTAGCATCCAGGTATCAAGAGGGAGTCAACTGGCTTGTTCCCTCCCCTTGCCCTGGTCTTTCCCTACTGTTCTCTGTTAAGATCCTCCTCAGAGAACCTTTATACAATTTCTACCCCACTTGGAATGTGTGGGTGGGTGTGAGTGTGTGCTTTGAACAGCACCAGTAGCCAAATCTCTCTACAATACAAACTCTTTGGGGTGGGGACATTGTCTTCATACCTGTCTGTAAAGCCCCTAACACACTGCTGTTGATATACACATAAATAATGATATACTAGTGTTTTAAATAGTTGTCCTTGACTTTGTAGTAAGGGCTTGTTCCCTGATGGGAAGCAGCACTGTTGGAACCATTGTATGTGTGTCCATGGTTGTAGCAAGCGGAGAAGTAGCCCCCTCCCCATCCCAATCCTTGTAAATAGTAGTGCCACTACAGGGCCCTGTGACAGAGGTTCTGAGAGACTCTGTGGGAGCCAAGGCTGTGAAGGTAAAATATACAAACTGTCACTCAATTAGGAGTGACTGGGTCTGACCGTGAAGTAAGACAGCTGACATCAGAAGCTTCAGGAGAAAGTATTTGGCTATAATTACCTCCTGTGACAGGGTGGGGGTCCCCATCCAGTGTGGGGTGAGTATACCCCGTCCCTTGAGTGCCTGTTTCTTCGGGGTAGGTCGCCTAATGAACTTATACGAAGATTATCCTGCATCACAGGGCAATAAGGCCTGCTGATCAGAGTCAGTGGCAAATATCTGGTTTGCTGGGTCAAGGCCTAGCGACCCAAGTCACTCAGGCGTCTCTGGGTGGCAGGGCAGGAAGGCCTGGTGGCCCAAGTCGCTGAGGCATCCCTGGGCGGCAGGGTACTGGGCTGCCCCCTTGGGGAGTGTGGTGGCCTAGGGTAGGGGGACCCGGTTCCTCCCTACTACACCGGGTCCCAGCCCAGGGCCCTCGTAGTGGCAGAGGGTTCCTCCACTGAGGTCAGCGGGGATCTAACTGCAACATGCTGCCTATGTCCGGGACTATGGCTAGTCTCTTCCCCCCCCCCTCACGCCGGGCTACTTCCTACTGTGGTTGTAGTGGCAGTAGTTGGGGCATCTTCGGATTGCTCAGCTGGGGTTGTTCCCGGCATCTCCGACCTCTCCTGGGTATCAGCGGGCACCTGGGCATTGGCTGGGGCCTCAGAGCTTTGGGCTTCTGTGGAGTGGACTGGTAGCTGCTCCCTGGCGAGAGCCTGTGTGCTACATCCTTCCCCTCCCGCAGTCAGCTCCATTTTAACTGGGCTGCCTGCCTTTATACAGCCACTGCACCTGGAGCATGCCACCAAGAAAGAGTTAACCCCTTCCAGTCCAGTGTGGGGTGAGTACACCCCGCCACACCTCCCTATAGTTTACCTGTCCTACTAGTACCACTTTTCAAGATGACCTTGTGTAGCCATCCCACAAAAAAGCCCAAAGCACTTGTTGCAGTCTTTTGTTTCACAAGGGCTGTCAGAGCCACTAACTCCTGTTAGACAGAGCCAGGTTAATGATAGAGGGAAAAGTTGTGAGGAAGTAAATAAGGAAATCCCCTTGAGAAACACTACTCCATTCTCTCTAGTGCCACAGTTTCTATTGCTTGTTTAAATAGAAGGCTAAAGTTGAAGGCCTGCAAGTTAGTTTAATCAGCAGTGTCTGGAGACACTAAAATGAACACTGTAGCCTTTATTGCCCCGCTGGAGTTTTAGGAAGAGGCTGACAAAAGACAGAGTAATTCTTGTTGCTAGTTGTAACAGAGTGAACAGTGCTGATGTTGATCTATGTAGCCCGTTATTTATAGAACTAACTCATATGAGCTGCTGTGCATTTGCAAGTCTCAGGGTTTGGCCTACAGAGATTTTCATCTTCAAAATACTGTATATGTATTAATGAATTGGTCACTGCAACATCCCTTTGAGAGAGGTAATGGATAATTACTCATTTGTACTTTTGCTTCTCTTAAGGAACCATTTGACTGGATTCCTACTCATAGGTCTCAGATATCTAATGTGAGCTAGACCCTCCATCCCTCTCAAGTTCATAAAATGACGGGGTCTAAATTAGCTGTTACCACTCAAGAAAAAGATCTTGGAGTCATTGTGGATAGTTCTCTGAAAACATCCACTCAGTGTGCAGCGGCAGTCAAAAAAGCAAACAGGATGTTGGGAATCATTAAAAAAGGGATAGATAATAAGACAGAAAATATCATATTACCTCTATATAAATGCATGGTATGCCCACATCTTGAATACTGCATGCAGATATGGTAGCCCCATCTCAAAAAAGATATATTGGAATTGGAAAAGGTTCAGAAAACGGCAACAAAAATTATTAAGGGTATGGAACAGCTTCTGTATGAGGAGAGATTATTAACACTGGGACTTTTCAGCTTGGAAAAGAGACGACTAAGGGGGGAAATGATAGAGGTCTATAAAATCATGACTAGTGTGGAGAAAGTAAATAAGGAAGAGTTATTTACTCCTTCTCATAACACAACAACTAGGGATCACCAAATGAAATTAATAGGCAGCAGGGTTAAAACAAACAAAAGGAAGTATTTCTTCACACAACACATAGTCAACCTGTGGAACTCGTTGCCAGAGGATATTGTGAAGGCCAAGACTATAACACGGTTCAAAAAATAACTAGATAAATTCATGGAGGATAGGTCTATCAATGGCTATTAGCCAGGATCGGCAGGGATGGTGTCCCTAGTCTCTGTTTGCCAGAAGCTGGGAATGGGCAACAGGGGATGGATCACTTGATGATTACCTGTTCTGTCATTCCCTCTGGGGCACCTGGCATTGGCCATTGTTGGAAGACAGGATATTGGGCTAAACCAGTAAGGCCATTCTTATGTTCTTTAAGAACTGTTAGCCCTGCATTAAACACTGGCTTGTGAGATCCATTATGAGACCAGCTGCAAGCACCGCAGTGTATATTTCTTTACATTCGCAAAAAATCAAGGGTTGGACAGCAGCCTTGCAAAGTGAAGTCTTGACTATACCAGAGATTAAAAAACAGTCATCTTGATGAAGAGTCTGTAATAACACTCTCCCTCAAAATGTTAATGGAAGAAAATTTCTCCAGTGGGATAATCAACTCCATCTAGCATGTACCATAGAAGTTCCTTCTTCCTCAGCTTCTGCTAAGGTCATTGGCCTATGTGTGTTTGTGTCTCTATCCATCTATCTCTATCTAGATATTATATATGTGTATGTATGTATGTATGTATACACACAATATACACATTTCATCTTAAAGTGTAACTTACCCTCTACGTTAAATGTGAGGCTCTGTGCATGCCTTCAGACTTCTAACCATTCCCTGAACAATGAAAACAATCATAAATAAGACTGTGAGTCTGTCATGGAGGTCACAGAAGTCATGGATTCCATGACTTTCCGTGACCTCCATGACTTCTTCAGTGGCTGGTGCTGGCTCAAGGGCTGCCCGAGCCAGGCAGACCCTGGACCAGCAGCAGAAGTTTGGGTGTGTGGGAGGTGACTCAGGGCTAGGAGCAGGGGGTTGATGGGTTTGGGGGGGTGCTTACCTCAGGGTGGGGGACTCCCACTGGCATGGCCCTACAGCTCCGAGGTGGCGGAGGGGCTGGGGGGATGCTCCGTGCCACGTGCTGCCCGTGCCCAGAGGCCCCGCCCCTGCAGCTCCCATTAGCTGTGGTTCCCGGCCAATGGAAGCTGTGGCAGCCGGCTCTTGTGCCCTCCGCTGTCCAGGAGCTGCAGGGATGCAGAGCTGGGTAGGGAGCCCCTGCCAGCCCCACCAACCCTCCCCCCACCCGAACCAGCAGGGGTATCAGGCCACCTCCCCCAGCACCCTTGGTGCCCCTGGACTGCCTCCCTCCAGAGCACCCCTGGTCCCCCCACCCAAGTTTTAGTCACAGGTATTTTTAGTAAAAGTCATGGACAGGCCACAGGCTGTGAATTTTTGTTTACTGCCCATGACCTATCCATGACTTTTACTAAAAATACCCGTGACTAAAATGTAGCCTTAGTCATAAGTCTATATTACCAACACATTTTTTTGTAATCTTTAACACTCTGCAGCTCTGCATCAATAAAACCTATTAAGTTTTCTGATTGTCTAATACATGTAAATATTGTCCTCTGATATCAGGCTTGGGGAAAAATACATGGTTATCAGCTCCAGTATAGTAAATTTCAATGTTTTCTCTTAGGTTTTATCTGGGATCATATTCCTTAGTTTAGGAGATTAACTTCAGCCACTGCATATCATAACATTTCCCTCTTAGAAATAGTAAATCCTTTGAAATGTACTGAATGGTATTGCTACAAAAAGTTGCAAAGCAGTATTTGAAATGATAAAAAGTACCTACAGACTCTACAGAGACTCTAGACAACTCGACAATCCATTTATCAAATTGTGTGTGATTCCTATCTTTAGGCAGATTGACGTAACACTAAATATTAAGCTAAGAAAGTTCATCTTTCTCCAGAGCTTTTTAATAAATATCTTTTAAAAAAAATCAGTGCAGAACCATTGGCTTTTGCAAACTGTTTGGATTTGTGTTAATCTCCCAATAGAATAAATAAAATGATTCTTAATATTGAAGTGACTGGCAATCCAAAGCAAGATTTTGTCAAATTATATATAACCCTTTGAGGGAAATCCTGGCAGCTACACCAATAAAGATAAGATTTATCAACCATATGTCAGGCTGAAGTACAACTGTCCATGGGGCTATGGAATGCATTCATTGAACTACATTTTACATCCAGAGGAACCCGAAGGGATCAAATGGATTATGCCATTGTAATAAATTGTTCTTTTTATTCTAGATTAGAGATGAGTCAGACTGCTTCAGCAATGTGGAGTATCCCCAAACTCTGGGCATTTGGAACCCACCAATAACTTGAATAATTGCCTGCTGCTACTGGTCCACTTGAACTCAGATTAGTTGTCCAGACTATTGGAAGTGTACAAGGCATGGAAGATTTAACCAGAAAGAGGAAGCTCTGCTACTATATCTAAGTGTTCTCCAAAATCTTTTCGTTATTTCAAAATGAGTTCATATCATTCTTGACTATAAGGCAATTTCTAGCCTTAAATTATAAAGTTCTGGTCAGCTGAAAAATACAAGTTAAACAATCTACCCATGTTGCCCCTATTACTGAGTATCTCCAAAATATTTAAAAATAGAAATAGGTTTCTCTCTCTTTCTTCCTTCCCAGCCTTATTGGAGAAATGGTTTGATTATTTACTTGTGTATGTATATGTGTGAATAGAGCTGACTGAGGGAAAGGCAGGTCAAAGAGAGGAATTTTGCATTAAGTTCTGAACATGGCACAGCCTGTCATCTAGATGGAGCAGTGCATATGATAGTCTTTCTGATCAGTCTGCAATGTACATCCCACACTGCTTGGTATCTTCATACTCGTGATACAAATTATCTTAACCTATCACTGAGCTATAAAGTTAGTCTCTCTGTCTGTCCCTTCCCCTTCCTCCAAATGAAAAATTTCAAAATGTCTGTTTTGTGGAATGTGAAAACTGTTTCCTGCCCAGCTCTACTTCACACCTCTCTAATACTTCTCCTTTTATAACAGCAGCAAAGATTAATCCACAAGGGACATATCAAGTATCAGAGGGGTAGCCGTGTTAGTCTGTATCAACCAAAAAAATGAGGAGTCCGGTGGCACCTTAAAGACTAACAGATTTATTTGGGCATAAGCTTTCATGGGTAAAAAACCCACTTCTTCAGATACATGGAATGAAAATTACAGATACAGGCATAAATATATATTGGCACATGAAGAGAAGAGAGTTACCTTACAAGTGGAGAAACAATGTTGAAGGCCAATTTAGGACATATCAGTTCCCTAACCCCAGCAAGGCCTTTAAAGTAATTATGAAGGGTAAAAATAGGTCCTTAAACAAGCCTTCCACTGGCGCAAAAGTCTGTGTTAGCCCTCTGTTCAAAGGAGGAGGTTTCACTTATAATGAATACTTAGCCTAAAACGTTTTTGTTGTTGTTGTAACATGCAACTCGGCAACCTGCAGACCTTATGGATGCTTTGTGTGCTTAGGGCCTGATCATAATAGTTGCTGAGCACCTACAATGCTCAAGAGGTGAACTGGATGTTATACATGCTCAAAAAGTATGTAGCAACTCTTAGGGGAGGCCAAAGGCCCCAGTCCTGATTTAACTGTGATCCAGGGCAGTTTTTTCCATTTACTTTATTAAGAGTAAGTTTAGGCCTTATTCTGTGCTCTTTTAAGTCAGTGGGAACTTTGCCACTGATTTCAATGAGTGCAGGATAAGACCTGAAATGAGCAGAAGGTTTTCTAACATGTGTGTCCCTGTTGCTGTTTTATACTCTCTGTGGGAGTACAGTTATGATTTTTATTTGAAAAGATAACTGCATCTATTTTCCACAGTTCAGCTATCTGAAAGTTGAAAAGTTCACATGGGGGCAAAGCACTTGTCACCATGAATAAACTGTTAAATATATTTGAAAATATATATTTTAATTTAAAACTGACATTTCTAAGCCTTCTGCTGGTTGTGGCTATCTCATTATAGTCACATGATTTGTGACACTGGCAGTATGGGAGAAGATAGGAAGTTTAAGATATTATTTAAAAAAAAATCTTTTAAACATGAATACATTACCTTTTGAATTCTCTCTCTTCTGCTATTATTCCCGAAGCTTAAAACAAGTATCATCTGGTGTGAACTGTGCAGAGTGACCAGCTATCATGGCAACTGAAGTAAGAGATCAATGAATAAGCCAAAAGCCTTTTGTTCATAAAGCAGGGCAAATTTTTTCATCCAAAATTTCTTTCACCAAAGCTTTGCAGATTTGGGTCAACCAAAACATTTTGTGAACTTATTGAATTCATCATATTATTATGGTAGAAAAACCCCCACCCACATTCCAAACAAAGTCAAAATGTTTTGTTTTGACCTTTCAAAATGAAACATATCAATTTTTCAATTCAAAACGACTTCATTTCCAATTTTCATTCAATTTTATTTCACAATGTAGAAGGGAAAAAACAACAACCCTTAAAATCAAAATGAAATGTTCTGTTTCAGGTCAAACAGAACATAATGTTTGACTAAAACCATTTTTTATGGTGTTTCGATATGGTCAGCAAACTGAAAAATCTGTTATTCTTGTTGCTCTATTTCTTATTATTTGACATAGTGTTTCACTAAAATACAGAATTGCAGTACCACACATTACCAAACCAAACATGAGGTCATCGGGAAATCAATTAAGAGACATTATCAAATTGTATACTGATTGTGGATAACCTGGTAGATACAAGCAGAGTAAAACTTGAGTGCCTGTGGTATCTGGGAATTACTGAAAAAACACAATTATTTTTGGTAGCATGAAGAAACACATTTAAGAGAAACTGTATATTCTTTTTCTCAAGGCACACAATGCTGTACTCAGTCATTTTGACATAAATATGCAAAATAAAGGACAAATTGAAACCATGAAGCTTTGAATGATGCATTCTAATCTGGGTTGCTCTGTAGCCCTCTCCATTTATGGAGCTTTCTGTAAACCCCAAAAGCGTGGGTATATATTGCCTGCTCACTAAGTCAAACTATTCTGGGGAGGGTCTCTCTGTTGTGGTAAAGGGGAGAAAGTGATATTTACCCACAGTAGTCACATTACTCATAAGATGCCAAGTTATTCCATTATTTGGTTCCACCCTGATTATTGTTTTAAAGATTTAATTTCCAATTCAGCAAAGCATTTAATCACATTCATAAATCCAATTGAAGTCAATGGAACAGCTGTATGTGGTTAAAGATAAGCACATGCTTAAGTACTTGGCAGGACTTAACCATGTGCTTTCATCGATTAATAGAATTTTCAAGCTAGAAGGAGTTGTCATGATCATCTAATCTGACCGCCTGCATAACACAAACACAGTATTCTTAATTAAGCCGATAACTTCTGTATGAGCTATAGTCTATCTTTTAGACAGACCTCCAATCCTGATTCAAAGATTTGAAGTGCTGGAAAACCCACCATATTCTTAGGTAAATTGTTCCAATGGTTAATTACCCTCACTGTTAAAAAATTGCATTTTATTTCTTGTCTGAATTTGTCTGTATTCAGCTTTCAGCTATTGGATCTGATTATGCTTTTTTTCTGCCAGATTAAAAGTTCATGTACTATTAGATCCTTTCTCATGTTAGGTACTTGTAGACTGTGATCAAATCAACTCTTAACCATCTATTGGGTAAACTAAATACATTGAACTGCTTAAATCACTGGCTATGAAGTATGTTTTCCAGACCTTGAATCATTCTTATGGGTCTCCTCTGAACCCGTTTTTGTTCTCCAAAATCATTTTTGAAGCATTGACACCACAGTAGGAAACTATATTACAATAACAGTTTTGCCTTTAAGCTAAGCCCATGCTTCAGTGGTTTGATAAAATTGCTGCCTCTGTGGGTTTTGAGGGAGAATCATCCAAAAACAAACTTTTTAAAATAGTACTTCTCTCCACCAAAAAAGATTTGTGTGAGTTATTGTGTCTAGTTCAGAAAGTCAAGCACATTAATTCTAAATGGTAGAGATTCAAAACAGACTTAAAGAACTAACTCTGGTATTAGTTACAGCTAGACAACTGTGATTTGACTTACATTCTGAAGTATACATAGTTATATGAATATCTGATAGAATCATAAATGATATGTAGAGAGATGTTTTGATGAACGACTTGGTAAGAATTTGAGGTCTAAACTGGTGAATTTGTACCTACCTGTCAACCACTATACCTACAGAAACCTCTTATTTATTACACTAGTCACACTCACCAGTCACAGTAACTGAATTCTGATTTGCCCGTCCATTGTTCTTGGCTATAAGTGTTAAATCTGGCCTTCCTTCAGTCTGGTTGCATTCTGTTTGTATAGTGGCCTCTTAAGTAGAGAAAACAGATTTTTCCCGAATATGAATCCCTTTTATAATCATCTTCCCTGGCTATGCAATATAAATTATTGAAAACGTTCTGTCCTTTTGGCACAATGTCAATTAATGTTGATTGATTGACTTTACAGTGCACAGAAATGTGCTACATGCTGTACAGAACAAATTTCTAATTTAATTTAGTCTATATTACTTCATTTTTACTTTATACCTGATTTCTCTGCTGTTATAGAAATAGGTTAACAGATTGATTTATGGTAATAGCTGCTTAAAAGTCTTCAGCTGGAAGATTCACTTTACTTGTCAGAAGTCTGAAAGCCTAAAGAAAGGTGAAATCTATGGAACAGATCACTGGCTCATGTAAATCAGCATAGCTCTGTTGATTTCAATGGAACTATGCTGATTTACACCCGCTGAGAATCTGGCCCTGCATATTTATAGATGGATGAAGAATTATTAATTTGAGCCACGTTAAATGGCTAATAGAACATGTACAGTTATTTAGCACCTCTCATCTTCAGATGCCAAACAATTATTAGGTAGTGATAACATCTCTGCGTCGGGAAGGCATTATTTCCTTTTTACAGCTGAATAAATTGGGGACACATAGGGGTTGTATAATTTGCCCATTTGCTACAGAGTGACTCACAGAGATACTTGAGAATAGAAACCTTGCATCCTGACTCACAGTCCTACTCTCTAACTACTAAAAAACCCTTCCAATGGAAATAGAAAAGTGTCATGGGAGGCCCACCAATATCTTGGAACAAATATTTCTTGCACTAGTCATGACATTTGGAAAGTTTACTTTCAAAATGGATGATGATAGTATGTTGATCAGTGCAGGTGAAATTTTGGGTATACATTGTGGATAGTGAAGGTTGCAACCAGCCAAGAGTGAGACAGCTTTCAATACCAACAACAGCTGTTGACAAAGAATATCACTCTGCCCTAATCCTACACCAGCCCCTTTAATGCAGAATTTTTTAAAATTGAATATGACTAGAACTTCAACTGTTTTGAGGTGGTAAAAGAATCCAAATTCTTCATGTGTTAATGACCATGGAAATTAATACACAGAAGTGAGTAAAAATTACTTCATATTAAGGTCAGTTTTTTTCCCTAGGATCATTTTGCCAGTCTTTGAAATAATGAGTGAGCTATTAATAACAGTGATACATTCCACTACAATAATAGGAAAATATAGAGGTATATACTGTAGCAACCAGAGTTTTTTTACAATGATATGAACCAAGATTGGCATACACATTATTAAAACTCATTACCAGGAGCGAGGGTGGAAAAGGGGGGCTGGAGGAAGCAGATGAAATATTGAAAACGAAAGCAAGGGTTGAAAAAGAAATGAAACTGAACTGTGTATATAAAATGGATATCAAAGTCCATGCAAGGAAAAAGAGTTTGAATTACTATCATTAAATATAACATGTACAACAAAGTGAATGCTGGCAGGGTTCAGAAGGTCTTAGACGCACACACCAGAGAAAATTTCCCATGATTAAGAGGTATGAGCTATGGGAGCACGCTAGTGAACTATGGGATCTCTACTGTCTTAATGAAGAAAAATGGGATAACCATAAGGAAGTGTTCCCCAGGGTTTTCAGAACCCAAAACAGTGGTAACTTAACTGTTACACTCCAGGCAGTGTCAGGAATAAATCAATGGGAACACAGCACTCTGGCTGATGAAAGATTAATACAAGTAAGCATGCTCTTATCTAAAACTACAATTTATTAGATTTAAGAACACGCAAGCAAGAGGTTTAGAATATCCCACATATTTACTTAAAATCTGAGATGGTATTGAGTAAGTTGCGGCAGTTCAGCAATTGTTGGTTGCTTTCCTGTTGGGCATTAAGGTGTCAGGAAAAATGTCTCTCAGGATAGCTTCAGAGGACTACCCCAAAGTACACTTTATTATCTAGTCCTTTTTTATAACTAACTTTTACAAAATACATAGATCAAAGCATAGGCACTGACATTTGGTTTTGCTGGTGGGTGCTTCCCCCCGGCCCTGCCCCCTCCCGAGGCCCTGCCCCTACTCCACCTCTCTCTGCTCAGGGTAGGAAGGGTTTCCTAGTGGTTAAGGCACAGGACTAAGACTCAGGTGTTCTGGGTTTGATTCTCTGCTATGCCACAGACTCCATGCTTATCTCTCAGGAAAGTCACTTCACTTCTGGGTGCTCTAGATCCCCTCTTCCAAATGGAGCTAGTACTTCTCTGCCTCCTAGGTTAAATCCATTCATGCCTGTGTGGTGATGGGGGCAATGGAGGTATCAAGGTTTTGGCCTTCACAACATCCTCTGGCAATGAGTTGACATGTTGGCTGTGAGTTGTGTGAAGAAATACTTATTTTTGTTTGTTTTCTATAAGCTCTAAGACACCTGAAGGTGTATTTCCAGTAGATGCAAATGTTATCACCTTTTTCCAATGGCAATGTTTTCTTTTCCTTTTAAGATACTCAGAAATTAGAAATAGAGTCTTAAACATTGTAATCTATTTATACAATGCATTTGATATTTCTCCAGCACAAATGAAAACACACTCCAGTTCAAGGTACTAAAGGTGTAAAGATTCAAAACATAAAAACAAATGTGAAAATTGAACTTGCATTTACAAATGACTGATCTAAAAGCCTTGTGTAGCCCCTGGAAACAGTTCATCCTGAGTATGTATCTACAGTGACCCAACTGGATGATTCTTAACCATGCCTTAATGAAAATATAATATTACACTATACGTCTTAAATGTTATTAAGAAAATTTGCCCTCTAAACAATGTCATTTTCAAGGGTATACTCAAATATTAAGGAAGTTAGTAAAGAGATCTGTTCTAAGGCTGCAACACCTGGTAGAATTAAGAGCACTCCAGGAGTTGTTAAAAAAGAAAAAAAGAGTCCCTGAGGCCCATAGACTAATTCAAGAAAGAAAACATTTGTATTTCCTGATTGAGAAGCCAAGGTATGTACAATAACTTCCTCTGATTTCCATCAGGAGCAACTGAAATGTGCAAGGGAAGCACTGACTGTTACACTGAAAATAAAACTGATCAGCTGTGAGGGAAAGTCTTAAGGAGATCAGCACTCATCAGGTCCCTTCTCTCGGCCAAGGGTAGCCAGAAACTGCTCTCTCCTCACTCTCATCCTATCAGTTGGGTGACAAGGAGCTATTTACCCACATGAACTGCTTTGAGTGCCCCTGCTGGCTGGCAACAGGGTTTCTAAGGCACACAGGCTCTCAGCCGGCCAGCCAAGGGGGCATTTGGGAACCTCATTAGAGACTTCCTCTGCGTGTGAAGGGGTGGGGCAGACAGAGCAATACAGAAGCTCTCCTGTTTCCAGCCAAGGTGAAGCAGCACCCTGCACAACCAGGGAATTTACATTTCCCACAGCCGAGACCCGAGCGGGAGGGAGGGGCTGCTGATCCAACTCCTCCAGGACAGACCTACTAACCAACAGTAACCTCTTGCTCAGCTCACAGATAAAGGCTTTGGGTTCCTCCCGTGACAGAGCGGAACAGCAGTTCATTTCATGGTACAAAACTCAGTGGGGAGCAGAAGCCCTCCTTAAATGGTTCCTCTGCTCCCTCTACCCTGGAAAGGGACTTGCCTGCAGTCGGAGCTGGGCTGGGAGCTGCAGCCATACATGCTGGGAAACAGCTCAACCTGGCTCCCTGACAAACAGCTAATTGGGGATCGCCTGCCAAACAGCTGATTGGGGCCGCCCACACGCAAGAGCTGATTTGTGGCTGCCCACAGCTGATCATCCCAGTGGGTGATCTTTTCCATGGGTGCTCCAGCCCCGGAGCACCCACGGAGTCAGCCCCTATGGGTTATAGTGACCCCTACTGGGTCCTAACATCAATAAACAATTTATCAGCAAACATTCCTAAAAATCTTAGTCCTAATAAGCTTCTATATCAAAGGTGCCCAAAACTCAAGGTTCCCATAGGCTTATTTTCTTTCAGTCTCAAATTGTTGACTCTTTTTCTCTCCTCCTCCCATTCTGATTAGCAGAAACTACAGATAGTTTTGACCTTGTGGCCAGAAGCCATGCTTGTTCAAATTAACCCTTAATTAGGTGGTCTTCTATAAAATCATGGTGGCTGAATGAACATAATATGGTTGCAATTGAACAAAATCTGGGGCACACACATCCCTCAATTCTGGGCAACAGAAGAGCTAAACTCTAAAGGTATGTCTACCCAGCAAGAGCTGTGAACCAGCTAGCCTACCTGAGCTAGACTGAATCCAGCTAAGGTGGGTAACAACAGCAGCGTGAGCTTCAGTAAAATCCTGACATGGACCCTGGGTATGTACTCAACTCACTAGCCCACCGTGAAGCCCACACTGCATTGTCTTCACTGCTGTTGTTACCTACCCTAGCTGGATTCAAGCTAGCTAGTGTACAACTTCAGCTGTATAGATATTCCCTTAGAACAGTCAGTGTGCATGTATGCATAAGCTTCCTTTAAAGAACAGATGAAACATTGACCCTAATTTTGTTTAAAAGTGAGTGTCAATGATAGACTGTCAAGATATTTTAATAATTTAAGCACGTGAATAAGTATTCACATGGTCAGCATCTGTATTATGAAGAAAAGGAATTAAGGAAGAATCACTGTAAGTTTCTATGAACACTAGTTTGATGGGAATGGAAGGATTAATGCCACACAGTTACTTAAGCGAGTATCAAGGGAGCATGTCTGAATTTACAGTCAAGGAGATGGAATTTTTATCTTAGATTACCAACATTAGCAAGAGGAAGAACTAATGAAAACACTTTTAAAAGGCATTAAATCTGTGAAGATAACTTTTTTTAAAAGACTTTTTTATTAATTTATAATATTATACAATTTTACAGAAAAAAGAAGACTGGACAATGATTAAACAAACAACAATGACTAAACCCCTCTCTATGGGCTTGATGTAACACTGATTAAAATCAGCAGGGGTTTTTCATGGGCTTGGATCAGATCCCATATGAGCAAACAAAAACGGGTGGAGATTAACATCACAGTTAAGGGCAACTGCATCTGTATTCCCCCTCTGTAGTCCAGCAAGGCACCTGCTCTCAGGCTTCTGGGTCTTCAGCCTCTCTTTGGCAGAGGCATACGACATCTCTTTCTTTCCTGACTGGGGTAGTTCCCGGCTGCATAGTTCTCTGCCTATAATGTGAATTCCCCAGAAAGTCATACTGCCTCAGCAGGCCTCCTTTGTCTTTCTTCCTCAGATGCTATAAAAAGCATAATTGCCAGAATTAAGTTACTACATAGCTCTTTCTAAGCAGACACATTCTTTTTAAGGTAAAAACATTAAAGAGAAAACATTAAAAACAATGAAAGAGCCTACCTGCATTCTAATAAATGTACCAGAGATCACTCCAGCTCCATCAAGGGCTCTGTTCATCAAGTTCATCACAGGTGTTAGCTCAGACAAAGCACCCCAAGAATGAGAGCCGCTTCTGTATATAATTTGGGTCTTTGAGCTGTCCTCATGTAACAGGTGATCAGCAGACAAAAGGTCCTCTCCTCCAGGTGAAGCTTCAAAAGGCTGAGTCTGGGGGTGGGAAATTAGTATTCCTTCCCACCAGGTAGTTCCTAGAAAACCCACTTTACTTTAAAAGTTCACATTATTTCAAATCGTCCTTTGAAGCTCATAACACTTCCCAGGGTTTACATTAGTCAGGTCTCTTCCTTAGAGACGTTACATACAATCACAGCATGATACATAAACATTTGCATTTTAATACATGGAACTCCTAAGATACTTAAACTTAACTCAATAAAGTTTCACTTAATTCAATAAGGTTTTGTCCAGAATATTGCAGAAAATTGCCATAACTGTCACAATTAGAGCTGGTTGGAAATTAGTCATCACACTCAAAATATTTTGTGAAAACATTCACTGCCAACAAATTGTTATTGAATCACAGGCAGGGTTCCAATGGGTTCCATTGTGAATGACTACAAATGACAACGTATAGTCAAGGAAAGAAAATGAGTGGTTCTATAGCCTGGCCGTTAGGGCACTCACATAGAATGTTTCATGTTCTAGTTTGCCTATTCAAATATCTATTTATGCACAGTGGAACAGTTTCAACGGGAGAGATTGAGAAAAACCTGACTTAGAATACCGTAGAGCCCTGTGTTTGGGGCACCCACCTACAATGTTAGGAGACCCAGATTCAAATCCCTTTTCTATATCAAGCAGAGGGGATAACTGAACCTGAGTCTCCCACCTCCCAGGTGAATGCTCTGATCATTGGCCTAAAAGTTACAAGGGAGATCTGCTAGCTAGAAAATCCATTCCAGATTGACTCATTAGACCCAACATGGATTGTTTCCGTTCACCAAAAGCTTTCATAATTTTTGGACTTTGGGTCAAATCAATTTTTTTTTGAACTGCCAGTGAACCAAAAAAAAAATAGTTATTTGCCCTTATCTAGTAACATATATCAAGAGACTAGAGTGGTGGGAGGCAGATGCTTACAACAGTTAACTAGTGTGGTTGTTATACCAATAAAAACCAGCAGGATCTTATTAAGAGGGATAAGGCAAAGATGCCACATTTATTGTAAATATAATAATAATATAAAAGATAACAGTAAACAACGTTGTTTGACTACTTATTCCTATACACACACACATATATATATATATATATATATATATTCATTCACACAGTCATTCATTCAAGTTCTGTATAGGTGTTATAGTTACCAGCCTAGAAGTTGCTCATGCCAAGTTACTGGCCAGGTATCTTGGTCATGAGGAGGGAGCGGAGTCTGTGTCAGATGCACCTGATGCTCCTGGAGGCTGGCAGCAGAACCAGAGACTCAAAGACTTATTCTTCAGAGTCCAGTTTTATAGGGATTTTTCCTATGTTAGTCTATGGGAGCTGTTTCATCCTGCTGTTGCTGACTCAATCAGCAGATGGCACATTCCCGGACACATTCCTGGGCACATTCCTGGTGGCTCCAAACTGTCCAAAGTTTGTGTTTCTCATCCTTGCAGGTGATGGGGTGGATCCCAGTTTACCCTCCGGGGGTTCTGGTGGTCCACTTGACACATTCTTCGGCCGATGGATACTCCCTTTCTAGGCTGGCACCTCCCTAACCATTCATGTATATCAAGCATTCATCAGCATACATTCCATACCTTAACCATATTTTAATTTACTGTCTCCACCACTTTCGGGGTGTGTGCTAATTCATTTGAGACTCCCGGCCCTTTAATCACAGAGGGAGGGGGTCTGTCCTAGGAGCCATTGCTATTACAATGAAGTGAAAGTCACTTAATGGCTTATAGTGTTTGTTTACATTGTATCAATTACTTCAAGAACAAAGTCAATTAACTTGTTTGTAAGTTTTACATAGTAATCTTTCACATAGTATCTTTCACAGGATAGATACAATCAAAGGTTTCTACAGACAGTTGGTATTTTAAAGTGTGGGGGACAAATTATGAGGGGGTCACTGTCACTTGGGGGAATCTCACTGTCACTTGGGGGAATCACTGTTAGTACCTTCTGAGACTCCCTACATGGTGGGTACGATTATTTTTGGGATCATTTTGCAAGAAACCATTTCAGATAATGTTACTTTGAGGGGAAAGCACAGTTTAGTAGGGTTCACAGGAGATGTTTTAAAGAGTGGCTTGAAAGCATGGTGGATTCAGACAGTAAGAGAGATCCGGATGCCTGGAGGGAGGAACTGAGAGGGGATTAGAAGAAGGAAACAAAGAGGCTGGTTAACTTGTGCAGTTTGCAGCAGAAGGGGAGAGGAACAATGTAACTGTAGTACATTATTGCTGTAATATTGTGGAGCAGAACTAGTAAATGAAAGGAGGTGATGGAAATACTGTGGTTGAGCTTTCAAACCTGCTTGTCCACTAGATCTTTATGTATCTGACATTATGTCCCTCTGATGCTGAAGCATGAAAAAACTGTATAATAATAAAAAAAATGTGTTATGCACTGATGCAGGGAGATACTAGTTAGGGGTAATTAATTAAAATATATAATACTTTAATTACTAAGAAAATTAATGTATGAATCAAATGATTGATTTCCATGGAAACTGCCTGGAAGTTGCAAGTACTAAATTCAGAATCAGAAATACAGTTTTTTGGTTGTTGTTGTTTTAATCCAAGTTAATGGACCAGATCAAAGCCATTAACAGATACTGTATCTTTTCTCTGAGTCACTCCTCCTTGTAAGTCATACTCATTTTCACCTTAATGTATTTAACATTACATGCTTTAGTTTGATATTGTAATATGCTCCTTATTATTTACTAAAGGTCTATTTCTGACACAAAAAAAGCAACCAACTGTGAAACAATTGCTATAACACTTTTGCCTGTTAGGGGACATAAACCCCAGCTTGTGTCTCAGAAGGAGACCAAACCACTGCTGATAAAAAGGTAGCCATAAGCCGTTCTGCTTATTTACTTGTTTAGTTATAGTTAAGATATGGTGTCAACCCTGAAAATGGAATCAGAAACAATTTAATTAAATCTATTTTGTAAGTGTTGTCAAGTTACACAGCTCTCCTCTACTCTCCCAAATGATAATTAAAAACACAGCTGAGTTCCAAACATGCTAAAAGCTCCCCCTGCTGGCAAAGACCATTAAGAGAAGAATCAGTCTTCATTTTTTGTTTTGTAATGGAAAGCAAAACTTCAGAGCTATAAACCTGCTAGTAACCAGAAAAACACTCATTTAAGTAAGGGCATCTGCAACCGATAAAAATAGGACGGTAATATGCTTGGTGGGGATTTTAAATTACTGTAAGAATCATATGATAAGAAGGAATTGCAAGGAGGGGAAAAAAAGACTACTCTAATTAAGCAAATAACAAGAGGAAAACAAAGCTACTGTATAATTACAGCACCATTATTTTAGACTTGTGGAATTAGTGTATACTGTAAATAATTCCAGTTTCTGCCAATGTATATTTCAGAGTTATGCTTTAGTCTGAGATACTTTGTTCAAAGGAATTCTGTGATAGAATAGTATTAACTGCTGAGCCTGATTTACAGAAGTGCTGCCACTTACAACTCTAATTAAAGTCTGTGGCATATAAAGGTGAATCAGCACCTCTGAAAATCAGTCCCTTCATTATTATTCATAACAACTCAAATTAGTTTATAATAACTTAATAGATTCATAGATTATAAGGCCAGACGGAACCACTTTGATCACCTCCTGAATAACACAGACCATAGGACTTTCCTGAATTAATTCCTGTTTGAATTTGAGACAACAGTTTATTAATGGCAGGGCTTGTGTTTGTGTGTGTGTGTGTATATATATATATATATATATATATATGTTTTTCCACAAGGAAAATAGATGCACTCAAAACAGGTAGTGCAATATATGTTGTTCACTACTCCCAAGTGCAACTGTGTCCAAAGGGCCTGTGTGTACTAAGTAGTGCATGCTGGTGAACAGAATGCACCATGCCTTGAAAATAATAATGAATTATGTTGGTGTAAAGGAAATAAGCAGAGATGAAGAGGCCCAGAATGCTTAGGATACTGAAATAAATTAACTGATTTGTTTGCCTTTCCTGATGAGATAGGCCTCTTCCGTTTCCTCAAATAAGTGTCTGCCTGCCAGCAGCATAAAAAGCAGACTTTCAAGGATGCCCCGAATGCAGGTCTAGTATTGGGAAACCCACCAGAATCATAGCCAGCCAGGACCAGCATTAAGATGGCAATGAAGACAGATGTCTTTCACCACAGGTGAGGTGTGCAGGGATGGTGGAGCTGGGGAAATGCTGCCATGAGAGGAGGGTGGGAGAAGCTGTACTGGTGAGGGTTGTGGAACGATGGGATGAGAAGGAACCAAAAACATATAAAATATTGTGGTAGCTCATGAACCAAATAAGACAACTAGGAAAATTGATCTGGAGTAGAAGGATCTCAATGAGGGATGCATGTGTGCTGCATCCTATGTCTATAGCACAGCATCTTGGCCTGTGATCCAACTTATCTGCTTCAGGCTGTAAAACTGAATATCATTCACAGCTGGATCGGTGACAGTTAAACTGTACTCTACGTCCCAGCTCTGCCACTGAGTTTCTGGGTGACGCTGGCCAAATCACTTCAACTCTCTCTGCTTGTCCTCAGTTTATTCATCTGTAAAATGGGTTAATGATGCTTGCCTTCTTTGAGATTGAAAGATGAAAATTGTTATATAAGCGCTAAGTATAGAAAAGGAGTTATTGTATAAACTGGTCTGGAATTTTTCATCAAAATGGGTTTTAGTGGAAAATGCAGGCTTTGGCAAAAAAAAAAAAATCTATCTGGAGAATCTGAACAAAATATTTCATATCAGGTTGACCCAAATCAAAAAATTTCAGTCTGTCAAACCAAATCAAAACTTTAATTTTGGGTCAGTGTTCGTCTGTCCTGTGGCAGTGCATCAGGAGGTATAATTTGGGTGCCTCGTGCCCCATTCTCATAAGATGGGCTTCCTGGCTGGACTACATCTCTGATGATGCTACATTACAGCTTAAATTGATGTAAGTTATGTCACTCAGGGGTGTGAATTAGCCACCCCCCTGAGTGATATAACTTATGCTGACTTAAGCACTGCTGTGGACAGCACTATTTTGGCAGGAGAGTTTCTCCCGCCGACATAGCTACCACCACTCGCGGGGGGCTGGAGTAATTAAGCCAACAGGAGCTCTCTCCTATCAGCTTAGAGCAGCTACACTGCACCACTGTAAGCTCTCTAGTGTAGCCCTAGCCTCTAGATCTCTCTGTTGGTTGAATTGATACAGTGCATCATGGGAGATGTAGTCCAGCTGAGGCGCAGGGGAAACAGGCTCTTAAAAGCACAGGATGTTTTTTGTATTGAAGGCAAACAAACTCTCTGCACATGCAGTATATCACCTTATACCACTAACATTTTGTTTCTATCAAGCTGGAATGCTGAAGCAAATTGTCTAGCAATTCAGTCAGTTGGAAGGATTCACGCAACTCAATATTTTAAAAGCATCACCTAAAATATTATGCAGAGTGTGCAGCATAAGACCAAATTCTCAGTTACATCCATGCAATACCATTAGGATCTATTAGGTGGTACAGATATAGCTGAAGGGAGAACTAGCCCTCTAGTGTTCAGCTGGAAAAACTAAATGCAGGCCCCATTTCACTGTCATGATTCTTTGTGCACAGAAGTGCAGCATGTCTTGTTTTCCAGGATGGCAAGCATAAAAACAGGTATTAATTGCCACAAAAGTTGTTGTGAGATCAATTGGCACAAAAGCAAAACTGAGATCACTGATTCAAAAGAGTTCTTTGGTATATAGTTGATGTTAGGTCTCATCTGCATGATTATCTAGACCAGTGGTTCCCAAACTTGTTCCGCCGCTTGTGCAAGGAAAGCCCCTGGCGGGCCAGGCCGGTTTGTTTACCTGCCGTGTCCACAGGTTTGGCCAATCGCGGCTCCCAGTGGCCGCGGTTCACTGCGCCAGGCCAATGGGAGCTGCTGGAAGCAGCACGGGCCGAGGGACGTACTGGCCGCCGCTTCCAGCAGCTCCCATTGGCCTGGAGCAGCAAACCGCGGCCACTGGGAGCCACGATTGGCGGACCTGCGGACGGGGCAGGTAAACAAACCAGCCCGGCCCGCCAGGGGCTTTCCCTGCACAAGCGGCGGAACAAGTTTGGGAACCACTGATCTAGACATCTGTCTGTTTCTCAACCAATTCTCCACTCACTTCTTATCTGGGCAGCCTGCATAACTCTGGGATCAAATGGCATACTTTAGAACTGGCTGGGGTAGTAGCCTTATGTAAACATCTATCTATAAAGCATCTAGTCATCAAGATATCTGGTCTTTCACATTACATCTTTACTTTCATTTCTTTCCAGTGTGACTGTGTGATCTGGGAACATGTGACACTGGTTTCTCTTTTCATGGCTATTTCTCAATATTTTAATTGGCAATACCCCTTTTATGATTTCTGTATTAGACTTCTGTTACCCTTTTCATATTGGGAAGCATCACAATGCTAGTTTTTTACCCTTCATCTTACAGTACTTGTAGCACTTTATACTGTTTTTTGATGTATACCAGCCACATATCTGACAGTACATTTGGGTACTAGTTTATTCCCAGACTATAGATTATACAAGCGTCTATGTCTGTGTCTTATTTATGGTAAGAGCTCCAAAGCATCCAGTATATTTTACTGTTCATCTATGTTACTTGATTCTGGATCAATTCCATTGGTGAAACCTTTCCTGTTGTGACAGCCTTTATCAGTGTTTATGATTTAGTTGGGGTTAGTCCTGCTTTGAGCAGGGGGTTGGACTAGATGACCTCCTGAGGTCTCTTCCAACCCTAATATTCTATGATTCTATGATCAGCTTATTGTGTGAGAATCACAGAGGATTTACAGATTTGTTACTCGAGGGTGCTATAAGAGGCCTTTACTGACTTTAATAATGAGAAATAGTCTTCCAAAAATCTAGCTTTTCTCTTTGATCTGATACTTCTTCATTCCTTTGTTCCTCGAGTTCTGCTTCCCCATACATCAAGAAAGAAAGCTGTTTTCATTCCACCAGCATTATCTTCAACAGCTGTTCGGTTTATATAATAACACCTATTCAGTTCTTCCCTTTCTACATGTGCATTGTTGCAAATTAAGGGACTTAATTAACAAGGTGCTGAGCACCTCTTGCAAAGTGCTTAGCTACACTGTCTAGGAGTTGAATGTCAGCATCTCAGAGGTGGTACGCAGTACCTTATAGAATTGTGTCTTAGGACTGTAACATCTTACTAAAGCAAAAATATTACTTTATCTCTTATGATTTGCCTTTCAGAATATTGCATTTGATTTCAACACTTTATTAGATGACAGCTGTCACCTTAGTACATCAATTTTGTATATGTCGAGTAATGTTTTCTTTTCTTTTCTTTTGCTATTTGTTCTGAAAATGCTGCTGCATTCTTTTGAGAATATGTCAAATATTCCTAAATGAGTCAGCCTAGGAATCAGCAGTTGGTTCTTTTGCATAAAGCAAAATTGCTTGTAAAATATTTTCCTTTATGCTCATCTGACAAATACAGAACCCAGAACCCAGTGACAAACAATATTGGCCCAGTTCTTTGTATCCCAGAGGCACAATACCTTTCTCAGCACCCTGTGGAGCAGTGCTTCTTCAGACTGTCCCCCACTCTTATTTGACTTTAAAAGGATCGGTATAAGAATGCTGAAATATCCTGAATTCCTGATTTTTTTCCTGTACTGTTTACAGTCCTTATTCATGCTGCTGAGCATTTAGACATTGTCTACTTTTGGATTTTTACTACAGTGTAGCTGCATTGATGCAAAAACCAAGTGTAGATGCAATGCAGTGATAAAATCCATGACTTGTCTTGGTGCACCATTTCTACTCTAGGGCTTTGCACTGGTGCAGGTAAGCTGGTGTAGAAATATTAGTGTCTGAAAGCCCAATGTAGATAAGGCTTTATACAAATGTCAGTGGAAACTCCTTGTGTGAGTACATACTCATTATGCCGAGTAAAGGCTGTACAATCTTGTTATATACACCTCTACCCCAATATAACACAACCCGATATAACACAAATTCGGATATAACGCAGTAAAGCAGCGCTCTGGGGGGGCGGGGCTGCGCACTCCGGTGGATCAAAGCAAGTTCGATATAACACGGTTTCATCTATAACACGATAAGATTTTTTGGCTCCCGAGGACAGCGTTATATCGGGGTAGAGGTGTACCTATATAGCCCTCATCACCATAGCATCTGAGCACCTCATAATCATCAATGGATATTATCCTCACAACACCCCCATGAGATAGTGAAGTGTTATTGTCACTTTATAGTTGGGGAACTGAGGCACAGAGTAGATTAAGTGGGAGATTTTCAGGGGCAGATATGACAAGTGCTTAACTCCCAGGTAGTATCAATGGAAGTAAAGCATCTCACTACCATTTATGTCTTTGAAAATTTCCCAGTAAGTGACTTGTCCAAGGTCACACAGGAAATCTGTGACCGAAGCAGGAACAGAACCCAGCTTTCCTGAGTTCCAGTCCAGTGCATGATCCGCTAGACAATCCTTCTTATTCCAATTTGAGTAAGGCTGAAAAAAGTCAGTACTATTATGATATAAAGTAGTGCTTTAGTTTATAAAAAATAATATTAATTGCAAACTGTATAACATTACTGTTTAAACTAAATGTGTAAAAAATTAGATTTAGCCTAATAGATATTGATGGTGTAATAAACTGTTGAAAAGAGTTTCCTTTCCTTCATGATGAATGAAATCAAAAGCAATGAATGTAAATGAATACATTAATTCAAATTTTAGGGAAGTACAATATTCCACAGTATACGGTACTCTCTAATGCTTTTATTGGTAGTGGTGATCATAGTTTAACACCCAGGGCTCATAATAACAACTTTTCACATGGTGGGAATGTGGCACTAGGAAACACAGGAAGAGGAGGGGAAATGCAATAAAAGGCCCCTAGGAGTTTGAGCACTCTGATAGTTTGTTAAATGGTTCTATGCTAGAGGTCATTTGGCTTTCTTTTTAAGCTGTAACTTATGGAAAGATGATTTGTTGGTAAGAACACTTTTTATAAAGATCCCTTGATTGTACATTACAACATAAGTATGAACATATGAGAAGCAGTGACCTATGCAGTGAAAAGATGCCATGTTGTGAGCAATTGGTCTTGGATGAAGAAATTTGAAATCTGTTAGTGAACACAGTTGTTGGCAATAAGAGAGAGATTAAAGGAAACCAGCAATCTGCATTACTAAGTGTTTCCTACAACTTTGCATGGCTGTCTTAATTTCCACTACTTGTGTTTAGCTGCTGTTAGATAAAATTTAAAATTTCAGTTACTTAGGTATCTATTCAGTTGGCAGTTTTGAACTGCCAGTGTAGTAAGTGGGTTTGCATTGGGAGTGAGGTCAAAGCTGTTTGGTTACCTGAGTTATTCACTAGACATTATTTAGTATGTCACAAGTGTTTTGGAGCTGTTCTTTTAAACTCAGTTTGGATTTCCTTGACATTCCCTTAATATTATGGGCTGGGGTGAGAGACAATCGGAGAAGCTTGTGAAATTGCAGACAATTATTGAGGTACATAAAGAATGATTAGAGATACTCAGCCAACAGGCAAGCATGAAGCGATGACAGATGCCTTAGGAAGCTGAGAAAAAAGATGTCTTGATGTCAATGAGGGAGAGCCAGAGTGAATAAGAACGAGTATGGAGATGCCAATTCTGAATGCCTGTGGGGGGAAAGAGCTAAAAACGTTCCATTAGTGGCATAGAGAAAGCAGGGACATGGTGTGGAAGAAGCCTGGAAGAATTATGGAAGTTAATGACTTCCATCATGACTGAAGTGGTACAATAAAGAGCATGCAGGATTTAAAGTGCCTGATGAAGTACCATTGAATGAATGGGAGAGAACTGGCATTTGCATGACATCCCAGGGATCTTTTGGATGAAGCTGAATTGTTTCTAAACTTCATTTTGGAGCTGGAAACCATAATGGAATGGGTATGACTTGGTGAGATGGTGATACAAGACAAATGGAGATGATAATATAACCATTAATAACCTAAAGCAGAGTGGAGACTTTAGTAAACACAATCTAAATATACCTGAGACTAAGTAACTGTCCCCCTGAGCAAACTGGGTTCTGGGGGCTGCTCCAATGTCCACTGAAGTCAATGGAAAGACATCAGTGGGAATTGCATCAGGCTTTTGATAATATTCCACTTATGATTGGCCTTTGTGTGCATGCACAAGGGAGAGAAGAACAAGGAGCCTTATTTCCCAACAAATGCCTTAAACCAGGAACCACTCCAGTCCCTATGTTTTGTTCAGCACAGGAACTGCTTCCTGCCAGCAATCCCTGGGGTGCAAAGACTGGGTAGGGAGAATATGACCCTAGGCCCTTTGTGTCTGCAGAGGAAATAATATTCTGTACTATCTTGATGGGACATTCATCAGCCCTGTTTCCTCCGTGCTCTATGGAGATCTGGAAGGCATTGAGTTCTTCACATACTGGATGGTGTAAACCTGCACTACACCAAAATGAACCTGTGCTTTCAAAGCACAATTTGTCTTTCAGGAATTTATAAAAGCCATTTGAAACCAGCATAGCTGGGGGAGCTGAGTATTTATTGTAAATGTTTGGGGTTTCTTAGCACCTCAAAGGCAAAAATCAGCAAAGGAGGAAATAAGATAATTACAAAATACGATACAAAATGAAGCACTATAAAATGGGGAAAATAGTTTAATATCTATGTGTATGAGAGAGTGCTTAAATATACCATCTGACACTCGGAATGCACATCATTACCTTTGATTTCTTGATCAATAGGATGTGATACTAGAATAACTAGAGCATATCTTAATCAGTTCAGATTCAGAACTAATTAGTGTTGCCTTTGAGTTTTGAAAGGTAAACAGGGCAACCACCAGTAGGCTGCTAACAAAAATCTCTGAAATCATATGGAGTTGCCAAATAGACATAGAATTTTAAAGACAATGGAATAGATCCTTAGGTGGTATAAATCTACATGGATCCACTCATGTCATTGAAACTATGTTGATTTTCATCATCTGAGGTTCTGGCCTTATGTATGTGTGCACAGCACATTTATATTCAAAGTCAGAAAGCTTTTTAAGGAGACTGGGCCCAGTTTGTCTGATAGAACCCTGTTCAAGCCACTTAGTTTAAATTAATGTTTTCCTGGCCAAGACGTATTGTTAATGTATGTTCCATCATTATGCAGAATGAATTCTGTATCTGGTATACTCAGAAGAGAAGGGTAAAACTGAAAGCTGTAATGTCTTTTGCAAGACCTCATTGGCCATGTGGTCACAAAACCAGAACAAGGATTTCAATCCCATTCCCGCTTTAAACAGCTGAGTTAATTACTTGCCCAAAGCCACTGATGTTGTTAGAAGTGATATGGGAACTCAGGAAGAACTAGTTTGTCCTCTGTTCAGCACTCTGAACCACTGATTAGTCCAGAACACCATATCTTGAATGAAAATATATAGGAAGCAGTGTGGCATAGTGGACAGGGTGGATTGGGATTCAGGAGCCCGGGGTTCTGTTCCAGGTCTGCCACTTACCAGCTATGTGACCTTGGACATTGATCTGTTTCCACTCCCACACTTTTTCTTGCCTGTCTAGACTGTAAGTACTTTGTGTGTTTGTGGCAGGAACTCTCTCTCACACTGTGTGTTTGTATGGCACCTAGAACAGTGGGGCCCCAATCACAGTTGAGGTCCCTAAGAGCTATTGTAATTCAAATAATAAGCAGAAAAACCCCACATATATTTTATGATAATGAGCACAAACTGAATATTGTTTACGATCCCACTGACATTTTGTGGTACAATTTGGAGGAAGGAAGCATTTTGTTTAGCAAATTGTCATTCCCTAGCAAATCTAAAACTGAAGTCCCAAAACATATTTCATGCAATGTGGACATCATTAGGGGGGAAAAAATTACACACACACACACACTTTAGGGTTAAATACAAGGAAGTGTCTTTTTTTGGTTGGTGTTTTTCTTTCTTCAGCAGAATCCACTATACCGAGATTCAAGGAAGAAAATGCAGTTACCCTTGATACCAATGGTATCTGGAGGTAGTAATTATTCATTGATTTACTCTTTTACTCTTTATTTTGGTTATGTATGATTATTCTCAGTCACATGTACAAGTTGAGCTAATCAACAGATCATAGATGTCGAAAATATTTTCCTCCAGGACATATTGTCGAGGCTCTTAAAGGGTTTCCTCCCTTCATCTGTAGCACTGAGAAAGGCTCATCTGTTAGGATCAATTAGGGGTCTATCCTACCCAATTAATATGCTGATATTGCAAGAGGACAGGAATTGGTGGCTCACGAGCCTTTTTGTTTTACTTTTCCAAGAATAGAGGTGGTCACTGAAGCTGTGTGAAAAGTTGATTGCAAAACCCAGGGACTTCCTATTTTCCGATTTTGTAGCAAACCGAGATCACATTTGTTTCAAAATATTTGCTAAGTTTTGCAGATCCTCTTAGCAAACCTGGACCTGGCTCAAAGTGAAACTGAGACATTTTATAATTTGTGAGAAATTTATGATTTTGCTTGTGACTGGTGAAACTCGGTAGTTTTAACTGTTGATTTCTGTTTTGGGGTTCATTCATTTCAAAACAAAACATGGGGCTTGCAAACCAGCACAGATGGAAAGCAAAGAAAATGTCTAACTTTCCCCTGTAAAGTGACCCTAGATGTGTGCTGGCTTTATTGCAAGATGGTAAATATATTCTAATCAACAAAAATTCCCCATACAAATTTGGCTAAAGCAGAGTATTAACAATTCCATCCAAAAAATCTTTTCTCTATTGTTGCTGGTGCAGAGTGGTTCTCTAACAGTTGATGGTCAACCTTTTTTTTGGCTCAGATCCTTCATCTGCTAAAGCTGCTTTGCACGACGTTGTTGGTCTCACACATACCTGACTATAGTGGTCACTCAGATTCAGAGAGAGGACATTCTGTCTTGTTACGTCAGGCAACAAACAACAATCAATTATCAATCTCTGGCTCTGGGCTGGTTTGGCTTCGCCCACTAGGGGAAGTGTAGTGGTCCCTCAATCTCAGGCTTGGAGGGATGCCACTCTGCCTCACTACACTGACCAGAGGAGGATAACCACAGTACAGGGGAATCCTCTTTTACAATAAAGAGTATACTAACTCCTGCACAATTCTGCTCTCTGTGACAAGTGTGGAGTGAAGGTGGCTGGGGGGAAAAAGATTGTGTCCAGAGCTTCACTACAATCCTCAGCTACTATATCTGCTCTTTGGCAGCATTAGCAACTGGTGTAAGCCCTCACACTGTATTTACTTATGCTAAGGGAGTTACACAATGAACAGCTGGCCCAGGGGTATAGGAGAGCATGTGAATGCACATACCATAAGCTTACCCACTCGATAGAGAATGGACAGATTGGAGAAAAAGTGAAGAGACTGAGTTGTAAAGTTAATTACACATCTTGTTAGTTCCACAAATGTTGCCTGAATTTTATATATAATGTATAATTTCTTCTACACTACCAAAACCTTTTCTGAAGGGTAAAGTGCCGGTTGGGCTGAAATATGTTGTAATTGAATCTCTGCTCTGGAAACTCTCTTGACATTGAGGAACTAGCCTTCTATTTAGGGAAAGGTAATCAAGAAACTTGTGACTAAGTGGCTCCAGGGCTATCTGGACAATATATGATTTTATCACATATTTAAACTCGGTGTGGGTTTTTAATTCTTGTTATCTTTGTCAGTTGTTCCATATTAAGTAGAAGGCAGGGATCAGAAATTAGGATATTCAAAGCAGAACCCACCAACCACCTCTGTCAGTGCTGGTTTAGTTTTGGTGGCTTTCTTGGTATGGACATATTAGAATGGAAGACCAACAAATTCTGAAGCATGTTTACCAAGAAATGCTGCTACATGGCCAGCAATCACATGGATGACAAAAGCTTCAGTGGTACAATAAGATTGCCAATGTCAAGCATAACTGAATATGAACATAACAGCTAGACTACCTTAAAGGTATTGACAAGTCTGGGTGGTGGTGAATTTTCAGAGAGACTACATCCTTCTGGGTTTTGCCATGATGATGATGAGGAGGAGGATCTTGGTGTGGGGATGTGGCATGTTGTGGAATTAGTGTGCGTTATGGATATTGGGGCGAATGCCAGACAGATTTCCAATGTTATTTTCAACCAGCTGTTTTTGATATAATTGATTGCAAGTTGTTCCTCAGTCAACTGCATGATCTAACAAAAGTGAATGGGACTGATCACCTCAGTGATCTATATATTTCAGAGAGTGGTAATGAATAATACTCATCTAGTCCAATGACCATTGCATATGGTGTCCTACAAGGGTCTGTTTAGTCATCATACTGTTCAATATGTATATGAAGCCACCTCAAGAATAGGCGCCAAGGTCTATGCAGTGAGAATAACCAGGTCTTATATAGCCACCATGTCCAATCTGGGCAATTTTGTCTTGGCCAGAATTGCAGGATGGTAATGAGACATTTGGTTGAAACTCCTAATGGACAATATGTAGGTATTTTTATGATGCATGGAAAACATATTGAGGATTCTTTCTGTGCATTGGAGGCCCTAGAAATAACTAAACTTATTCCAAACAGATTAATAAAGTTTACAGTTTGGTGAGGATCCATTTTTGACGTGGAATTAAACATGAAAGTTCATATTTCAGCAATGGTCAAGAATGGCTGTTTTAATCACCAGAAATCACAGTCTTTTCTTCCCGCTGCATGCAACTTGTCAGAGAGTGATCATTGTCCTTGTGACTTCTAGGTTAGTTTGCAGTGTGAACTTTTGTTGGAGCTACGTTTCAAAAGTACTCTTAGATTATAGCTAATTCTCTTGAGAAGCTGAGACGAATGATCTCAGCCCTATGTTTTCTAAAATGTCTGTGTAGAGTGAAAAACTTGATGTGAAACTATGGAGCTGCTATGACACTTCCATAATAGAATTCACAAGCTGTCTTATCCACTAAGTTTTCAAAATCTGTATTGACTTCGAGTCCTTTCATAAGTCATTTTGGACTCTAGTAGACCGGGGTCTTTTTAAGCATATGTGTTGAATTTTTTTCTAAGTATTTAATCCTTGCATCACTCACTCTGAGTGGTACAATATGTAGCTTCTTTTAATACTTAATGAACAAAGTATTAACTTCCTGTTTTCACAAGCAAAGCAGAAAAGTAACCTGATCTGTTGTTTCTTTCCATGTCCTTGTAATTTACACTTCAGCTGCAGCATTGTTTATTGTGCTGAATTTCCTGACTGACTATTGTGACATCTTCCAATCTCATATTTGCTAGCATGGGCATTGTACCTTGTAATACAATGGGAAATGTTTTCTTTGCTTACAAAAGACGTTTCCATTAACACTGTCCATGTAGTTTGATTTCTTTTAAATATAATTGTAGTGACTATTCAGATAGATGAAACTGTGGACTGATGCAGCCCTGAAGTATGAGTAGTTCTATTTAAGTCAACGGGAGTTGAAGGTGCTTATATGGGGGCTCAATTTGATTCTTCATATGATGTCTTGCTATATGACATGGTTGTGTAGAGTGCCTTTACTTTTGTTGAAGAGTCTATTAATTGGAAAATGTGTAACTGGAAATTTGATTAATCAAAGTATTGTGCTGAAAAGCTTTTAGTTTCTAATGCTACATTTAAAATGTTGGGAAGTGCCTAATAGTCACCAAAGAAATACAAAATATAAATAAAAATTAACAATAGATATTGTCTATTAGTCAGCACTTTAAAAACAAGGTAAGTTACATTCCTCCCTGTTGAGCACACCCAGTTAGGTGTTGTATGTTTCCCATATGTGTCAATTATCAGCCTTCAGATCACATCACACAGACATTACTGCAATGTGAAACTGCAGCTTCAGTGATAAGGTGAAAGACTTTGGTGCTGATAGTACTAACACAATTACAGAACTGTTCAACAGAAGGAAATTAATGTTCTGCAAGATACAGGAGAAGCAATTAACATGGTTTTTCACTCTGTACTGAACATAACAGACATAATGGCATTGAAATGGCTGACTGCTTGTCAATATCTGTACAAGTCATCGTGAATAAGATACGTAGTTGATGAATTGTTATAGAAGAACAATGGAAGAGTTAAAGATATATATTTCTATATATAGATATATATTTAAAGTTTAGCACCAACTTGCATTATAGTACAATCTTTAGTTTCCATCCCTATGGCTTGCATTTTGCATTTTTGATAGGCATTTAATTCACATTCCTGTTGGAAGCAAAACATCCCACAATAATCATTGCGTTGTTGTGTTGTGTTTTGTTGTTTTATTTCCCATGGTTCTTGTGCCAAGCTCAAACATTGCATTTTACACAGCCGACTAACTTCAGCCATTTACTCAGTCACCCTGAAGGTAAAGAAAGAGAGTCTTCCTGCCAAAAGAGAAATAGAAAGTTAGTTAAAAAGAACTGATGAGATAGCAACTGTATTGAACAAAAAACAGACCAGGTGGGTAAACTTTAACAATCTGTCATCACATACACACATGGATACCATATGCATCAACCAAATAGCGAATATACAGCATGGAGAAAAAAAACGTATGGCCTTGTATTTCAAATGTGAGCTCTGGAGATAGACCTGGATCAAAACCCTGGATCCAAATACTCCTGATTTTGGGGCAAGTTTGGCTCTAGAACTAACAATCCTGACCTGATTTTCTTCTCAGTTGGACCACATTTAGGCCAGTGTAACACCACTAATCTCAGAAGTTACTCCTGATTTACACTGGTGATAACAGAATTAAGCCTAAAATCGATGGCCTGTGCATATTTAGTACAACTACCTACCTTGATGTGCTTTTAATGGTGAGATCTTGCTTCCGAGCATCATCTATATTGTATGGCATTAGTAACAATCTTTAGGTCTGAGGAAATAATGTGGTCACTGAAATGAATCCGTAAGTTAGCCAAATCACAAATATGAAGAATTTCTTGCAAAGAGTAATAGAACAGGACTGCATTGTCATGTTGGTATCTGGTTTCATTTAGTTCATGTGTCAGAAATTATTCAATACAGCTGCTCTCAACCTGTGGGTTGTGATCAATGTTCCCCCTCACTTTTCCCCCCTGTGTGAGGAATGAGAGGCTGACTGAATGCAGGTTTAATACTGAGCTCAGCTCCTTCATTCTCCATCACATACTCTTTGGATAAGTGGTTCTCAGCCTGCAGCCCATGAGCCACTTGCAGCCCTATCAGCACAGAACTGTGGCCCATGTGACATCCTCAGGGCCATACAAGTAATATATATTTTGTGCAGATGCGGTCCACATAACACGTAGAAATCTGCATATGCGGCCCACAATGGTAAATAGGTTGAGAACCAATACTTTGGATTCATTCTTCTGAGGCTTCTCATTCACTCTCTTCTAAATTCTATCCAGCCCATTCACCAAGTCACTCTCTGTTCATTCTGAATCCTTCTCCCAGTCTAACTTGCTCAACCATCTCCTCATTCACTATTTCTCCCCATGCCAGCTATTGGGAAGCCTCTACTAGAGGCAGTCGCTCTGTTGTTGTTGCTCAGCTTTCCCACTGAAATATGCATCAAATAGTAGTTTCTTCATTGTTTCAGGCTCACTGATTTGACTGGCTGTAGTGGTCCCTCGTTTTCAAGTGGGGAGGGTGGCCGCTCTGCCTCACTGTATGAGGCCACAGCACTCGGGCCGTGCTCGTGGGGCCGAGTCATCAGCAGTCTACTGTTCTGTGGCCGCCTAATAAAGGCAAACAAGAAGCAACAGTCCAAGGCTCTCGTCCTCCTTCGGATGGGCAGGGGGCACTGAGCAGTCTTTAGCCCACAGCCACTGGGCTGGGTTGGCAGCAATTAACAATCTAATGCTCCGGCTCTGTGGGCAGGACAGAGCAGGGAGCAGGCTTTAGCCTAAGCTTGTGGGCTAAGGCAGCAAACAAACAGTCAGTTTAGGCTTCAGCTAGGGATGAGCATGCACGCTGTCTAGGGGCTCCAGAAGGGGTGAGCAGCCACACAGTCATGGGGCTCCAAAAGGGGGGGCACCAACCGAGTCTAGCATCCTAGTTTGACAGACAGTAGGTTCACACTGGCCTCTTGGCCTATGGTGGGGAGTCGGCCACCCCACGGGTGGGGTGGCAGGGGAAGGGGAAGCGGACCCACCTGACTCCACCAAATCCCAGCCCAGGGCCCTAACAGCAGCAAAGTGGTCAGCCACTGGGTCAGCGAGGATCCAGCCACAAAACGCTGACCGTGAGTCAGTCAGCAGTGTAGCCGGACAGTCATTGGTCGCCCCTGGGCTACTTACTGCCTCCCCAGGGTTTGGAACCTTTGTAATCCACAGGTCCTCTGACTCCTCTGGGTACACAGCGGATGGTAGTCCTGGCAACTCCCCTTCTGGGTCAGTCTCTTCCGGGGGCAGGGTGCTGCAGAGCGTCAGTTCAACTCCAGGGTGCCGCAGCACAGTGGAGGCGTCCATCTCCTTCTCTGGCTCCCACGCAATGGAACTGCAGCACCCTCCCTTTATACTTCCTGTCCCTCCTTGGTACTTCCAGCGAGGGGGTGGGCCAGGTTCGGCTCCACCCACCCAGGGGAATGTAGCGGTCCCTCGCTCTCAAGTCAGGAGGGAGGCCGCTCTGCCTCATAACATAAGAACATAAGAAAGGCCATACCGGGTCAGACCAAAGGTCCATCTAGCCCAGTATCTGTCTACCGACAGTGGCCAATACCAGGTGCCCCAGAGGGAGTGAACCTAACAGGCAATGATCAAGTGATCTCTCTCCTGCCATCCATCTCCATCCTCTGACGAACAGAGGCTAGGGACACCATTCTTACCCATCCTGGCTAATAGCCATTTATGGACTTAGCCACCATGAATTTATCCAGTCCCCTTTTAAACATTGTTATAGTCCTAGCCTTCACAACCTCCTCAGGTAAGGAGTTCCACAAGTTGACTGTGCGCTGCGTGAAGAAGAACTTCCTTTTATTTGTTTTAAACCTGCTGCCTATTAATTTCATTTGGTGACCCCTAGTTCTTGTATTATGGGAATAAGTAAATAACTTTTCCTTATCCACTTTCTCAACATCACTCATGATTTTATATACCTCTATCATGTCCCCCCTTAGTCTTCTCTTTTCCAAGCCGAAGAGTCCCAGCCTCTCTAATCTCTCCTCGTATGGGACCCTCTCTAAACCCCTAATCATTTTAGTTGCCCTTTTCTGAACCTTTTCTAGTGCTAGAATATCCTTTTTGAGGTGAGGAGACCACATCTGTACACAGTATTCGAGATGTGGGCGTACCATGGATTTATATAAGGGCAATAATATATTCTCTGTCTTATTCTCTATCCCCTTTTTAATGATTCCTAACATCCTGTTTGCTTTTTTGACCGCCTCTGCACACTGCGTGGACATCTTTAGAGAACTATCCACAATGACGCCAAGATCTTTTTCCTGACTCGTTGTAGCTAAATTAGCCCCCATCATGTTGTATGTATAGTTGGGGTTATTTTTTCCAATGTGCATTACTTTACATTTATCCACATTAAATTTCATTTGCCATTTTGTTGCCCAATCACTTAGTTTTGTGAGATCTTTTTGAAGTTCTTCACAATCTGCTTTGGTCTTAACTATCTTGAGTAGTTTAGTATCATCTGCAAACTTTGCCACCTCACTGTTTACCCCTTTCTCCAGATCATTTATGAATAAATTGAATAGGATTGGTCCTAGGACTGACCCTTGGGGAACACCACTAGTTACCTCTCTCCATTCTGAGAATTTACCATTAATTCCTACCCTTTGTTCCCTGTCCTTTAACCAGTTCTCAATCCATGAAAGGACCTTCCCTTTTATCCCATGACAGCTTAATTTACGTAGGAGCCTTTGGTGAGGGACCTTGTCAAAGGCTTTCTGGAAATCTAAGTACACTATGTCCACCGGATCCCCCTTGTCCACATGTTTGTTGACCCCTTCAAAGAACTCTAATAGATTAGTAAGACACGATTTCCCTTTACAGAAACCATGTTGACTCTTGCTCAAGAGTTTATGTTTTTCTATGTGTCTGACAATTTTATTCTTTACTATTGTTTCAACTAATTTGCCCGGTACCGACGTTAGACTTACCGGTCTGTAATTGCCGGGATCACCCCTAGAGCCCTTTTTAAATATTGGCGTTACATTAGCTAACTTCCAGTCATTGGGTACCGAAGCCGATTTAAAGGACAGGTTACAAACCTTAGTTAATAGTTCCGCAACTTCACATTTGAGTTCTTTCAGAACTCTTGGGTGAATGCCATCTGGTCCCGGTGACTTGTTAATGTTGAGTTTATCAATTAATTCCAAAACCTCCTCTAGTGACACTTCAATCTGTGACAGTTCCTCAGATTTGTCACCTACAAAAGCCAGCTCAGGTTGGGGAATCTCCCTAACATCCTCAGCCGTGAAGACTGAAGCAAAGAATCCATTTAGTTTCTCCGCCATGACTTTATCATCTTTAAGCGCTCCTTTTGTATTTTGATCATCAAGGGGCCCCACTGGTTGTTTAGCAGGCTTCCTGCTTCTGATGTACTTAAAAAACATTTTGTTATTACCTTTGGAGTTTTTGGCTAGCCTCACTACACTTGCGCTTAGGCTGGTTCTCATCAGAATTTGTTGTCTTATCTCCCATGCTATTTATGAAGAAACTAACTTGGAATTCCCCACTGTAGTTATCAAGTGCAGATGCCAAAAGCAACTGCTAAAAACGGACAATCCATTAACACCAATATGATTAAAAAGCAAAGCTAAAAGCATATGGGGCATTATGGAGAACATTATCTTTTTGTTCCTTTGCAAACCCTGTTTTATTATTCTTCCCCTCATCTCCCCCCACCCTCCCTTGCTGTTTCTGGAACTTTACGTTTGGCGTGTTATTTTTTCCTCCCTGAAGATTGGCACGTTCTTTTCTAGGCCTTCTTGCTAGAGCTGGGTGGAATTTTTTGGCCAACACTCTTTTATGATGCAAAATGCAGATTCAGGTTGATCGCAACATTTTGCAAATGCATATTGAATTCATCAAATTGTTTTTGTTAAAAACAATCTAAAAAATTGAAATGTTTTGAAATGAAATGTTCTGATTTTTTATTAGAAACGTCTTTTCATTTCAAAATTTACTTAAATATTATTTTTAAAAATAAGCACTTTAAAAACCTCAAAAATGAAATAAAATATTTAGTTCAACTTGAAAAAAGCTTTTTTCTCCTTTTTTTTACTACAGCCAGTGAACTGAAAAATCAGTTCTTCACACAGCTATATTCCTCACTGCAGCTGCTTTGCTATAGGGCCAGTGGATATTTTCTCTGTAGATTCTTCCTAATGGAGTCTAATTTTTCTTTGCCCCTATGCTGATCTGGGGCTTTTCTTGTCCTCTCAGCCCTTCTCTCCTTTCTGTGGATTCCTCTTTTGGGGCCTTCTCCAGTGCTTGGGATGAAGAAAACAATTCCTCCTCTCTGAAGGTGGAATCCAGTCACTTCTAACATTGTGTTGTATTGTGGTGCATGCAAGAGCAAGGAGTGTATGTGGTTCCAACATAGGTAAGAGCTTTATTCCAAACAAGTGAATGAACACTATTTTCAGGTATAATGAGGCCATCTAAATTAACCCCTTATGTACCTACCTCTAAAGCAAGGCTGGCAAAGTAGGTGGCCCTATGTGTGATGTTTAATAAGCAAGCAGGAGTCAAGTTTTTCAGGAAAGATGGCTCAGTACTACTTCCTGTATGGGGACTTCATTATGATTCAATCTGTTCAGGTTTCTAGAAAATCAAATTAATTTTCCATTTCTCTAGTATGGAGGGGAAATACAGTATTTAGTTCCATGTGTTGGAATGGAGGGTACGTGACGTTACTCAGTGACAACTTTTCTGACAAATGAAGTACTGGCACTATTTTGCTGTCTTCTTCAAAGAATTCTAATAGGGTGAGACATGTTCAGTATCGTCAGTCTGGGGCATTAAAAAAGGTTGGTCAGTTCTATCATGAGATTGACTTAAAATCATTACAGAGTAGTCTGTGTGTGTGCAGGAGGGGGAGAGAGGAGCAATCTTTATTTCCCTTTTCTTTTTGAGCCTGCAGGGGACATTCAGGCTTTTCTCTGCAAGTATTAGGGCTAAAAACTTAATTTGTAAAATGAAAGCTGATATAAAAATACCTAGTGCTTATATTTCACTTTTCATCAGTAGATCTCAAAGCTCTTTAAAAAGGGAAGTAAGTATCATACTCCCCATTTTACAGATGGAGAAACTGAGGCACAGATAGGTGAAATGACTTGCCCAAGATAACCCAGCAGACCAGTGGCAGAAGCAGAAATAGAACCCAGATTTCCTTAGCTCCCGTTCAGTGCCCTATCCTATAGGCAATATTGACTCCATTGACTCCAGGTGCAGGGTCTTTAAGAAAATCACCAAATATCATGAGATTTACAATAAAATTGTGAGTTGGCGACACTAAGTACCACTTTCCTTTATAGAAGCCACTTTTGCTTCCATGCAGCTGTCTTTGATTTAGAGATGGATTGGAGTAAAACTTCTCCAAAGTTGCTGGTGTTTCAGGGCTGATATTTCAGTTTGCATCCTTCTTATAGAAGAAGGATTAGGTCATAAAGTTTGGATTGGATCCAATCTAACTTCCAGAAAGTTCAAAGGGGTCTAGATTAAGTGTCCCGATTTGGTTCCATCTGTAATCTAATTCTAGGCATAAGTGCACCTGTTGTGAAGATATTTATAAAGAAAGAGGACATCTGGATAGTGAACAAAGCAAAGTTTGAGTTTCACCAATTAGAGCACAATGCGGTGGTATTAATTCAGGAAAAATAAAGTGAGCTTTATGAGCAACTGGGCACAGAAAAATAGATTCTTAAAATGTATTCATCTGAAAAATACTTACAAACAGATTCAACATTTGTAGGGAAACTACACACACTTTTAAGATGACAACAAATTTGAATATGCTCATTAAAATTGTTTTGAACTCTTTTTTAATCTGTAGGGAAAATAGCTACTGAGGAAGCCACTTTTGCAGTTCTTCAGGATATCTGATCAAAATATTGTGCAGGTAGGGGAAGAAAAGAGGAAAAGGAACTGTTAATTTCTTTAAAAATTAGGTCCAAATTGTGCTCTCACTCATTCCACCATGAATAATTATTGTCTTTAGTGGAGTTACTCCAGATTTCCTCCAGGGTAACTACAAGCTGAATTTGGTTCATACTATTTATTTAAATATGCCTCATTTGAACAATCTTCTAACTAGTCAAATTAAGAAAGTTAAATTAGAATGTACTTGTTTCCCTTTCTAGGGCTAATAAACCCATAAAGCAGCTCTGAATTGGAGACAGGCAAGATGCTATCTAATGGTGCTTTCCTACTTGACCATAGTACACTACTGAGACAGTTATTCTGATCTGTTACATTGTTGTAAACCTAGAGTGACACAGGGGTAGTGAAGTAACACCTATGTAACTGAGATCAGATTCTCCCTACCCAAAGCAACTATATTTGGGCATGCAACTCTCAGTAACACCAGTGACTACCACCTAGCCTCAGGTACCACTTTGAAAATGTAAACCCTTTTCAGAATCAAGTTACAAACAGGGTGTAAGTAAAAACATTTCTCACAGCAGATTACATGTAGGTGCCAGATACCACAGTAGTTACACAGAATGAGAAATATTGTGGTGAATGTATCAAGAATACTGCAAATACAATGGTAAAGATAAATACCATGGTGTGGTAAACGTCTAGATTTAATGTTGCCCACTGTACTTGTAGTTACATTCCTATATTTACCCTGCAGTATCATGCTATTTTTAAAACAGAAGACACGGGGAATACAGAATCAACGTGAAGCAGCAAAAAGAGCAAGTATCAATGGTGCCTATTCTACGTCATTGTTCTATACACCACAATGTCAGTATTGTCGTTTCTCCTGTTGGCATATATATCAATAAGGTTGTTTTTAAATGTTTTGTCTCAAGTAGGATTTAAATGGTTTCCCATCCGTTCTTTCCAAATGCTTACACATCCAGGAGATGGAAGGAGATGGAACATCTTTAGTTATCGTCTACATAATTAAACCTCATGTAAAATGTCTTTTTGTATTTACAGAATGAGGGCTATGGATCCTTGCTATGGCATGCAGAGCAGTGATTCATGAAAAGAGGCTGAATTTTGCTGGCCTTTGCTAAACAAAATTATCCCATTCTTCACAATGTACACTCTTAGAGGGGGGAAAAAACCTAAGGGAATACTTGTTTGTAGATATACTGTGGGCTCATAACATCACTCACTTTATTAGACAGCTGACTCTGCATGGTGCATAAATAAATTCTGTGCAAGGCACAAAATCTTCCTTGTAATCATTTTAGATTAAAGTTCAAGGACTACACATAATGGATCAAATTAAATCTGTATAGAAACTGGTATTGGCATTTTGAGGAAGCATGCACTTTTTTGAGGCTTGGTGCTCAAAGACAAGTTCAATGTTTGCCTATCTAGGCTAATAGAAAAGTGATTGGGTTCAAAATGAGATGCAGTATACGGTGAAAGAATATCTGGATGTATGGCTGGAAGACTGATGTATGTTTGAATGTGAGTTATTCTTTCCATTTTAACCAGTCTCCATCAGAAACTTCACTGTTGACCACACACACTTCATCTGGAATAAAAATAACACGTTTCTTCTTTAAGTGATGCCCATGCAGGGCCGGCGCAACCCATTAGGCGACCTAGGCGGTCGCCTAGGGCGCTACTATTTGCGGGGCGCCGGCGCCCCAGTCGTCAGCGGAATTTTGGGGGCGGGACCTTCCGCCGCCGCTGTCGGGGGCGGGATCTTCCGCCGCCTAGGGCGCCGAAAAAGCTGGTGGCGCTCCTATGCCCATGTGCATGCCATTCTTGGTGTGTGGGCACCCAGAGCACGGCTGTCAGAAGCTTTTCCCCTGAGCAGTACCCATTGGGTGACCCAAGTGCCCTCTGCTGTTGCACACCACGGCATGCAGGTATAAAAGGCAGAGCTGCCTCTAGCCCCCCTCAGTTTCTTCTTACCTACCATGATGGTCACTGGAAAGCTTGTTCATTGCCAGAACAGTTTCTCTCAGCTCTTTATATAAGTTAGTTTAGTAGTTTATTACAGTTAGTAAGTTTTAGTTGTTTGGTTTAAAAGAATTGATTTTGTTGTTTTTTTCCCATTTTGGGATTCTGCTGCTAACACTGAGGCATGCCCTGGTCACTGAGTTTTAAGCCGTGTTCTTCTTGCTCAAAGCCTGTGCTGGTGAGCAACCCTCATAGTAGTTGTCTTAAGTGCCTGGGTGAAGCATATGTGAAACCAGGATTTGCCCAGAACTCAAGCCTAGAACAAAAAAGGAGAAGCAGGAGAGGCTGAAATTCCTGCTGATGGAGGCAGCACTTAGATCCCCATTTGAGCCGTCCTGGTCCAACTCTCTGCTGAGTGCTGCAACTTCAGTGAGAAGTGCATGCCTCCAACATTGTCGGAGTCCCCGCACCGATCTCCTTCACCCATGCCAAGGAAGAAATGAGGCTCTGACTAGGGGACTATCTCCACCTTCCACGTCTGGTAGGAGGGTGAGAAGGAGTCAAGTAGAGTGCATCTGAAATCTAAGCACTCCTCCTCCAAATCAGTGTCTCAGTTGGCTCTAGTACCAGAGAGGGCACCATTCTGCCTGGTGCCAGAAGTGGCACTGTCAACTTCATTGGCACAGCAGCAAGATAAAATCTCCATGCTGAGGATCCTGGAGGTGTTTGAAGCAGCAAGGAATTTGCTTGTCCTTTTGGTGCTAATGTCACCAGCAGTGCAGGGTTCAGATTCCTCGGCACTATTGCCCCACCTGGCATTAACACTAACAGTGGAACTTGTGGTACCACTCCAGCTGCCTTCTTCCCAGATGATCAGCCTGATGGTACTGACTAAGGGGATGCCAGCAATGATGGACCCAACACCAACTGGAGCAGTCCCTCCATAGTTGGAGGAAGGGGAATCTTCATTATCAGACTTGGAGGTGGGATCTTATATCTCAACCCCAGACCAGAATCAGCCGGTCCCTTTGCAGAGTCTCCTTCTCCACTTACCATCACAAACTCACAATGGGAACTGCCATTGGAATGTGGCCAGGAGATCACTGGAATCCAGACCCATATCACTGGCCTTTTTGGAACTTGTGGAGTTTTCCCCCAGCTTCTATATTTTCCCCTTGTCATGACTACTAAGTGCACTATTCTAGGTGGGGGGAATCTACACACCAAGCTGCCCTGTCTCCTGTGTCCAGTACTGGGCCCAGTGCCAAGCCTCAAGAAGAGGTTCTGGAAGCAAAGGAATAGCCTGTGGAAGAGTGTCAACCATTTCCAGTCTTGGCTTACTCCTTGTCCTCTTGGGATGAGGTGGTTTCTTCACAGGCAACTTCACTATCTCCTGCTGATTGTAAAGCTTATCAGGAATTGTTAAAGAGGATGGATTCAGACATAGGCATTCAGGTCAAGGAAGTCGGGGAGTGCTCACATCGCCCAATTTACATTTATTAATGGCAGGTCCCTCTACCATGGCACTACCAATTACTGAGGCAATATAAGAGCCTACAGAGACACTATGGCAGACCCCATTTTCATTGCCTCACATCTCAAAGCAAACAGAGAGAAAGTACTATGTGCCCTCCCAAGGCTTTGAATATCTTTACTCCCACCCACCTCCAAGGTTGTTAGTTGTTACATCAGTTAATGATAGATAGTGAGAGGGTATCAGGCTGCCACTCCCAAATCAAAAGACTAAAAGAGATTGGAGATTGGCAGAAAGATGTATTCAGTTGAGGAACTGCAACTTTGAATTGCCAACCATCAGGCTCTGCTGGAACAGTATGATTTTAAATTATGGGGGTCCAGGGAAAAATTCAAAGAACTGCTTCCTGAGAGCGCTAGGCAAGATTTCTCTTCTCTGATGAACAAGGGCAGACAAGTAGCAAGAACATCACTGCATGCTGTGCAGAATGTGGCAGACTCAGCAGTTAGAGCCATGACTTGTGGTTACAGTCTTCTGTTCTCCCCTATGAAGTCCAGAATACTATTCAGAACTATCCTTTTGAGTGTCCTTCTCTGTTCTCAGGCCAGATGGACAGTAAGCACCATGTGCTTAAGGACTCAAGAGCCACTTTAAAGTCCTTGGGTTTGTACATTCCTGCCCCAGTCAGAAAGCACCATTGACCTCAGCAGATGCACCATTTTTCTGCTCTACCTCTTTGTCAGGATCTGTCAATAAAGAAGTCAATGCATTATAGGCTCAGGCCTTCCCCTTCAGTTCCAGTTTTGGGACCTTCAAGACACCTGAGAAGTGCCAAACAGTCATTTTGATGGGCCTGTTGAGTACACCATACCAGTGTCTCTCTCTCCAGACACATATTCCCTCACCTTTACAAAGAGTCTGTCCCATTTCCTTGGTGCTGGGTCCCAAATTACTTTAGACTGAGGGCCCTGAGCACTCTGGTGTTGGGATAAACTCTACAGTTTGTTTCTACACCTTCCTCCCACTCTCTCTTTCCTTCCCTTTCAGGGACCACTCTTAAAGGGAGCGCCTCGTCCAAGAGGTACAATCTCTCTTCTCTTTACAGGAGGTCCCATGCTGTCTCAGAGAGAAAGGGTTTTATTTCCACTATTTCCAAAAGCAAAGGGGGGGTTCAGACCAATTTTAGACTTGCGTTAACTCAACACATTTTTAAAAAGGATAAAGTTTTGGATGGTCACCCTAGCTTCCACTATCCCTCTTTGGATCCTGGGGATTGGTATGCTGCCCTTGATATAAAATATGCCTACTTCCATGTGGTAATCAACCAAGCTCACAGGAAGTAGCTCAGATTTCTGGGTAAATCAAAATCAATACCAATTCAATATACTACCATTTAGCCTGCCAGCAACTTCCAGAGTTTTTACAAAAGTTGTGGCAGTAGTAGCTCCATTCCTCAGAAGATCAGGGGTTCAAGGTTACCTCTATCTGTACAACTGGCTTGTCAAGGGCTGATCCAAGAGGCAGGTACTCTGGATTAGGTATCCCTAATGTAGTCAACATTCAGTGCTTTGGGACTGCTAGTCAATGCAGAGAAGTCTCTCCTCTCCCTGGTCCAGAGAATAGAGTTTATTGGGGCTTTCTTGACTCAACTCAAGCTAGAGATTTTCTTCTGGACTTGAGGTTTCAGGCAATTCAATCAATTGGTAGATAGAAAAGCATACCCAGCACAAAAGTATGAAAGTGTTTGAGGCTCCTTGGACGTATGCCTCCTGCACTTATGTGGTTCAAGTTGCCAGACTGTGCCTCAGGGTTCTAAAGGGTTGGCATGCACCAGTTTACTCACCAAGCTGGCATCTTCTAGACTTGGTGGGGGTGCCGTCTTGTGTCCGTGACTCCCTAGAATGGTGGATAATGTATGTATAGGAGTTCCCTTAGCCCACACGCAACAGATGCTCATGTTAGTGATAGACGCATCTGCCTTTGGTTGCGGGGCCCATCTGGGTTCTCTACAGACTCAGGTCTAAGTCCTTGGAGGACTTAGTGTAAGGGGACTGTTGCCCCCTTACTAACATTCAGTGGGGGTGTTTTGGTTGCTAGCTCCCAGCACTAAAAGGGGAGGGATCGATGGCAAATCAGGACCCTGAGACTGATAGTCCCCAGGAACAATGGCAAGAGGCCAATGCTCCAGATTGACAGGGCGGGCCAGCAAATCAAGGAGACAGAAGGCCAGGGTGGGTCCCGTCCTCCGTGTGAGCAGGAATGTGCCTGAGTCAGACAGAGTGGGGCCGAGCTAAGGAGAAAGCAGGGGCCCAAGCTGAGCGGGAGAGCAGAGCTGGGCCAGATCCAGAGGGGCCAGAGCTGCAGCCAGAAAGCCCCAGGGAGAGCAGATCCTGTGCTGGGAGCAGAGTTGCAGCCAAAAAGCCAGAGCACAGCCCAGAGAGAGCAGACGTGCCCTGGGAGCAGAGCTGCAGCAACCAGAGCCAGAGGGGCCAGACAAGCAGCCCAGGAAGCAGCCTGCAGAGCAGACCTGTCCTGTCCTGGGAGCAGAGCTGTAGCAACCAGAGCCAGAGAGGCCAGAGAAGCAGCCCAGGGAGCTGAAGGCAGAGCAGCAGCAGCAGCCGTGCTGAGGCAGTGTGGAGCTGGAGCAGTCCAGAGCTGGGTGCGGTGAGCAGCTGGGCAGAGTGAGGGGGACCCTGGGCAGTGGGCCCAGCACAGGGAGACGCCTCAGCCAAGAGGCCCTGCAGGCCAGACTTGGAGGGGGATCGTAACCCTGACAGGGCGGGGGCGATGCTGGGGAGAAGGGTCCTGCCACCTACAGCCTGAGAGCATGTGGCCACCGCCAGGGCAAGTGTCCAACCTGCAGCGTCTGTGCAGCACAGCCAGGACCTGAGAAGGTGGCCTGGGACCTACAAGGAACAGACTGTGAACTGCCCTGATGTTCCAGAGACACTGTCTGTAAATGTTCCCTGCCACAGAGCGGGGTGATGTGTTTTCCTTTAACCTTTCCCATTTTTCCTTGTTCTTTTTTTAAATTAATTGTTAAGTAAACAACTTGTATTTGCTTTATATTGTCTGGAATAATCAGTGGGTCAGGGAGGTGCCCAGTGCAGAAAGGGTACCCCGGAGTGGGGACACCTTAGCCCCTGTCCTAGGTGACCACAGCAGGGTTGGGGGTTGAGCCCCCCCAGGAATCCTGGGCCCAGCCTTGTTGGGGCTACGAGAACTCTGCCAGACAGGAGAGTCCTCAAGGGCAGGGAGGCCTCTGGGTCAAGGAAGTGGGAGCGAGGACTCAGATCCTTTCGCTCGCCCACTTCACCGGGGTAGCACAGAAGCCAGGAAAGTTCCCCACAAGAGCGGGACCATTCCCCCGCTTACATTAGCTTTACACATCAGTGTCAGAGAACTGAAAGCAGTTTGACATGCCAAGTGTTTCTAGTGCAGATCAAGTTCTATCTCAACAAGCAGGGAGGACCCTGATTTTTTTCTACTCAGTCCAAACACAAGTCTGCTTTGGGAGCTCTCCATTGCCAACTTATATCTAGAAGCTTCTTGCCTACTGAGATTCCAAAATGATCTAGCAGCAGTACTGGGTTCACAATGCCACCAATGGTGCTGTGGCACCAGGCCCACACTCAGATGGGGCCCCAGTGACTGGACTGTGGCCCCACCCCCCACACTCTACCCTGGGGCCCTGCCCCCTCTTGGCCTCTTCCCCCCAAGGCCACACCCACCACTCGCTCCTCTCCAACCCCTTTCCCTGTGAGAGAGGTGGGAGGGTCCTCGGGGGGAAGATGCTGGGTGGGGCAGGGCATTGGGGCATAGTGTGAATGGGGCCTTAGTGGGAAGAGGGTGAGTGGGGGTGGTGTCCCGGGGTGGAGCAGGGTGCAGGGCCATGGTCTGGACTCTGGGGCACACAAAAGATTAATCTGTCCCTGTCTAGCAGACAACCTGAGCAAATCATTTACAAATTACCCAGAGTTGTCTTTTTTTCCAGATATGGATAGATACATCTGCCATAGATGGGGGTTTCCCCAAGTAGACCTATTTGTGACAAGGACCAACAGAAAGTATCCGCAGTTCTATTCCCGACGAGGTCACATCCCGAGTTCTCTGACAGATGTGTTTTAACTCCTATGGTCAGGCAGTCTCATCTATGCTTTTCCCCCAGTTCTTTTAATTCACAAAGTATTATTAAAGATAAGATGGGACTAGGCCAGAGTCATAATATTAGCCCCAGTGTGGGCCCATCAGCACTGGTTGTCCACATTCCTGGCACTGTCAGTGAAACCTTCAATCTCACTTCTGCTGTACTTGGACCTAATCTTGCAAGATCATGGTCGCCTACTCCACCCAAGCCTACAATCCCTTCACTTAACTGCATGGATGCTCCATGGCTAGATAATAGAGAGTGGTCTTGGTCAAAAGAAGTTCAAGAGACCCTGTTAAATAGTAGAAAGCTTTCTACAAGAGCTACTTACCTCTCAAAATGGAGATGTTTTTCCATCTGGTCTAGCCAGTATGGAGTATCACCAACCTGTTCTTCAATTCAGCATATTCTGGACTACTTGTTGCCCCTGAAACATTAAGGTTTGGCTGTTAGTTTAATCAAATATATCTGACAGCTATTTCAGTGTTCCATCCTAAAGTTGATAATCACTCTATTTTCTCTCACAAGTCCGTAAGGTTTTTGAAAGTCAAATTGTATTTTCAGGTGCAAGATCGCATTCCCCTATGGAATCTAAACTCAGTGTTGTTATAACTTAAGGGTTCTACATTTGAGCCTTTGGCTACTTACTTTCTGCTGCATCTATTAATGAAAGTAGCAATTTTAGGTGGCCATCACCTCAGCCAGAAGGGTAGGAATGCTGGGCCTGCCTATATGATATTATTTAAGGACAAGGTTTACCCCTCCAAGGTTTGTCCCAAAGACAAAGTGGTGTCCTCTTTCCATATTAACCAGTCAATTTATTTGCCTGCATTCTACCAGAAGCCACATTTGAGGAGAGAAGAAAAGTGTTTACGTACCCAGGGCATCAGAAGATCTCTGGCATTCTACATGGACAGAACCAGGCAATTCTGTAAATCCTCCCACCTGTTTGTAGTGGTGTCAGACAGAATAAAAGGACAATCAGTCTCCACCCAAAAAAAAATCATCCTGGATACCCTACACCAGGGGTCTCAAACACGCGGCCCGCGGGCCGCATGCGGCCCGCAGGGCTATTCCATGCGGCCCGCGAGCTCCTCCCGGCCCCCCCCGCCCTCCCCCAACGTTTACCTGGCCGACCAGCACTGGGGGCAGGGCAGGCTCCCTGCTTGCCTGCCTGCCCTGCCACCGCGCCGCACCAGGAAGCAGCTGGAACCTGGGGAAGGAGGGACGCAGGGGTGTGTGTGGCTGTTGCTTCAGGCACTGCCCCCAGCATCTCCCATTGGCCACAGTTCCCCATTCCCGGCCAATGGGAACTGCTGGGGGTGGTGCCTGAAGTAACAGCCACACACACCCCTGCGCCCCTCCTCCCCCAGGTTCCAGCCGATTCCTGGTGAGGCGCGGCGGCAGGGCAAGCAAGCAGGGAGCCTGCCCTGCCCCCGGTGCGGGTCGGGCTGGAGCCCGCCCCCCGCACTCCTCCTGCACCCCGACCTTCTGCCCTGAGTCCCCTGCCGCACCCCGACCCCCTGCCCTGAGCCCCCGCCACCCTGCCCTGAGCCCCCTGCTGCACCCTGCACCCCAACCCCCGCTGCACCCCTCCTGCACCCCAACCCCCTGACCTGAACCCCTGCCACACGCCACACCCCACACCCCTGCCCTGAGCCCCCTGCTGCACCCCTCCTGCACCTGACCCCCTGCCCTGAACCCCCGCCACACCCCACACCCTGACCCCCTGCTCTGAGCCCCCTGCCGCACCCTGCACCATGACCCCCTCCTGCACCCCTCACCCCAACTCACTGTCCTGAGCCCCCACCGCACCCCACACCCTTCCTGTGCCCCCTTGGGGCAGGGAGGGGGCAGAGTTGGGGTGGGGATTTCGGGGAAGGGGTTGGAATGGGGGCAGGGAAGGGGTGGGAAGAGGCGGGGCAGGGGTGGGGCCTCATGGAAGGGGTGGAGTGGGGGCGGGGCCGAGGGCGGCGGGGGGGAGGTGTCAGTAAATGCGGCCCTCGGCCCGATGTACTAGTCCTCATGTGGCCCTCGAGGTCATTTGAGTTTGAGACCCCTGGCCTACACTAGGGCCTGACTAATGTCATCCTGCCAAGCAGAGTCACAGCTCATTCAATGAGATGGCAATTGGCCTCAATGGCTTTTATGGCACGTGCTCCAACTATGAATATTTGTAGAGCAGCAGCCTGATCTTCAATCCACACATTTGCCTCCCATTATCCTGTTGCTCAGGATTCCAGAGTTGAGGCTAGAGTTGGACAAGTTGATCTTCAATCTTTATTTAAATAGACTTACCCCACCTCCTGTTTTCATGGCTTGTGAGTCACCAAGACTGGGATGCATGTGTACAAACAGTGATTAACCTGTTCTGTAACTGTTGTTCTTTGAAATGTGTTGCACATGTCCTTTCTACAACCTGCCCTTCTACATCAGAGTTCCGGAAAGAAGGAATTGAGGTGGGCTAGGGATGGCGCTGCCATTTATATCTGCATGCAGTGGCGAGCAGCAGCAGAGGGCGCGTGAGCCTCCCAACAGGTACTGTGAGGGAATAATTTTCTGACTGCTGTGCACTGGGTGTACAGACAACATAAGTGGAGTGGACATGTGCAAGACATCTTGAAGAACAACAGTTACTGAATAGGTTAGTAACTTTTTTTCCTACTAATGGGGTGAAATTCATCCCAGAGCACAGTGCACCATAAAAGTGCCACTTTCATGACAAGATCCTGGGTCCATTGAAAGTAAATGGTAGAGACTGCTTAAATACCTGTGTGGAATCACTGCACAGGACTGCATCTCACCAAAAATAAATGAATATATATAACCTATTAGCTAAAATAGGGTTATTAAGAGTAATTTGTGGCTTTTAATTACAATTTCAAAGTAGCATATGTATTAAGTCCATTCTGTTAGCCAAGTAGCACACTTTAACATATTGTTTTCTAAAAGACCACAAGGCTGAAAAGGCTCTGTTTATATTTGTAATACATTAAATATATTTGTGGCATATTATTACTTCTGTGACTTTCAATATTTTTGTTCAGGACCTAACCCTGCAAATTCTTATCACCATGAGTAATCCCATTGATTACTCACTATAGTAAGTATTACCTTTGGTAGTAAATGCTTGTATGACTGGACACTCATTTTTCATCAAGCACTTTTATGGACCCATGTAGTATGTTAGTAAAACACAGTGGGAAAGCTTTTATTCTGGGGCCCAATAATTAAACTGCATTTATTTCTTCCCCACACACACAAAAAAGAGAAATAATTCCTTTAAATGAATTCATGCTTTGTAAATTATCACAGCTGAAGGCAGTCATAATTTACACTCTATAGATAACACAGGTTGTAGACTCTTAATTAAATAATTAAAATTAATGTATTCAATAAAAAGGTAGATAATGACTATAGTAACTCCTGTAATACACTTTCCGTTAGAATCTTCCATTAGAATTTTAATGAGCCAAGTTGCTGTTTCAAAATACAAGGAGTCATATGATTTCTCACTGTGAAAACCATTTCAGTTTAATGGAAAGGCACAGAATATTGTGTTCAATGGTTTTCACAATGGGAAACCTGTGCTTGTTCACAAAAAGGCCCAACGTTTGTAGACAGATGGCATGATTCCTAAGGGACCACACTAAATGGGAGAGTGTTTTGGAAAATATTTTTTTCCTTTGCCAGTTTCCTGAAAAGGAGTTTATCTTAGATTCCTTTTGGTCTTTTAATTCTTAATCCATGGTAGAAAAAAGAGCAAATTACTGGATAAACTAAAGGAATTTTGCTCCAGACAAGCACAAATAGGATAAACCTTGATTTATAGTTTTGCTGAAACAATCATGGCAAATTGCAGACTTCTACAGATAATTGAAAAAAGCCATATATCTCTTTTGTGGAAATTTTCAAATCTAATGCATCTTTGCACCAGAAGCTTACTTACAGGTATTTTATCATTAAGTCAACAGGAGAGGAAGTTTGCAGCTGGGTAAAATAATTAACGTTAAATATAACGAATGCCAAATTTTGTGTCTATTTTTTTTAGCAACCCTGCTGTAAAAAATCTTAAACACATTTGGGTCATAATGGATTTCTCCTACGATGCTCCAACTACTCCATTACATTCTAGCATATTTATACCTTTCCAAATTATAGAAACATAACTTTCCTCCAATTGACATTAATCATTATATTGTATGTAACTCACATAATATGCATGTGCAATTTTCAGATTAATAACTTTTGCTGTCCATGCTATTTTCATGTTATATTTATTTTCTAATTGTTTTTTTCCCCCATTGATCATGCACTGATCATGCATGTTGACCAGGTCATGTACCTCTTACTCAATTAAGGGACTTTCCTGTTTTTCCTTAATTGCCTTTTGGCAGTAAATTCTGTATAACCGTTGTACTGACAACTTCCTCTTATCTATATAATATCCCCCAACTTAGATACATTCCTTGTTCAAAATATCACCTGTGCTCTACACAACAGCTATAAGCATTATTGAGCAAGTTTACATAGGGACAAGTCAGAAAAGCAACATCCACATCAAGTATTATCCCAGCCTGTCCAAACTTACTGACTGTACATGATCCATACTTCTGACATTTCCAACAACATATAACTACTGGCAGTGTGTTTCACCTCACTATCTATAACTAAGATTGAACAGAAATTCATCATTTTAACCAACTTATAACTAGAAATGGTAGAGTGGGAACCCTGTAAATATTAGAAGTGTTTGAAACGTTTGTAATATTACCTGAAGTTAGGTGAATCTCAAAGGTAGTGCTTTGTGTAAATGGAAAATATTTATGCACTGAATTTCACACGGAAATATTCACCATTTTATTTTGTGATACATTCTCCTGAGATTTAATTTTCCCATAACACTTTGGCATCATATGGTTATTTTAGTTTTACTTGCCATGATCCATCTCTGAGACCATTATTAATCCAAAGATTCCTGTTGGTTCATATAATCAGTGACATTGTTACCCATGAGTGCTCCTCTGTCAAATTAATAGTAATTGACAACCTATATGTGAAAGCTTCCCCCCTCCACCAGGTAACACAGGTACTGAGTCCTGCTTATCTTAAGAATGTAAGTAGTCCTATTGGAATAAATTTGACTACCCATGTGCTTAAAGTTAAGCAGGTATTTTGCTGGACCAGGGTCAGAATGCTCAGCAATTTGCAAGTTTGAGTCCATAATGTCTAGATACCTAAGTATAGGAATAGAAACTCCTTTTAACCCATCGCCTGAACTTCATTCTCAAGAACTTTGAAGGAACTAGATGGAAAATCATAAAAATATTGAATACATAGTCTTTTTTTAAAGCTACAGTCAAGATCCACATGGGCAGAGTCTTGTGCCCGGATGGAGCTCCATTGACTACAATTGGACTCCGTGTGAGGGTGGAAGATTTTGCCCTTGCAGATTCCATTGACTAAGTGGGACCTAATTGAAAGTCTCTAACATAAGAATTAACAACATTTAGAGAAACCTTTCTTTGTCACCCCTTCACGGGTATTGTAAACTGGTTATGCGATCAGAAAACACTCATCAGCTGTTCCCATGTCATTCACACTTTTCATAGTAGCAGTAATTGTATGTTTATTGACGTATAACCAGACTGCACAGGAATTAATATACTATACAGAGTAAATATGAAGATCAGTTTAGTTGTTCAGTAAATGGCTCAGTTTGTTGAAAGGAATGCTAAACGGTTGGCAAGAAATGAGATTTTAAATTGTATGATAATTGTTGATATCTGACAGATTGGTGAACATAAATAAACACTGGATATTACTTTGAAATTAAAGGCATATTGAAAATATAAATTAATATAAGTGCTGTGATATAATTTTTGCCTGATAGGGTCTGAGATATTGAGGCCTGATGATTTTTTAAGTATCTTTTATTTTCTGTAATTTAAATATTACTTGTACTTCAAATAATCTAAAAGAAATAATAGGATTACTTTTGATTGACTTAAATCAGTGTATTTATTTATTTTTCCTGAGTTTTGTATAGATTCATGGATCTTAAGGTCGGAGGGGACCATTAGGATTGAACTAGTCTGATGTCCTGCATAACAAAGATCATAGAACAGTGGTGGGCAACGTGCGACCCACGGGCCACACACAGACCATCAGAGTAATCCGCTGGCGGGCCACGAGACAGTTTGTTTACAATGACCACCCGCAAGCACGGCAGCCCGCAGCTCCCATTGGCCGGGAACGGCGAACCGCTGCCACTGGGAGCTGTGTGCGGCCGTGCCTGCAGACAGTCAATGTTAACAAACTGTCTGGTGGCCTGCCAGTGGACTACCCTGACGGGCTGCGTGTGGCCCGTGGGTCGCAGGTTGCCCACCACTGCCACAGAATCTCATCCAGTAATTTCGGTTTCAAGTCCATAACTTCCATTTGAAAGTTATCCAGTCTGATTTCCTGACTTCAAGTGATGGAGAATCCACCAAGTTGTTCCAATTGATAGTTAACCTCACTGTCAAAAATGGGTGCCTTTTTTCTAGACAGAATTTATCCAGCTACAGCATTCAACCACTGGATCTCCTTATGCCTTTTTGTACTAGATTGTCTGCTTTCAGAAATCTCATGATCAAGTCACCTATTAATCTTCTCTTGCATAAACTAAATAGATTGAGCTTCTTAAGTATCACTATAAGTCAGATTTTCCAGACCTTGAATCAATCTTGTGGCTTTTTTCTTAAAGGATCAACATACAAACCCTACTTTTCACGTTTTATGCAAGTTTCCATTCAATAAATTTCAAGGTGCTACGAGGTACATTATCATCCTGTGATGGGTTGGATCACAGAAACCCCCTTGGGAGCTGCCGCCCGATGTGCAAAGGCTACCTCTGTTCCTGTTTTCCCTGCCAGCTCAGTGGCATCAGCACCCTGTCTTGCTGAAGCCAGACACACCTGTCTGCTCCAACACAGACCCAGGGTCTGAATTACCTGCCCCAAAGCTGCAGGTTTACCTGAAAACAGCTCACAGAAGTGTGCTTGTCTTTAGCACTCAGCTGCCCAACTCCCAATGGGGTCTAAACCCAGATAAATCCGTTTTACCCTGTATAAAGCTTATACAGGGTAAACTCATAAATTGTTCGCCCTCTATAACACTGATACAGAGATATGCACAGTTGTTTGCTCCCCCAGGTATTAATACATACTCTGAGTTTAATTAATAAGTAGAAAGTGATTTTATTAAATACAGAAAGTAGGATTTAAATGATTCCAAGTAGTAACAGACAGAACAAAGTAAGTTACCCAGCAAAATAAAATAAAATGCACAAATCTATGTCTAATTGCACTAAATACAGATAAGATCCTCACCAGTTCCAAAATGTTCCCTTTTATAGGCTAATCTTCTTTTAGCCTGGGTCCAGCAGTTACTCACGCCCCTGTAGTTACTGTCCTTTGTTCCAGTTTCCTTCAAGTACCCTGGGGAGGTCGAGAGGCTCCTTCTTTAGCCAGCTGAAGACAAAATGGAGGGGTCGCCCACGGGTTTAAATAGACTTTCTCTTGTGGGTGGAGACCTCCTTCCTCACTCTCTGTAGAATCCAGTTACAAAATGGAGATTCGGAATCACATGGGCAGGTCACATGCCCATGATGACTCAGGACTTGCAGGTAGCAGCCATTACCCACATGCTACCTTGAACGTCCTCAGGTAGACTTCTTATGTGGATTGGAGTCTTCCAAGCTCTTTTGTCAAGTGCTCCCTGATTGAACACTTAATTTGCACATTCCTTTCCCAAGAAGTGATCAAATGTTCTAAGGCCACTTAGAAATCAAGCAATTATATAGCCAATGTTCATAACTTTGAACACACAAATGGTGCCTGCATACAACTAGGATGAACATAACCAGTAGATCATAACCTTTACATAGATATGTTACATGGCCTATGTAGCAAAACCCTATTCCAGTTATATCATACATACATTTATGAGGCCTCCTCCCCCCCCAATAAAGCCTTATGGGGTACGCTGTCACACATCCCTAGAAAGGGCATCAAGTAGTACAATTATTACAATTATTTTTATGTAGTACCTAAAAGTATGCTCACTACTTTACAGATATATCGAGAGAAGTCATTTCCCTAAGAAGTTCATGCTCTAAGGCCCCAATTACTTCAATTAGACTATTTCTGGGTGTCAAGTTAAGCATGTGCATGATTGTGTGCAGGATTAAGGACTAAATAGATAAGAGTTGAGACAAGCAAAGGAATCAACACAGGATTTTTTCTCACTTCCAAAATCCATATTATACTTCTGAAATGGGTTCTTCTAGCAGAATTGATGTCAACTTTTTATTTGAAAAATGAAGTATGTTTTGTTACAATGCACAGTTCTGCCTGAATTCTCTATGTGATAAGACTTCTCAGTTTTCTAACATGGAACAACAAGTGATTGTGTACAACAGACCTGGTTTTTACACTGAGAAAGCTGTATTAGAGAGTATCATGACTTGGCAAGATTCTCTTTGAAGGGATCACCCCAAATACACACACATGGATTCAGTTCAGTTCTGCACCACCTTCTTTTAGAGAACTGATTTTTGTGTGTCACTTTAAGATAGGTTTCACTCTATGTATTCAGCACATTCCTGCATGCACTCTTGAAAGATCCGAATGAGACACACACCAGGTTTTATGCATGAAAATTCAACTCCCTAATTATGAATTTCTATCACAGGCTTATTTGTGATTTATTATCTTACTGCCTCACAAGCAGTAATTATAATGTTATTTATTTGTACTGTGCATGATCTCTATTGAGCTGTTAAAATTGAATTACTTTCTTTTCCCATACATTTAGCTCTGATTTCAGTCTGACCATGTGTCAGACTCTTGGGCTCCTTTGCTCACCTGTGTTGCAATACAGTGGGGAATAAATATGTAGAAAAAGGACTGGAGAGACCACTGACAATTAAATGCTAGCTACAAGGAAAGTTCTCTCTCACACCTAGAGGACACCGATTTTGCGTCCTTTTGAACAGTGGTCAGTCTGAAATACATGCAGTTTGAAGGTAGAAAATTGCTGGTCAGAAACAGTTCAAACTCAGAGATTTGCTCCTTGATTCCATGCTACTTTCACCAAGTAAGGTCAGATTCTTCTCTTAATCACACCGAGTCAGGAATAATTCCCCTGATGTCAGTGGAGTTACTCAGGATGTGCATCACTGTAAAGAGATCAGGATCTAGGTGTGTATTAAACACTATTGACTTGTGAACAGGGCCGGTGCAACCCATTAGGCGACCTAGGCGGTCGCCTAGGGCGCTGCTATTTTGGGGGCGCCGGCGCCGCGGCCGCTCGTAGAATTTGGGGGGCGGGACCTTCTGCCGCCTAGGGCGCCGGCAAAGCTGGCGCCGCTACTGCTTGTGAAAGCAGAGTTATTCAATGCTACAAGCTTCCTATTCCTGCTTCTGAAACTGGAATAGTGTGTGACCTTGGACAATAAATGTTACATGCCTCTGTTTATCCATTCGCAAAATAATGACATACGCTGGGGTGCTGTGGGTTTATTTAATTAATATTTGTGAAGCACTCTGAGACCTTAATAACTTGAATTGTCATTTTGATTTTTCCATTTATCATTGCATTATTACCAAAACCATCTCTCCACTCCCCATGCCCATCTTTATACCCTGCTCCTATTCATATAACTATGGCCATCCTACAGAAACAGTACAAGGTACCATGAACAATTGCAGGGTTGGGGATGGGGATGGAAAAATCAGTGAGTGAGCTGTCACATAATTTCTGACCAGAATGAAACTGAATTACAGATTCATTCTCTATGCCCATGCACCATAGAGATAAAATAAAACAGCATGCATATGTCTGAATATAAATTGTTATACTCCGTGATTACACATCCAGTAAAATATTTTAAAATGGCTTGTTGTTCTATGAAACATAAGCAATAAGTAAAGCATTGTGCAATATGTCAACTATACTGAGAGTAAAATTAGGCTTGTTTTTCATATTTACATATTTGGAAATGACTTTAGTATTGCACATGCAACACAATCAACACATTTATATGACATGATGCAAATCATATTGCCATGTTATTGATGCTCTTTGTGAGGGATGCAATAAATATGACATTAACTATGCTTGAGTGTGTGCGTGTTTTTCCCTTTCTTAGTGCAAATCAGTGTTTTCATAAGAATATGCCATATTGGGACAGACTAATCATCCATCTAGCCCAGTATCCTGCCCGTGACAGTGGCCAGTACCACAGCTTCAGGTGGAGTGTACAGAACAGGGCAGTTTTGGAGAGATTCACCCCTATATTCCCCTCCTAGCTTCTGGCAGTCATAGGTTTACAGTTGCTCCAAACAGGAGGTTGCATCCCAGACCATTTTGGCTGATAAAGATTGATGGATCTATCCTCTGTACATTTATCTAGGTTTTTTTTTTAATCCAGTTATACTTTTGGTCATCACAATATCCCATGGCAATGAGTTCCACGGGTTAATTGTGCATTATGTGAAAAAATGTATTTCCTCTGCTTTGTATTAAACCTGCTGCCTATTAATTTCATCAGGTGACCTCTATTTTTTGTATTGTGGGAAAGAGTAAATAATACTTCTCTATTCAAGTTTTCCATACCATTCATGATTCTATAGACCTCTCTCATATCCTCCTATAATAATCTGTTTTCTAAGATGAACAGCTCTAATCTTTTCTCTGGTTATATGGAAGCCATTCCATATCCTTTATCATCTTTGTTGCTCTTCTCTGGACCTTTTCCAGTTCCACTATATCATTTTTGAGATGAGGTAATCAGAACTGCACAAAGTATTCAAGCTGTTGATGCACCATAGATTTATATAGTGGTATTATGTTATTTTCTGTCCCTTTCACAATAGTTCCCTATATTCTGTTAGCCTTTTTTACTTCTTCTGTGCATTGAACTGAAGTTTTCAGAGAACTATCCATGATGACCCCAAGATCTCTTTCTTGAGTGATAACAGCTTATTTAGGACACATCATTATGTATGTGTAGTTGGGATTATTTTTTCCAATGTGTTTTATTTGCTCTTATTAATGTTGAATTTCATCTGACATTCTGATGCCCATGTCATGCTGTCTGGAGTGATTCACGACTGTGATTGCCAACCTCAGGGCAGACTGTCAAAAAGTAGCGCAGATGACTCAGACTGTTCTATAATTAGATTTCACCGACTCGGTAACAAATATGAACTCCTGAACACTGTGTTGGTCTTACCATGGAGTCACAGACAGTCCCCTTGGGCACTCCAGTCTATCTTGCCACTCAGGCAAGCTGGACTCTGTGATAAATGGTCACTTACACCATTGATCACAAAATATTCAGGTTTCTCCCTGTCTCAAGAGACCAATCACTTACCCCAGGTCAATGTGTAACTTTGACCTCACACCAAAGACAACATTAGTAGCCAATCCTATAGTAAATTAACTAAGAATTTATTAACTATGAAAAAATAAATGAGAGAGTTATTTACGAGTATAGCAGGCAACATATATGCACAAATGAGTGCATGGTTCCAAAAGATTGCAGAGTTATAGTAATCTGTCCCCTGAATGTCTTTTAGGGCTAACCCAGGTTGGCCCTGGGAGTTTCTGCTTTTGTTTCCTAGCTCCAGCCCTGTGAGAGTTCAAACAGCATAAAGATGAAAAAAATTCTGTAAGCTATCTTTATTTCCCTTTTCCAGGATTCAAACTGATGGCATATTCTCTTCTGCACGTAGCCTGCTTAGGGGCAGTTAGCAAAGTCTTTGTATCATGAAGCTTTACAATGGCCAACTTAGTCTGGATAGTCCTCCTTGATGGGCAGGGGAAATCACTTCTTCAGTCTGAATTCACAGGGTCACAGCAGGCATTTTTACAATTATAAAGCAAAACATAGACATTACCTTATCGCATGGGATACAGACACTACAAGTAATATTAATGCAAGCAGCAACATAAAAGCATTTTATAGAGACTGAACAAATCTTTACAAGTTAACACCAACTTTGAACAATACTAACATACAGGTGTGATGGTCTGTTTTCTATGAAAATGAATTTGTTAGCGCTCAGCTGACGCCAACCACCTTAGCAAGAGCTGGTACCTGGTCAACTAGGATCACAGCCCAGTCAACCAGTTCTGGGAGTTCCCTCTGTAACTCTTAGCAGTGAGCTTTGGACTTAACTATCTTGAACAATTTTAACTCATCTGCAAACTTTGCCACTTCACTGTTCATTCCCTATTTCAGATCATTAAGTAATATGTTGAACAGAACAGATCCCAGTACAGATCCTTGGAAGACGCAACTATTTACCTTTCTCCATTGTGAAAACTGACCATTTATTCCTACCCTTTGTTTCCTGTCTTTTAACCAGTTACTGATCCATGTAACTCTTATCCCATATCTACTTAGTTTCCTTAAGAGCCCTTGGTGAGGGATCTTGTCAAAGACTTTCTGAAAATCCAAATATGCTATATTGACTGACTTATCCTTATTCACATGCTTGCTGACACTCTGAAAGAATTCTAATAAGTGGTTGAGGCATGATTTCCCTTTACAAAAAACATGTTAGTGTAACACTGACAGTGTCACAGGTCCAAGGACTCCCTCCCTCGGGGTCCCATGGGGAGGCAAATCAGCATTGTATGTTGTTAATGCAGTTGCAAGCATCGCAAGGCATTTCGGGGGAGGGTCAAAGGTGTGAGTGTGAAATGGAAGATTCCTTTGCAGGTTGCAAGAGGCCAAAAGGGGGAAGGCGGAAGAGAGCAGAGAACGGGTTAACTCAACACTTTAGCTAGCTCCGTGTGAAGATAAGATGCTGGCCCCGATCCAAGGTCATGGGCTCGACGAGAAATCTGCAGCTGCCCAGCCATGAGAAGAGGAGAACTAAGTTGAGCAGGGCTGCAGAGATAGCAGTGAGAACAGTGAGAGCAAATGAGATGGTGAAGGCCAACAGGGGGGAAAACAAAGTCTTTGACGCCGGTGTGTTTTGGGAAGCGGAAGAGGCTGCAGTGAGCCAGTTTGGACTGGTACAAAGAGCACCAGGAACAGAGGTCCCTAAAACAAAAACACCCCCGAAAGAAAGCAGGACTTAAAAACCCTCCCGAGAGCCAAAGCAAGTCGGAGATCACAGCGGACCCTGGACGACCCGTGCACGGGACAAGAATTCCCGTCCACCCCTCCCCCTCTTCTTCTTATGTTACACCCAGGCTTGGACAGCCTCGGGTTGTGCGGGTGTGAGTATGAAAGTGGGTTAGGGCCGGGGTACTAATGCTTTCTTGCTTCTTTGAGTGACATGGGAGCAGTCCCAACACTCACCGCTGTTATTTTATTATTTTATTAATAAAGCTTTAAAACTTAGACACTTGGTGTGCTCTGTCATCTCCTCCCCTAAAGATCCTGCGGCCTCAGCCTGATCACCTGACGCCTCGGGCAGATTGGTAACAGAAATCTGTCACAATAGACCCCGGTCCACGGAGGGCTGGATCGAACCTGGGACCTCTGGAGCTTAATGCATGAGCCTCTACTGCATGATCTAAAAGCCACATGGCCCTTAGCTAAACCTGTAGAGCAGACTCATTAATCTCTCTCTAAGTGGCCTCGGTGCCACTACATGGGACAGAGCACCACACCCAGGAGGTGTGTAGGTTACATTAGCTCTTCCCCAACAAATTGTGTTCATCTATGTGTCTGATAATTTTGTTCTTTACTATAGTTTCAACCAATTTGCCCAGCACTGAAGTTAGTTTAATCAGTCTGTAATTGCCAGGATCTAGAGCCCTTTTAAAAACTCGGCCTTACAGTAGTTACCCTTCCAGTCATTTGGTATAGAGGCCTGTTTACATATTACATATGAGCTTCTCTGCAATGGCCTTGTCTTCCTTCAGTGCTCCTTTAGCACTTTTGTCATGTAGTGGCTACACTGCCGGTTTGACAGGCTTCCTGCTTCCGATGTACTTGAGACCATTTTTATGGTTAGTTTTTGCATCTTTAGCAAATTGCTTCTCAATTTTTTTTCTTGGCCTGCCTTATTAAACTGTTACACGTAACCTGCCAGAGTTTGTGCTCCTTCTTATTATCCTCACAAGATTTTGACTTCCAAATTTGAAAGGATGCCTATTTTGTCTCTAATCTTTGTGATGGGGTGTTTACCCCACACCAACCCTGAAAGGGTTAAGGAAGCTCAGAAAGGGCCAATTGGTGTGATAGGCCCCACAGGAGGGGATTAGGCTGGAGAAGCAACGCCTGATTGGAGGATGAAGCTCATCTGAGCAGATATGGCTTGGGCTAGTATAAAGCCAGGAAGCTGGCAATAGAAAGGGTGGCATTGGGGAAATGTGTATCCCCCTTCTGTGCATTAGAGAAGGGAAGGAGGGAACCCAGGGAAAGAATAGGACCCTGGGATCCTGACCCTGAGGGAGAGGTGTATCCCAAAGAGAGAAGGGTGGAGAAGAAAGCCTGTGGGGGGTGAATATGAAGCAGCCCAGGAAATGAGCAGCAAGGTTGGAGACTGAACAGACATTGGCTGCATGTTGTACGGTCCCTGGGCTGGAATCCAGAGTAGTGGGCAGGCCTGGCTTCCCCTACCAGCCACTGACTGAGTGGCACTGCCTGGACATTGGATCCAGGAAGACTGTATCATGGAAGGGGAAACCACATAGTGACCAGTCCGGAGGGCTGAGTCATGAAGAGGGAGCTGCAGCTCCTGGAGGGGGGAGAGGCTGCAGTGTGTGTGAGAGAGGACAACAAGTCGAGATACCACAAGGGGAGGTGTTGGACCTGGAGGAGAGCTAATCTCCAGAGCAGCCAGGAGGAGGAACCCTGTGGCATTCCTCCATTACTCTGCTACTTAGCCACAATGGCATTCTTTTGCTTGTCTTATTGTCTTTTCTGATTTGGGATACACATATAGTCTCTGTTATGGTGTTTGTAAATATTCTCCTGGCTGCTTTCAGGCATTTAACCCTTATGACAGCTCCTTTTAATATCTATCTCATAGGTATCCTCTTTTTGTGTAGTTCTTCTTTTTAAAATTAAATGTTACCATTGTGGGGTTTTTTGGTATTATCCTCCCTACAAGGATGATAAATTTAATTATTGAGCAGTTCAGCTATCGTTACCTCTTGGACCAGATCCTGTGTTTCACTGAGGACTATCGAGAATTGCCTCTCCCCTTGCTGGCTCCAGGACAAGTTACTTCAAGAAAAAGTCATTATGGTGTCTTTATTGGTCTTTCAAAAACTGCCCCGCATGTGAGCCAGGTTCTGGAAAAGTCCTACCCCTTTGGGTGGAGTCAGAACTGAGAATGGGTATACTTCATGCATATCACAGGATCTAAAGTACTCAGGAGGGGGATGGGAACACCCATTGAGATGAATAGAGCAGTTCAGACCTCTCAGAACTATTGTTTCAGTCTATATTAATCTCCACAGGGTGTTGTCATTCCACTGAGAACATCACATTGAGCTGAATGGGCCACTTCACACCTTTCAGAGCATTCTATGGTGCAGATGTAGATGTAGAGGAGCCCATTCCTTACATTGTCCTTGTATCCTTTCAGTTTAAAAGATGATGCTTTTAAGTGCTCTAAAATTCAATGCTTTTATGGAATTTCTTGTTATTTGCTCTGCCTCATGAAAGTGCAGAATAGGGTTAATGACTCATGTTGGGGTCGTTTGATCCAGTGGTTCTGAAGAGAGAAGTTCTGAAAAATATAGGCATTTAAAAATAGGTGGAGTGGAGTTTTTGTGCAAAATTGACTAAAGGCAATTTTTAAGAATGCTGGGAACAGAATCTAGATCTCTTGGGTGAAACCTTGGCCCTATTGACGTCAATGGCAGTTTTGCCATTGGTTTCCATGGGCTTGTATTTTCACCTTTTGAGACCTAATTCTAGTGGTAGGCCTGGTCTACACTAAAAAGTTAGGTTACTGTGTGTTGAAGCAAGTGGAGCTTTCATAGTCAACGCCAAGAAGACCTAACTTGGAGGTAAATAATGTAGAAATAACAGTAGGCACCATCCATATCCAAGAGGAATGGGCATATCTTTTGAATTGGAGCAGATGGAAGAAGACATTTCTTGCCAGTATTTGCTTACATTTCTAGGAGTAGTAAAGAGTTCAGCAGGACTCTAGGATGACATATCCAAGGAAAAATGACTTGTAGAATGGGAAAACTATGTTCCATGAATCTCCATGAGTGTTCTCTCTCTCTCTAGTAGTACAAATTATATTTTAGTTGAACTAGACTGAGCCAGTTGCTTTGCATCCATATGCTTATTGCTTATTTTTCATTGTGACTTCTAGGTTGTCCATGTCTCCTTGGAATGAAGTATCCACCTAAGTTAATGCACATTTCAATAGTCTAATCTCAGTTACCCTAACTGCTATTGGTACATGGATATCTAAGCACATATGGAAATCTAAGGCCATGTCTACACTACAGACTTAGAAGACTTAAGTTTTGTTGATGATCATAAATTGCTTTAATAACATCAGTGCAGCACATCCAGACAACACTCCTTGTGTTGGCTGAGTGCATCCACAGTCTTTGCTCTTGCATCAACAGACAGAGCGTTGCATCGTGGGTAGCCATCCCACTGTGCAACTCACCACCATCTTTCATCCTCTGCTGCTGGGAGCTCTTGGAATGGATCACAATTCATCATGGGAATGTGCTCGCCGTCCCGTGATGCAGTTTATTCCGTTCCATCATTCCATGGGCTTCCTAATTCATTTTGTGCCATTTTTCAACAGCCCTTGTAAACTGTGTGCCCACCATCTCTGGCTGACAGGATGGATCCTGAACTGCTGATCATTCTTCTGATAAGTGTTATGAACACAACATGACTGGTCCTGCAGTATTTCATGAGCTGTGAAACAGAGAGTGAATCGGTGATGCCTGCCCTGCTGTTTGCCATGGGAACAAATAATTCAAGATTGCTGCTGGCATTCATGAATTAGCTTGCCACAGTGGACTGTCAGTACTGGGCTTAGGAACCCAGCACTGAGTGGCGGGATAGCATTGTGATCCATGTCTGGGATGATGGGCAGTGGCTGCAAAACTTTCAGATGCACAAAGCCACCTTCCTGGAACTGTGCGAGGAGTTCACCCTTGCACTGCGGCGCAAGGACACCAGACTGAGAGCTGCCCTCACTGTGGAAAAGTGGGTGGTGATCGCTGTATGGAAGTATGGAAGTTGGCAACTCCAGTCTGCTACTGGTCAGTCATGAATCAGTTTGGAGATGGAAACTCCATCCTGGGTGCTGTGGTGATACAAGTGTGCAAGGCCATTAATCGCTTCCTGCTACAAAGGACTGTTAATCTCAGTAATGTCCAGAAAATAATTGATGGCTTTAAGGCATTGGGATTCCCTAATTGCGGTGGGGTGGTAGATGGAACTCATATCCCAATTTTGGCCCCTGACCATTTTGCGATGGAATACATCAACCAAAAGGGATACTTCTTCATGGTTTTACAGGTGCTGGTGAATCACCAGGGCTGTTTCACTGATATCGATGTGGGCTGGTCAGGGAAGGTGCATGATGCACGCATCTTTCGGAACACTGGACTGTATAGAAATCTGAACACTGGGACTTTCTTTCCAGACCAGAAGATTCCAATGGGGGATGTGCAAATGCCCATAGTGATCCTTGGAGACCTCCCATACCCCCCTGGTCCTGGTGTAAGGCTGCATGAGCCACGGGAGCTTAGACAGCAGCAAGGAGCGCTTCAACAATAGGCTTAGCAGGTGCCAAATGACCGTTGAATGTGCCTTTGGCCAATTAAAAAGTCACTGGTGCTGTCTTTTTGGCCGGTTAGACCTCAAAAAGGAAAATATTCCAATGGTCATGGTGGCCTGCTGTACTCTCCATAATACATGCAAATCTAAGGAGGGAAAATTTTCCCTAGGGATGGGCACTGAGGCTGATCAGCTGACTGCTGATTTTGAGCAGCCAGATACAAGGACAATGAGAGGGGCACAGCGGGAGGCTCTTTGAATCAGGGAGGCTTTGAAGGAGCATTTTGACAATGATTCCCAGTAATGTGTCTGTATATGATGCATTTGGCCAGGCAATGTTTATTTGCTGACATAAATTACCCTTTTAGTGTCAATAACTCAACAAATATTTTCTTCAAGTATCTGACCAATTCTAATAACAATATTCATGAAGGAATCAAAGTTCACAGTTAATGTCAGTGTATTTTGAATGTCATTCTCTTCATTGTAGCACAGATATAAAATGAGGTCCTGTGTAGTTTCCAGGGGATGGACCATATCTGTTGTTTCAAACTAAAGCTGGTCCAAAATTTTCACCTGAAAATTGTTTCCACTAAGAAATATCTTTTTGTCAAAAATAGAAATGTTCATGGGGAAATATTTTTAAATTTTCCCTTGGAAACTTCTGAACAAACTAGAACTAACATTTTCAAATGAAGTTTTTGTTTTATTTTTGAAAACCTATTTTAAAAAAGATATCAGATTTGGTTTTCCCCTTACAGTTTTTAATGCAAAGGTTTGAATAATGACAAGGGGGTTATTTTCACCTTTTCCCCCCATTAAATTTCTTTAAACTTCCTCAACTTTTGAAAAGTTTTGGAGTGGCCAAAGATAACAATGAAACTCCGTAACATTGCCACATTGTAATTTTTGAAAAGTTTAAGTTTTCAGAAGTTATTGTGGCAGCATTACTATTGCCAATCTAACACATCCCAAACTGTAGAAGTTTTTAAAGTTATAGTAGAATGAAAAGGAAAATGGGGATGGTGGGCATGTGAGGAAATGGACATTAGCCACTTTAGTTTGCACATAATGAAGAAATTAAAATTCAATTTTTTTTAAAAAAATCACTAATTTAAAAAAGACAAAACCAAAAAATGTTTCCATAAAATGATAAACAAAATATTGACATCTTGAAATTTTTCATGGAATAGATTTTCCATTTTTCAACCAGCTCTATTTGGAATTAATCCATTTTCTGGAGCAATATTGCCAAAACTGCTTCAGCTACCATGTGTATGATCTGCAAAAAATATAACCAGCTTATTTGGATTTTTGCCCTTTTTATTTCTTTCTTTGCATAGCTCTCCACTGCTGTGAACATTAATATCATGCCTGATCCAATTCCAAATTTTAGCAAAGCATTAGTGGCAGAAGTTATAACCAATTAAAATGTATATTTCTTATTTTAGTTATATGACACTGTTGCCTGACTCAAACAGAGCCCTTACACATAGTCTCTGCCCTGAAGAACTTTCAGTCTAAAGAAACAAGAATCTACAAAAGGGTGGGAGAAAGAGAAACAACATGAATGGGAAACTGTGGTGCACAGAGATTAAAAGACTGATCCAAAGATTAACATAAATAGCCTTCACTTTAGTGACCTTTGAATCAGACCACAATTAACTTGCTCAAGGTCCCAGCTGTAGTCTGTGACAGAACCAGGAACTGAACCCAGATCTTCCAAATCCCAATCTAGCAGTTGTGCAAAATAACAACCCATGTTGGAGCTGAAATGCATCTGATGAAAATCATACACAATTAATATTTATATAATACCAACACAGCTATCATGAAAGCCCTTTACTCTTCTGCTCCTTTTTCTTCTATGGCTCATCAACTCTCCATCACTTTTCAAATCCAATTTTCAATTTTTTTTCTCTGTCCCGCCCCTTTTCCTATACCTGTTAATTTATCTCTTCCTTTAACTTTTTAAATTTTGTAGCCGAGCTATTTTATGACTATATTGTGGCTTTGCCAGAAGCCCTATATAATGGGATCATAATTCTTTCCTTTTCCAAGGGGTTATTCATTTGTTGCTGTTCCATGTCAGCAGCAAATTATTGCTCCCCAACACCCTCTGAGGTATCTTATGGGAGTGCTGGGGAAGTAGATCAAAGACTAGATGTCAGTGGCATTTGTTGTTCAGCACCTTTCCAGATTAAGCCCTTACATAGCCATTGCACAAGGCATGTTGGCCTATTTTTTATCTCTTTGCATATTTTAATGTCACACCACCATTATTGAAGAAGTAATGGCTCCTTGATGTAGGCCTGGTTTGACTCAAGTAATTTGCCTCATTTTTTACTGAGCATGACTGGGACAGTGAATGGAAGGCTAAATTGTCATGACAAGCAGTATGCTGGCATCAGGATGGCTAGGTAAAATTAGCAGGAACATCCTGGTGTTAGTAAATGAAGCTCAATGTAAGATAAATTAGCAGTCAGATTATCTATGGAAAGAGGATGCAGCACAGGAATTGGTTTCTACAAAATAACCATGCCAATCCCAGATATGTGATGCAATGTAATGTGTAAATATATAGAAAGAAAGAGGTTTTTTATAACTTTGGTTGTGTAAAGGCCCTATACCCACCCTCTATGCTCAACTCTGCGTAGATTTCCTGTATGCCAAATAAAGGATACGCGAATGACAACATCTAAAGTCAAACTGAGTTCTTGGGAAGCTGAGTGGAAGGAGGTCTGAGAAGGAATCCCAATAATTGGTACTTATCTACTTTTCATGGTTAAGTTACCTATGCAAGCAAAGTCTTTTTAAGGATCGCAATAGAGTTTTTTTGACCATACATTAACATTTTTTTTTAATGAGCTTTTTTCCACTTAACCCAATCCGATATTCAAAAAGCATATGGAAAAAAAGCATCAAAGGAGACTTGTATCTTTCATTCTTTAAACTGAAACATTTTTGACTTTGATAAAAGGAAATGAAAAGATAGGGCGAAAGGAATATATGGATAATTGAATTGCTCTTAAAAAGAAAATGGTAAGCCTAAAAGCCTGCTATGACTCTATTATACATTTTTTTTCATTGTAAAACCTTGTTAAGAGGTGCTAAGAAGGAAATAAAAAGCAGGGAAGATCTGTCGTCTCCTTTGAAGGAGGGAGTTAAAAATAAAAAAGCCAATTCTATGGTTTAGAAAGATCATATTTTATAACTACTACTAAAACATAGTCACTCATTCTATAGTGAAACTGGTGGAGACTCCCAGGATGATAATTGTGGACTAGACAATAAAGACATTTTAGCGTCTCTACCCTCTTTAAGCTGTTAATTCGATTTGCAAGTATTAAATTTCCAAAGCGTTCTTAAATGTTGCTGTTGCAAAATTGTGCTGTTGATTTCTCTTTGCCTTGTGTTCAGTCAGAAAATCGTTATAAATTGATGAAGTGTTAAGATTTTCATGATTCCTAGGGCTAAGAAGTGAGTACTTAGCAATTCAGTGCCTTTCCTTAGAGAAACTGATGTGATGGTGTTAAAGTAGCAATTTCAGTCAATTAGAGGTTTTTTTAAAAAAAGATTCACATTAACCTTCCTTGCAGAGCTACTACATCTTAAGGATTTCAGACCAGGAGGTTCCCAAGATACAAAGAACATGGTCTTGAACTGTTCTATAATTTTGCTCAAAGTGCATTTTCTTGCCAATTTTATTTGTAGACATAGGTAACTGAGTTCAGTGCCCTGGTGATTCCTTTAGCTTACTCTATAAATTATTGTTAAACACATGGTAACTCAATCATGAGAACTACAATCCATGAGGAGGGGGCTCATGTTGGGCTGAGTTTAGCATGAAAAAGGACCAGATTTTTTTAGCCTTTTTCTCTCAAATTATTCAGAAATAGAGGATCTGAAAGAATAGTGACTTCATCAACACCACACTCATAAATAGCTATAAAACAAGACTGCAAATACCCTGGCTGCCTCATAAAAACACCTGCAGCCAATTTCTGGTTCTAGGCTTGAAATCATAATTAGCTTTCTGAGAATCTTATCACTACTAAAGATGTTTTGCTTTTACAGTTATAACCTATTGGAATATAAACTCATATCTATTGATATTCAAGGAAAGCTAAAATGCCTATTTAAGACCATTTGTTTAATTTGTTTGGTTTGTGTGTTTGTTTGGTTTGGTTGTATTTATTTTGGTGGTAGGGAAACAGCTAACGGCTTCTCTGCATAGGGAATATTTAACCAGACTAGGTCAAGTTAATCCAGGTTGAAAATGCTTGCATACACAGGATGCAATTCATTGTAGCACACTGATTCCACATGTATTTCAAACTCTGGAGTCCTCTTTCAAAGGAAACTAACTGTGAATTAATTTAGTCTGGTCTATTGTTTGTGTGCATGCAATGCTGCTGTAATCTACTCTGGCACTATTCCGTTGGCTATCCCATACTGCTTTGATGGCGACTATTAGTGACTTGTGTGTCCTCGCCTGCTCTGGTGTCAAGTAGACTGGATGTCCCCTTCCCCATTTATCAGTTGGCACACAGTTAGATTTTGTCCATTTGCTCCTGGATTCCAGTTTATAACAACTGCTGTGATATTACTCCAGAAGCCTTACGGTCTGCCTCAAGGAGATGCACTGATATCCTGGATCTCATTGCCATCTGGGGAAAAGCATCAGTGCAGGAGGCTCTTGTAACCAGCCACTGCATTTAAAGACCTTACTGTGGACATTGCTAGGCAGATCTCTGAGAGAGGCCAACAATGCCATATAAAGAGCAAACAGCTTGGAAGGACCTATATTAAAATGAGGGATAATGGGGGGGAGAGAGGGGGGGAGAAATCTGATAGCACACATGTAGACTGTCTTTTTTTTTGAGGAGCTGGACAGGATTTGACATAACTATACAACCATTCAATCGAGGAAGCTTGTGGAGCCTGCTGCACACTTCCCTCTCTCACCTCCATCCCCATCCCCTAAGGATGACCATCAAGATTCATTGGAGGATGAGCATGAGGAGGCCAGTGAAGAGATTATCCCAGAAAACTAGGATCTCTTTGTCACTCAAAATGCTGATTCCTGCCCTGCAGAAATCCAACCTAGTTCTCAGGCAGCAATTCAGGCCAGGAGGAGGCTGATCCTATGGAGGGAACCTCAGCTGGTAAGTCTTTTCATCATTTTTTAAAACAATTTAAGTTTTTAAATTTATTATAATCCTGCTATACTGCCATACTAGCTTCTGTTCTGAGTGGCCCATGGCCATAGCCGTGCTGGACAGATTTTACCTAGAAGGCTTTCCGAGTCTCAAGTCCCTCCCTCCAACTGTCCCACACTGTCCATTCAGCCCCATACATCATTCCAAAATGGAAGCTACTTCAGTTGGTCAGTCAGCCTCCGTCTCATACTAAAGCTCTGACTGCTGACCATTTTAAGGCTAACTCTGCAGGAGGCATGTGCCCATGTACTTATTCTTCTTTCCCCTTCCCTCCACTGTCCTTCCCAGTGAACACTGCCACCCTCCAATTCCTGCCCCCACCCCTCCAGCAGCCCCATTCACCATCTCATAATGGCAGCCAGCAGCATGGTGCAGCTACAGCTTTTGCTACGCCTGTTGTATCCTTGGGGACAGCAGTTTTAGGAAGAAATCACTTGAGAAACAGAGAGCTGTAGACCTTGAAAAGCAGCCATTTATTGCCACACACTGAACTAACCAACAACCACCAAAGTCAGATGGGCTATCCCCTAATAATCTAACTCAGTTGCCATAGCAACAACAAGATGCTATTACTACAACAGCCAAATACACAACATATTCCTCCCTCCTCAATGAGAACATCCCCTAAATAAAACAAACACTAAACTAGAGAAGGAGGGTATACTGCCTCCGTTCCCAGCTAACCCCCGGGGATTATTTTGCTCCATAACCGTGGGCTCGCCCAAGTTAAAGATCCAGCCATTGAGGAGGTCTTCTGTCTCTAGGTTGATGGACTTCTGGTGTTGGTGCACCCAAAAGTATTTTGGGCTCAGGCATGACAATGGGCTCAGGGTTCATAGTGCGAACAGGTGAGGATGTGGTATCAGCTCATTCAGGGAAGGGGTGTATCTCTGCCGCAGGCAGGAATGGAGGGGGAAAGTCAGGAACAGGTGACTCTTGATTCGGTGTCTCGCTGGAAGTAGTGAAGTCAGGCAACTCAACTGAAGATGTGTCCTGGGGACTAGTATGACCTGGCAACAGCTGATCTACATGTCGCTGCCAGGTGAGATCCTTGGCAGTCCGTACAATGTAGGAAACAGGTCCTTTTTGGGCAGTGACAGTGGCAGGCACACATTTAGCTCCAGAAGCATAATTCCAAGCCAAAACCAGCTGTCCCAGGCTAAAGGTTCAGTCTTTTGCTCTGGGTGCACACCTAATGACTTGATCTTGCTGCTGACATTGCACAATTTGTAGGGGTTCAGAAGATTTCAGCAGATCAAAACAAGTGTGCAGCTGTTGTCCCATCATTAGAAAGGCTGGGGATGCCTTGGTCGTCACATGAGGTGTGTTTCTGTAGGATAGTAAGAAGGTATCCAGACACTTTTAAATGGATAATTGTCCCCTTGTCGATTTCAAAGCTTGTTTCATTGTCTGCACAAATCTTTCAGCTAATCCATTGGTGGATGGATGATATGGTGCTGAAGTGATGTTGTGTATCCCATTTGCCTTCATAAAATTTCCAAACTCCTGAAAGACCGTTGTCGCTCACAAGTTGTTCTGGCAGACTGAAACGACAAAAGAGTCCCTGTAGTTTTTGGATAGTACTCTCTGCAGTGGTGGACTCCATTATAGAGACTTCTGGCCATTTAGAATGGGCATCTACTACCACAAAGAACATGCTTCCTTCTAGTGGGCAAGTGAAGTCAACGTGAATACTCTGCCATGGGTTTTCAGGCCAGTCCCATGGATGTAGGGGTGCCCACTGGGGTGCATTCCTCACACCCTGACATGACATACACGCTCTTGCCTTCTCTTCAATAGCACTGTCCAATCCTGGCCACCAAAACTAGTTTAGTGCAATTTCCTTCATGCACACTATTCCACAGTGACCAGAATGTAGCTGGTCTAACATCTGTGATCTCAGTGGTGGTGGGATAATGACACATCTTCCCCACAACAAACAACTAGAATGAACCGATAACTCCGTTCTCCTGGATATGTAGGTAACAAGGTCGGGTGAGACCGGAGGGGTTCGTTGAGATGTTCCATGCATCACCAGGTCCATAACTTGGGACAACACTGGGTCAACGCGAGTTGCCTTCTTTACCTGAGTAGTGGTGATGGGTGTGTTCTCTACCAGTTCAAAGTAAAAGATTTCCTTCTGGGCAATATCTTGACGTTTGACTGGCAAAGGCAGCCTTGAGAGACCATCTGCATTGCCATGCAGAGTGGATTTCCGATACTGGATTTCATATGTGTGTGCGGAAAGCAACAAAGTCCATCATTGCATACAACTAGCAGCTAATGGGGCAATGCCTGTGGGTGGTCCAAAAACTGAAATCAGAGTTCAATGGTCTGTGAGAAGTGTAAACTTCCATCCAAACAGGTAGTGATGAAACTTCTAAAGTCCAAAAACGATTCCCAATGCTTCACGTTTGATTTGGGCATAGTTAGTTTCTACTTTGCTTAGGGTGCATGAAGCAAAATCAATAGGTCCCTCTTCTCCTGAAAGCATAATGTGTGACACGACCGCTCCCACTCTATAAGGGGAGGCATTGCAGGCCAACTGTAGAGGTAAGGATGGATCAAAGTGCATCAGAACTCTCAAATTTAGCAATGCACCCTTAGCTTTGTTAAATGCAACATCACAGACTTCAGTCCACTTCCAGGCCTTGTTCTGCCCCAGGAGTTCGTAAAGTGGTTTTAAAAGTGTGGCTAACTGCGAGATGAACTTCCCATAATAGTTCAATAGTCCTAGAAATGAGCGAAGCTGGCTAACATTTCGAGGTGGGGGAGCCTCCACAATAGCCTGAACTTTTTCAGGGGCTTTACGAAGACCCGTAGCATCAATTATGTGTCCCAAATATTCAACAGAGGGCTGTAAGAATTCACACTTGTCTTTGAGGACTCGTAGGCCATACTCTTCCAGTCTTTGTAGGGTAGCCTCTAAATTCTTTAGGTGATCCTCCTCATTCCTTCCAATGACCTGAATGTCATCCAGATAGCACTGGACTCCTGGCAAGCCACACAAGATCTGGTCCATAGCCCTCTGGAACAAGGTGGGAGCAGACGTTATTCCGAAGGGTAGGCGACAGTATCAATAAAGCCCTTTATATGTCACAATTGTCAACAGCTCTTGGGACTTTTCATCAACGTACATCTGTAAATACGCTTGACTCAGATCAATCTTACTGAACTTTTGTCCCCCAGCCAGGCCCTCAAAGAGGTCATCAATGCGGGGAAGCGGGTATTGCTCTTCACACAACACCGGGTTGACCATTACTTTAAAATCTCCGCAAATCCAGAGGGAGCCATCTTTCTTCACTATAGGAACAATTGGAGTTGCCCATGGGCTAAAGGTAACTGGTATTAGGACTCCATTTGTGACCAGGTGCTCCAGGTCTGCTTCAACCTTTCAGATATTTTGGTTGACTGTCAGGTTTAATGTTCAATGTCACGGTGATTCCCTTCATACTTCCCAGATCCTTTCTAAAAACAGCAGCATGTTTCCTTAGTACAGCGGTCAGACCGGTTTCATCTTTAGTCATTCGGTGCACTTTTGCCCAGTTCACCTGAATCTTCCTCAGACAAAACCTACCCATTAAGGCTGGGTAATTGCCTTTCACCACAAACAATGACAATTTAGTAGCCTGTCCATTGAGCTCCACCTTAACATCAGTAATGCCCAACATGGGCACAGCTTCTCCCGTGTACGTCTTCAGAACAGTTTTCATTGCCTTAAGCGGAAGATGCGGTAGCTTTTCTTTATACACAGTCTCTGAGACCAGTGAGATGCCTGCACCAGTGTCCAGCTCCATGCGTACAAGTTTGCCATCCAACAACGGGATTACCCAGTATTCATGTGAGCCCACTGCCAAAGACAAAACGTGGAGTGGCACTTCTTCTTCTGACAAGGTGTCACCTTGATCATCCTGGGTCTGTTCTAGGGTATGCAGAGTTTCCTTTTTGGTCGGCCAGACCACAGGCCTCTTTTTCTTTTGTTTACAGGCACACTCAATGTGTCCCTTTTTGCCACAGTGTCGACACACCAGGTCCTTACACCAGCATTCTGATGCATGGTGACCCGTCTTACCACAGCGGTAACATTCTTGACTCCCCACAGACACTGGATGCCCTTAAAGCTACAAAGAGTACAGCTCCCCACTGAGGTAAAAATGCCCTCTAACATGCATACTTACAGACTGGTAACAGTGACTCTTCAGTCAATCATTGCAGAAGCCTGTCTATTTCTCTGCACTGGCTGCAGGGGAGATAAAGCAAAATCTAAGGCTCAGAAATTGCTCAATTTTTGTTCAGCCATTATCAAAAATAGTTGCACAGCCTTCCCTACCGGTATAGTTTGTCTCCTTTCCACTTCTGCAGTACTTCTGGTGGGGACCATCTTGGTGAATAACTTCATAACGTATCTCGCTGGTCCACTCTTTGCCTTTTTGAACAAGGCCATTCTCTGCTGCCTCATTACCCACCTCAATGTAACATCGTCCAGAGTCAGGACAGCCTAAAGGGACTGTAGAGGGGATTACTATAGAGCTCGCCCCTATATTCACCCTGCAAACCCCTTCAACACCATATAAGCACCTCTAAGGCAGAGCAAAACACCAAAGACAGACTAGGAACTTATTTCCCAACACCTACCCCACCCCCAAGCTTCCAACATACAACTACCAAGCCAAGCAGTCTATACTGTATGGACAGAAATCCCAATGTACACACTGCTTACCATCTCGTAGGTCCTCCAAGACTTGGAAAGAGCTCAGGGAGCTAAAGCCAGAAATAAAAAATGCTGCCACATCCTCCTGAGATTAATACCCACACCACTACAGCACCTGCATTGGCCAGAGCCTCAAGGATGGGGCATTTATCAACAGCTGAGCGGCTGGTAAACCTGACACATGGAATCTGACAAGGAGCTTTCCAGGGAGATCATTGCAGTGGTCAATGACACGTGGCACTTGCCAGGCATTACCATGGCCAAAGACAGAATTTTAAAAAAGCAACTCCAGCAATGCAAAGCCAGAATGCCCTGCTGCAGCCAGATGTTGCAGTTAGGGCAGTTAGGGCAGCAGGCAATGCAGTACCATAAAACAACACTCTGAACAATACAGGCTACTGCAAACTACAAATTCTCCTCCCCTCTATACCCCTGTAGCAGTGCTCCCAGAGGCCATTCTGCTCACAGACCCCAGCTCAGATTATTGAGAATAGTGGTACCTGGGAGTGGGTCCCCAGCTCTTTTGAACCCTCTATCTCCCCTGGTAACATCATCTCAGCGCTCAATACCTGAAGTCTCACAAACTAGGAGAAGCAGAGCCGAGACATGTATTTAGATGTGACTTTAAGTTCTGTCCCCTTGTCTTGTGCACTGTAGTGCAATGCACTCTGCTGTTTTGTTTCACTGCTGCTTTAATGAAAGAGTTTTTAATGTATTGTTTCTTAATTAAAATCTGTTTTTTCAGTTGAAGGTTCATTTATGTTTGTTACAAAATATTGTTTAATAATAAAAACTTTTAAAGTTTCCTTCATAAGTAATTGAGACTCCATCTTTAAGAGAAAATATGTTTGTACTAATTCATAAGGTAATTCATACTTCATAACCAAACATTTAGGCAAACACACAATGTATGATAGAAATTGCCTCAATGTTGAGGCATTCCACTGCCCATATATAATGCTGAACTGCATAAAAAGCTTCCAGCTCTGCCCTCTACAGGTTAGCAGCTCAATGTGCATCTGCATAGTTACAAGCCTGAGACTCAAAATAAGAGCAATGGGCATCCCTGACAATATTCATGGGGGGCAGGTGGAGCCCCCCTTCTAGGAGGCTAGCTCCCGGTTCTGCCGCTTCCACCCCCACGCCCCCCAAAGCTGGAGCCCTGAGTCCCCCCCTCCCCTCGGCCGGAGGAGCCAGAGGCCAGCTGGAGCCCATCCCCTAACCCCCCACTGCACCGTACCTCGCCAGACCCCAAGCTGCCCTGCAGGAAAACCTCTTGTCTCTTCTCTTCCGGAAGAAGAACCTGAACTTTTGATATGCGCCATGCAGGTTACAGGGTGGCTGAGGAGGCAGTATGAATTACTCAGTTTCCTGGGTTCACCAGTAATCTCCCTAGAATTTAGTAATCTCCCTGATGAACCCAGGAAGCTGAATAGCAGATACCACCTCCTCCGCCACCCCGGAACCTACATGGGGCATAATAATAAGCAAAAACTTCCCCCGCCAAACCCAGAAATGGCCTATTATAACCGCAGTCCATGACAATATTGCCCCAGATGTTTTCACTTTGTATTGGACGCCTTCCTGGCTGCTTTCAAAATACTGAGTCAGTCTCTGCACCTGAGTTTCCCACCCATCACTAAGACTATCTCCCTTACTTTCAAAAATAGTGTGTAAAAGTACAACATGTTGCTATGATTTTTGGGATGTCTTTTGCTGCTGCTTCCACCATATTCCACAAACAGCACCATCTCTCTTTCAAACAGCACACTCTGATGGCTTCATTAACTAGGAAAGCAGAAGATAACCTGGGACAACCAAATGAATGTCTCCACCATTAATGTCCATAGTGTTCCTGCATACAAACAGTCCTTTCTCCGTTAATTTAAACAGATTTGAGTTTCAAAAGATCCTAGGATCGTGAACCCTTCCAAGCCACCTTGCATTTATGGGGATACATTCCTTTCAATTTTTGAATTCTGATCCCTGATTGGGTGGTAGAGAGAGGAGCAAATAAGAGGCACATGTGTCCCATCAATTCCCCTAATAAAGTTTGGGAACCCTGTGTCTCCAAAGTCACCAGTAATCTCCAAAGTCACCAGTAATGAGCATTACCAAGCTTTATAACGTGGTGCAACAGTATACTTTATTCATGACATCACACACCTGCATGACAATGGCCCAACAATCAATCTCCTTGTAGCCAGCTAGTTCAGCATGGGATGGTAGCAATCAGGGGTGGCCAGTCTCCTTATGGTAGTGGTGACCCACTTGTCCATGGGTATGGGGCACCACATGTTGGTACATTGCCACTGCAGCTCCAGGGTAGGTTCAACACCTATCTTCAAAAAGATAGCCTGTCACTTAACATTAAAAAGGTTGCAGAGCAGTTTTTAAACTAGGAGATGGGGGAAAGCCGACTGCTGCAGAGGAGCATGTGGATCGGACAGAGACTTCTCTTAGAGGAGAGTCTATTGATAGAGATTCTCTAGGTTACAGTCAGGAGCAGAGGATGGAAGAGGATAATGTAAGGGCCAGATCAGATGAGAAACTTTCACATAAAGAATCGGACACATCAGAAACAACAAATAAACAGTGACAAGTTTTTTAAAGTGCTTGTACACAAATGCTAGAAGTCTAAACAATAAGATGGGTGAAGTAGAGTGCCTTGTGATAAAGGAGGATATTGATATAATAGGCATCACAGAAACCTGGTGGACTGAGGACAATCAATGGGACACAATCATTCTGGGGTACAAAATATATCGGAAGGACAGAACAGGTCGTGCGGGGGGGAGGGGGGGAGTGGCACTATATGGGAAAGAAAATGTAGAATAATCAATGGGACAAATCTTAAGTGAATCCACATGTTCCATAGAATCTCTATGGATAGTAATTTCATGCTCTAATAAGAATATAACATTAGGGATCTATTATCGGCCACCTGACCAGGACAGTGATAGTGATGATGAAATGCTAAGGGAAATTAGAGAGGCTATCAAAATTGAGAACTCAATAATAGTGGGGGATTTCAATTATCCCCATATTGACTGGGAACATTTCACTTCAGGACAAAATGCAGAGATAAAATTTCTTGATATTTTAAATGACTGCTTCATGGAGCAGCTGGTACGGGAACCCACATGGGGAGAGGCAACTCTCGATTTAGTCCTGAGTGGAGTGCAGGATCTGGTCCAAGAGGTATCTATAACAGGACCGCTTGGAAATAGTAACCATAATATAATAACATTTAACATCCCTGTGGTGGGAAGAACATCTCAACAGCCCAACACTGTGGCATTTAATTTCAAAAAGGGGAACTATGCAAAAATGAGGGGGTTAGTTAAACAGAAGTTAAAAGGTACAGTGACTAAAGTGAAATCCCTGCAAACTGCATGGACGCTTTTTAAAGACACCATAATAGAGGCCCAACTTAAATGTATACCCCAAATTAAGAAACACGGTAAAATAACTAAAAAAGAGCCACTGTGGCTTAACAACCAAGTAAAAGAAGCAGTGAGAGATAAAAAGGCATCTTTTAAAAAGTGGAAGTCAAATCCTAGTAAGGCAAATAGAAAGGAGCATAAACACTGCCAAATTAAGTGTAAAAATGTAATAAGAAAAGCCAAAGAGGAGTTTGAAGAACGGCTAGCCAAAAACTCAAAATGTAATAACAAAATGTTTTTAAAGTACATCAGAAGCAGGAAGCCTGCTAAACAACCAGTGGGACCCCTGGATGATCGAGATATAAAAGGAGTACTTAAAGACAATAAAGTCATTGCTGAGAAACTAAACAAATTCTTTGCTTCAGTCTTCACGGCTGAGGATGTTAGGGAGATTCCCAAACCTGAGCGAGCTTTTGTAGGTGACAAATCTGAGGAACTGTCACAGATTGAAGTGTCACTAGAGGAGGTTTTGGAATTAATTGATAAACTTAACATTAACAAGTCACCGGGACCAGATGGCATTCACCCAAGAGTTCTGAAAGAACTCAAAGGTGAAGTTGCGGAACTATTAACTAGGGTTTGTAACCTGTCCTTTAAATCAGCTTCTGTACCCAATGACTGGAAGATAGCTAATGTAACACCAATATTTTAAAAGGGCTCTAGAGGTGATCCCAGCAATTACAGACCGGTAAGTCTAACGTCAGTACCGGGCAAACTAGTTGAAACAATAGTAAAGAATAAAATTGTCAGACACCTAGAAGAACATAAATTGTTGGGCAAAAGTCAACATGGTTTCTGTAAAGGGAAATCATGTCTTACTAATCTATTAGAGTTCTTTGAAGGGGTCAACAAACATGTGGACAAGGGGGATCCAGTGGACATAGTGTACTTAGATTTCCAGAAAGCCTTTGACAAGGTCCCTCACCAAAGGCTCTTACGTAAATTAAGTTGTCATGGGATAAAAGGGAAGGTCCTTTCATGGATTGAGAACTGGTTAAAAGACAGGGAACAAAGGGTAGGAATAAATGGTAAATTCTCAGAATGGAGAGGGGTAACTAGTGGTGTTCCCCAAGGGTCTGTCCTAGGACCAATCCTATTCAACTTATTCATAAATGGAGAAAGGGGTAAAAAGTGAGGTGGCAAAGTCTGCAGATGATACTAAACTGCTCAAGATAGTTAGGACCAAAGCAGACTGTGTAGAACTTCAAAAAGATCTCACAAAACTAAGTGATTGGGCAACAAAATGGCAAATGAAATTTAATGTGAATAAATGTAAAGTAATGCACATTGGAAAAAATAACCCCAACTATACATACAATATGATGGGGGCTAATTTAGCTACAACAAATCAGGAAAAAGATCTTGGAGTCATCGTGGATAGTTCTCTGAAGACGTCCACGCAGTGTGCAGAGGCGGTCAAAAATGATGTTAGGAATCATTAAAAAGGGGATAGAGAATAAGACAGAGAATATATTATTGCCCTTATATAAATCGATGGTATGCCCACATCTTGAATACTGCGTACAGATGTGGTCTCCTCATCTCAAAAAAGATATACTGGCACTAGAAAAGGTTCAGAGAAGGGCAACTAAAATGATTAGGGGTTTGGAACGGGTCCCATATGAGGAGAGATTAAAGAGGCTAGGAATTTTCAGCTTGGAAAAGAAGAGACTAAGGGGGTATATGATAGAGGTATATAAAATCATGAGTGATGTGGAGAAAGTAGATAAGGAAAAGTTATTTACTTATTCCCATAATACAAGAACTAGGGGCCACCAAATGAAATTAGTGGGCAGCAGGTTTAAAACAAATAAAAAGAAGTTCTTCTTCATACAGCGCACAGTCAATCTGTGGAACTCCTTGCCTAAGGAGGTTGTGAAGGCTAGGACTATCACAGGGTTTAAAAGAGAACTAGATAAATTCATGGAGGTTAAATCCATTAATGGCTATTAGCCAGGATGGGTAAGGAATGGTGTCTCTAGCCTCTGTTTGTCATAGGGTGAAGATGGATGGCAGGAGAGAGATCACTTGATCATTACCTGTTAGGTTCACTCCCTCTGGGGCACCTGGCATTGGCCACTGTCGGTAGACAGGATACTGGGCTAGATGGACCTTTGGTCTGACCCAGTACTGCCGTTCTTATGTTCTTATGTTCCCCATTCTGAAATTCTCTCTCCACCACTGGTCATCCCAAGTCTGCAGAGCACTCCTTTCCCACCAATCTGTGTTGGTTTCCTGAACCCAGAAAGGATGTTGCACGCTGTGAAGCTGCTCCAAGGACCAGTCTTCTCCTATCAGTTGTTCAGCATCTTCCTTTTCTGCATCCTGGTTTAATGGTGGCTGAAGCTCCTGCTGCTGCTGCTTCAACCTCAACTGCTTGGTGGTGCAGCAGGCAAAATCCCAAGCTGACTTCATCTAGCATTGAGTGCTAGCCTCTGAATTCGTGGTTGCCACCATAGTGGCATGCAACATTGCTGGGTCCATGCTGGCTGACAGCAATTGAAAAAGGGCACTACCCCACCTGTAAAGGAAGTACAGTGGGATTTATTTCAAAATTTGAACTAGCCTGGCTTGTGCTATGCATCCCATAATGCACAGTGAGAAAAGTCCCAAAATACACACAGTATAGATAACAAGATGTCTTTAAAATTCTTGCAGTTTGCTCCCCTTCCACCATACTTAGATTCCTTTGAAATCTCAGCCCTAAATGGACAGAAAACAATTTAAGGTGCCCAGTTCCCATCCGTAGAATTTCAATAGGAGCTGGGTGCCTTAAGTCCTCAGCCTTAAAAAGATGATGTTCTTTTGGGAAGATCCCTTATATCTTTATCTCTATGTGACTCACCCAGCATATTATGGATGCCCCTATATGATAAATATAGAAGATTCCTGGAACTATTACCTTGTGCATCAGCATCAATGTATATCATGAGTGAGAAATGGGGCTAATGATTCTTCATTGTTTCATGGCAGGGTTTCTCTTTTCCTTCACTGTCATGAGTTTTGGATAAATACTGAGGATTTGCTTTCTTATCCTCCAGAAAAGCCACTTAGGGCTAGATTGTGGAGTTACCACAAGCCCTGAGGAAGGGGCAGTGTGTAGTTGAACTGCCCCAGGAGCTTGATTGTCACTTGATGAATATCCGTGGAAAATGATTTGACCTGTGAATATTAAATTCACACCTCTCTTTTTTATAGCTTTAATCACCATTTTGTGGTTATATTTATGGCATATGTTGTTCATCTTTTATTAGTGAACTTGGAAAATAAATATTGAAATATAAATGAAAATAATTTAAATTCACTTAAGATGTTGCAACTAGACTCTACACTCCTATTTTGAAAGCTATTCTAAGGGGAGGGATCCATTGACCTTGGGGAAAGCAAATGAAAAATCATTTCCACACAAATTGAACTTGCATTTTCCAGGAGCCTTTCCCTTATGAGCTTTTCAGAAGTTATTGGTTGTACAAGGGTTTCTCATTCTCAAGCTTTATCACCTAGCTGAAGCACTTTGAAGTAGCCCTGAAAATTTGTGTGGCTGGGAAAAGTCAATTACAGTCTAAAATTATTAGCGGTTAGTATGTGATAAAGTGTCCGATAAAGCAGGAGATCTCCAAATTAACTCTTTATTGAATAGCCTGAGAAGATATATAAATGTCTAGGTTTATACAATTAGCAGTTCATTGTTTTCTGATGATATATCTCACATTAGGAGCATAAAGAAAGATTATCTGAAGATGGCTTCAATGTGCACATGTTGTAGGAAAGCAACGCAGTTTTTCAAAGAGGTATTTTTTTAAAATAAATATCAAGGCAAGTGAGGCCTGGAGGAATGGCATAGCCTGAAATGGTAGGACTACCGTTAACTTGAATGGGCTCTGGATCAGACCCTATACACAAAGAGGGCTTTGTTTCTTGGCAGCACTCCCACATTTTTATTCTTGATCCCTCGGAAGGGAAAAATGGCTAATCAGGGAAAGGTTTTGCATAAAGTCAATATTTCAAGGATTTCCTCTTGAAGCTAAGTATTGATCAGATTCCCAGCTGGGGAAGTTGATGTAGCTTTATTGACGTCAATGGAGCTTTGTCTGTCTATAATGACTTGTCATTTCAAGAGTAACATGTTTCATGTGGTGCTGTTTTAAATTCAGTATTTACAAACATTTTTCATTTTACATGACAAAAGTGGGAAAGTCTTAGACACACACAAAATGAACTAAATGATAATCATGATTATGACTTATAAACCATCATCGGTACAAAGCATAACACTGGATGAACAAAAGTAATTCATTCTATTCATATTTCAATAGAAGATTGGTACCCACTTTATTCCCGTGCACACTGCAGTCATCAGTCTACATCCCTCCCGATGGGTCCATGCCATAGCCCTAAATGTAGAGTGGATCTAACAGACTAATTTACCGTATTGTTCCGAGTATAGGCCGCTCCTGATTATAAGCCGCACCCTTAAAGTTTGGTGCTATTTTTAAAAAATTCCAATATATAATTGTTTCAGGTTGGGCAGCCCAGAGCCTTTTGATTCCCCGCCGCGGCTGGGATTTAAAGGGCTCTGGGCTCCCCGCCGCGGCGGGCAGCCCAGAGCCCTCTGATTCCCCGCCGCGGCTGGGATTTAAAGGGCTCTGGGCTCCCCGCCGCGGCGGCAGCCCAGAGCCCTCTGATTCCCCGCCGCGGCTGGGATTTAAAGGGCTCCCCGCCGCAGCGGCAGCCCAGAGCCCTCTGATTCCCCGCCGCGGCTGGGATTTAAAGGGCTCTGGGCTCCCCGCCGCAGCTGGGGATCCCGATTATAGGCCGCACCCCTAATTTAAAGATTTAAATTAGGGGAAAAAAGTGCGGCCTATACTCGGGACAATACGGTACTATATTTTGACAAGGCTAAGCCTCCCTCCAAATGTCTTGTGCAGGGGTGCTGTCAGACAATCAGGTGGCTGGCATGCCCACTTTCCCAGATCCAAGTTACTCCGTTACTCATCATGCCCTTATGATTTCTCTCTGCCCCAGTTTCTGCCATGGTTACGCTAGGCAATAATGAGAATTTCTATATATTACCTTTTAAATATTATCTCTATTGGCTTTGAAAAGGTGTAACATGATTGGAACAGTCCACTCCTGTTTCAGTCTATCTCACTGAAAAGACTAGGAGTGTCACCTCCTGGGAACTCACCACCCTATGGGGGAGTGCTCAGTGCCTTGGCCCCGGTCCTACATTCCCCATCTTCATAAGTTTCAAAGGTATTCGATCTGTAACATGCTGCCAGCTTGAAGGACACACACACTTTTGGCTACTGTTGCTACTCCAATTCTGCACAAAGGCATGACTGCAAAGGGCCAAACACCAGATTCTACCACAGGGGGCATGCTTTGTCAACACCCTAAAGACTGGGACAGATGACCCACAAAATCCACAATCCCATTCTGGTCTCGCAGTCCAGATACTGGCAGCAGGTGAAGCCTACTCTACAGACTACTGCTAGTCCCTGGAAAATCCAAGGGAACAGAAAACTCCTCTAACACCCAATCCTTGTGTAGAGGATCCTCTAACTTCATCCCCTAGATCACTGATTCCAGCCCTGGAAAACTCCCAGCCTCTCCCCCACTTCTTCTTTCCCCTCATAGCTTGGTAGGGGGAAGAGTATGGCTAGGATATCAACTGCCCTATGCCCACTCACCCACCCCTGGCCAAGAGAACACCTATCATCACTGCCATCCTTCTCGGTTTCTGCTTGCGGCAAACAAGGGTCACGCTGTCCCCACAAGGGAAAAACCTAGTGGTCTGCTATATTTAAAGGGCCTGGCCCCTGGGCTGCTGCTCCTGGGGCTGCCCACCTCTGTGCTCCTGGGGATGTTCTCCATCCAGTCCCTATGGCACCCTGCTGGTCACCCTGAGGCTCAATCCAGTAATGGGTGTGTGTGTAACCACAGCAGGCTCCTTGCAGCCTTTCTAATGCAGAATGGTCACCCCAAGTACAGGGAAGGGCTTATAAACCCTTCCCTTGGGTATACATTAGTAAAATAGGCCTATGTTGTACCCCTTTGTTCAACCAATCAGGCACAGAGCTCAATTCCTCAATTGCTTGAGGGAAGAGGTATACAGCAATCCTGAGGGGGTGTCAAGGGTTTTCTTTCTCCTGCTGTTCCAGACAAAGCCCTTCCCCCACCTCTGAGACTGCAGATGGGGCATGTTCTATGCATAAGGCATCGAAGAAGGTACAAAGATGCTTGTGGAAGAATCAGACCAATGGACCATGCAGGCTGGAAAAGAGGAGGTGGAGAGAAAAACGATAAGCTATAGTGGCAGACAAGTAAGTAGGGGATAGGGTGGGTAGGGTCTTAAAGGTGAGGACAAGAAGGTTGTAATTGATGAAGTGGAGCTAGAGGAGCCAGTGAGAGGATTCAAATTTTTGGAGGGGGAGAGGAGGATAAGATATGGACAGAAAAAGAAGATAATCTTAACAGCATTTTGAATGGACTTGAGTTGGTCAAGGGAGTTGTTAGGGAGGCTGGAGAGGAGGAGGACCTGGCTGAGAAGTTTACCTATGTGAACAGATTAAAAAGGCTAGATTTTAGGGCTTGTCTACACAGGAAAGTTAGTGTGGAGCTAGCTAGGTATAAGGAAATGAGTCATCCCTGAATGAGAGCCTGATTAAGTTCTGACCTGGGGCTCCCACCAGTAAGTCCAACTGCCACCCCTCCAACCCATAGGCCTAACCACACCCATCATGGTTTCTGATGCTAGGCTGTGAATTTACTCTGCACTAGCTACTCCCCACTAACTCCTTGGGTAGACACCTGTGACCTAAAAATGCCTTTGTGCACTTTAGCTTAATACACTCCAAAGTCTACTAAGCTAAGCTGCCCAAAGGCATTTTTCGTTCACAGGAAAGAGTGTCAAAATGGGGAATTAGTGCAGAACAGCTAGTGTGATGTAAATTCACACCCTAGCTTGCTGAGCGCTAACTTCCTGCGTCGAAAAGCATTAACAGATGTTAAGGAGGAAGACACAGCAAGCTCTGTAGAGAGATGTAGTCAACACTGTAATACCCAGTGATCTCCTGTGTGGCTGGAGCCACAATCTAAGCAGCCCTTACTCCAGGGAGCATGGAACTAAAGGAGGTGAGATTGGGGCAGGGGGGAAATACTCCTCTTCATAGCCAAGAAAGGCTGTAACCCTCTCTGTGCTTGTACACATCAGCATGTACATTTTTTGCCCTGTGACAGTCTAATACACGTGGATGTCTTTCAAAATGGTTTTCCATAGGAACCAAGGATTTGCCATATCACAACAGACCATTGGTTCATTAAGTCCAGAATCCTCCCTCTGTCTGTGTCCAGTTCCTGATTTCAAAGAAAAGGGGAAATACATTTCTGCACCTCACTAAAAATGCTTATAGTTTTGAAGTATGAAATTTAATTAGCCTTATTTTAGCATTCATATCAGTTACAAATAGTTGCTCAAAAATATCTACCCTTTATTTAAAATCTATCTCGAGGATTTGACCTCACTCTTGCCTATGAATGTTGGTATGTAAATTTCATATCCTTAATATGTTAAGACCATCACTATTAATAAACTACAATTGATTTGGACTTTTGTGATGCTTTGGGGATTCACCCAGATTAGTAAGGTGTTGGGTCACTTCCTGGCCTGTAACCCTGGGCACTTCTGTGCTGTGCTGCTTTGGCTCACAGCACAATGGCCTCACCCTGGCTTCCAGCAGCCTGGTTATGCCAAGTACAGTGACACCAAAACTCCTGCCATTCCCAGGTCTCCCCACAAGAATCTCCCAGGTAGCATCCAGTCTCTCACACTGGATACTCACAGAAGTTATCCACAGTTTGCTGCCTCCAAAGAGACAGAACAAACACCAGCCTGATAGTTTGGCTGAAGATCCACAGTTCAGTTAAATACACAGCATTGAGATGGCTTTGTAATAAAACAAAAATAAGTATGTCATAAGGTGGTCCCTTAGGTACCCTACATGCCTTAGGGTATGTCTACACTACGAAATTAGGTCGAAATTATAGAAGTCGGTTTTATAGAAATCGTTTTTATACAGTCGATTGTGTGTGTCCCCACACAAAATGCTCTAAGTGCATTAAGTCGGCGGACTTCATCCACAGTACCGAGGCTAGCGTCGACTTCTGGAGCGTTGCACTGTGGGTAGCTATCCCACAGTTCCCGCAGTCTCCGCCGCCCATTGGAATTCTGGGTTGAGATCCCAATGCCTGATGGGGCAAAAACAGTGTCGCGGGTGATTCTGGGTACATGTCGTCAGGCCCCCACTCCCTCCCTCCCTCCCTCCCTCCCTCCGTGAAAGCAACAGCAGACAATCGTTTCGCGCCTTTTTTCTGCCCAGACGCCATAGCACTGGGATCATGGAGCCCGCTCAGATCACCGCGGCAATTATGAGCACTATGACAACCACGCGCATTATCCTGGAGTATATGCATAGCCGGAACCTGTCAAAGCAAAACCAGGAGGAGGAGGAGGAGGAGGCAACAGCAGCGCAGAGGCAACAGCAGCGCGGTGACGAGAGTGATGAGGAAATAGACATAGACTTCTCACAAAGTACGGGCCACAGCAATGTGAAAATCATGGTGGTAATGGGGCAGGTTCATGCCGTGGAACGCCGATTCTGGGCCCGGGAAACAAGCACAGACTGGTGGGACCGCATAGTGCTGCAGGTGTGGGACGATTCCCAGTGGCTGCGAAACTTTCGCATGCGTAAGGGCACTTTCATGGAACTTTGTGACTTGCTTTCCCCTGCCCTGAAGCGCCAGAATACCAAGATGAGAGCAGCCCTGACAGTTGAGAAGCGAGTGGCCATAGCCCTGTGGAAGCTTGCAACGCCAGACAGCTACCGGTCAGTCGGACATCAATTTGGAGTGGGCAAATCTACTGTGGGGGCTGCTGTGATTCAAGTAGCCAGGGCAATCAAAGAGCTGCTGATATCAAGGGTAGTGACTCTGGGAAATGTGCAGGTCATAGTGGATGGCTTTGCTGCAATGGGATTCCCTAACTGTGGTGGGGCGATAGATGGAACCCATATCCCTATCTTGGCACCGGAGCACCAAGCCAGCGAGTACATAAACCGAAAGGGGTACTTTTCAATGCTGCTGCAAGCACTGGTGGATCACAAGGGACGTTTTACCAACATCAACGTGGGATGGCCAGGAAAGGTACATGACGCTCGCGTCTTCAGGAACTCTGGTCTGTTTCAAAAGCTGCAGGAAGGGACTTTCTTCCCAGACCAGAAAATAACCGTTGGGGATGTTGAAATGCCTATAGTTATCCTTGGGGACCCAGCCTACCCCTTAATGCCATGGCTCATGAAGCCATACACAGGCAGCCTGGACAGTAGTCAGGACCTGTTCAACTACAGGCTGAGCAAGTGCAGAATGGTGGTAGAATGTGCATTTGGACGTTTAAAAGCGCGCTGGCGCAGTTTACTGACTCGGTTAGACCTCAGCGAAAACAATATTCCCATTGTTATTACTGCTTGTTGTGCGCTCCACAATATCTGTGAGAGTAAGGGGGAGACGTTTATGGCGGGGTGGGAGGCTGAGGCAAATCGCCTGGCCGCTAATTACGCGCAGCCAGACACCAGGGCGATTAGAAGAGTACAGCAGGGTGCGGTGCGCATCAGAGAAGCTTTGAAAACCAGTTTCATGACTGGCCAGGCTACGGTGTGAAAGTTCTGTTTGTTTCTCCTTGATGAACCTCCCCCCCGCCCCCGCCCGGTTCACTCTACTTCACTGTAAGCTAGACACCCTCCCCTCCCCCCTTCGATCACCGCTTGCAGAGGCAATAAAGTCATTGTTACTTCAAATTCATGCATTCTTTATTAATTCACACAAATAGGAGGATAACTGCCAAGGTAGCCCAGGAGGGATGGGGGAGGAGGGAAGCGCTGGGTGGGGTGGGGGAGGAGGGAAGGACAAGGACACCGTGCACTATAAAACTTTAAAACTTTAAAAATTAGAAACTTCAAAACTTATTGAAGGCCAGCCTTCTGCTGCTTGAGCAATCCTCTGGGGTGGAGTGGCTGGGTGGCCGGAGGCCCCCCCACCGCGTTCTTGGGCGTCTGGGTGAGGACGCCATGGAACTTGGGGAGGAGGGCTGTTGGTTACACAGGGGCTGTAGTGGCGGTCTGTGCTCCTGCTGCCTTTCTTGCAGCTCAACCATACGCTGGAGCATCTCACTTTGATGCTCCAGCAGTCGGAGCATGGACTCCTGCCTTCTGTTCTCAATCTGACGCCACCTCTCAGATTCAGCCCGCGATTCAGCACGCAACCTCTCCGATTCAGCACGCGATTCAGCCCGCCACCTCTCCTCGCGTTCAAACTGTGCTTTTCTGCAGTCAGACATTGTCTGCCTCCAAGCATTCTGCTGAACCCTGTCAGCGTGGGAGGCCGTCTGGAGCTCCGAGAACATTTCATCCCGAGTTCTCTTCTTCCTCCTTCTAATCTTCACTAGCCTCTGCGAAGGAGAAACATTTGCAGCTGGTGGGGGAAAAGGGAGATAGGTAGTTAAAAAGACACATTTTAGAGAACAATAGGATCACTCTTTCCCGTTAAACCTTGCTGTTCACATTACATAGCACAAATGCTTTCGTTACAAGGTCGTATTTTGCCTCTATTTATATTGAGGGTCTGCCGATTTGGTGTGAGAGATCACTCACGCAGGGCCAGGCAACAGAATTCGGCTTGCAGGCAGCCATGGTAAGCCACAGTCTTTTGGCTTCTTTAACCTTAATAACATGTGGGAATGGTTTCAAACAGCAGCACCCTCATTTTCCATACCAAGCAGCCGTTGGGTTGGCCATTTAAAATGGTATGGCAATTTAAAAGGAGGGAGGGATGCGGTTGCCGGGTTAACGTGCAGCACAAACCCAACTAACCCCCCCCCCCCCCCCCACACACACCCAATTCCCTGGGATGATCACTTCACCCCTCCCCCCACCGCGTGGCTAACAGTGGGGAACATTTCTGTTCAGCCGAGCAGGAACGGGCACTCTGAATGTCCCCTTAATAAAAGCACCCTATTTCAACCAGGTGACCATGAATGATATCACTCTCCTGAGGATAACACAGAGAGATAAGGAATGGATGTTGTCTGAATGCCAGCAAACACCGGGACCATACGCTGCCATGCTTTGCTATGCAATGATTCCAGACTACGTGCTACTGGCCTGGCGTGGTAAAGTGTCCTACCATGGCGGACGGAATAAGGCAGCCCTCCCCAGAAACCTTTTGCAAAGGCTTTGGGAGTACATCCAGGAGAGCTTTCTGGAGATGTCCCTGGAGGATTTCCGCTCCATCCCCATACACGTTAACAGACTTTTCCAGTAGCTGTCCTGGCCGTGAATGCCAGGGCAAATTAATCATTAAACACGCTTGCTTTTAAACCATGTGTAATATTTACAAAGGTACACTCACCAGAGGTCCCTTCTCCGGGGTCTGCGAGCACGCTTTGGGATTCGGTGGGTTCGGGGTTTACTGGCTCCAGGTCCAGGGTGATAAACAGATCCTGGCTGTTGGGGAAAACGGTTTCTCTGCCTCCTTGCTGTGAGCCATCTCCCGTCTGTTCATCATCATCGTCTTCCTCGTCCCCAGAACCCGCTTCTGTGTTGCGTGAGTCTCCATTGACGGAGTCATAGCACAGGGTTGGGATAGTGGTGGCTGCACCCCCTAGCATGGCATGCAGCTCGGCGTAGAAGCGGCATGTCTGCGGCTGTGCCCCGGACCTTCCGTTTGCCTCTCTGGTTTTCTGGTAGGCTTGCCTTAGCTCCTTAATTTTCACGCGGCACTGCTGTGCATCCCTGTTATGGCCTCTGTCCTTCATGCCCTTTGAGACTTTTTCAAATGTTTTTGCATTTCTTTTACTGCTACGGAGTTCCGCTAGCACGGATTCGTCTCCCCATATGGCGATCAGATCCCGTACCTCCCGTTCGGTCCATGCTGGAGCTCTTCTGCGATCCTGGGACTCCATCATGGTTACCTGTGCTGATGAGCTCTGCGTGGTCACCTGTGCTCTCCACGCTGGGCAAACAGGAAATGAAATTCAAACGTTCGCGGGGCTTTTCCTGTCTACCTGGCCAGTGCATCCGAGTTCAGATTGATGTCCAGAGCGGTCACAATGGTGCACTGTGGGATAGTTCCCGGAGGCCAATACCATCGAATTGCGGCCACACTAACCCTAATTCGAAATGGCAAAACCGATTTCAGCGCTACTCCCGTCGTCGGAGGTGGTGTAAAGAAATCGATTTAAAGAGCCCTTTAAGTCGAATAAAAGGGCTTAATTGTGTGGACGAGTCCAGGCTTAAATCGAGGTAACGCTACTAAATTCGACCTAAAGTCGTAGTGTAGACCAGGCTTTACTGTCTAGCCAGTTACTGTCATAAACACACCCCAGTTGTTTTCCTTTCATCACATATACCTTTTATTCCTCTGCTCATTTACATACATTACATAGGCATCTCATAGCACAGCTTCCCTTCTGACTCCTCCACCCATTCCTTCTACTTATATCCTCTCAATTACATCATGAGCTCAATAATTACCACCCAGGGGTGCTCATAATCCCCCAGCAGAAAGTGTTTCATTGCTCACAGCTGATCCTGCAGCCTTATTTGTGCTGAAGCAATGTCAGCAATCAGGGTGCTGTTACTAACACTCTGTCACAAAGTTTATTAATAAAGAATGTAGTTTTAGGTGATTACAAGTAAGAGTGAGTGAGATAGGAAAGGTTACAAATAAAGCAAACAAAACATGCTTTCTACTGACTAAAACTTAATTCTAGTAAGTTACAATCTTTGCCTAAGCAGTTTGCATAGTTACATCAAGTTATCAGCATCCCTAGTACTCCAGAAGAATCCAGCTTGAATAGATTCTAAGGTTTCTGTATCCTATTGTCCCCTCAGTGATGGATACCAAAATGGTCTTTTGGTTCTGCTTATATTTTCCCAAATTTAATTGACCCTGTTTCAAGGGGTAGGAAGACTAGGGGGTGTAGTCTCCATCCCCTGTTGAGACTGTTAAGTGGTCATCTTCTTCCACTTGCTCTCCTGATCACTTTGCTGTCCATACTTATAAATATGCTTTTCTTTTTCTTTGGCCTTGTGACATTATCTGATTAAAATATGACCATGTAGGTCATTTTTGCTACCACTGTTATATAATTGCAACAAATCTTGCACAAAGTATGTCAAGTAAGATGTCTATTGAAATGTTATGATTTGCTGAATATGATTATGTAATTTGTATGCATGTATCATTTTTGTATCTGAAGTTATGAATATTAACTAAGTACTTGTATTTCAAATGTTTGCTCCTGTGGTAACATCAACATGGTATTTAGCCTGCATATCTTGAAAGGACTATTCAAGTTAAATGGCTCCGCAAGGAACACTTAACTCATGATGGACCATGGAAGATGCCTATCTACACTTAATGGACTTTCCTGTAGTGGCCTCTGCTATGACTAAGCGAAATCGCGCATAGTCATGTGACTTTCCCTTGTGACTCCAAACACCATATTATTGCCTGTAATTTTCCACAGTGAGAACAATGGGATTCCCTTTACTTGGCAGAAACTATAAAAGGCCCTGGAAACATCTCAATTTTGCCTATTCCCTGATCAAACCTCTGGACTATGAACTTATACTAATGGGAGCCTTCTAACCAAAGGACTGAGGACCTTCCAGTGATTTGGAAGCAACCAGAGACTTAACAATCCAGTAGTTTATTCCATCACTGCTACAAGCCTGATCCAAGAACGTTGCAATTATTGTATGTATTTGATACTTTTAACCAATTTTAACTCTCGCTTTCTTTCTTTCTGTTTATAAATAAACCTTTGGATTATAGATGCTAAATATTGGCAACATTGTGATTATTGGGTAAGATCTGAGTTATATATTGACCTGCATGTGGGGCTGGTCCTTTGGAATCAGAAGAACCCTTTTGTTTGATGAAATTGGTTTTAAATAACCACTCATCATTAAGTCTAGTGTCTGGGTGTTGAATCCAAGACTGGAATACCTAAGGAGGCTGCAATTCTGACTTCTTGTTAGCCAGTGTGGTGAGACAGAAGTTTACTTTTGTTGCTGGATTGGTATATCTTATGGGAGAATAATCATCAATTTTGTTAGAGACCAAAGGTCAAAGATTTGTTTATTTCAACCCTTGCTTATCATCCCAGCTGCTCCTCTGGCCTGCAAATGCTTGCCACGTACACGCATATAGGATATATATGATAAATGGGGAGAGGGAAATGAATAACAGATGTATCCTGACTACCCCTGAGAAGGAATGTTGGGGAGGGGGAGTAACAGACGCATCCAGATTACCTCATGTCTGTAACTTAAACAATGCATATGTTAGCAGAATTTAAGCGTGACACGTTGTTTGTTACGGGGTATAAAAGCCCCTGCTTTATGCTTGTGGGGTGTGTCTCACCTCTGGCATGAGTCGAGGAAGGCACCCGCTCAGCTGAATGAATAAAAGTCTGGTAACCGTCCTATTGTCTCTCCGTGCCTCCTTGGGGTAATTGGGTAAGCTCCAGGGTGAAACGAGCCCATTTGGCTAACAATGGCACCCCAGATGGGACTTCTCTCCCTGTAGGGGGCGCTGACCGGCGGTCGAGGACGACTCTGGAGAGTGGCCACCTCGGGCTGTTGGTTAGCCTGAGCTCCGGGTCGCCACAATCGACCGGGACGGCTGCGCCCCCTCTATAGAGAACTCCAAAGGACACGGAAGTGAGACGGTACCAGAAGAAGGGGAGGTCCGACTGCTGGACGCAGCCACTCCGGGCGGTAAGTGCGTTTACCTCCTGGGTTTTGAGGAATAACGCCCCCGAAGTGTGGGTTGGACAGTGGAAGCCCCTTAGGCAGCCTGTGCACAGGAAGGGTATATGAGTGTTAAAAAGCTGTGACAGTATTATGAATGTCTTGTTACTGTGTTGTTAAACGA